>CM038621.1:40527132-41727132 GCA_021554675.1 Leuciscus idus | reverse complement strand
TGTATGTGGTGGTTTGTTGTTGTCTCATTAAAGTTGCGTCTTCAGATTCTGTGCTCCTATTGGTTTTTGATTTGATGTTTGTCAAAGAAGTCACACTGCAGGACTGTGTCTCAAAACTTCTGACACTGCCAGAATTTCGTCGGAGGTAACATTTGTTCACAATGGTCATTAATCAGCTTTCGGCGAACATGTCAAACTAGTGATGAAAGACTTGAGATTTTTGCCTAGGATAAAAAGAATCGTTTAGGATTCACAAAAGTTGCCCAAATATTGGCCAAAATCATACAGTGTGAACCAGGCTTAACTCTTTCCAACTGATGCAGACAATGCATGATTCAGGAGACCAAGTTATAATAAAAATGAGCATTTATTGTGTTTATTGAATAATCTTCATCTGACTAGCACAAATTCAACATCTGTTATTCAAGCAAAGCAAAAGCAATGGAAACTGCTACACAACATTGTCATTTGCTTATATCTAACTTACTTGTGAAGACAATACAGCACACAACATAAGATTACAGTAATAATAATAATAAAAAACAAGTAAATCAATTCAGATCTTTAAATCATTTACGTCACAATTGCATGATCACATTTTTTTCAAAGAATATATATTTTTTTTTAAATGTGGGTAATTAAGTGTGGAAGTGAAGTAAACAATGTAAGGATGTAAATTCAAAGCACAGCATACATTTTGAAGTATTACTTTAGTTCAAGCGGTACAGCAAGGCTTTAGTAATGCCAAGATCATGGGATCAAATAACAGGGAATACAAAAAGTAATGGCAGTGCCGTTCTGACCAATTTTCTGCCTAATGTGAATTTCTCCTTCAGTGGGATTGAGTTCGCCCAATTGTTATCCTGTCAGTTTTGTTCCGCCCTAGAAAAAGCCCTCATACTGAATGCTTGGAGACATTATTGTCACTTTTATGTATATAGTACTTTTATATATTTATTTATACAATACAGATTGTATAGTTTCAAAGTAGCTTTACCGTGATATTCCATACATTGTGCAATAGCCCTTTGCCTTTGAGCAACTGCATTTCAATCTAACAGATTTCTCAAAAGCCACTGAACAATTCAGGTCACTTCTTTTTCCAGAGCTTTCCAACTTGTACACAGTCTCACACCAGAGATTTTTCTGGTCTATTCTTGTCTTGACAGCAATGACTTTAAACATCTCATATGGAGGAATCAGCACCTCTTTCTGTTCAGGATACTTAGAATATTTGATCACATTAACACCGTTGCAAGTTTTGATTTCAAAACAAGATTTAGTTCCAAAACCCTGTGCTACTTTACGATCAAGAGAGGATGAAGCAAATGAGCCGAAACGAATCTCTGTGCCTGTGACATTCTTATAAAATTCAGCTTTTGTACCACGATATGTTGACTTGCATTTCTTTTGTTTTTTAGTCAATATCTGTATTGCATCTGTTAACAAAAACTGAAGTGAATACAAATTGAATGTCTGATTTCTGTAGTTTTGTTTACCATTATAAACAGCCATATCAAAATTGCTATATATGCTAGAATTAAGGTTAGTGTACACATACAAGGCAATAGAATGATTCTTTGTCAATTTATCTTCTGGCACTCTGGCATTCTTTTCACCTTCTTGCCACGCCTTTTCAAATCCAGCTGAGTTATTGATTTCCTTCTTTAGATATTTATTCCTCACCAGATATGCCATTTTTTTCCCACAGGCCATATATTGATCATCAACTGAATTCAGTGCCATATCCAATGGATATATCTGTCCTTCAACAGCAGCAGTGGCTCTGTGATCCTGCAAAAAACATGAATCATAATGATCACATCATCAGTATTCATGTCTGTAATATTCATACTAGAACACCAGCTTACCTGTCCTAGAGCAGCTAAAATGAGAAGAAGAGCTTCAATGATCAGCAGCATCTTGATTCAGTCAAATCCCTCTGATGATCTAGTAGATCTAGTGAAGAACGGATGATGAAAGACAATGAGAACAGTGTTTCACAAAATCTCCAATCACTCCAAGAGGAATATGTACAGATTTACACACTAAAAATGTTTCTGCTAGATAGCAAACCATTTGAAAATAATGAATGAAGAAATTAATGAGTGAATTTATAAAACAAGAATAATACCTTTAACCCCTTTAAATCTTTTAAAAATACCTTCTTGCCATCCAGAGGCTTGCATTCTGCAAGTGAACGGCGCCTTGTGGTGCCATCCCAAAAAAGGCACAATATCTCTATTATGGACTTTCCCAGCTAGAAATGTTTTGTTCTAAAAACGTTCTGAGGACATTACCATGAAGTTCTAATAATGTTTTCAGCGGGTAGTTTTATTTTGGTTCCCAGAATGCAGCAAAAACTCTATCGATAAAAGTTAATGAGATAATTAAGTGATTAATTGAGCGATGAGTGACCATTATTGAAGACACCTGATGTTAACAAGCAGAATCACTGAAGGAGAAAAATCACTATTTTTGTGATCATTATGGTGATCAGTGTTTGTTTTAGTTGGGCTCTTGACCCTTACATTTGTAACTTATAATATTGTTTGGCTGTTGTAACATAGTTATAACTCCCAGATGAACAAAGAGAAAAGATGATCAGATGTTGTTGGTTATGTTTTGATATAATCATCATTTGATCTGAATCACAAAACTCAATAAATATCTGACTTAAATGTATATTGTTGATTACATCACCAAGTGATTCTACAACATAAGATCCAGAATTTTCTATTTATTCCAAAGGATTTCTTAAAAGTTGTTTTGATTAAAAAAAATTATAATTAAAAAAAATCTTTAGGCACAAACAGACATCAAGAATGAGTGTATGAATCTCAACAATGGTGACAAACGAAATATTTAATTAGGAAAATGAAATTACTAAGACAATTCAGATCATAATTTTTTCATAACGCAATGCATGATGGGAGCCATAAATTAGTTTTGATTGGTGGCACCCAGAATGCACTGCAACATGCTTTATTATTGTCACCATTGTTGAGATTCACAGGCCGAATCTTGATGTCTGTGTGTCTAAATAAAATATTTTGAACAGAACTTTTAAGAAATAATTTGGATTCTATAGAAAATGCTACAAATCGTATGCTATAAAACCACCAGGCGGCTGCAATCAACACTCTCTAAACCAGTGGTTCCCAAACCTGTCCTGAAGGCACCCCTAACACTGCACGTTTTCTTTGTCTCCCTAATCAAACACACCTGATTCAACTCATCAGCTCATTATCAGATGGGTTTGGGAACCACTGCGTCTAAACATTAGTCCTCTGATTTAAATCACTTTGGACAAAAGCATCTGCTAAATGACTAAGTGTAAATGAGTTTAGTGTTTCAGATCAAATGATGATTACGTCAAAACATAACCAAGACCACCTGATCTCCTTTTATCTTTGTTCATCTGAGAGTTATAACTCAGATACAACAGCCAGACAAAATCTAAAGTTATTAGATTAAGGGTCAAGAGCCCAACTAAAGCAAACACCGATCACCATAATGGTAACTTAAAATTAGATTTTCTCCTTTGGTGATTCTGCTTGTTAACATCAGGTGTCTTCAATAATGGCCACTCATCGCTCAATTAATCACTTAATTATCTCATTCATTTTAACACTCTTCAGTGTTCATTTAACACTATATTTTAACACTTTAACCATTTGAGTGTGGAGTCAAATAAACTCCCAGGAGAGTTAATTTAACACTGGAGTTTTTGCTGTGTAGGATAAAATTCTCTAAAAACATCCTCAAAATATTACATTTAAAATGTTATATCTTAGTTTACATTTAACCTTATAGAAACATTATTTGGAATGAGAAAACATCCTCAAAACATTCTTTGAACATTACATTCAAATGTTTTCTTTAAAACATTAACCAAACTTGTAGGGAATGTTAGCCAACGTTCTGAGAACGTTCCCTGCTAGCTGGGTTACCTTGACTCCTCCAAGCTGGTGGAATGACCTGCCTAACTCAACCCGAGCTGCACATTTTTTGGCCATTGTCAAGAAACTGCTGAAGACGCATCTCTTTCGTTAACACTTGACCCATTAACACTTACTATTCTATTCTATTCTATTCTATTCTATATATATATATATATATATATATATATATATATATATATAGGCTATATATATAAACATTGCTACATGTACTGAAACTGAGACTGAATGTCCTACTGTTAGTTTGATGGCTTATATTGCTCTTCTCATTTGTAAGTCGATTTGGATAAAAGTGTCTGCGAAATGATTAAATGTAAAATTTAAATGTAAATTACCTTGGAATATGGTAAAAAAAATTTGTAAGGTTCTTCAGTTGCTCAGGAACATTGATGAGAGAAGATCAGAAAAGTCATCCAGTCAGGCGACAACAGCAGTATTTAAACCATAAAATAAGGAAGCTTGCTTTTTTGTTACAACATGTAGTTTGACCAATGTTTGTGTTACGTACCTACCGACCAATGGTGGCATGCGAGAAGGCGGGACCTAAAGCAATGCAAAAACGCACATCAACCCGATCACTTGTTTAGCGTTCATGTAAACACTACATTCAGATTCATCAATCAGAATGAATTCAGTCCGATTGAAAGAAAAGTTGTGCATGTAAACATAAGGAATGGTGACTGTAGAAAGCAAAAGCCGAATCACAGACATTTTGGCCGATCTAGAAATCCCGGCTGGACGCATTTTTTTAGGTTAAAAAGAGGACATGTCCAGGAAAAAGAGGACATATCGTCACCCTAAGTAAAAATATATTAAGGTTTTCAGAGAATCTTGCATCAGGATGTGAAACTGCACTAAAGCATATTCTTAAATAAGAAAGCCTTTGGTTCCCTTCAGGCTCTTTACTCATGATGTACGTGTTCTGTTCCTTTCTCGTTTTTTCCAGATGGGTCCTGTTTCACGGTCCAGTCAAATAAAGTTAGAAAGGACAAAAATAGCCCTGTAAATTCAAAAATATTTGTTATTCGAACTTTGTTTCTGAACAGATTAATTGATTCTGTTGAACCTCTTCATCGCCTCTTTCATGCAACACCTGAACATTCATTTGATATTAGTTTTTGATTTAGTTGGTCTCTTGATCCTTGACTTTTGAGTCTTTTTTGTCTTTTCCTCTGGCTGCTGTAACTGTGTGTTTATAAAGCATGTAAGATGTATTACATGATCAAATGTTTTATTGTCCCTTATGAAGGGATTTAATGCAACTGAAATTTTGCAAACTGGTCCTTAACCCTCAGATTTGTTCTTAGTGGCAATGCAGAACAGTAACAGCTCTAAAGATTTCAGTTTTGTCTTATTTGCCATGTAAATGAATGAATGAGGCATTTATATAGCGCTTTCATATGTAGGCTACTGCTGTACACCCAAAGCACTTTACAATCATGTCGGGGTCTCTCCTCAACCACCACCAGTATGCAGCATCCACTTGGATGATGTGACGGCAGCCACAGTACAACGGCACCAGTGCACTCAACACACACCAGCTATAGGTGGAGAGGAGCAAGAGTGATCGAGCCAATTCAATGGATGGGGATTATTAGGAGGCCATGATTGGCAAAGGCCATTGGAGGGTAATGTGGCCAGGACACCAAGGTCACACCCCTACTCTTTTACGAGAAGTGCCATGGGATTTACCAGGTTTAACGTCTGTTGTGGCAAAAACAATAATTAAACAATCATCATCACTGCATAAGAGACACCAAGAATCAAATTGTATTTTAAAAGATATTTATTCTCTTCCATGAGGCTTAGTCACAAAATCACAGCAGCTACCCCATGA
Organism: Leuciscus idus; assembly: GCA_021554675.1. Classification (NCBI taxonomy): domain Eukaryota; kingdom Metazoa; phylum Chordata; class Actinopteri; order Cypriniformes; family Leuciscidae; genus Leuciscus; species Leuciscus idus. The sequence continues at coordinate 41,721,333 of CM038621.1, read as the reverse complement.
CGTGAGCAAGACCTGACACCCAGCCCAGGAAATTCCCTTCTTATACTCCTTCTTCAAGGTCTTTTCTCTGTAGTTTTCCACTCACCCAGCATGGCCACATCTAGCTGATTTAGAATAGAATGACCCCTCTAACCCCCCATTGCTAAATTATCTTCCATACCTAAAGAGTTAAAGGTTCTTAACCATTTGTCTTACTGTGTGTGTCTTGCTTACGCCAGGTGCACAAACATACATAAATTCCAGAAGAGAAACGAATGCTTAAAACCACACAATGTCTAAGAAAGTTAATGAAAAAAAAGTTAAATATAAATTTTTCTGCAACACGTCTCATCCGAAGGACGGTGCTCTTTGACAGTATAGTGTCCCCATCACTTTATTGGGGCATTAGGACCCGCACAGACCACAGGGTGAGCTCCCCCTGCTGGCCTCACTAACTCCTCTTCCAGCAGTAACATAGTCTTCCCAGGAGGTCTCCCATCCAGGTACTGACCAGGCTCAATTATGCTTAGCTTCAGTGGGCAACCAGTCTTGGGCTAGAGGGTGATATGGGTGCTAATGTAAAATGTGTTTAAGGTTTAATTTGAAGTATTGGCTCTGCAGGTGAATATAACTATGTAACTATCAAGTCAAAAAGAAAGAAAAGGATCCAAATCCCAGTCTGTTCAGAAGCATTTCTGACTTTTTCTGTGGCCTAGCATTGTGAGGAAGAGTGGAGCTTTTCCCTAAGAAAAATAACTGCATATCCAGTTATTTGCAGCGCGTCCTTCTGTTAAGGACTGAAGTACTGTGTCCCTTTTAATCAACTAAAGCTGGGTTCACACTGTATGATTTATAATAGTCCTTTATGACTCACTGTTAAAAAAAGAAAAAGAAAAAAAGAAGAAGGTCACTTAACCTTTTGAGTCATTTTTTGCACTGATTCAGTTAAGTTGTATTTACTTTGAATATTTAGTATTTTCAACTTCACAAGTGTAGAGGCGTGTTATCTGCGTTGTGTTGTGGACTCTCAAAACGCTAAAATTTGTCCCATCAAGTCCAAGTCCGTTTATTCACTGAAACCAAATATATTTTTGCTGCTTGTTCAAATTGCCTAATTAAAATGAGCTTAAGCAACACAATTGCTTTACATTTTGTCCTAACTTAATTTGATTGTGTTCAGTCTGCTTAAATATATGTAAAATTGGAAGTTTACTTAATCTGTTTCTGTTATAATTACATTCATTTTGATTTGAGTTGCTTTAACTGAAAATGGGCGGTGCTTGTTAGTTCCCAGCATGCTTTGCATATGACTGAATCAAGAGAGAATAAATGTTGAAATTAAGTGTTATTTTATGTGTTTTTGAGAAAATGTGAAAAGAGGAAGACTTGATAGTGTGTAATACTGTTTAATGTTCAATTACATTGGAATTATTAGAATCATTTAAATTACAGTGGGTTACCATTGTGGAGAAGAGTGGAGCATTTGCTTAGTCTGTGGACTTGCTCAACTACATATATTTTACTTTTTTGAGAAAGCATGAAAAGCTCAGCCAACTGGACTTGTCAGCATATGGTAATGTGAATTATTGCTATCTAATAGCTAGCTGAGGTCTACTAATTTGATTGTGTGACATAAATATCAAGTTTATTGGATGAATAAATGTACGCATTTGAATACCTGAATCAAGTTGAGATAACTTTATTGGGCCATTTAAAATGAGCAACATCAGATATTTTAGGACAATTAGAGCAGCGTGTGGCAGCAATGCACGACGCACTGTGAAATCTCATGCAGACTGGGCCAATATCCTTTTACAGAAACACATTTTAAGAATGTATAACAACAAATCCTGTACACAAACAGATATTTGAGGACTCGTGCAGCATCAATGCACGATGCTGAGAAAGATAAAGATAAAGATAAGATTCATGTTAAGAAAATTACTTAAAGAAATAATCAACGAAAAACATACGTGTACGTCATATATGTGTACGCCACTTAAAGCAGCACTCAGTAGCTTCGGGACTTCTTCGCTGTATTCTCGCTTTTTGCTCGCAGGTTTCTCTCTAGAGCTCCCCCCACAGCTTCGGAATAGATATTTGACAACACTGTTGTAAAAACTCGTTGTTGATTCTCAGACACCAGAGGCTATAGATCAACGACATCAAAGCAGATGGGACGTTCTTTAAAACGTCTTCTTCATTCGGGTTCGGACAGCGTGAGGGAGCGCAATAATGACAGCATTTTAGCAGATTTCTTTTGGCCGTAAAGCAATTGTTTACATCGCGAGACCTGATATCACGCGAGACTTCCTGACGCAGCGGCCGGCGGCCCGCCGGCTCAAAGTTGCAAGTGCGTATTTTCCGCTCACGGGCACCAGGGGGGTGCGAAACGACCACCATTCAACCCGAAATAAGTAATATAACCATTCCAATGACTCCGAAGCTGTTCAGTTAAGGTAAAAAAAGTTACTTAGTTCACCTTTAATTAAATGTTAGTTTGATGTTCCTGAAACATTCTTTCAAACATTTGAACACCTGCTGTTAACTAAGCAGAATCACTGAAGGAAAGAGAAATAATAACACAAACTACGACTTCCAGCCACAGAAAAGAAGACATTAAATCTCTGAAGATCTCAGCAGAGGAGGATTAAACAACTCACAGCATTACATCTTCACTTATTAAGTCCAGGTTTTCTTTATTTCTTTCATACATCTACAAAATATAATTCTTATTGAGAGTTAACTGAGGCAGTGGCGTAGGCAGAGATTTATTTTTGGTAAAAAGTGAGCGGGCACTTTCATGTAAACTAACAGACGGACTCAATATTCAGGTCAGTTCAATCTTATTTTCTTTGATCCTATTGAAAAAGAAACCGTAGAAAACAGTATAAGACACACATAGTAAAACTACCACATCTCCGTCATGAACATGGACAGTGTCAACATAATCCCAAACTGTAGCTATCAACATACCCACATACAAAAATCTGAGTAGTGGTTACAACAAAAATGAAATTCTGCTTAATTTATTCTGAAACAGAAGTCCTTTAAAATGCTAGGCATTTTAAAAAGCCTTTCATCATTTTACAGTAAATGTAACGCTACCAATGTTATGCTGCCAACACTGGAAACTTTGACTGCAAAGATATTCAAGGCACTGTATTTCCTCATCATATTTCCTTAAATATATTAGATATAATTAAAGTTCTCTTACGAGAGGTCTCTCGTACTTGCGTAAGAAAATCTTACGCTAGGGGAAAACCTCTTTTCCTCGAGATATTGAAGCCAAAAATTATCCTTAATTTTGCAATAATGTAAAACGCATTGCAGCAGCATGCAGACATGGGCGAGACAGCTCGCGCGCCCATTGGCTGCTCTGCGGCAACTGCACCAGCCTATCGATAGAGGCTCCTCATGACGTCAGAACCAATGAGGGCGCTTCGCGCCCATTACGTCATGTCCCGCCGAAATCGGGTGGGGCCAGGGCTATAAATACGGCCCAGAGAGGCTGGTTTGGTCAGTTTTTCATCTCTTCAGCGGACTTCGCATCGCTGGATCCCGAGAGGAAGCCACGCCGTCTGAGCCAAGCACCCAGCGGGATTAGTGCATCTGAAGCAGCTGGTCGACATCTCGCCGCCTTCAGTCGCCGTTTCTGCTGACGCTTTCCGGCGTACTATATCCTTTCATTGCTGTGTGTGTGTGTTCGCCGCTGCGACACGCACATTCTCCTTCTAAAATCATTCTCCTTCTTCAAATCCTTCAAGACCAGCTCCCTTCCTTCCTGAGCTTCACGAAGAGGTAGCTAAGTCTTGGAGCGCCCCCTTTTCAGCCAGAGTGCGTGCTCCGGTGTCCGCAGCATTCTCCGTAGTCGACGGTGCTAAGGACAAAGGGTACCACTCTCTTCCTCCCGTCGAGGAAGCGGTAGCCGCCCATCTTTGCCCGCCCTCTGCTGGACGGCGCGCTAAGACGGCGCTGCCATCTAAAGCCTGCCGTACTACCTCAGCCCTGCACGGTCGCGCTTACACCGCCGCCGGACAGGCTGTCTCGGCGCTCCATTCAATGGCCGTGCTCCAGATCTTCCAAGCCAACCTTCTCCGAAAATTGGACGAGGAAGGACCGGAAGCTGTGAATCTCACGGATTTGAGGAGCGCGACGGATCTCGCCCTTCGCGCCACTAAATCCGCCGCGCAGGCCATGGGGCGGAACATGGCGTCTCTCACCGTTGCTGAGAGACACCTCTGGCTAACGCTCTCGGAGATGTCGGATTCGGAGCGCTCTGCTTTTCTCGACGCCCCCGTCTCCCCCGCTGGCCTCTTCGGATCTTCTGTCAAGGATTTCGCAGACAGATTCGCCGAGGTTCAAAAGACATCGCAGGCCATGAAACATTTCCTGCCCAAGCGCTCGAGCTCCGCAGCAGGTCGCTCAAAACAGCCGTCTGCTCGCAGCTCTCAGCCGCAACCCCCAGCTGCCGCCGCCCCACAGCGCCGTCAGCCCAAGGATCAGAGACCGCGCTCTCGCTCCGCCGGCCGCCGCCCCCCGCCGCGTGGGCCACGGCCGAGGGTTGAGGTAAAGCCCGAGGCCTCTAAGTCTTCCTAGCCAGCCTACGGAAGCGACGGTGTTCAAGTCCCGCTGCGGCCGAACTTCCACCGAAAATTTTCGCTCGCTCAGTTCCAGTAATTGCGACTGTTCCAGCGTATTTCGCGTAAACAAGTCGGCAGTACAGCCCGCTTGCCTGCACACAAACGCCGTTTTTACGGCGACCCAGATAAATCCCAAAAAGAGTGTATTTTCTGGTATTCCGGCCACGGCCGATGGTGTTATGAGTGTAGTAAACATGCCCACTGCCCAGTGCCCATTCCTACACACAGACACGGCCCGCCACACACGGCCCGCACGAATAAAACCGACTCATGTCGGTTGTGCACCAAATGTAGTGATTGTGCCCACGCCCCAGTGCCCGCAAACACTACACGCTACATGTCCCACGGTTTCTGTAAAAACGAAACCAACGCACATACAGTCTGCACAAACAGACGGTGTTCTCAGCGTTATGCATGGGCCCGTTGTCCCGCGCCCTCATTCGCTCACAGACATATTAAACCCCACGGGGCTCACCACGCTCGCTCTCCCTCAGCACACAGCTGCAGGAGAACTGAGCGCGGGCAGACCGCTCGCTGTGATCAGCGCGCCCCCAGTCTCGCATGCTGCAAACGCGGCGCTCATGTTACAGCACACTGTTGCTCTCCGCTCGCCACTAGATCGCGGCCAGAGCCCAGATATCATTCCACCCCTAGCCACTCACGCGAAAGCGTGGGCAGAGCTCCCCGGGGTCTCAGAGTGGGTGCTGAACATTATAGAAAGAGGCTATTCGCTACAGTTCGGTCGACGCCCGCAACGCAAAGCGGCGCGAATCGAAACTACGGTGAAAAAGGAGGTAGCACACCTACTTCGAGCCGAAATAGCGAAGCTACTGAGCAAAGGGGCTATAGAACCCTTATCACAAGCTCAGAGCGAAGGGGGCATGTACAGCAGATATTTTCTGGTACCCAAGAAAGACGGGGGTCTCAGACCCATTCTAGATCTAAGACGGCTAAACAAAGCACTTCTGAAATGACGGTTCAGAATGCTCACGACCAAGAAAATCCTCTCGCAAATTTGCCAAGGGGACTGGTTCATGTCGATAGATCTGAAAGACGCTTATTTCCAAATACAAGTAGCGTCACGTCACAGGCGATTTTTGAGATTCGCCTTCGAGGGTCAGGCATATCAGTACACAGTCCTGCCATTTGGCCTATCCCTGGCACCTCGCGTATTCACGATGTGCATGGATGCAGCGCTCGCACCCCTCAGGCTGCGAGGCATACGAGTGCTGAATTATCTGGACGATTGGCTGGTTCTAGCTCGATCACAGTCGGAGCTCATAGAACACAGGACCGTATTACTCGATCACCTCGAGAATTTGGGTCTCACAGTCAATTGGACGAAGAGTTCGCTGTCTCCCAGTCAGAAAATATCCTTTCTGGGCACAGATTTGGACTCGCTGTCTATGACAGCACAGCTGTCGCCGCAGCGCAGACTAAGTATTCAGCGCATGACAGAGATTTTTCGCCACAACGCTTTGGTCCCGCTCAAAAAGTTTCAGAGGATGCTGGGTCTCATGGCTTCAGCATCCTCAGTGCTTCAGCTGGGTCTGCTTCGCATGCGCCCGCTGCAGTACTGGCTGAAAGCGCGCGCGCCGCGCAGAGCTTGGACCTCCGGTCTCGCGCTCCTCAAGGTCGATCAGAAATGCGTTGCAGCTCTGAAACCTTGGACAGTGACCGACTGGTACCGGTTAGGTGTAAGCCTGGGGACTTCCTCGAGTGTGAAGGTGGTGTCTACGGACGCCTCAACCTCGGGATGGGGAGCGCTGCTCGAGGGCGTTATTCGGCCAGTGGTCGGAACGGGAAAAGCTTCTGCATATAAACTGCCTGGAAATGATGGCAGTCGACAACGCGCTGAGGCGTTTTTGTCCCCATATAAAAAGACACCACGTCTTGGTCCGTTCGGACAACATGTCAGTGGTGGCTTACATAAATCACCAGGGAGGTATCAGATCCAGAATCCTTCACAGGCTGACGGAACGCCTCCTGATCTGGGCTCAGCACAATCTGCGCTCGCTCAGGGCAGCGCATGTGCCCGGCCTTCTGAATGTGGGGCCAGACAGACTGTCCAGAAACAATATTCCGGCAGGAGAATGGTCTTTGCACCCGCAGACAGTCGAACTGCTGTGGAAGACGTTTGGCAGAGCGAAAATAGACCTATTTGCGTCTCAAGAGAACGCTCATTGCCAAGAATTTTTCTCCAAGAGCAGGGACGCGCTGGCTCACGTCTGGCCCCGCTGCCCGCTCTATGCGTTTCCCCCTGTCACGCTCCTACCCCAGGTGTTAGAGCGAATCAGGGAGAGCGGATGCCCAGTGCTGCTCGTCGCCCCATTCTGGACAAACCAAGCCTGGTTTCCAGTCCTGATGCAGCTGACGAGTACCGCCCCGTGGCCGATACCGGTGAGGAGGGATCTCCTCACACAGGCGAACGGCTCGATCTTGCATCCTTACCCGGAGCGTTGGTCCCTGCACGTGTGGGCCATCAACGGGTACCCGTTAACCTCCCAGCGGGAGTGTTAAACACGATCACACAGGCTAGAGCCCCATCCACTAGGCGGCTCTATGCCTCAAAATGGTCTGTGTTCACTAGCTGGTGTGCAGCGAGTGGTACTCCGCCCTCATGCTGTGGGGTGACGGAGATCCTCTCTTTTTTACAAGAGCTGCTGGATAAGGGTAGAACCCCATCCACGCTCAAAGTTTATGTGGCGGCCATAGCAGCGTTCGCTGAACCACCGCTCGGGCAGTCATTAGGAAGGAACGATCTGGTCATTCGCTTCCTTAGAGGAGCTAAGAGGCTGAGCCCTCCCAGACCTCCCTCAGTTCCCGTTTGGGACCTCTCCACGGTTCTGGAAGCCATGAAAGGTGCCCCATTCGAGCCAATACAGTCAATAGACCTGAAACTCTTGTCTTTCAAAACAGTGTTTCTTCTGGCTCTCGCTTCAGTGAAGCGCATAGGGGATCTGCAAGCGCTCTCGGTGAGCGCGACGTGTATGGAGTTTGGACCTAATGACTCGAGAGTCATACTCAAACCAAAGCACGGATACGTTCCAAAATCCCTCAATACACCGTTTAGGGCACAGGTTATCTCCCTGTCGGCCCTGCCGGTATCTGAAGAGGAAGGTGACGCAGGCTTCCTTTGCCCGGTCAGGGCGTTAAGGGCATATGTGTCTCGCTCATCTGTTTTCAGACAGACGGAGCAGCTCTTCGTTTTGTTCAGCGGACGTTCTAAGGGACTAGCTGCGTCAAAACAGAGTCTATCCAGATGGATAGTGGATGCTATTGCGCTAGCTTACACATCCAGGGGCCTGCAATGCCCGATAGGTGTCAAAGCGCACTCCACAAGAGGCATGGCCTCGTCGTGGGCTTGGTCCAGTGGGATTGCCTTGCAAGATATCTGTATGGCGGCAGGCTGGGCCTCCCCGTCTACATTTATAAGGTTTTATAACCTCGAGGTTCCCGCTTTACAAGCTAAGTTGCTCTCGGTTTAATTTTTCAGTACTGCCCGCCCGATGCTATCGACTCGGGATGCTGAAACTGCTAGAGCGTCGATCACTGATCGCCTATATACTTCTGTGGGCAGTGTGTAAGTCCCCCTTATTTATCAGTCCAGGCCAAGTTCGCCCTGGCTGTGTGGAACACTTGATATAATATGCTCTTATCAGAGTTTTATATTACAGGAATGATGCTATTCTAGCCCCTCTTCCCGGATTCCCTGTGAGTCCCTTGTGATTAGGCACTGTATGAGCCCTGGGCACCTGCCCCTGGGACTTTAGTGCTATGTCTCAAGCACGCACGGCGTTTTACATTGTGTTCCCCTAGCGTAAGATTTTCTTACGCAAGTACGAGAGACCTCTCGTAAGAGAACGTACTCGGTTACTAACGTAACCTCGGTTCTCTCTAGAAGAGGGAACGAGTACTTGCGTATCTTGCCGTGCATGCGTCATGTTCTGATTCGCTTCAGCGATGAAAAACTGACCAAACCAGCCTCTCTGGGCCGTATTTATAGCCCTGGCCCCACCCGATTTCGGCGGGACATGACGTAATGGGCGCGAAGCACCCTCATTGGTTCTGACGTCATGAGGAGCCTCTATCGATAGGCTGGTGCAGTTGCCGCAGAGCAGCCAATGGGCGCGCGAGCTGTCTCGCCCATGTCTGCATGCTGCTGCAATGCGTTTTACATTATTGCAAAATTAAGGATAATTTTTGGCTTCAATATCTCGAGGAAAAGAGGTTTTCCCCTAGCGTAAGATTTTCTTACGCAAGTACTCGTTCCCTCTTCTAGAGAGAACCGAGGTTACGTTAGTAACCGAGTACGTTTATAAAATTGTTTTATTTAGAAATGTCATGTTTGTGATTTTTGTTTGTTTTTTGTTAATTCTTTATTCAAATGATTAGCCTACATATTCCGAAACAGGTGCATTTAGTTGCTGGCGTCAGTCACAAATAGTATATGTGAAGACAAGTGACCACAGCTGGTCTTAAATTCTGTAGACGTGTACTCTAGTCTAAACGACTTTAAACAACAACTTTATTCATCATAGTGAAGTCATCACTGCATGGTTATGCCCCTGAACTGAGCTTTAGATGTTGATGTTTTTTTTTTTTTTGGTGTGTGTTTAATTTGAATTCATCATTATGGTGATCGGTGTTTGCTTTAATTGGGCTTTTGACCCTTGACTTTTGTTAACTTATTTCTCTTTCAGCACTTCAAATAGACTTTATTCAGAGCAGTGCAATGACAGGTATTAAAGTGAGGTTGTGAGGAATAGAATAGATTGTTCTGCTGTTAAAAGAACAACCTGTAAAAAGCCTCCAAAATAAATCCAGAAACACAATCCAAAAACACATTAAATAACAGTACAACCCACTGAAGAGATGCATGTATATCCCTCACAGCCTCGCTTTCATTCCCGTCAAAGATGGTGTTACTGTGAATAAGGCCTATTCAGAGAACATTTGCGCATTGAAATTTGTGTAAATGCTTCAACCTCTCGAGTTAAAGTTTAGACATCAACACTCATCATACAAACCTCAACAATGGTAAAAAAGAAAATATATTCAAATATAAATAGTAAAAGACTCCAGCTGCAAAATGTATTCATGCCGCAATGCATGCTGGGAGCCATGAATGAGTTTTGACTTCTGGCACAGTATAAGTGTTTCCTGAACACTAATGCAGGAAGCACTGATCATCACAATGATGACTTCAAATGTTTGTTCCTCTTTATTTTAGTGTTTCATCGCTAATGCTCAAAAATCACTTAATTCAGTTCAATTCACATTTATTTGTACAGCGCTTAGTTTTCACAATAGATATTGTTTCAAAGCAGCTTTACAGAAAATGCATGTCTACATTATATTTTAGAGTGATCTGTTATCAGAGGTCCCTGTGTCCAAGTTATGTATTACAGAAATGTACATATACAAATCACACAGTTAAAAAAAAAACTGAAAAAAGCTAAAACTGTATTAATGTAAACAATGTAATAATTTAAGGCAGAAACAATTAGCTCAATGAAGTAATGAATACTTGTTTGTTAACTATGTAATAATCTCCAGCACCTTTCAGTGTTATTTTATCACATATAAACACTGAGCGGTGTTCGTGAAACACAGATTTTGCTGTCTAACACCCAACCTTAAGACATTTTTAAACCAGAAAGTTAGTAATCCTTAAAGGTATAGCGGAGGATCTTTCCAAATTTTAGATAAGACCCGCCCTCTCCACTTTTTGAAAAGTTTGATTGATTCACCAGAATGATTGACAATTAGGAGGACCAATAGTTTAGACTACCCACCAGGAAGTAAAACATCCTCCGCTATACCTTTAATATTTAAAGGATATTCATGAATGTTGTTCAAATAATGTTTTCTGCTAAAATTATGAGGAGACATTTAAAAAAAAAACCTTCTAACAATGTATGAATACAGTTTTTGTGCTTACCTTTTGAGAAAATTCTTGAAGACATAGGCCTAACGTCTTGTCAGAACGTTAGCCAAAGTTAATGTTCCCTGTTAGCTGGGATAGCTGTGCGTACATGCAAATTGTATTTTGTCAGTCCTTACTTATTCTGATAGTTTTATACTGTGATTAAGACGCACATATCGCCATTAGCCATTCAACTGTGTGTTCGCTGCATTACTTGGTTAATTCTGCTGCACTTTTAAGCTTTCTTTTAATTTTCACTATAGCTACTGCAAGTAATACATAAGATTTACTATGAAACATATCAATGTTTAGCTTATTTTATGACAATGAAGTAGCTGTTTATCTTATCTCAAATGTGTTCAGTTACCAGTAATGCTATAAGGGCGCCATCTTGTGGGCATAAGCACAACATGACTGTTCTATTTATTTGCTTAGAAATCATAATTGGGTGTTTTATTAATTAATTCATACATTTGAAGATAGATTTTTGCATATTAATTGTGCCTGTAAAATGTCAGTGTAAATTCTTTACTCACTCATGTTTATTTCTGTATTGTGTTCCAGAATCACACCTATTTACATTTAAATTGTCATCAGTAACTCATTGAAAGACATTCTGGAGTCTGCAGAATCTATTTCGTTAATGTCTTTACACAGTTCTGACCGACTGTCTGCAGCAGTAAAAACGAGGCCACAATTTACACAATTCAGTTAAGATGATCTTAAATGTAGAAGGCCTATTTCAGTAGAGATAACATGTTTTCATTGTGAAGAGCCACTGTCCATGACTGAATCAATTTAAGAAAAAGATTTGAGCATAATATTCACTGTACACACATTGCATACTGCAATATAGTAGGAGTTGTATTGGATCAAAGTTGTATCAAACACAACCGCTGAGTGGCAACACCTATTCAGTTTTGGAGATCACTCCCTATTTCTTTGGTAGGTAATGAAATTAAGATGGTTTTTCTTCCTCAAATTCTCTATCTTTTTCAGAACATCCCAAGATTTTTTTCAAGCAATTGGATTCAATCATTATTTCTTTTTTATGGGATTATAACACCCATAGAATAAGTAAAGCTCATCTTTGTAAACCTAAAGCTGAAGGCGGATTGGCACTCCCTAATGTCTCTCTTTATTATTATGCCAGTGCTCTTCATACTATCATAATGTGGCTAGATCCCAACTTTACACACTCCACATGGATCCAAATGGAAAGTGAAGCATGTAGCCCATATGATATTGGGGCAGTGATCTTGTCTCCATAAAGATAGCAAAATTGGCTTATAATCATAATTGTTTAATCCATAGTACTATTCGCATTTGGAAGCAGATTAAATAAAAAAAATAAAAAAAAGTCCTTATCTTTCCTTTTACCAGTTGGAGGGAATCCATCATTTATTCCTTCTACAATGGACTCTACTTTCACAAAATGGAGAGACATGGGTATACACACTATTGGTGATCTATTAATTGATGGTTCCTTTGTTTCCTTTAGTCAGCTGCAGGCAAAATACGGTTTGCATAAAAACATTTTTTACGATATTTGCAGCTCAGGGACTATGTGAGAAAGCATTTGCCTTGTCTTGATGAGGCTCCTTCTGCTAAGTTTGATGAACTTTTAGGGCTTGGATGTGTTGGAAAAATTCACTTTTACCAGAATGGTTACTGACTTGTGTGTATTTCAGTTAAAGCTGTCTCCAATGTGAATTTCTTTTTTGGGTTTTGATGGTGTGACCACTGGGGGAGCTCTGGGCATGTTTTTGTATTCTGTTAGTTAGCACTGAAGAAGAAGAAGAAGAAGACTGAACACGCAGTGAAGGAGGACACACTTTTTGTTCTGTGCATTTGACTGAAAAAGTCTTTATTAAAAACCAACAGGTTATGGGCCCAGAATTAGAACGCTACAGTGACGCTGCTGAAAGGCTTATTGAAGATATTGAATGACTGTGAGTAAAAATGAGCTCGGATTCCAAGACGGTGACAATTGTTTCATTAAACGGAGCAAACTATCCCACGTGGAAAGTGCAATGTCGGATGGCATTGATGAGAGACGGACTATGGGACTTGGTAAATGGTACAGAGACTGCGCCACGATCTGATCCAAGTAAGTTAGCAATTTATATGGCTAAAAGTGATCGTGCGCTGGCTACCATTGTACTGTCAATAGAACCGTCTTTGCTCTATTTGATTGGAGAGCCGGAAGATCCTACTGTCGTGTGGAAAAAAATGTTGAATCAGTTTCAGAAGAAAACTTGGGCGAATAAGCTAGCACTGAGGCGTAAACTGTACTCGTTAAAATTGAAAGACGGAGACTCAGTTCAAGAGCACATTAAGGTGTTGACTGGAGATCATATCGACAAGGAAGATCGTGTCGTGCACCTGCTAGCCAGTTTACCCGACTCGTTCAACGTTATAGTCATTGCACTTGAAGCAAGTGTGGATGTACACAGTAAATTCCACAGTGTTAAATCAACACTGCTCAGAGCAAATATGGTCCCACTCTACAGAGTGTTAAAGTAACACTAAAGCGGTGTTAAAGTTAATGAGATAATTAAGTGATTAATTTAGTGATGATTGAGCATTATTGAAGACACCTGATGTTAACAAGCAGAATCACTGAAGGAGAAAATCATAAATTGTAAGTTACCATTATGGTGATGGGTGTTTGCTTTAGTTGGGCTCTTGACCCTTATATGTTTACTTTAAATTTTACAGTTGTTTGTCTGCTGTTATTGATGTATAACAGTCAAATGAACAAAGTAAAAGTGTGATCTGATAGTGTTGGTTATGTTTTGACATAATCATGCTGTGATCTGAAAAATGAAACTTATTGAGATAGTTTGGTTTATCTTGTTACCAGCAGCTTTGTGATTTTAACAGCATATGATTATCAATACTTTACTTATAATCCAAAATATTTCATAAACATTGTTCTGATCAAAACACTTTCAAATTAATTTATTTAGAAACACAGACATCAATAATCAGCCTGTGAATCTCAACAATGGTGACAATAATAAAGCATGTTGCAGTGGCTGCCACCAATCACAACTCATTAATGGCTCCCATCATGCATTGCGGTATGAATAAATTATGATCTGAATTGTCTATTTAATTTACTTTCCCTAATTGAATATTCTGCTCGTCACCATTGTTGAGATGCATAGACTGAATCTTGACGTCTGTGTGTGCCTAAAGGAAAGATTTTTTTGTTTTAAACAACTTTTAAGAAATCCTTTATATTATATAAAAAATTCTGGATATTTATGCAGATTCACAGTTATTTTGTAACCAACAACATAAATCGAAGTCAGAAATAAGGATCATAATGAGTTCAGTGATCAAGTTCAAATGATGAATTTCATAATATAACCAACACCATCAGATCACTTTTTTTTTTCTTTGTTCATCTGGCAGTTATAACTCAGATACAACAGCCAAACTAACTCTAAAGTAAACATATAAGGGTCAAGAGCCCAACTAAAGCAAACACCCATCACCATAACGGTGGCTTACAATTTGTGCTTTTCTCCTTCAGTGATTCTGCTTGTTAACTGCAGGTGTCTTCAATAATGTTCAATCATCACTAAATTAATCACTTAATTATCTCATTAACTTTAACACCGCTTTAGTGTTACTTTAACACTCTGTAGAGTGGGACCATATTTGCTCTGAGCAGTGTTGATTTAACACTGTGGAATTTACTGTGTACCCAGAATGGAGGTTGTCACGGAACGATTGCGGCATGAAGAACTTAAACTGAGAGAACGTGATGTTAAAAACACCAGCAACAATGTTAAAGCTCTGACTGGAAAACAGTTTGTGAGAGGAAAAGGCCCAAAGTGTCACTACTGCAGAAGGTATGGACATATCAAGCGTGACTGCAGAGAGTTCAACAAATATTTTGCAAGCACAGACTTCAACAAAGAGAGTATGAAGGTGGGTTATAAACACAAAGCAAACAAGGCATAAGTGAAAAAACAAGACTGATTCAGATAGTTTGAGTGTTGGACTAATGGTGAGTCATGCACTATCATCAAGTTCTGATGAAAGAATGGATAGCTGGATTGTAGATTCAGGAGCTTCCTGTCACATGTGCAATGACAAGAAACAGTTTGTTGAGTTTAAAAGCCTGGAATCCTCACAAGAAGTAACACTTGGAGATGGTTACTCTGTTGAAGCAACAGGACGTGGAGTTGTGCGGCTGAAGATGACATTGTCTGATGGTAAGACAAAAGAATGCAAGCTGAATGATGTTTTGTAATGTACCACAATTGTCATACAACTTACTGAGTGTGTCCAAGGTAACTCAGTCTGGAAAAAAGTCAAGTTCACAGAGAACAGATGCTGCATCACGGATGTTAATCAAAAACTGATTGCTACTGCAACAAAAAATGGCAGTCTCTATTATGTGAACTGTAGAGAAAGTGATCACTTGCATGTAACAGAAAATGTGAATTTGCATAAAGATACTAAGGAACAAACCTGGCACCGACGTTATGGTCATCTAGGTGTACAAAATCTGAAGAAGCTGTTAATGAGAGTCTAGTTGATGGCTTTGACTTTGATGTGTCAAAAGGCATAGACTTTTGTGATTCATGTGCTGAAGGAAAGCATCATCGCAGCAAGTTCAAAAGCAGTGATCGCAAAATAACTGTTGAACCACTTGACTTAGTGCACAGTGATGTATGTGGGAAAATCAATGCAAAATCCTTGAGTGGAGCTGAATATTTTCTGACGTTCATTGATGAGAATACTCACTATGTATGGGTGTATGTTCTGAAGCGGAAAGATGAAGTTTTTCAGAAGTTCCTAGAATGGAAGGCTATGACAGAAAAATCTACTGGAAGACAACTGAAAGTCTTGCGCACAGATAATGGAGGAGAATATACCTTGTCTGAGTTTCAAAACTTCCTGAAAAAAGAAGGAGTTCGACATGAGCTCACAGTACCGAAGACTAAAATGGAGTAGCTGAACGAATGAACAAAACACTGACGGAGACAGTGAGATCCATGTTAGTGGATGCAAAGCTACCTCAGAAGTTCTGGGCAGAAGCACTGTCAACAGCTGTGTATCTGAGAAACAGAAGCCCAACGAAATCAGTGAAAGGGATGACTCCTTTTGAAGCCTGGACAGGTGAGAAACCAAAGGTTGATAATTTACGTGTATTCGGATGTACTGTATATGCTCACATACCCAAAGATGAACGGAAGATCCCAAAGCAAAGAAATGTATCCTTCTGGGCTATGGAACAGAAACGAAACCCAGATAGCAACATTGTTTCGGCCCAGATCCGGCCCACATCTGGCACTTGTGGAATGCGGATCTGGCCCACATGCAGCGTGGAATGACGGCACTTGGGTGGCCCACTCCTGTTTGCCAGATCTGGGCCACAAGCAGGCCATAGCAATGCCACATGTCAGCCAAGAGCAAAGAAATAAACCAGAACTGGACCTTATCTGAGCCACAAAATCTGTGTATATTAAATATGGAGTCATCTCAGCCTTAATAAGCCTGTTAACAAGCAGAATCACTGAAGGAAAGAAGAGAACAGAAAAAGAGACAAGCAGAAACACAAGAACTACAACTGACTTCAGCCACAGTCTTAGATGAAATCGACTGAAGAGAAAAGAAGACATTAAATCTGTGAAGATCTCAGCAGAGGAGGATTAAACAACTCCACAAACAGCATTACCAGCTTCACTTATTACTAACCAGACTGACTTTATTCCTGTCAGACGTCTACAGAAGTTTTTATTGATAATTAACAGAGGTTTAACTCTAATATGTTTCATTTGTAGTCACCATAACAGTGGTTAGTGTTTCCATTAGTTGGGATCTTAACTCTTATTATATCTGTTGTCTTCTTTGGCTGCTGTGACAGTGTGTGTGTCAAACACATTTACAGCAGCAAAGAAAGCAAAAGTGAAATGAGATCAGGTGATGATGGTTACCTGTTGATGGTTTTATAATCATCATGAAATAACCTTTTGCACTGATGTGTTTGGAATCTAACAATTGTGTTGATCCATTAATATCTTCACATCACAAACTCTGTGTGTTACTGCAGCATGAGATCCAGAAATATTATAACAAGTTAGAAGACTTTATCAAGCATGAGCACCAAAAAGTCAGTTTAACACTAGAACTCCCAAGGCGGTCATTTTGACCGTTTTTTTAATTTTACAATGTAATAACTTTGTTAAAATAAAATAAATGTGGCTGTAGGACTCTGACTTTTCCTAAATATGTGTATATTTTATTCTGACACTGTTATTTTATTAAAATCATAAAACACACAACAGTTCTGACTATTTCTACCTAGAACTACCATAACGGTCATTTTGACCGCACGCGTTATAGATATCATAAATCCGCTACATTGCAAGTTTCGCAGAGGGACTTCATCATACGACTGGCGAGCGAACTTCACTCCGACCACATGGAATCAAAAGCCATACAACTGGAGGAACTGCAAACAAAATAATACCAAGGAGATGTATCAAATGTCACAACGTGTGTGGGAGCTGCACGCGAAAGGGGTGTTTACCTGTGTGGAATGTGCGTAAGCGTCAATGATGCGGTATGTTTGCGCCGTTCAAATGGGCAGTTAACCTGATTTTGTTCGTTAATATTTTTTGTTCACTGAAACTAATCGTTCTGAAGCAGTTCGTTTTCTTGTTTAGCGAATGTTCATGTTTTTTTCTTAGCCTGTTTGTGTGTGTACGTTTTCACATTCATTTGAATTAAAATTGTGTGTCCTGTTTATCATTAGCCTACTATCATTGTAGATCCATTTATTTTTAGATTTTGTATTGATTATTGAACTTATTTACAAACAGGGCTGTACTAACTGTATGAAGCTTTGACGTTTCCTAACTTTTGTGCGTGTCTATTCACCACGAGTGCGGTGAAAAAAAATATTATTTTGATGCAAAATGTTCCTCAAATAGAGGCAGCACCTGTCGGTGCAATCTTTCTTTTGTGCTTGTTTTAAGGGCTATGACGACAGGAATTAAAAGCTTCATTGGAAAAGAGAAGGTTAACATAGATATTACATGACGAAAATGACGTTCAGTACGGCCATATGAACGTCAAAGTATGAACGGTCAGAATGACCGCTATGGTCGTTCTAGCAGTTATGGAATTCCGGTAGTTCTAGTGTTAATTAGACGCACACAGACATCAACAATCAGCGTATGAATCTCAACAATGGTGACAATCAAAAGTACTTTGCTGCAATGCATGCTGGGTACCAGCATAGTACAAAACTCCCAGCATGCATTGCAACATGAATAAATTATGCAGCTGAATTGTCCTATAATTTTGTTTGATTCTAAATATTTGCTTAAATTTTTTGCTGTTGTTTCTGTTGTGAATTAGTAGCTTTTCAGTGATGTTCTGAATTATTCTTTTTATCAAAATATTTGTGATTGTCACCATTGTTGAGATTCATACGCTGATTGTTGATATCTGTGAGTGTCAGCTTAAGCTAAATTTTTTATCTCATGTTTGATAAAAGCTTTAAACTGACTATTATAATATTGCTAGACCTCATGCTGCAGTAACACAGGGTTTGTGATATGAAGATATTAATGGATCAACACAATTGTTAGATTCCAAAGACATCAGTGAATGAGGTTATTTCACGATGAATGAGGTTATTTCACGATGATTAAAAAACCATCAACAGGTAACCGTCATCACCTGATCTCATTTCACTTTAACTTTCTTTGCTGCTGTAAATGTGTTTGACAAACACACTGTCACAGCAGCCAAACAAGACAAAATATATAATACGAGTTAAGATCCCAACTAATGGAAACACTAACCACTGTTATGGTGACTACAAATGAAACATATTAGAGTTAAACCTCTGTTAATTATCAATAAAAACTTCTGTAGACGTCTGACAGAAATAAAGTCAGTCTGGTTAGTAATAAGTGAAGCTGGTAATGCTGTTTGTGGAGTTGTTTAATCCTCCTCTGCTGAGATCTTCACAGATTTAATGTCTTCTTTTCTCTTCAGTCGATTTCATCTAAGGCTGTGGCTGAAGTCAGTTGAAGTTCTTGTGTTTCTGCTTGTCTCTTTTTCTGTTCTCTTCTTTCCTTCAGGGATTCTGCTTGTTAACAGGCTTATTAAGGATGAGATGACTCTATATTTAATATACACAGATTTTGTGGCTCAGATAAGGTCCAGTACTGGTTTATTTCTTTGCTCTTGGCTGACATGTGGCATTGCTATGGCCTGCTTGTGGCCCAGATCTGGCAAACAGGAGTGGGCCACCCAAGTGCCGTAATTCCACGCTGCATGTGGGCCAGATCCGCATTCCACAAGTGCCAGATGTGGGCCGGATCTGGGCCGAAACAATGTTGCTATCTGGGAAGGATATCGGCTCTATGATACAAAACTAGCAAAGGTGTTCAACAGTCGAGACGTGCTATTCAATGAGTCTGATCATGAAATTGAGAAGGAGCCTGCTGAAAATGAGGAAGACACTGTGAAACGGTATGTGGAATTTGACTGCCAATAATCTTACAGTGAGGGCTCAGCAGAAGAAGAGATTCAAAGATCAACAAGAGTGAGAAAACCACCTGACTATTACGGAGAGTCGGCAACACTTACTAATCAAACAGCTGAACCCAAAACTCTAAAAGATGTTTTTAGTAGTTCAGACAAGGAGAAATGGAAGGAAGCTATGAAGAAAGAAATGGAATCTCTGTATGCAAACAATGTGTGGGAACTGGTAGAACTACCAAAAGATCGAAAAGCAGTGGGCAGTAAATGGGTGTTCAAAGTCAAGGTTGATGCTGATGGAACATTTGAGAGACACAAAGCACGTCTAGTAGCACAAGGTTTACCTGAAGGTTTTGTTGTCAAAGAAAAGGAACATCTAGTGTGCAAACTAAATTGCAGCATCTATGGACTGAAACAATCACCAAGGTGTTGGAACATCGTTCTAGATGAAAAGCTGAAGAAGATGGGGTTTGTCCAAACTACAGCCGATCCCTGCATTTACACTGCAGCAACTGGTGAGATGTTCATTATTGCTGTGTATGTTGATGACATTCTTCTGGCTGGACGCAATGATAAACGGATGAAGAAAATGCTTTCAAAACAATTTGAGATAAAGGACATGGGTGAGCTAACTCATTTTCTTATTGTGAAAATTGTCCAAAAACCAGAAGCTGGAGAAATCTGGATTGGTCAGACAACATATATCAAAAATGTGTTGGAGAAATTCGGAATGGAAAATTCAAAGCCAGTAAGCACACCAGTAGACATGAACTCGAAGCTCGTCAAACTCTCTGATGACAAAGAAAGACTGGATCCGACACAATTTCAGTCTGCTGTTGGTAGTCTGCTTTATTTGTTAACAAGAACAAGACCAGACATTGCTTATGCTGTAAACAATGTTGCAAGATTCTGTGCTAAACCCACAAAGCATCATTGGATGGCTGTCAAACGAATCATGAGATACCTGAATGGCACTCTGAATTTAGGTCTGCTGTATAGTAAGGACAAGCCAAAGGAATGTATTGGATTTTCAGATGCAGATTGGGCTGGAGACCAAGATGATCGCAAATCTGTTTCAGGATACATGTTTCAAATCAGCGGAGCAGCTGTGAGTTGGAGAAGCAAGAAGCAGACATGCGTAGCTCTTTCCACTGCTGAAGCTGAGTACATGGCGTTAGCAAGCCCAGCTTAAGAAGCGGTTTGGATGCGACAACTGATGACAGGTCTAAAGGTAAATCAAACAGGACCGATGTTGATGTTTGAAGATAATCAGTCAGCTATCTGCATGGCAAAGAACCCTCAATTTCATGGACGTGCCAAACACATTGACATCAAGTACCACTTCATTCGAGAGCAAATTGCAAGTGGAGTCATAGACTCGAAATACTGCAACACTGAAGATTTGGTTGCTGACATATTCACTAAAGGTATATTTCAGTGTAAGCTGTCTCCAATGTGAATTTCTTTTTTGGGTTTTGATGGTGGGACCACTGTTGGGAGCTCTGGGCATATTTTTGTATTCTGTTAGTTAGCATTGAAGAAAGCTGTATACGTTTGACTGAACACGCAGTAAAGGAGGACGCACTTTTTGTTCTGTGCGTTTGACTGAAAAATGAGTACTCTGAGTCTTTATTAAAAACCAACAGGATGTGGGGTTAGTCACTTGATTTCTCTACTGTATAACTCTTTACTATCCACAACTCCACCTTCTACACAGGGTATAAGATTACAGTGTATCCAATGCACCCAACATGAATGTCTTTGTACTGTGGGGGAAATCCACGCTGACACGGGGAGAACCTGCAAACTCCACACAGAATGGCCTCCTGGCTCAGCCAGGACTTGAACCAGGGACCCTCTTGCTGTGAGTCAACAGTGCTACCCACTGAGTCATTGCTACTTGAGTCATTTATTTAGCATTTGTGAGACGCGGTTTCTAGTTGTCTTTCAGCATCTGTTCTTCACTAGATCTAGAGCATCTGAGGGATTTGACTGAAGTTAACTGCTGACTCAATTCTTTCTGACTGCTGGTGTATACTTTCATCTCATACATTAAAATTCTATTTCATTTATAAAAAAAAAATTATCATGCTAACATACACTAATACAGGCAATTCACTAAAATGCTTTTTAAAATATTTTTTATATACAGTATATATATACTTGTTCTTGCCTTGTTACACAAGCTTTCATTGTTGACTGATAGTATTGATAGACAGGAAGAATTTGTGCTTGTGTTTGTGAAACCAACAGCTTCAGAGGTGTTGCATTTTCAGATGAGCTGAACACTTTCCTGCAGCTAAACATGAGCTGGATGCATCAACATCACACTACAGCTACATAGGCTTATTCTTCACAGCAAGCTAAATATCTGATAATGAATATTTGCTCCATCGTAACACATTTCAATTTTGATAAGGATGTTTTGAACATATGCCTTTTGTCTTTTTCACTGCTCAACATCTCAAGAGCACAGGTTTATAAACATTTGATGCCAGTGAACCTCGAATGTTAAATCCCCTTGCGGTCGACTTAATAATCTGTTTGTTTGAGCTGTTTTATCTGAAAGCAACTTGCACTGGCAAATATATCAGTGCCATTGTTTTGTCTCAAGATGCAAGATGCACACTTGTAAAAAAAAATAATCTAAGGCACGTTTATAAAAGCAACTTAAATATCCTAATTGAACTAAAGCCTAATCCTGGCTTAATCTAAGCGCTGTCTGTGAAAACGCTTAGACTTTCTGTGAAAACTGGCCTGAATTATAGATCTTAAAGGGATAGTTCACCCAAAAAATGAAAATTCTGTCATTAATTACTCGCCCTCATGTCGATCCAAACCTGATAAGACCATTCATCTTCGGAACACAAATGAATATCTTTTTGAGGAAACCTGAGAGCTTTCTGTCCCTCCATTGACAGCTATGCAACTGACACATTGAGGCTTTAAAAAGTTCATAAAGAGATCGTAAATATAATCTATATGCGCTTTAGTCCAAATTTGTCAGTCGTTAAGCATCTGAACTCCAGTGGGCGGGGCCTGTGATGCAATGATGTTGAACTACTCATCGAAGTCTTGCTCTGGAGGCAGTCAAAGATCCCACAATAGACAAACAAGATGTTTTTGGAGCTTGATTAAATAAATGCTTTGTAATAATTATTTCATGACGCCTTTTAATGTCTCCAAAACAGGCTTAAATTGATAAATTATATGTAGAACACTTTCCATTAATACAAAATGTGTTGCTATTTAGCTTTAAGTGCACTTCTGACTACAGTGCCATCAACTATAGACAAAAAAACAAAAAAACTATTGTTTTATAATTCAAAAGTCATTGTTCATTCCTTCCAGATAACACATTAAGAAACACACATTTCTGCATATTTAAACTGAATCACATACCATTTTTCACTTTAACTCTGACAAAGCTTCAACACCGTTCTCAAGAAAACCCCATTGTAAGTGTCATTGCCACAGTGAACAGAGAAAAAAACCCACAAAAGTTTGGTTATCACACTATCAAAACCTACTGGAGGTGTCGTGTCTTTTCTTCTTAGCATGCAATTATGACGATTGACAACTTGAATTAAAATAAAACTGTTCAGCTCTAACTCTCTCCAAAGCATTATGGGAAGTGCACTTTTAAAGCTGAACAGCCTAATATCGAGGCTGTTTACCCTGTTTCTGCTAATGTTCAGCACTATTATGAACATTCACAACTATTATTATTCTAAATGATTCACAACAGGGGAGCATGTCATGTGTTTGTCTCTGTAATTGCTGCAAGCAGCTTTACTTACTCTTCAGATCTTAATTTCTACATCAGTAGATGTATCTAAAAAAAAAAAAAAAAACATAATTTAGTTTTGTGCTTAATATGAATGACCTGAATGATGCACATTTCCATGATCATAATCTGGTGAACCCTGCTTTCTGCTGGCACTGATATGACAGGAACGAGTTTGTCCTTTGTAAACCACAAATACACCAGACTTTCACAGGTGTTGCATTATGGAGAGTTAAACTATTCAGATGAACTGTTGCACAGTTGCTATATGTTCCAGTACTCAAGCACAGACATTTTCAGTGATATAAAAAAGCCACCTTCCTCATCTCTTGGTTTGAAGAGTCGTTGTCGTCTGGCTGTGAGGGACTGACTTTTCTGATCTTCTCCTCTCCTCTCATTGAGCTCCTAAAAAAAGAGAAGAAGAATAAACCACTATATTCTCAGGTAATTTTAGGGGACATTTTGCCATTGGAGTAATGAATTTTGTGAAACACTGTTCTCATTGTCTTTCATCATCTGTTCTTCACTAGATCTACTAGATCATCAGAGGGATTTGACTTAATCAAGATGCTGCTGATCATTGAAGCTCTTCTTCTCATTTTAGCTGCTCTAGGACAGGTAAGCTTGTGTTCTATATGAATATTACAGACATGAATACTGATGATGTGATCATTGTGATTCCTGTTTCTGCAGGATCACAGCGCTGCTGCTGTTGAAGGAAAGATATCATTGGATATGGCACTGAATTCTGTTGATGATCAATATATGGGCTGTAGAGAGAACATGGCAAAACTGGTGGAGACAAAACTTCTAAAGAATGAACGTAATAAATTAAATGAATTTAATGCGGCTTGGAAAAAAGGGGAAGAGTTTGTCAAGACCCTCCAAAAAAATGATTTGACAAGGAATCATGGAGTTGCCATTTATGTGTACAGTGATTCTAGTGTATATAAGTACTTCAATAATGACACTCGTCATGATAAAAACCAGTACAAACACCTGACATTCAAATGGTATTCACTTCACTTTCTGTTAACAGATGCAATACAGATTCTGAACAATTTAAACAAACAAACAAACAAACAAAACAAATGCTATAAAACTTATCGTGGCACTAAAGTTGAGTTTGATAAGAATGTTCTGAACAAAGAGGTTCGTTTCGGCTCATTTTCATCCTCCTCTCTTGATCGTAAAATAGCACAACATTTTGGAAAAGTATCTTGTTTTGAAATCTACACTTGTGAAGGCGCTGATGTGACAAAATATTCTAAGCTTCCTCGTGAGAAAGAGGTGCTGATTCCTCCATATGAGAAGTTTAAAGTCACTGCTGTCAAGACAAGAAGAGATCAGAAAGATCTCTGGTGTGACACTGTGTTTGAGTTGAAAAGCTCTGGAATAAGAAGTGACCTGAACTGTGCTCTATTCAGGAAAATAACCAAGACCAAAACAAAGTACTGAGAATCATACTGAAATTACTGAACAAACTGCTTTGAATTTATGACATAATCATGTACATCATCTCCATCATTCTTTCCTCTTGGTTTAGTTCAATAATTATTTGTTAGAAAACACAATTTGTTTAATTTCAACAACATGAAATAAAGTTATTTTAAGTTACCCAATTCAGTGGCCTCAGACTGATTTTATATGCATCTCATTTCTAAAATTTATATTTATATCTTTTTGCATCATATTACTGAACGATTTTAATGCTTTCTATCTAACAAACTGTCAGCGATAGCATATTAATGTAAACTCTGTGCATATGACAAATAAACATCTTGAATTGACTGCTAAATGACCTTCTGAGTGCAATGCAGCTTGCAAGAATTTTTCAACTCACTATTTTTTTTGGGGGGGGGATTTTATGATTTCTTTATATATATATATATATATATATATATATATATATATATATATATATATAAATTATGTAACTGTATGAAATAAAATGTTTTTTTATTTATTTGTTTGTGGTTTTCATTGTCTCTTCTTAAGTGTTCATCCCTTTACATTCAGTCTAAACTAATGTTGCTAGTACGTAGATAAAATAAAATAATTGAAAACTTTTATTAATTCAATTAGTTTAACAAAATGTCCATTTGTTTAAAGTCTTCTTATATGAACTTTAATTGTGTGGAAAAGCTTTCCTCAATTGAATAAACCCTTGTGCGTCAATTTAAAAAAGTTACTCGGAGGCCCTTATAGAGGACAAAAATGTCTGTGTCAAAAACTGTAATTAAAAAGTTTGAAGCTTGTGAGGAGACCAGAGACAGTTGTTACTGGACGGTTGTAACACCTTGAATTCCTCCAATCAGAAACAACCTAGAGTGATGACACTCACTGTGCTCATGCTCAGTTTCCCTCCATTCTTGCCAAAAAGGGAGAGACATTTGAAACGTCCTTACCGAGTTATCTAAAAAAAAAAAAAAACTTTTCTTTCTGATGTACTTTTTTGGATGCTGTTATAAGATCAAATGTCTATGAATCCAAACAAGTATTATTAGAATCACTATTTTGTAAGCTAAAAATAGAAACTAACAAGTGTCAAACTACCAGTCAAGCTTGCTCACATGAGATGAAAACATGGTTGGTGATACTGGGACAGTTGTAACGCCGTTACATTCATTCAAAATGAATTGTGCACTGTGTGCTTGGAAAGCTTCTCCAGGCCAAGGGAGGTCTGGCTCCAGTGCTGGTCCTGTAAAGCCTGGGAACGCAAGGACTGCACAGACGGAAGGGATTTTTACACTTGCCACAACTGTTACTTGCCCCCCACCCCCTCTCTCTCTGTTGTTGAGAATGTTCATGTTTAAACTTTTTTGAGGTGTTCTACCCATTAAATCAATTTCTTGCATTATAATTTGACGGTTATAATCATGTAGTATGAAAAAAAAGTTAATCATTACTTGAAAACATGAAATGAATAGTCACAGTAACATGACTGATAAATAATATTTTCCATTTTGAGTATATGATTGATTAATTATGTACACTCACCTAAATGAACACCTGTTCAATTTCTCATTAATGCAATTATCTAATCAACCAATCACATGGCAGTTGCTTCAATGCATTTAGGGGTGTGGTCCTGGTCAAGACAATCTCCTGAATGCCAAACTGAATGTCAGAATGGGAAAGAAAGGTGATTTAAGCAATTTTGAGCGTGGCATGGTTGTTGGTGCCAGACGGGCCGGTCTGAGTATTTCACAATCTGCTCAGTTACTGGGATTTTCACGCACAACCATTTCTAGGGTTTACAAAGAATGGTGTGAAAAGGGAAAAACATCCAGTATGCGGCAGTCCTGTGGGCGAAAATGCCTTGTTGATGCTAGAGGTCAGAGGAGAATGGGCCGACTGATTCATGCTGATAGAAGAGCAACTTTGACTGAAATAACCACTCGTTACAACCGAGGTATGCAGCAAAGCATTTGTGAAGCCACAACACGCACAACCTTGAGGCGGATGGGCTATAACAGCAGAAGACCCCACCCGGTACCACTCATCTCCACTACAAATAGGAAAAAGAGGCTACAATTTGCACGAGCTCACCAAAATTGGACAGTTGAAGACTGGAAAAATGTTGCCTGGTCTGATGAGTCTCAATTTCTGTTGAGACATTCAGATGGTAGAGTCAGAATTTGGCGTAAACAGAATGAGAACATGGATCCATCATGCCTTGTTACCACTGTGCAGGCTGGTGGTGGTGGTGTAATGGTGTGGGGGATGTTTTCTTGGCACACTTTAGGCCCCTTAGTGCCAATTGGGCATCGTTTAAATGCCACGGCCTACCTGAGCATTGTTTCTGACCATGTCCATCCCTTTATGACCACCATGTACCCATCCTCTGATGGCTACTTCCAGCAGGATAATGCACCATGTCACAAAGCTCGAATCATTTCAAATTGGTTTCTTGAACATGACAATGAGTTCACTGTACTAAAATGGCCCCCACAGTCACCAGATCTCAACCCAATAGAGCATCTTTGGGATGTGGTGGAACGGGAGCTTCGTGCCCTGGATGTGCATCCCACAAATCTCCATCAACTGCAAGATGCTATCCTATCAATATGGGCCAACATTTCTAAAGAATGCTTTCAGCACCTTGTTGAATCAATGCCACGTAGAATTAAGGCAGTTCTGAAGGCGAAAGGGGGTCAAACACAGTATTAGTATGGTGTTCCTAATAATCCTTTAGGTGAGTGTATATTTTAGATATGTTACAACCGTCCCTGTACACTGGGATGGTTGTAACAGTGGAGAGACTGTATTAAAACTCATTTTGAAACCTGTACATATTTCATAAAACCACTTAAATACATTGTTTCAGCAGTTGACAGATTGAAGTTTATAATATAACAAATTGGTTATTCCAGTATAAATGGTTTTTGATGTATTGCTAAAAATTGCAAAAAGTGTTACAGCTGTCCCTGGTCTCCCCCTACAAGAGTCTGGTCTCATATTTAAGAAGACCCTTGGCAAAATATTGTTGAAGAGAAAAAAGTTTAAAAAAGTGAAACAAAAAAGTTATAGAGGTTTAAGTTATGAAAATAATTTATGAATATTATTTTATATAAAATATATGTTTTATGAAACATGTTGATCTCTCAAGCTCCTAGTGGCACAGTGGTGGGATTTGCAGTAGTTTTTCGCTCTCAAATATTACACGCACACATTTTTTATTTTTTTTATTACACACATACAAACCACACTCTGACTAATATTTTGGCCAATAACTTGTGAACAGTTTGTCAGAAAATCATAAATGTGGTATCTATGGATTCCTTGCGTCATGCCGAATCCGTCGATACCGATTTTGCCAGGATGGGATGTACCACGTGTCCGCCATTTTGATTTATGTCAGAAATTGCAATATCTTATAAAGTATTTGACATATCGGCACAAAAATTGGTAAGGATCATCATTAGCCTGGCCTGAAGGTACCTGAGAAGTTTGAACACAGCGCCACCTAGTGTTCCAGAGGTATAAGGTATTTTGCAAAAATGCTTATAACTTTTGAAAACATTGTTCAAATTTTGATTGCTTTATGTCATTATGTTCCTTGGCTTATCACAATTCCGACGATATCTCATTTGTCATTTTGCAACAATGTGACTGTCCGCCATATTGGAGCAAATGAAAAACAGTTTTTTCGCTACTCCTCCTTCAAATTTTGCCCAAAATTTTATCAGATGTTATTTAGACCGAGCCGCACAGGAATGACTGAACAGATTTTTGATATTCGCTACCGTTCCCGAGATATTCGTCTGCAAAGTTGACCTAGCCTGTGTTTGTTGACTTATTCTAGTTAGCTTAGCATAATAATTGATTAGCATGCTAACCAGATGCCATTCTTTCTAATGTGGCTCTTCAGCTATCAGGATAACCATAAGCTACATTAGCATTAAGCTAGCTTAGCATGCTAATCTCGTTTACTTGATTTTGTGTGCTCATTCATACACTGAACCCTCTCCTCTGCTGCTTTGAAATTCACGTCCTCCGAGTGGCGCAATCTGCTAAATCATGTATCTCAAATCCTGAGCCATTCTGGTTGGGGGTTCGAATCCTGCGTAGGATGACTACATAAACTTGTGTATTATGTCGAGTCGATTCTTGTATTCAAGCATTCTACTAATCTTTTGCTCTTCTGGCTCCGCATTGTGCTACAGCGATTCTACCTTCAACATCTTAAGTCTCTGTAAAATTATTAAGCAAACCACAGTGTATGAGTGTAAACCAAATACTAAGTAAAGCAAAAGGCTTTAACTTTAAAGATTGTTAAATCATTTCCAATGTGTAGCAAATGTTAAACCATGTGAATTGTGCAATGTTCAAAAGATTCCTAGTAAAAAATAATGTATCCAAACAAGCCAAACAACCAAAAGGGCTTGGCCCCGCAAACGCTGCTTGCAGCTTTAATTATTATTATTTTTTTATCCAAAAATGGCACAGGGTGATATCCGTACCCTTTATAAACTGAGTCTACAACAGAAAATTTAGTATTTTGACCTGAAAAAAAAAAAAACATTAAGGGGAGAAATAGAACTTAAAGAAGAAAAAACTGGCACTAGAGATTGAGTTGCTTCAAAAGGAACTTCAGAGTAAGTGCTAATACACTATTTCACACAGAGTACTATTGGTGACCTTGCATAATATCTTATTGCAGGCAAAAGATGACCATCAGTGGCTTTTCTTGACAAAGAATAATTGAAATAAAACTCAAGGACCTAAACATGTTGTCTTGTCTTTTATTATTAATTTAATGAAGGTTTTTGTTTGTAAAAAAAAAAAAAAAAAAAAAGGTATTCCACAATTCTGTCCCATGCAGCTCTGCCACTAGGTTGGTCCAAGTGCACTGGCTGGAGGTCATCATCAGGCTGCACCTCCACCACAGGAGTCCTCTCCATTCTGATGGTGGCAATATTGTGGAGTATGGCACATGCAACAATAATGTCACAGGCCCTGTCAGGTGCAACCCTCAGACTTTTCAGGCACTGAAATATTCCCTTTAGTTGCCCAAAGGTCATTTCAATGTGTGCCCTTGTCCTGGCTATAGCTGCATTGTAACTGGTTTGGGTCAGGGAATTGCGTCATGGAATACTGCCTGCAGGCATAGCCCCTGTCACCAAGCAGGATCCCGTCGTAAGCACCTAATGGAAAAATGCAGTTTTGAATAAATTTATGTAATACAGTGAGCTTGATATAAAAAAAAAGTCATGCATAGAACCAGGCCATTTTGCTTCCACATTTGTGATGTAGGACATGGAGTCACACACCATCTAAGAAATTTTTAGTCAGTCAACTGCATACTTTTTGATTACATTACTTTTTTTATTATTTGATATATTACTAATCTGGGATATTAAAGCTACACTGTGTAATTTTTTAAGTTGATTCTTAGCAAACAACACTTTGTTCTTTCAAAATGATATGTGCTCATTCATGTGTAATTACTTCTACCAACTAATCAAGTATTCTCGTAAGTGTATAATCTGCCATTCAGAATACATACGAGCGATTTGCTCGAATGGCGGCAGCCATGTTGCGCCTGCATTCACTCAGTGGCACCGGGACGAATGCGAGGGGGAGATTACTCGCGACTGCCGGCAGATTTGAAATATGGCCACCGTAGGAGTTAAAACGCCCTCGGAATGGGAGGCGCTAGAAAGTAATATTCAGTTGGTAGTCATAAACAATTTTACCGCTAGATGGGAGAAAATCCTACACAGTGTAGCTTTAAGAACCATAATAGTAATTTACCTGCACATTTACACTGTGAAATTCCTTTCGGTTCACAAAATCCCCTTCATTGGGGCCTGGTGGGGCCTTGATGGGGACATGTGTGCAATCTATGGCACCAATTACGTTAGGGAAGCCTTCTTCTTCTTCTTCTTCTTTTTGTTCCATGGCCGTTGACTCCTTAGGAGTATTACCGCCACCTACTGTTTACTTAGTACATATGGTTGATGGATCTGATTTGCGGAAAAAAAAAAAAAAAAAAAAACAAAAAAAAAAACATCCCTTAGGATCAGAGCCCACTTTCAGCTGGCGTTGCGTGTTCAGCTCCTCCAGCTTACACATTAAGCTCTTCACCTCCAAGATGATCAGATCTATACTTTCTCCTCTTATAGTCTAAATCCGGTGATCTAGTCCTGTAACCTCTAAAAAAGTTATTACTTCCTTAATCCTCTGACTATTACTCAAAACCTTTCCCAATATATCCATAATGCCCACTGGTCTGTTCTTTATATTAATAAAAAGGTCTCTACGCTGTTCTTCATATTTACTACATTTTAAAAACACATGTTCTACTGTTTCAACAACACCACATTCATCACACATACCATTCCCATGCTTTCCCATTAATGCCAGAGTTGAATTTAACCCTGTATGACCCATCCTTAGTCTAGAAATCATTACCTCTTCCTTTCTATGCCTTCCATAATACAATTCTTTTCCCGCTACAGATTTTACAATACTATAGTACCACCTACCTGTACTGCTACTTTCCCATCTTTGTTGCCACTTTCCTATTATTTCTCTATTAATTATTGATCTAACTTCATTTCTTCCTAAAAGTATCTTTACTTCTATCAAGTCTTTTTTTAACGCTTCTTTTGCTAATTTATCCGCTATTTCGTTTCCTACAATCCCAATATGTGCCGGCACCCAACAAAAGTATACAATTATACCCTCAGTATTCAGCCTATATAATAATGTATAAATTTCTAGTAGCAGGTCATCTCTATCGGTTTTTGTTGATATTATACTTTTAAGTGCTGATGCAGAATCTGAGCAAATTACAGTCGGCACCAGGTTTGGCTTAGTTTGCTCTAGCCACTGCAATCCTATTATTATAGCAGTTAGTTCTGCTGAATATACGGATAATTTGTCACTCAATCTTAAACTTATTTTTGTCTCAAATTTTGGAATATACACTCCTACTCCTACTTTTTGTTCTCCTGGATCTTTAGAACCATATAGATCTGTATACAAGAGAAAAAACGTTCTCTAATAAAAACATTAATTTCATATCTATTAGAATATTTTCCTTCTGCCTTCTCTCGATCCTCCAGCAGTCTCATCTCAACATTAGGTTCGGGAATATTCCAAACCGCTACCCCTTTTAATGGCATATTAGGACAAATATCTATATTTTCCATACCGCATTCCTTAACCCATTGTTTATGCTTCCACCCAAAACTATTTCCGTTATCCTTTTTATATTCCCAACAATCATTTAAAATTTCTCGTGTACGATGACTCTTTGTACAACCCTGTAAATTAACCCAGTACATCATTGTAAGCTTTTTCCTTCTTAAGTCTAGTGGCATCTCCCCCATTTCAACCCTGATGGCATCTAAAGGTGTTGATCTTATTGCTCCACAGCAAATTCTAAGTGCCCTAGCTTGTACACTGTCCAACCTCTGTAGCTCTGACTTTGCTGCATCACCATACACCGCACACCCATAATCTAAACTAGACCGTATTAAGGCTTGATACACATTTAATAGTGCACTTTTCCTTGCTCCCCATTCATATTTGGCTATAGCTCGCATGCAATTTATGATTCCTTTACATTTGTTCTCAACTTTCCTAATATGTTTATTCCATGTTAATTTGTCATCAAATATTAACCCAAGGTATTTAAATTCTGTCACTCTCTCTAATATCTGATCATATAATTTCAACTTCACTTGTTCCACTTTCCTTTTCCTTGTAAAAATCAAATATTGGGTCTTTAATACTGAAAACTTTAGTCCCCACTCCACTGACCACCTTTCAACTTCGTTTATTGATTCTTGTATTCCTTTTACTACATACCTTAAGTTTCTACCTCTTTTCCAAACTGCACCATCATCTGCATATAGTGCTTTCCCTATACTTGGTTTCACTCTTTCAAAAATATCGTTAATCATTATATTAAACAATATGGGACTGATTACACTCCCTTGTGGAGTCCCATTCAGAATATCTTGCAATGTTGACATTTCTTCCCCTATTCTTACCTGAAATGTCCGTTTAAACAAGAAATCCAATATCCAGTTATACATTCTCCCCCCCACTCCGATTGTGTCTAACTTAATTAATAGTCCCTCCCTCCATAAAGTGTCGTATGCCTTTTCAATATCAAAGAAAACAGTAACAAGATATTCTTTCATTAATAAAGCTTTTTTAACCTCATTTTCAAATAATATCAAGGCATCCATTGTAGATCTTTTCCTCCTGAATCCACTTTGAGCTGATGTTAAAATCTCATTTTTCTCAAGAAAATAATTTAATCTTCTAACTATCATTTTTTCCATCACTTTACATAATGTAGATGTAAGAGCAATTGGCCTATAGCTACTTGATTTTGTTGCATCTTTACCTGGTTTTGTTACTGGTATCACTATTGCATTTTTCCACTCTTTTGGTAATGTTCCTTCACTCCATATCTGATTATATACATCCATTATTACTTTAAGAGCTATATCCGGTAAATTCTTTAACATACTATAACTTATACTATCTCTCCCTGGTGTTGTATCCTTTGATGTGCTAATCGCGATTTTAAGCTCAAAAATATTAAAATCATCATTCATATTACTATAGTCATCTTGTTTTTTCATACACACATTCTCATACATTTTATTTAACTCTTGCCTTCTCTTTAAAAACTCATCACTCAAATTGTTTATACTGTGGACTTTAGCAAATGTTTTGGCCAATATTTCTGCTTTTTCTTTATCTGTTCTGGCCACCTTTCCATCTTCCTCAATTACAGGGACTTGTTTGTGTATATTAATACCATTCATTTTCCTTATCATTCTCCACACTACATGCATTCCAGTCTCTCTCCCAATTGTGTTGCAAAACTCCTGCCACGCTTTCCTCTTTGCACTTTTAATTACTCTTCTTGCAGCTGCCCTTTTTATCTGATAATCAATTATTGTATCTTGAGTTATTATCCTTTTTAAAACCCGGAATGCCTTATTCCTTTCTTTAATCGCTATTGTGCATTCTTCAGACCACCATGGAACATTTTTCTTTCTTTTTCCATTACCTCTTATTAATGGTATAGATAGATTCGCTGCTAGAATGATTTCATGTACTACTCTTTTATATCTCTCATCAATATTCCCTTCTAACTTTATGTTTTTGAAATTTTCTTCACACAACATACAAAACTCTTCCCATCTTGCCTGTTTAAATCCCCACCTTGCACACTGACTGTAGCTTTGTTTTTGTATCGCACTCCGAATCTCACATACTACAGGCCAGTGATCGCTGCCCCAATTTTCCTCTTGAACGCACCAATTGCACTTACCTGCTAATGCAGCTGATGTTATTGTGAGATCCAAACACGAGAAGCTGCCTTTACCTATATCCATTCTTGTTGGTGTTCCATCATTCAAACATACTAATGAGTGTTCTTCCATAAATTCTTCTACAATTAACCCATTATTGTCTGTATTCTTACTACCCCATAGACCATTATGTGCATTAAAATCCCCACATATAATAACTTTACCCTGTGAGTCACCTAACACATCCTCTAGAATACTATTATTTATTTATTTGCATGGATTATAAAAGTTTGAAATTCTAATTTCTTCATACTTTCCCATTACTTCTATACATACACATTCTAATGTATTATTTATATTAATTCTCTTATACCCTATACCTTCTTTAATAAATGTTGCACACCCGCCCCCTCTATTTACTCTGTCTTTCCTTTCTACTACATACCCATTGATCTTAAAGTCCAACAAATTATTTAGCCACGTCTCTTGAATGCACATGATGTCTGGTGTCTTTTCCATTTCTGAGATATGTTTTTTAAATTCTTGACCATTTGCTATTAAACTCCTAGCATTCCAATGTAGTAGTAGGAAAGACATCGTACAGCTAAGTACAATTACTCTGAGTCATATCCATGGCAACATTTCCTTCCTCCGCTTTCAGAATGCCATGCACCTCCTCTGCTGAGACTCCTGTTAACTTGAGAAATTTATTAGCACATTCTACAATAATCCTTAACTTGTCAGATTTCTTTTCCACTTGTGAGGTGCCATTCACCACTGCACAAATAAATGCCACAAAGTCAATTTTGTTTACTGAGATATGCAGTTCTGATTTACTCCTCTCTTTATTTACTTCTCTCTGGGAACAGGATTCTATCCTATTTCCTCGCACATTTACCTCCGGTTCAGTTTTACCTTTGTCTTTTATCTTCCGCACAGCTTCTGCATATGTCAAATTTTGCACAGTTTTAATTTTTTGAGCTTCGCGGGCTTCTTGTTGTGCAGGACATCCTGCGTATGCTGCGCTATGTCCACCGCCACAATTACAGCATTTAATCCCTACACCATCCTCACACTTGCCATATTCGTGTTCCCCTCCACATTTTGCACACCTCATTTTCCCTTTACAAAAATTTGCAGTATGTGTTAGGGAAGCCTGAGGAACAAATTATGTTTTATTAACAAAGTTCGGGAGGAGCACGTTCAGATAATTAAACACATGTGGAGCACATTCAGACAATCAAACCTAATTAGACACGAGTGGACCACACTCTGTTAATCAACGAGGTAAGAGGTGTATATATATATTGCAAACTTCGTTGACAGTTTAATAGCATCCCTCCACCACCCCATCTCCTCACTTCTAGTCCTAAATACTCGAACAACAACGGGGGAGTACTCTGGGTTCGGGCAAAGTTTCTGAGCTCGGAGCCCTCCCCCGGACAGCATGCCAAATACGCATAATCTTTACTCTGTTTAATTGATGTAAGAGTGAACTCGTGAAATACTGTAAGTCCTACTTTTTGGCATGGTCATGGTTGCATGATCTTCATTAACAATTATAATGTACCTGCAATGGCAAAAAATAATTCTGCTTCACAGCCTGTGGTCTTAAGTGGCTAGGAAATACCACAAAACCCCCTAAAACCTGCTTGAGTTCCAGATAAACTTTGCGAATGGCACGACAGACAGCACTTTTCCCAAGTTTTCCGTATCTCCAATAGTGTAAAGGAAAGAGCCACTCGCAAAGAATGTCAATGCAATGCCAACAGTTTGTGCCGTTGTTAAAGCCCGACTTCGACGAGTCGAACATTTAACATGTGGTTCCAACAAATTAATAATGTATAAAGCCACACAGCTTGAAATCAACTGCAAATAAAAGAAGACAATACATCACTCAAGAACTCAGCAGAAGTTCGTTTTGAGAATTAACAGAGTAAACACTGTTACAAAAACATTGACACATTACCATTGACTTAACATTGTTTCAATTGTTGCTTGCTATCTGGGTATAGTGTGTGTGTGTACCAATGAAATTCTTTATGATCTTATTGAAAACATTCTTGAACTTAGTTAATTTTTTTTTGATCCTACATAAATCAGATATGTGAGCTGAGTTGTGTCAAAAAAGACAATTTCATTATTTTAAAAGCCTCGAAAAAGAAACATGTATAAACTTTTATGTAATGAAATATTTGCAACTGACATTTTTATTTAAACACACAATAGAGATATTTTTGAATAGCCATCAAGTAAAAAAAAAAAAAAAAGTGCTCTTTGATGGCAAATGGTGCAGTCACAGCAGATTTTTAAATGCAGAGAGGACTTAAAAGTCACACAGTAACGACATATCTTTTCTTCAGTGTTGTGACATACATAAGACGGTTGTTCAGCTGTTTGTGAATGCTGAAAATTAGTGAACCCTGAGATTTCGGATGTTTGAATATAAAGAATAAACACACAAATATAATGCAAGGGCTGTTTCTGATTGAAAACTATCATCTTTACTGTAAAAAGAATGAACAGATTTCACAAGCGTTTCACTGCGCACAGTTTGTGTGGGGCTGGGTTCAGGGTGAAGCCCACCGCTGGTGTGAGATCCAGATCATCTTCAGACACTCCAGGAGGAGGAGTGAAGCGGAAATGCTGAAGGAGGGAGGTGAAGAACAGGAAGAGCTCCATCCTGGCCAAACTCTCTCCAAGACAAGCCCTACGGCCTGAGAGAGAGAGAGAGAGAGAGAGAGAGAGAGAGAGAGAGAGGAGAGAGAGAGAGAGAGAGAGAGAGAGAGAGAGAGAGAGAGAGAGAGAGAGAGAGAGAGAGAGAGAGAGAGAGAGAGAGAGAGAGAGAGAGATTTGAGATTTTACAAGTACTTTATTAAAACAGTTGTAAAAAACAACACTCAATCAAATAAAATCACATTAAATCAACACACTCTTAAAAGTTAGATTATTCTCTACAACAGAGCAGAGTACAT
The DNA here is from genome assembly GCA_021554675.1 of Leuciscus idus. Taxonomy (NCBI): domain Eukaryota; kingdom Metazoa; phylum Chordata; class Actinopteri; order Cypriniformes; family Leuciscidae; genus Leuciscus; species Leuciscus idus. The sequence continues at coordinate 41,684,707 of CM038621.1, read as the reverse complement.
CTTTGTGACACCAAATATTGGAAAATTTTCCGAGATCGTTCATCAAACTGTAGTAATTAAAATCTATTCTTAAACGTGATTTCAACATTTTGACAAATACAAAAACAGCATCATCATCTGTAGAACCTTCAACCTTATTTCGTCTACTCATATACACAGCCATCTTTGCTCTCCCCAAAATGAAATTAAAGAGTTGACACTGCTCTCTCTTTTTTTGTGAATACCTGTAACCTAAAATAAACAACTGTTTGGAAAAAACTACATCAAACAATTTGAAAAGATCCTCCAACATAGAGAACAGTGGCACAAGACGACAACAGTCCATGAAGCAGTGAAAAACTGTCTCACGAAGAGTGCAAAAAGGACAGTCATGATTAACATCAGGGTTTAAAACCGAGATAAAAGAATTAACAGCCACGGCTGTATGTAAAACTCTCCATTGCAAATCAGCAACTTTCTTCAACAATGGTGGTTTATACAGCGCCCTCCATTCAGGTCCAACACCATCTACCAGACCCAAGCGAGCTCTCCATGGAGTGTCAATTTGACCATTTAATTTATCTTTATTCAAAATTTTCACAATCAATCTATATAAAAATTTCTTGTCAGCATCATGAACAGACAAACAGGGATTATCGATTCCTAAGAAAAAACCTGTACAGTCCTTAAAGTCTGGGAGAATCTTCACCAAAGGAAAAGCATCATCAACACTATAATGAGCAGAACCATCCACAATAAAAATGCAACAATGTGCGTTCAGAGTCTGTTAAACCCTCTTTCCACTTTTTGAGCAACAACTCAACCATGCGAATAGAGTGCACCTTTACATCAGAAGCAAGTAGAAACGCATTGTCCATGTTTGCACCTGTAAAGTGAATTACATGTCCCAAAGTCACTACATTAGCCAAACAGAACTGTTTGAGTAAACTGGGACCTGGTTGACAAGCTGCACTCAAACGGGTCCCATACACAACTGGCTCTTGAAGAAGCCAGTACAGTGAGCTGTGATGTTCTGTCCTCTCCGTCTTAAATAGATTCCAAACTTTTAACAGTCCACGGTAGAAACTCGGCAAACCACTGGTGTTGAGCTGTTTTAAGTCCATCAGAAACAATGTTCTGTCTAGGCCAAGTCCACCTAGCTGGTTCAGAATAGTGCATGCCAGCGGTCTCCACACCAGGTCTGCGGGACCACACAGAAACCTCTGCACAAACTGGAAACGAAAAGTAGCCCCTCTACTGTTCAGATGAATTACGCCTTGTCCCTCCTTCATCTTTCGGCAAAAACAACACACTTTGAGGCGTCCAATGCAGACGATCCCAAAAGAAATCAACAAGAAGTGCCTGAATCTTTGGTAGCAGATCTGGAGGAGGATCAACACACGATAGACGATGCCATAAAGTGGATGAAATCAGGTTGTTAATGACAAGAACTCTACCTCGATAAGACATCTTTGGTAAAATCCACTTCCATCTAGCAAAACAACCTTTAGTTTTTTCAAGAACATTATCCCAGTTTTTAAGGACAAAAGTTTCTTCACCCAAAAATACACCTAAGTATTTTAAACCCCCCCTCTGTCTTCCAATTTAACCCCACAGGCAATTTAAACTTTTTCTCCATCACTCCTATACAGAGAGCTTCACTTTTGCTCCAGTTTACTCTGGCTGAAGAAATTATACCAAATTGAACTATCACATTTGTCAGTATATCAATATCTTGTTGGTTATCAACAAAGATGACTAAATCATCTGCATACGCAGATAGCTTTAAAGGTATATTGCACCTTGGTAAAATCACACCTTTTAAAACAGATCTAAGTTTATGTAATAAGGGTTCAAACGCCAGAGAATACAACATGCCAGAGAGGGCACAGCCCTGCCTAATTCCCCGCTGGACCTGGAAAGGAGCGCTCAAAACACCATTGATTTTTAAAACACTCTGAACATCACAGTACAACGTCTTAATCTTGTTAGTAAAATCAGAAGTAAAACCAAACGCACTCATTGTTTCCCATAAATATTTGTGTTCAACGCGGTCAAACGCTTTCTCCTGATCAATAGAAACTAATCCCATTTTAAGACCAAAAAGCTTAGAGATTTCTAACAAGTCTCGGATAAGAACAATATTATCATAAATCAGCCTGCCAGGGACACAATAGGTTTGATCAGGCAAAATTACTTGTTCCATAACTTTACTAAGTCTGTTGGCCAACACTTTGGAGAGTATCTTATAATCAGTGCAAAGCAGGGATACAGGTCTCCAGTTTTTTATAAGCTGCAGGTCACCTTTCTTTGGCAGCAGGGTAAGAACTGCCCTCCTGCAACTTAAAGGCAGAAGTCCATTGGCTAAACTATCCTTCAGTACTGCCAGAAGATCTTCTCCAATTAAAAACCAAAAAAACTTATAAAAATCAACTGGTAGACCATCTAATCCAGGAGATTTTCTGCTCTGCATACTCTGCAACGCTACATACAATTCACCAAGGGAAATATCTGAATCCAGCACAACGTTGCTTTCTTGTGCAACCTGGGGAAGACCAGTATAAAAACTCTGAGCTAACATCGGCTCTTCTTGGTGTTCACATTTATACAGTTCACAGTAAAAGCTGACAGCATGTTTACGAATAGCAGCATGATCCGATAACACAGGTCCAGAGTCAGACTTTAAACCATGAATGTATCTCTTTTGACCGTTTTTTCCGCTCCAATCCAAAAAAAAAGTGTGATGGAACATCCATTTCTACCACATTTTTAAAACGGGACCTAATAAGAGCCCCTTGTGCTGATACCCCAAGCAGGTTCGTTAAAACAGTCTTTTTGACCTCAAGAGCTTCAAAATACCGTTGATCTTTTGTGGCCTCAGCCAAAACCTGGAGTTCCTCTACTTCAGACTCCAGAGCTTTCACTGACTTCAGTAACACTTTGGTGACATTACAATTATATTGCTGACACAACTGTTTTATTTGAACTTTTCCAAAGTCCCACCATTGTTGTAGAGACATAAAATCATTTCTTCTACTTTGATGATTTTTCCAAAAAGATACAAAAATGTCTTTAAAATTTTTATCTTCTAGTAAAGCTGTATTAAAATGCCAATAGGCACTACTAGGCTTTACACACTTCAAAAAGACACAAACCAAGACGAGTGAGTGATCGGAAAACCCAACAGGGCTAATAAAGCAGTTTTTAACAACATTAGAATGAAATTTAAAACAATAAAAACGATCGAGTCTGGCCATAGACAATAAATTGTCTTTACAATGAGTCCAGGTATACTGCCTTTGATTGTCATGTAACCCTCTCCACACATCATATAACTCATGAGTCTCTAACAGTTGAATGAGACGTGTGCGGGAGGCCGGGTGAGGCTCGACATGATTCCTGTCAAGTCTACTCTCTGTACAATTCCAGTCTCCACCTATAAATAAGAACTCTTTATCATTACAATCTCTGATAACATCGTTTACAGTTTCCAAAAAAATCAATCTCTCTTTACCAACAGCTGGAGCATATACAGTGATGAACACGAGTTGTACATTTTCATATATTACTCTGACTTTTAACAGTCGGCCTTTAATCATCTCTTCACATTCAACAGATTGAGGATTGAAACCTTTGGAAAAAAGAACACCCACTCCACAACTATTACTAGTTTTGTGACTTAAAAAAACATCACCCTCCCATTCTCTCTTCCAGTCAACTTCGTTATCAACAGTACTATGCGTCTCTTGTACAAAGATAACGTCTAATTTTTTAAGGGAGCACAGTCTGAAAAATGAAGCTCTTTTTCCTTCATCTCTCGCTCCATTCAAATTCAGACTGCCTATTTTTAACTCACTCATTAAAAAAAAGAAAAAAAGAAAACCAAAAGAGAAACAAGAAATAAACAAATATGAAAAACTAAACATATTCGCCATCTTCTAACTGTCTTTTAACTTTCAAAACAAGTTTCTTTAAGCGATACCTTTCTTGATCAGTAAAGATTTTCTCCCCAGCACTTTCAGAACTTTTTTGAAAATTCTTAACTGAATCAATAAAAAGTTGTAGATCAGGAAACGCACTCTCAAGTTTTACATTCCTAGCTCCCTTAGTACTCTTGAGAAACTTCTTAATGCTCAACATAGAGTAGCCACCTCTTTCCAGGGGCAAGGATTGCGATGAAACTATAGATTCTGCATCAGAGTCTACCTCAACGTCACTATAAGAAGTTTGGGAGCAATCATGAAGAGGAAACATTTTCGTTTTTTCAGAGCATTGAAACTCATCTCTTGTTTTTCTTTCCTTAACATTATCTTCATCAGATTTGTCATCTACTAGCATCTCACTTTCTTCAGTCAAAGGACATTCTACCTCCTCTACTTCTTTCTGAGTGCTACTACTGGCCTCTTCCATATCATGCTGTTGACTGTTCTCAGCTGGAGAGGGAGCCTGAGAAAGCTCTTCATTCTTCTGTGTTGATCTCTTATTTTGTTCAAGCTTCTGAGCTTTGTACGATTTTTTCGTTTTTAAACCGTCTGAATCATTCCGTTTTTGTCCCTGAGAATGTTTTGGTTCACTCTGTTTTTGTCCCTGAATTTCATTTGATTCACTTTGTTTTTGTCCCTGAGTTTCAATTGATTCATTCTGTTTTTGTCCCTGAATTTCAATTAAATCACTTTGTTTTTGTCCCTGAGTTGATTCACTTTGTTTTTTCCCCTGAGTTTCATTTGAATCACTTTGTTTTTGTCCCTGAATTTCATTTGATTCACTTTGTTTTTGTCCCTGAATTTCATTGAGCTTACTTTGTTTAAGTCCCTGAGACTCCTTTAATACATTCTGTGTTTGTCCTTGTAATTTATTTGTTTTGTCCAATTTTTGTCCCTGAAAATCGTTTGATTCATTTTGTTTTTGTCTCTGAGATTTACTTGACTCACCCTGTTCTATGGTCTTATTATTAATTTCAGCAGGGAATTTTTCTGGGCATGATCGTATAAGGTGACCCTCTATTCCACATCCAAAACATTTCATTTTCTCAGACGTTACATAAACGTTGTAATCATAATCATCCACTTTGAACTTGAACACTAAATTTAATTCTTCATTGTTGTTTTTAAGAATCATGAAAACCTGCCTTCTAAAAGAAACAACATGTCTCAAATGCGGAGATTTACAGCCAAGGCCAATTGTTTTAATCGGAGACATTAGCTGTCCATGTCTGGAAAGTTCCCTCTCTAACATTTCGTTACTAATAAACGGAGGGACTTGCGACAAAATGATCTTTTTTGCCGGATTAACGAGCGGCACCGCCTGAACCAAGATATCTTTGATCGTTACTCCTTGTTCAACAATCGTTGCAACTTTATCAAAGCTATCTACAAAGATCACAACACCGTTGTTCATCCTTGACGCGGATTTAACGCTATCATATCCAATAATCCCTCCGACTGCCAAAGCGCAATCCTCCACAGAACAGTCTATAGTTGGACAAAGTTTAAAAGCATGTCGACGCGTGAGCGTTTCAAGCCCCGCGCCTCCAACACCGCGAACCGGCATGACTCCCGGTTACACCGGTCGTCGCCTCCACCACGACAACTAAACTACACCACTAACGATAAACTAAATAAAACTAAAACAACATAGAAAAAAAGATAGAAAAGATAGAAAAAAACACTCACTCAAAAACCACGCTCCCAATCTCTCGCATCCACTCACGCAACTTCCGCTCAAAGAGAGAGAGAGAGAGAGAGAGAGAGACAGAGAGAGAGACAGAGAGAGAGAGAGAGAGAGACAGAGACAGAGACAGAGAGAGAGACAGAGACAGAGAGAGAGAGAGAGAGAGAGAGAGAGAGACAGAGACAGAGAGAAGAGAAGAGAAGAGAAGAGAAGAGAAGAGAAGAGAAGAGAAGAGAAGAGAAGAGAAGAGAAGAGAAGAGAGATTGAAATCACCTTTATTTACGACATAGGTAAAACCAGTCTGTGTTACCACTAAACATCTGCATTACAAAATCTCAATTACGAAAAACACACAAACAAAATAAATAAAAATAAAGATAAAAAAGACAACAAAATGACTTAAAAAGTCAACATTAAATCATCATTTTCATTAACTGTGCATAACACTCCATTTATGGCCCAAGTATTCACAAACACTGGTAAGCACCCAACCAATTTATAGTATGCATATTCTATCCTAAGCCTTGATGCTACCAAACCCTTGAACATCATCAAGGGATCTAAAGTATCTTTGCCAAGCATCTTATTTTTCCTTGTTTTCCAAATGGTGAGTTTGGCAGTACCAAACACAAAATTTTGTAAAACCAAAACATATTTACGACTAGCGACATACTTTGGCCCAAAAATAAACAATTGAGGAGATAAATCTTCACCTAAAGATGATACCCAGTGAGATAAAAAGGAGAATAAATTACCCAACCGTACACATTGCACAAAGAGATGAAAAATAGTTTTGTTTTCAGAACAAAATAAACAACCCACCTCTGCATTTGGATTGAGGTGCACCACATGTCTGTTCGTAGCTATTGCACTGTGTACAATCCTCCATTGTAAATCACCAGTCCGTTTATCAATGGGGCGTTTATACAGTGACCGCCAGCTACCTTTGGGGGAGATATCCACTCCAAAAAAATCAATCCATTTAGATGACTTTACTCCGGAGAGAAGATGTGTATTGGTCACCTTCACACAAGTCACATACAGAGCTTTTTTCCCAACAGACTCAAAAGTATCCAGCTGAGGAGTTTTGAAAGACAATATGAGATTTTCCTCCTCCTGCCATCCCCTTACGTCAGCAGCTATCATCACTGATGGAAAATCATAGTCACATCCAGCCATCCACTCTTTGATATGATTAGAGTTGTTGATAAAAAGTATCTGATCATAGTTCAGTTCTCCAAGTACTTGTAACGGTGGCCCCAATAATAAATTCAGAATTCAAACCAATGATTTGAATTAAAGATTTAAAGTTTATAAATTTGGGCGCCAGACAGGGGTAACCCTGTCAATAGTTTAAGGAGAATAACCCAGATAGCCTAAATGCCACCAGTTACATACATAAACTCCAATTCAAAGAAATAATCACAACAAGCATAGAATTCAGTTTAGAAATGTCTGTATTTCTCACAAGAAAGAACAAAAAAAATAAAAATAAAACAATCACTTTAAATTCTCAGTTGTGGTTCTCACTGACAAACGAAAATCTCAACAATATAACAAGTCTGTTGAGTACAGTAATGCTGCATCAATTTATATATATTTTTAAAAACACAGATTCGAGAGTTCATTCCTCCATGAACAAGATCAGATTTGTTTCAGAGAGAGAGGAAAAAAAAAAAAACTTCATTTTGGGGCAAGGGAGAAAAAAAAAAAAACAACAACAAAAAAGCAAACCGAGTAAATCAAATTAAATAAAAGAAAAATGTTACTCACTACTCATTTTGAGAGGAATCGAGATACTGGGCGTGTGTGGAAAGTGCTTATGTGAATTGTGTGAGTGTTTGGGGAAAGACCAGCCACGTATGCAGCAAATCCACAACCTTCCGCAATGGTGAACTTCTGTTTGTTCCAAACGGAAACAGCGATAGCTTCGATGGGGAAGATCCAGTCGGTCGTAGACACAGCTCGTGGTTTTGAACGCCCGCACTGAAGACGACGTTGGGGGGAGCTGTTCACTCTCCTGCATCCGCTCCAGCAATGGCACAGTGTTCTACCCGCTGATGACTGTCACCGCTGACCCAGGTAAGTGAAAAGACACCTTTCTTCTCGGTTTCTGTTCTTCCAACAGTCTACCCGCAGTTCATTCATTTGAGTGCTTTCAGTTGGCGTTCGGTTCGCATTGAGGCTTTTCGGTTCTCACCTCGACAAAGCGCACGTTAAACAACACTACACACGTCTCTTTCCGCCCTTTCTCCTCTCCCGCCTTTAAATTCCTCCTTTTATACGATTACCTCATTTCCTTTTCTCCATTTGACAACGGAAATGGGCGGGGATGACATTAATTTAATTTGTTTTTGTAGTGTTTCAGCTCCGCCACATACTTCATCAGTAACTTGTTTCAAAAATCGAATAGATTTTATCCCTGTTCTCTCACTCAGGGTCTCCGAACTGATGCTTAAAATGTGTCCAAGTTTTACACATCCAACAGCCATCAGCCGTGATGACAAATTAACAGAGCATAAGTGTCTAGAAGGTAAAAAGGGGTTCTGGAACAATGGCTCTTCCATCAGCCAAAAAACCTGCATGTATTCCAGCAGGTCTTGAGACAGAGAAAACTTTCCATGCTTCCATCACAGATCTGTAGAAGGGAGTCAAATCTTGATTCAAAAGTTGATTCATTCAGGTTCAATAAAAAGAGATGTTTGTCAAGTCCCATATTGCCTGCTTTCCTCAAGAGTGCAACTGCAGTGTTGGACCAAGCAATGTCACCATAATACAGCAGTCTCTGAGCAGCTTGCAGCCGAAAGGCCATGAGTCTTGATCTGATGTCCACAAGACCTTGCCCCCCTTCTTGCACTGGCAAAAAAAGAACAGCTGATCGACCCAATGCTGTCCTGACCAAAAAAAATTCACCAGCATCCTTTGAATGTCTTGAACTAGTCCAATAGGAGGCTGTAGCACAATAAATTTATGCCACAGCGCAGAAGCGACCAAGTTATTGGCAACTAGAACTCTCCCCCTATAGGATAGCTGGGGTAGCAACCAGTTCCATCTAGACAATCGGGTACACACTCTCTCCAAAACTCCCTCCCAATTTTTCTTCTGAAACTCTGCTGATCCCAAAAACACACCAAGTAATTTCAGCCCTTTTCTATTCCAGTTTAAACTACACTGGTAGTTGTGGGAGATTTTCTAAATTTCTTTGACCTGACCAGAAAGCTTCAGTCTTATCCCAGTTTACTTTAGCTGATGATGCCCCTTCATACAGCTCAAGTGCTCTAGACAAAGCTTCTATATCATTATTATCATTACAAAAACTGTAACATCATCAGCGTAAGCAGTAAATTGTAGTTCTTAAATGTTGAGACATTGTAGGTATTGATAAACCATTTAGAGTTTTTCTTATATTAGAAAAATAAGGGCTCAAATAGCAATACTGTACAATTGTCCTGATAGAGGGCAACCTTGTCTGATTCCCCTTGAAACCACAATAGGCCGACTTAGGCCACCCCCCACCTTAACCATACAAGAAGCTCCAGTGTACAACAAACGTATCCATTTGATAAAATCCTGACCAAACCCGAATGCAGTAAGTAGATTAAAAAAGATAGTTATGATCAACGCGATCAAACGCCTTTTCTTGATCTAAAGCAATCAATCCAACCTCTGCATTAAACATTTTTACAGATATCCAAGGTATCCCTCACTAAAAAAAAGATTATCCATTATGGATCTTTTTGGAATGCAATAGGTTTGGTCTTGATGAATTATCAAATGTAAAAACTTCTTAAGCCTATTGGACAGACATTTAGACAAGATTTTATACTCTGTTGTTAATAAAGCAACAGGTCTCCAGTTCTTTAACAGAGTCAAGTCTCCCTTTTTAGGCAATAGGGACAATACAGCACATTGACATGTTGCAGGTAAAGTGCCATCTTTATAACTTTCACAAAAAACTTCATAAAGGTCCATTCCAATATACTCCCAAAAATGTTTATAAAATTCAGAAGTCAACCCATCAATTCCAGGAGAACGTCCGGATTTCAGCTGTCCAACAGCAAAAGTGAGTTCTTGAAAAGTAATTTGTGTGTCCAAAGCAGTCTTAGAAATCTATTTGAGGAAGTTCATGCAAAAGTTGCGCTGCACAACTAGAGTTACAATGATCAGCTTTGTATAGAGAAGAATAAAAACCAACAGCATGATGACGCATTTCTATACTATCATTTGTAATCTTCCCATCTGAAGACGGTAAACATGTCATCTGCTTAGACTGTGCCACTGAACGCTCTAAATTAAAAAAAAAAGGCACTTGGGGCATCCATCTCGGTAACTGATGTAAAACGTGACCTCACCAAAGCTGCTTTCCACCCTCTCATTCAAATGAAAACTTAGCTTTTTCTTTTTCTGTTGCAAGTTGTTGATAAAAGCTGGGACATGTGTTCTTATCATTTCTGTCTCTATAAACTCTATGGGCCCTATCTTGCACCCAGCGCAAGTGACTTTGAACACCGACGCATGTATCATTCCTATTTTGCACCCGCGCAAAGCGCGCTTTTCCCTCCACAGAAGCACGTCGGTAAGTTAGGAAATACACTTGCGCTCCCGGGGGCGGTTTCAGCGCAAAGAGGAGGCGTGTTCCGGCGCAAACGTTCCCTTCATGCTATTTTGCAGGTTTAGAAAACAATTGCGCCACAAACCAGGAAAAGATAGTTTAAAGTCAGTGGTGCGTTGCGTATGTTATTCAAATGCTATTTTAAGGGCGCATGCTTGGCCATAATCAATGTAGCGTGTGACAACGCGCATACACTTTGATTCTCTCTATCTACACAGAAGCAGCAGTTTTCATTTTTGCAAATCATACATTATTACGATAGATAGATAGATAGATAGATAGATAGATGATAGATAGATAGATAGATAGATAGATAGATAGACAATTTATTATAAATGCATACAGCTTACACATTACCCAAATTATCATACGCCTGTTTAACCGAAGTTAATTTGGGTGGGTTTCTCCATTTCAATGTAACTTCTCTCTTTTACGGCCGTGACGAGAGCGTTGCTCTCCTTGACTGTGAACCGCTCCTGGCGCGCGCCTGGCAAATCCCCGCTATGGAAAAAGCGCCTCTGCTCTTAAAGGGAATGTGAGATGACGCTCTGATTGGTTTATTTCACGTTACGCCCAAACCACACCTATGAATAATGAAGCTACTTCAGACCAACCCATTTTAGATTTGCGCCTGGCGCAAGAGTCATTTATCCGCCGGAAAATAGCAACAGCGCCGAGACCCGCCCACAAAGTTACTTGCGCTTTGCGCTTGACACTTGCGTTTCAGATCGTTAAAATAGGGCCCTATGTCTCTTTCCAGAGCTTGAATTGTTTCTCGTTGAGTAGTCGTACAATATGCAGTGTACTGTTGACAGGATAGCTTTATTTGAGTTTTCCCAACCTCCCACCATTGTTTTAAATTTTCAAAATCATTTTTCTTCCCCTTCCAATGATTCCAAAAAACAACAAAATGTTCGGAAAATAAAGCATCCTGTAACAGTTTAGCATTAAAATGCCAATAAGAAGATTTTCTTGGAAATTGTGCCATATTTACTGAAATACATACCAGATGGTGATCAGAAAAACCTACAGGAATAATAAAACAAATCAATAATCCTGTTATTAAAATTTTTTGAAACATAAATTCTGTCTAAACGAGCAGCGCTTACTCTATTGTCAGAAATTTTAACCCATGTATATTGTTTATCTACAGGATGCTTGATTCTCCACATATCTAAACGTTCGGCCTCTTTCACCAATCTCGACAATAGTTGGATGAAAGCATTTGAGGCTCTTCATTATTACGGTCAACATTAAACATTCTGTACAATTCCAATCCCCACCAATGATGATGTCTCCATCACTAAAATCCTGTTTTAAGACATTAGTTAGCATTCTAAACAACTGTAATCGCTCATTTCCCACATTTGGTGCATAAACATTTATAAAATAAATTGTCATCCCTTCAATAATGGTTTTGACAAGAACCAGACGACCTTTTACAAATTCCTCAGTTTTTTCAATGCTAACTTTTATATCTGGAGAAAAAAGAAGAGCAATTCCAGCGCTCAAATTTGTACATGGCTAAGTACATGTTGACCTTTCCACCACATTCCCACTCTACTTCGTTATCCATATCAATATGTGTTTCTTGCAGTAAAATGACATGTAACTTTTTATTTTTCATGTTTTCAGACACCAAACCCCGTTTATGACTATCCCTCCCTCCATTAATATTTAATGAACCCACCCTCAAAGAATCCATGTATAAATTTAGGGAGGAGAGAAAAGAGACAACGGCAGAAGAAACCAGAAGAAATAAAGAGAAGAACACCGCGTGATGCATGGCTAATCGTTTACAAAAATGCTTTTAGCCTCTTCTTTTTATCCACCATTCTACATTTTCTAATAACTGTAACATGTTTTTTTAAGCGAAAATGTTTCTTTTCACTCAGCTGATCAAGATTTACAGTCTTTTGAAGAACCACAACTGACCTCTCAAATTTTCCAACATCAGGAAAAAATTCTTTGATGTTGACTTGTTTTCCAAATGTCTCATCAAGAAACACATTAATTTCATCTAATGTATACAAAGAGGGATCTTTAATGGACATATCTTGAGAATCGCCCTCAAGTCCACATACAGACCCTCCTTGGGAGTCACATTCGTAATCAAGAAGAGAAACATTTTCGTCAGATGCATCATCATCCACTGCACTACCATCATTACTCAAACACAACTCTCTCTTTCTTATAGCCGACTCACACCTGCTTGGCCTGCAATTTCCACACCATCATCTTGCTGCTCATCAGCATTGATATTTTGAACAGTATTTGCAGTATTTTCATTTTGCTGACCTTCATGCACATTAGTATTAGCCACAGCATTATCATGTACTTCAATAGCGGACGGCGCCGCACCAGTAACGCTCACCTCTGCCGGACCTGCGTGTTCCTCTCGAGCAGCGCGCTCTTGCTCCACCGCATCTCCCTCTCCTGAGACAGTAGGCCTTTGCCTATCCTCTGGTGCGCGCTCTCTGTGTGGGCATGCAAACTTTTTATGCCCTAAGTCGCCGCAATCGAAGCACCTTAAGCTACCAGTGCTTGCGTACACCATATACGTTTTGCCTTCGTGTCGTACTCGAAATGAAACATCCAGCGTGTTTTCGGGGGAGTCTAAAAACATAAACACCTGTCTTCTAAAAGATGTGACGTGTTTCAAAGACGGGTGTTTACAGCCTAACGTGATTGTTTTAAAACCACTGGCAAATTTGCCAAAACGTACTTCCGTTCCAACGCTTCATCCGGAATGAAAGGTGGAACATTCGATACCGTAATTTTAACTGTCGGAGCGTATAACGGAGTCACCTGAACAAAGTTTTCATTTATAACGAGACCATTCTCGGTTAAACGATTGACAAAAATTTGTTCTTTCAAAAACACTACAACAGCTTTATTCATACGAGAAGCGGACACTATATTCTCGTGTCCTACTTCCCCTCCAGCCGAAATAAGCACGTCTTCCACTGTGACGCCATCCTCAGGCACACACCTAAAGCCATTGCGCAAAGGACAAAAGACGGCATCTCCTCATGAGACGCCATCTCTCCCTGCGCAAAACCCGCAAAAACGAAGTCAAAAAACTAATTTGAAACCATGCAGAAAGAAGAGAAAACAAAATCACCGTAATGAGACTATGTAAAAGAACACAGCCCAGGTCTCACCCCGCACCACTCTCACCCACAAACTCCCAACATGCACCACGTGAGAGAGAGAGAGAGAGAGAGAGACACAGAGAGAGAGAGACAGACAGAGAGACAGAGAGAGAGAGAGAGAGAGAGAGAGAGAGAGAGACAGAGAGAGAGACAGAGAGAGACAGAGAGACAGAGAGAGAGACAGAGACAGGGAGACAGAGAGAGAGAGAGACAGAGAGAGAGAGAGAGAGAGAGAGAGAGACAGAGAGAGAGAGAGACAGAGAGAGACAGAGAGAGACAGAGAATTTTGAATTTAAATACACCTTTATTTAAAACAATAAGGTGTTCACAATAATATTACAAACTCACAAAACAAGAACAAATATAATATATACTATTCATGTTAAAATGAGAAACATTTTAAAAAGCAAACATCAAATCATCATCATCATCTACTGTGCAAAGGACCTCATTTATCCCCCAAATGTACATAAAAGATTCTACACAATTTACCATTTTATAATAGGCATGCTCTATTCTAAGCCGAGCCGCCACCAAGCCTTTGAAGATCATCAACACATCCAGAGAACCTGTCCTAACAACTTATTCTTCTGGATTTCCATATAGCAAGTTTTGCTGTACCAGACAAAAAATTGAGTAAAATCAACTGACCTTTTCCTTTTTTCTGTATACCTTGGACCATATATAAACATTTCATAAGAGAAAGCTTCACCAATTTCAATGAACCATTGAGATAAAAATGAAAACAAATCGTTTAGCCGAGCACACTGTACAAATAGATGAAAAACCGTTTCAAACCTCTTTACAGAAGGGACAGCCCACCCCTACCGAAGGATCAATGTGCACCCACGTATCTGTTCGTAGCTATCGCCCCATGAACGATCCTCCACTGAAGGTCTCCCGTTCTTTTGTCAATGGGGCGTTTGTATAAGGACCGCCAGCAGCCTCTAGGGGAGGAAAGAATTCCAAAAAAATCTGTCCATTTATTTGAAGCAAGTCCATGCAAGCGACCAGCATTGGATGCCTTCACACAAGAGATATAGAGGGCTTTTTTCCCCACTTCCTCAAAAGCTCCAAGCTGAGGGGTTTCAAAAGACAAAAGACAATTCTCATCATCTTGCCATTCTCCCACGGCAATAGTCACATTCAGAGAAGGGAAAACATAAGGAACCCCCTTTCTCCATTGATCAGTTGCTATAGAGTCATTTGTAAAAATCTTATGGTCCGCATGCAAAGACTTTAAAATTCCAGTTGTAGCTTGTTTCAGCAGCCTCAGAGATCTCACTCCAGTCCTTTCACTCAATTCCTCTAAGCTCTTGGTCAAAATATGTCCCAGCTTTGTGCATCCCGCCGCAGTGAAACATGCACGCAAACTGGGTCCCGACACAAGTCTTGACGGTATAAAGTCATTAAGAAAAAGTGGCTCTTCAAAAAGCCATAATCCAGCATGTGTGTTCGGTGTACGTGAAATGGTAAACACCTTCCATGCCTCCAGAACTGACTTATAGAAAACAGTCAAATTCACACGGTCCTCATTCTGGAGCTCCATTAAGAACAGATGTTTGTCCAATCCCATACCTCTGACCCTCCTGAGAAGAGCAGAAGCCGTCTTTAGCCATGAAGCATCTGTGTGATACAACAGTCTCTGAGCTGCTTGCAACCGGAAAGCCATGATTCTGGATCTGATGTCGATCAATCCTTGACCTCCCTCTTGAACCGGAAGGTATAAAGCAGCAGCACGAAGCCAGTGTTGTCCAGACCAAAAAAAATTCACAAGTTGCCTTTGAATCTCCTCAATAAGTCCAACAGGTGGCTGTAGCACAGTTATTTTATGCCACAGGGTAGAAGCAACCAAATTATTGGTCACTAAAATCCTCCCCCTATAGGACAACTGCGGTAGCAACCATTTCCATTTAGACAACTTGCTGCACACTTTCTCCACTAGCCCCTCCCAATTTTTCATTTGATAATCATTTGACCCCAAAAAAACTCCCAATAGTTTAAGTCCCTCTCTGCCCCACTTTAGGTCTCCGGGTAACTTTGGGAGACTCTCAAACTCCCCTTTACCAGCCCAAAAAGCTTCACTTTTTGCCCAATTCACTTTCGCTGATGAAGCTTTCTCATAAAGACTGAGAACCTCAGATAGACCGTTAATATCTCCAGCATTGTTTACAAAAACTGTAATATCATCAGCATAGGCAGAGAGATACATTCTTGAGTCTAAAGAAAGACCAGGCACATTAAAACCCGATAGTCTTTCTCGAAGTCTAAAAAGCAGCGGCTCAATAGCTAAACTGTATAGTTGACCAGACAAAGGACAGCCTTGCCTAATACCCCTTAAAATAGGAATTGGCCGACTCAAAGTGCCCCCTATCTTCACCATACATGATGCACCATTATATAACAACTGTATCAACTTTAAAAATGCTTCGCCAAAACCAAAAACCTTCAATACATTAAAAAGATATTTGTGATCCACACGATCAAAAGCCTTTTCTTGATCCAAGGCAATTAACCCAACATTCACATTGAAATCATTACAAATATCCACAATGTCTCGCACTAAAAACAAATTATCCATAATGGACCGTTTTGGAATGCAATATGACTGATCCTTGTTTATAACCAAACCCAAAAAATATTTTAATCTGTTTGCCAGACATTTTGAGAATATTTTATATTCTGTTGTAAGAAGGGCAACAGGACGCCAGTTCTTTAAAAGGGCTAAATCACCCTTTTTTGGTAACAGTGATAAGACCGCATATTGACAGGAAGTTGGTAAAACACCTTCTCTTATCGATTCACATAAAACATCAAAATAGTCGTGCCCAATGCAGTTCCAAAAACTTTTATAAAAGTCTGCTGGCAGTCCATCTATTCCAGGGGATCGTCCTGAATTAAGTTGTCCCACAGCAGCAGTAACTTCCTCAAATGTTATACCAGCATCCAAGACAGTTTTAGCACCAGAGTCCAGCTGAGGAAGACCCTGAAGAAGCTGTGTCATACAGTCACTATTTTCACAGTTCTCTGCAGCATAAAGGCTTGAATAGAAATCCACAGCATGGGTTCTCATTTCTACAGTCTTAGACGTTATCCTCCCATCAGGGAGTTTAAGACATGGCATTTGTTTTTGTTGAGCCGCCTTATATTCCAGATTAAAGAAGAAAGAAGTTGGAGCATCCATTTCTGCTAATGACATGAAACGGGACCTTATCAAGGCTCCTTTAACTTTCTCATTTAAGACTAGACCAAGCTCTCTCTTTTTTGTTTGCAAATCATTATACAATATAGAATTGTGTGCATCAACCAACTGCAATTCCATTAAATTAATTTGCTTTTCAAGTGTTTCAACCACATTCTTTATTCTACTACTACAGTTGGCTGTATACTGCTGACAGAAATTTTTTATTTGAGTCTTACCTACATCCCACCACTGTTTCAAGTTTTCAAAAGAACTCTTTTCCTTTTTCCAATCATCCCAAAAGAAAACAAAATTTTCACAAAACACAGCATCCTGCAGCAATTTTACATTAAAATGCCAGTAAACAGACTTTCTAGGTGCATTTGACATGTTCATTGTCATAATAATTAAATGATGATCAGAAAAACCCACAGGACAAATGCAACACTCAATTACTCTACTGTTAAAAGATTTTGACACATAGAATCTATCTAATCGGGCAGCACTAACTCGATTATTGAAAGCCTTAATCCATGTATACTGTCTGTCATTTGGGTGTTTGATTCTCCACATATCCAATAGCTGGAAATCTTTAATGAGTTTTGACAATGCACTTGAGGACTGTATATGAGGTTCCTCAGTATTACGATCTATAGTAAAATGAATAGTGCAATTCCAATCTCCACCAATAACAACACATCCTTCACTAAGACACTTTTTAAGACTCTCACTAAGTATATCTAAAAACTGTAGGCGCTCCTGTCCCACAGTTGGTGCATAAATATTTATCAGAAAAACAAGCATCTCTTGAACTTGAGCTTTAACCACCAACAATCGACCCTTCACTGGTTCCTCTATACTTATAATATCCGCCCTTATTTTTGAAGAAAAAAAGATGCCCACACCTCTACTTAAATTTGTACCATGACTGAGTATTTTATGTCCTTTCCACCACAAATTCCACTCAACTTCATTCATCAAGTCACTATGAGTTTCTTGGAGAAAGACGATATCAAGCTTTTTTTGCTCAATTATTTCATAGACTGTAGCACGCTTTACACTATCCCTCCCACCATTAATATTTAAAGAGCCTATCCTCAAAGCCTCCATATACAAAATTAAGATGGGAAATAAAGAACAAAGCATGATAGAAAAGCAAAGAAAAGACACCGTGTAATACATGGTTTACAATTTTTTTGATTTACTCTTTCTCTTACTCATTGCTTTACTTTTCCTGATAGTGGTAAGAAGCTTTTTCAAACGAAAACGCTTCTTCTCACAAAGTTCATCAACTCCTACAGTCTTCTGATAAAAAATAACAGAGTGAACAAACTTGTCTACATCAGAGAAGAAATCATTTATGTTGATTTGTTTACCATACGTTTCGTCCAAAAAATTGTTAATTTCTTCCAGACTATACAACGAATCTTTATTGAAAACTCCCGAAAAACCTGTCTGAGAAGCATTAAATACACTTCCTTGTGAACTACCATCATTTTCACACATAGAAACTTGTGACTCAGCATCATCAGACTGCTCCTCCTCCATTTCCTCATTATTCAAGACGCTTAAAAACGATTCAATTCCATCATTTGCACTCTCCCCCGTTTTCGTACCACTGGTACTAGCTACTACTTTGTTAACATCAGAAACTAGATCAGTTATGCTAATCTCTGGGGCTACAAAAGCTACAACATCCTCATTTCCAGTGTCCACAGCCGGTAACACAACATCTGAATTCACATCACTCACCTCAACTAGTGGAACAACCTCATCTTGGGCCGCATCAACGCTATTGTTTTCGCCCTCGTCCGCTCCTGTCGTGTTTTCTGCACCCGTTTTCTTATGTGGACACATCAGTCGCTTGTGTCCGATGTCTCCACACTCGAAACATCTTATGCTGCCAGTAGTTGCATACACCATATATAATCTTCCCTCGTGTTTCACACGAAAATTAATATCCAGTGTATTCTCAGGCGATTCTAGAACCATGTAAACGTACCGTCTAAAAGACGCAACGTGCTTCAGAGCCGGATGTTTACATCCAAGCGCAACAGTTTTAAAGGGACTCACAACTTTTCCAAAACGCGCTAACTCACGTTGCAAAACGTCATTGGATACGAAAGGCGGGATATTTGAAATTGTTACCTTTGTTGTCGATATATACATTGGAGAAAGTTGCACAAACGCATCT
Source organism: Leuciscus idus (assembly GCA_021554675.1). Taxonomy (NCBI): domain Eukaryota; kingdom Metazoa; phylum Chordata; class Actinopteri; order Cypriniformes; family Leuciscidae; genus Leuciscus; species Leuciscus idus. The sequence continues at coordinate 41,665,916 of CM038621.1, read as the reverse complement.
TTAACAGTAAGGCCATTTACTATCAAACGATTCACTAAATTTTGTTCCTTCAAAAAAACGACGACAGCCTGATTCATCCGTGATGCAGATACAATGTTCTCGTGACCAATTTGATCACCAACTGCAATTAACACATCCTCCACTGTGGCATTATCCTCAGGAACACATCTAAAACCATTGCGGAGTGATAATGACGGCGTCTCATCAAGAGACGCCATCCTGCCACACAACCACCACTATATTTACAATTTATTTCCTAGACCATGTATTTTCTGGAAGGAAAAAGAAAATGTAAATAAGAAAACAAGAAAGTTCTCACCCTCACACAACAGCTCTCACCACCACCACTATCCCCAACTCCCAGCATGCAACAGAGAGAGAGAGAGAGAGAGAGAGACAGAGAGAGAGACAGAGAGAGACAGAGAGACAGAGAGAGAGACAGAGACAGGGAGACAGAGAGAGAGAGAGACAGAGAGAGAGAGAGAGAGAGAGAGAGAGAGAGAGACAGAGAGAGAGAGAGACAGAGAGAAACAGAGAGAGACAGAGAGACAGAGAGAGAGACAGAGACAGGGAGACAGAGAGAGAGAGAGAGAGAGACAGAGAGAGAGAGAGACAGAGAGAGAGAGAGAGACTTTTGACTTTTAACCCCCCTTTATTACAAAATATTCGAGGTTTAACTAAATCTTACATAGATTTAAAAAAGTAATTTAAAACACAAACATACAATAATAAATAGCACAAAAAACAAGCAAGACAATAGCACAATTAAATATACATTTGCAAAGCACCATCAAAATCAGATTCACATATGCACTGGTTTACTCCCCAAATGTGATTGAAAGTCTCCAGGTCTTTAACCAAATTATAGTATGCATACTCCACCTTTAATCTAGTTTTAATTAACCCTTTTAGAATTAACATTGCATCAGTTGACCCTACATTATTTATTTTGCTTTTACGTGAAATCCAAATTCCCATCTTTGCTTGCCCAAACAAAAAATTAAGCAAAACATGGATCTGCTTTCTGTTTCTGCTATACTTTGGTCCATAGATAAATAACATAGGTGAAAACACTTCTCCCAAAACTGTACACCATTCTTCTAATTGAGAAAATAAAGGCACAAGCCTCCCACATTGAAAAAATAAATGAAAAACAGTTTCAGTCATCCCACAAAAAGGACATCCCTCCTGAACCTGGGGATCGAGGTGTGCTCTGTATCTGTTTGTAGCTATTAACCCATGCACAACTCTCCACTGAAGGTCTCCAGACCTTTTTTCAATGGGAGGCTTGTACAAGGCCCTCCAGCAACCCTTCGGGGAAGAGCCTGATCCGAATAGCTCTTGCCATTTTGACTCTTTAACTCCTCCTAAAGAGTGAGAGTGTGAAACTTTTACACATGTGACGTACAGTGCTTTCTTCTCAGTTTTACTGAAACGGTCCAGTACAGGTGTCTTGAAGGTCAACAAAGACCCCTCCTTTTCTTCAAAAATACCCACAGCCGGAATTATTCTCAGTTCAGGAAAAGTTAAATCCATATCTTTGTTAGTTGTTTCCACACTGCTTTTAAATTCCGTCGGCAGACTCTCAAGAATTTCATTTAACAGTCTTTGTGTCCGACGAATTGATCTTATTCCAATCTTGGAGGCTAGCATTTCAGGAGACATCCATCCATCTGAAGTTATTAAATGTCCAATCTTTACAACTCCTGCAGCCTTTAGAAGATTCCTCATCGATGGTGATTTTAAAATTGCTGAGTCCACTATAGAGTTGTGCATTAGGGGTTCCTCCCTTGACCAGAGACCTCCCTCATCCGTGATGTCTCTTGAGATATTAAAAGTCCTCCAGGCTTTAAACACTGAATGGTAAAAGGAAGTTAGTCCAGTCAAATCAACATTTTGAATGTCCATGAGAAACAAATGTTTATCCAGCCCCATCCCTCCTGCTCTTCTAAGGAGGGCACAAGCTACTCCAGACCAGCTGACATCCACTCCGTAGAGGAATCTCTTTACTGTCTGTAATCTGAAAGTCTTAATTCTGCTTTTTGTATCCACTAGTCCTTGTCCACCTTCTTGTCTGGGCAGAAACAAAGTTGATGCTTTTGTCCAATGGTTACCGGACCAAAAAAAGTCTGTTAAGCGTTTTTGGACTTTTTCAACCAAGTCTTCAGGAGGTTCCAAAATGTTCATTTTGTGCCATAGCATTGAGGCTACAAGGTTGTTGCAGACCAGGGCTCTTCCCCTGTAGGATAACTGTGGTAGCAGCCAATGCCAGCAAGACAACCGAGCACACACCTTCTCCACCAGGCCCTCCCAATTCTGTCTCTTGTATTCCTCCCTTCCTAAAAACACCCCCAAATATTTTAGCCCAGATTTTCCCCATTTTAAATTACCTGGGAGAGCTGGAGTGTTGTGGTCTAAACCACACCACAATGCATCACTTTTTGCCCAGTTTACTTTTGCAGATGAGGCTTTACCATAACTTAATAAAATCTCTTTTAAAACCTGAACATCTTTAACATCCCTTAAAACAACAGTAATATCATCAGCATAAGCTGAAACTTTTACATAATCATTAATAATAGCACCTTGTACCTTCAAACCCATTAACCTCTCTCTTAGTTTACATAGAAGAGGTTCTATAGCTAAGCTATAAAGCTGACCAGAAATTGGGCATCCTTGTCTGATACCCCTCTGTACCTTGACAGGGACACTCAGACCTCCTGCTATCTTTACCAAACATGTTGCATTATTGTACAACAACTTTATCATTTTTCTAAATTTCTCTCCAAACCCAAAAGCTTCCAATACTTTAAAAAGATATTGATGATCAACACGATCAAAAGCTTTCTCCTGATCAAGTGACAGTATTCCTACATCAATATTATTACACATTGCATAATCAATGACATCACGTACTAAATGCAAGTTGTCAGCAATACATCTGTCTTTTATACAGTACGATTGATCTTTGTGTATAATTTTGAACAATATTTTGTTCAATCTGTTGGCAAGGCACTTTGATAAAATTTTATAATCAGTGCAGAGAATTGCCAAAGGTCTCCAGTTCTTTAACAGGGTAAGATCACCTTTTTTTGGAAGCAATGTTAAAACAGCCCGTTGGCAGCTCTTAGGTAGCAAACCAGTACGATTACATTCCTTGAGCACCTCAAGTAAATCAGATCCAAATGTTGTCCAGAAATGCTTATAAAATTCACCAGGAAGTCCATCTATGCCTGGGGTACGACCCGACGAAAGACCCGTTACAGCATCACTTAATTCCGCAAAAGTTAATCCAGACTCCAATGCTTGTTTATCTTCTTCATTTAGACAAGGAAGATCTTGTAGGAATCCATTTTGTGTCGGAATGTCTATGTCCTCAGGTGAGTATAAATGTGAATAAAAGTTCACTGCTAGTCTGCGCATTTCCACAGGTTCAGATGTACATTGTCCATTGTCATTCTTCAGGTTATACATTTGATTAACTTGTACACTCTTACGTTCCAGATTGAAAAAAAAAGAGGTGGGACTGTCCATATCCTTTATAGATAAGAATCTATTTCTCACAAGAGCTCCTTTAACCTTTTCATTTAAAATAGAGCTTAATTTTAGTTTCTTCTCAGACCACTCATGTACATTGGAAGAAAGATCTCCTATCATGTTTTTTTCAATGGTAAGGATTTCTCTTTCAAGCCATTCCAGAGACTGTTTAAAAAAAAAATTAGAGTGAGATGAATATTGCTGACAAAAATCCCTTATGTGAGCTTTACCAACTTCCCACCAAAGAATAACATTATCAAATCTTGTTTTCTCTTTTTTCCATGTCTCCCAAAACTGTTTAAAAGATTCACAAAAACTCTTGTCTTGTAGCAATTTGACATTAAAATGCCAGTAAACACTTCTATTTTTCTTAGAATTCAAGTTACAATCAATAGTGATTAATTTGTGATCAGTGAAAGATGTGGGGACAATGGCTGTATGAATAATTCTACTTTTCATACTATTTGATAAGTACAGTCTATCTAGTCGTGCTGCTGAAATCCTCCCATCACTAACCTTTACCCATGTGTATTGTTTAACAGAGGGATTATTTTCTCTCCATACATCAGTAAGATTAGAGGTTTTAATAACATTATTAAGTACTGTAGATGACTGAAAATGGGGTTCTTCTCCATTTCTATCAAGCAAAGCATTAAGTGTACAGTTCCAGTCCCCAGCTAAGATAATAAAACCATTAGCTTGCTGTTTTCCTAAAAACACTTTCAATTTATTAAAAAAAAGTATTCTCTCAGCTCCTATATTAGGTGCATATACACTCACAAACATAAAGACAAGACCATTTAAATCAACCTTAACTGCTACACATCTTCCTGGTTCAATTTCACTTTTTTCCAAAACTTTGGCTTTTATAGAGGGAGAAAAGAGAATAGCAGTTCCTGCACTCAGGTTAGTACCATGTGTGAGCACACATTCATTCCCCCACCACAATCGCCAGTCAACCTCATTGTTTGCATCACTATGAGTCTCTTGCAAGAAAGTAACATCTAATTTCTTTAACTTGATGAAATGTATCACTGTATCAGCTTTACTCTTATCCCTCATCCCATTAACATTTAAGGATCCCACACGTAAGGTTTCCATGTTAAGGAAAAAAATTAGAAAAATAACAATCAGAAAGAGACGTGTATTAGCCATAGTGATTAGTTGTATTTTCCTCTTTTTGGTTTCCCTTTCCCTGTCTTAAACTTTTTCCGTATATCAGTTATATGTTTTTTTAACCTAAAACGTTTCTGTTTTGATAGCTCATCATTATTGCAACTTTTCCTTGCCCACATTACAGAAGAGATAAACTTATCCAGATCTGGGAAAAATTCACTCACTTCTATGCTTCTACCTTTTGTCTCATCCAGAAAAGCATTAATTTGTGCCACAGTGTACAAATCTTCTGTAGGCCTATCTACTTTTGACATTTCTGACCCTTCAGACCAATGTCCATCATCTCTCATACTATCATCTGTATACTGAGATAACCCATCTGTATCATCCACCGAGCATTTCTCAGCTATAACAGTCTGAGATACAAAATAATTTTCTTTAGCTTCCTCAACATCGTCATTTGTGACAAGCGCAGAACTGCATCCAGCCTTCTCACTACTCTTCACATCCACACCAGCATCGCTTTCACTCACCTCATTGTGCCCATAGACCTCCTCTAACGGCCTTTTGTTTGGTTTCTTAGGTACTTGTTTATCCAGTGCTGTTGCCGTATTATCCTCGGTATCACTGGTATCATTGCGATGAGCTGATCCATTTTCAGTAACATTAGCAGGCAACTGCTGCTCAACATCCGCTTTTTTATTAGGACAGGAGAAGCGTTTATGGCCTATATTTCCACATTCAAAGCACTTTAGATTATCTGTACTTGCATACAGCATATATGATCCATCTCCATGACTTACACGGAACGAGATCTCTAATGTGCGCTCTGTTGAAGTCAGAAACATTAACACTTGTCTCCTAAATGACAAAACGTGTTTGAGATCAGTGTTTTTACAGCCCAATGGGATGTTTCTGACAGGACTTGCGACTTTACCGTATCGGGTTAATTCTTTAACAATCGCGTCATTTGAGACAAAAGGCGGTACATTGGAAATAGTGACTTTAGTTGCCGGAGCCGTTAAAGGAGTAACGGGCACAAACATTTCCTTAATCCATAATCCATTCTCAGTCACCTGGTTAACTAACTGCTCTGTTTTTAAAAACACGATAACTGCTTTGTTCATACGCGATGCTGAGAGAATATTGTCGAACCCTATAATTTCTCCCACCACCACGAGAACATCCTCCACGCTCACGCCAATTTCAGGTACACACCTGCATCCATTACGCAACGACAGGTGCGAGACACCCTGTCTAACTTCAGAGGCCATACCGACACGCGACAAAAGCCGCGAGCGGCTTTAAATACTCAGTAATCTTAAAACAAAAATGTTAAGACCAAAGAGGGGAAAAAGAAATATGAAAAACACTTTCAAAATGCTCAAATTCCACGCTCGCTCTAACCAACGCGCTCACTCGCCCCACTACACTCGCACATGCGCAGAGAGAGAGAGAGAGAGAGAGAGACAGAGACAGAGAGAGAACTTTCACTTGAAACCATTTAAAAAAAGTATATTTCTTGAATAAAGACAATCAATCCCATACGTGAAGGAAAGTAGTACCTGCAGAGAAGGGCAGGAAGGCGTCTCTCTTGACAAATCGACCACGCTCGTCCAGGAAGTGTTCAGGGTTGAAGGTGTGGGGTGTTTCCCATTCATCTTCATCCCATAATACAGACGTTAGAAGAGGAAATACGCATGTGCCCTGCACAAGGAAAAAGATCACATCTTTATTGTTTGATATGAAATGGTGTTTACAATGTTTAGCACTGCAAGGAGTGTGACGGTACTATGTGTAGCATGGTACAAAAACAAAACGCCTCGGTTACGACTGTAACCTCGGTTCCCTGAAGAGGGAACGAGCGTTGCGTCGAAATTGACGCTATGGGAACGCTTTGCGTGATGATGTCTTGAAGCACATGTAAAATCAGTCCAATGGCGTGGCGGAACGTCAGATGCGGGTGACGTCACGTACCAGGAAACTATAAAGCCTGAATGAAAACAGAGAGCGGCAGCGTCGTAAAGTCTGAAGTAGCAGCTGACAGGCATGAAGGAGATATGGCAAGGTGACGCAACGCTCGTTCCCTCTTCAGGGAACTGAGGTTACAGTCGTAACCGAGGCGTTCCCTTTCAAGGGAACTCGCGTTGCGTCGAAATTGACGCTATGGGAACGTCCATACCAACGCCACCATAGCTACAAGTGTCTGTCCTGTGTGAAATCATAAGAGCAGAACTAGGATGACAGGACCTGAGACCCTGGTGTAGAGTCTAGGTCCAAGGAGTAAAACCTGACAAAGGTGTGCGGTGAGGACCAGCCTGCCGCATCACACACGTCCTGGAGAGAAACTCCTGAAATAAGGGCCTTGGAGGCCGCCATACTCCTTGTAGAGTGTGACCGGACAGCCATAGGAGAAGGCTGCCCGGCCGCTTCATAAGCAAGCGAAATAGTCTCAACCACCCACTTGCTCATCCTTTGCTTAGACACTGGAGATCCCTTGTTAGGGGACCCAAAGCACACAAATAATTGATCACTTTTACGCCACAGGGCAGCTCTGTGGACATAAGCATCTAATGCCCGGACTGGGCAAAGCAAATTATTAGTCTCCTGGTCCGCATTCTGAAAGGGAGGAGGACAGAAGGCCTGCAGTATAATAGGTCTGGCCACATTAGTGGGGACCTTGGGGATTGTAGCAGGATTTGTGAATTTTAATAGGTATTGCGAACCTACAAATACACTTCCAAACACATATGCACGCACACACATACATAGAAGCCCAAAGCGCAGAGGACGGAAAGGACGCAAGAATACCCATATATGGGAAACAGAGATATCAGCGAAAACCCCCGTCTGAAGCAAGAGACGATTGATGTTGCAAGGCTCAGTCATGAGACTGAGTTCCTCTGGAAAAACCCAAGAAACTGTATTAGAACAATGTAACCCAGTTCCGTATAAATATGACTGCATTTTCGACTGTACGTTGCTGCGTTTTTGATTTTGATGTTGATTGCAACCCTAGAGAGAAATCAAATCTCTTCTAGTTTAAACCTAGCTGAATTTCTTTTGGTTTAATTTTGCTCTGCTGTATTATTGTAACTTGAGAAACCTCGGATGAGAACAAGTTCGTATTTACTCCAATTGCTTGAACTGCTTCAAGGTAATTAGCCTTTGTAATATTCACTCATACAGGACTGCCCTGTTGAGATTGAATAAGCTGAAGTTTTATAACCTGTAACATTTTCTTTTAATTTGCTACGAGTTTTAATTTTGTGTAACCAGTGTTTTAATCTTTTGTATAAATAAAATTTTATTTCTAAAAGACAATCACTGTCAAGCTTTTACTTCAGCTATTACAAACAGTTCTAAAAAGCAATAGACAGAGCAATTTATTAATCCTTTTCTAAACAAAGAAAACAAGGATTCCAAGAGTGGTTCTGCTGGATGGTAAGCATGATTTTTATTCATATGTCTAGTAAATGATGTTTATTATTGTTTCCTGGGAGTGTAGGGACTACACCTAGATTTGCTGGTATAAATTATAACAAGCTAATGAGGGAGTTATATCTATTCTGACCTGACAGCAAAAGACCACCTAGACACAGAGATACTAGGGGTTATTCAGGAAAGTGAGAGTAGTACCAGATCTCACCACAGGATATAGCCCGGTCTTGGATGCAGAAAAGCTTTCACCATGCCCGGAGCAAACTCCAAGCATGACGGGGCAACCGACAGTGCTTGGAGATCCCCTATCCTCTTAAGAGAGGAAATGGCTAGGAGGAACAGAGCTTTCAAAGTTAAGAACTTCTCGGGAACCTCCTCAATAGGCTCAAAGGGGGCCAGGGAAAGGCCTTGCAGCGCAATGGACAAATCCCATGGTGGCACCCTAGAGCGAACTGCAGGCCTCAGCCTCCAGGTGCCACGAAGGAAACGAGATACCAGAGGGTCCTTCCCCACAGACATTCCACCCAAAGGAATGTGGTAAGCACCTATGGCCGCCACATAAACCTTTAAAGTGGACGGGGTCAGACCTGCAGTGAACCGGTCCTGCAGGAACTCCAGCACTGTACCAACTGGGCAGTTAAATGGGTCCAACCGACGGTCACTACACCAAGAAGTGAATACTCTCCACTTCAGGGCATAAAGTTTCCTCGTGGAGGGAGCTCTGGACTGTAGAATGGTCTCAACAACCTCAGTTGAGAGACCTGACTCTATGAGCTGGGCCCCCTCAGAGGCCAAGCCCACAGGCTCCACAGTTCTGGCCGAGGGTGAAATATCGAGCCCTCTGCCTGGGACAGAAGGTCCCTCCTGACGGGTAGCTCCAGAGGAGGCCCGTCGAGGAGCGACACAAGATCGGGAAACCATACTCTGCCCGGCCAGCGCGGGGCTATAAGAAGCAGGCAAACCCGGTCCCTGCGAACTCTCTCCAGAACTCCCGGGAGCAGAGCAACTGGGGGAAAAGCGTACAGACGTAGCCTCGGCCACGTCTGCACCATAGCATCCAGTCCCAGAGGAGCTGGATGCGTGAGGGAGAACCAAAGTGGACAGTGAGACGTCTCTCGAGACGCAAACAGATCCACTTGCGCTTGGCCAAACTCCCTCCATATCAGCTCCACCACCTCGGGGTGGAGCCTCCATTCCCCGGGCCTCAGCCCCTGTCTCGACAGAGTGTCTGCTCCTATATTTTGGACCCCGGGGATGTAAGCTGCCCTGAGAGACAGCAACTTCCCCTGGGACCACAAGAGGATATGGCGTGCCAGATAGCATAATGGGCGCGAGCGCAAACCCCCTTGGTGATTTATATAGGCGACTACCGAAGTGTTGTCCGTATGTACTAGCACATGGTGTCCCCTGAGATCTGTGATAAAGCTCTTCAGAGCCCGGAAGACAGCTAACATCTCTAGGCGATTGATATGCCAGGAACGATGATGGTCTTCCCACAGACCTTGAGATGAGCGACCCTCCAGGATCGCTCCCCAACCCGTGAGGGAAGCATCCGTCGTTAGCAGTTTGCGACGACAAGGAGCTCCCAACACTGGGCCCCGGGACAGGAACCAAGGTTTCTTCCACATAACCAAGGCACGTAGGCATCGCCGCGTGACCTTGATTGTGCGAAATGGGTTGCCCCTCGGGGAAAACCCCCTGGTCCTGAGCCACCACTGCAGGGGCCTCATGTGCAGTAGTCCAAAAGGTATCACGTTGGAAGCTGCTGCCATGAGACCCAACAGTCTCTGGAACTGTTTGACAGTGAGTAGCTGGCCTAGCTTTACACTTTTCACAGCTGCAAGGATGGAATCTATCCGTGGCGGTGACAGGCGCGCCTGCATCGACACTGAATCCCAAACCACGCCTAAGAAAGTGGTCCTCTGAAGTGGAGAAAGCACACTCTTCTTGGCGTTCAGCCGTAACCCCAGCTCTTTCATATGGGCGAGAACAACATCTCGATGTTGAACCGCTATCTGATGCGAATGAGCTAAAATCAACCAATCGTCGATGTAGTTCATGATGCGAATACCCTGGAGGCGCAGTGGCGCCAGAGCTGCATCCACGCATTTGGTGAAAGTGCGGGGTGATAAAGCCAGGCCGAATGGAAGAACTCGATATTGGTATGCTTTGCCCCCGAAAGCAAACCTCAGGAACTTCCAATGACACGGACGGATGGAAATATGGAAATATGCGTCCTTGAGGTCTATCGTGACAAACCAGTCCTCGGACCTGATCTGTGGCACGATTTGTCTCACTGTTAACATTTTGAACTTGAGCTGCATGACTGACTCGTTCAGAACTCGAAGATCTAAAATGGGACGCAATCCCCCGTCCTTTTTTGGAACTATGAAGTACCGGCTGTAAAACCCGGTTTCCCTGTTGGAGGGAAGTACATATTCTATGGCCCCTTTCTCTAACAGAGTGTTTACTTCCTGTTCCATAACCAGAACCTGCTCTGGGCCCACCACTGTGGGCAGGACCCCCATAAACCGAGGTGGGCGTTTCTTGAATTGTATCTGATACCCTTTTTCCACGGTCTGCAGGACCCAACGAGAAACATTTGACAGTAGCTTCCACGCTGTCAAAGATTCTACTAGAGGTACCAGTCTCTCGAGACTGACTTCTGGGTTCTGTTGTTGTTGAGTAGTCGGTTCGTCGGCCTGTAACGGCGCACCGGCAGGGAACGACTGAACGGACTGCTCTAACACCCTCCTCAGAGGGGGCGGGCATCCCGAGGCCACTACGTTTCCGGGTGGTCCTTGAGATATGTGCTCGCCGGAGACCGCTGCGCCCTGAAACACCGGAGGTGGCAGGGTTGGCAGAACGGTCCCCTGAGGGTACCGAAGGGAGACGGGCACCGTAAAAAGAGGTGTTGACCGCTGCACTTCGGGGGGGGGGGACTACCCTCATCTGTCCTGAGCCCTCGGACGTCAGGACTTTTTCCCAGCAGCCTTCTTAGCGGTAATAACGGTCCGCAGATCCGTTCTACCCCTCGAAGGCTGCTGGGTTTGAGAGCGTCCTCCGTGTCCCCGTGATTTATGTGGGGGAGCACGGGAGGACACGCTCTGTTTTTGAGTTGCACGATGTTCAGTGCTCTTTTTAGATGAGTGAGGCTGCTCCCGCTCAGCAGCCTCGTGAAAAGATCGGCGGGGGAGAAGTTTTTGCAAAGCAGCTGCCTGCTTAGATGCCTCCTGAAGCTTATCAACAGCAACAGTAACAGCGTTGCCAAAGAGACCAAGCGTCGAAACTGGAGAATCTAGAAGAACATTCTTCTCTTTGTCTTTAATATCACTGAGGTTGAGCCACAGGTGCCTCTCAGTGGCCACCAGGGCTGCCATAGACCGCCCGATTGATTTAGCGGTCTCCTTGGTGGCCCTGAGAGACAAATCTGTGGCTCTGCGTAGTTCAGCAACAACCTCAGGACCAATACCCCCGCCCTCATCCAAATCACTCAATAATTCAGCCTGATAAGCCTGCAGCAGTGACATAGTATGAAGACACGCTGCAGCCTGACCAGAAGCTGAATAAGCCTTGCCCACCAGAGAAGAAGTCACTCTGAGGGGCTTATTAGGCAACGCCGGAGCTTTCAGGGAAGATGCCGTCGCTGGAGAGAGATAGCTCGCAAGCGTCTCTTCCACCTTCGGCATCTCCCCATAACCATGCTCTTTATACCCAGATATAGTGGAATAATTCATGGTTTGTGAATTAAAAACTCTATAAGAAACTGGTCTCTCCCACGATCTCGACACCTCAGTGTGGAGATCGGGAAAAAACGGCAGATTTCGGCGTTGTGGTTGTACACGTGAGGGCAGGAAGCGTTCGTCAAGTTTACTTTTTGAACGAACGTCCTGTTTATCAGATGGCCACTCAATACATAATCTATCAACTGCTCTTGTCACTACATCCAGCAATTCTTCAAATGCATGAGACTGAGGTGGGGCTTCCTCAGACTCAGCATCAACACTAACAACATCCAGTTCCTCAGAACTGGACAATTGCAGTGTTTGTTCTATCATCGGGGCGGAAGAAACCGCCGCGCGTGCTTCCGAACCCTGATGACAGACATCGGGTCTATCAGGTAAGGGCTGAGATAGGGCAGAGCCCGTCTCAGACCCCGCTGATAGATCCATTTGCGAACCCCAGGACTGAGATCGCCGCTGTGCCTCGGCAGCAGCAGGACCCGAGCCCTGGGGAACGCGAGCTTCCCGGAAGAAACTCAGCCGGGATCGGAGCGAGCGCATGGACAGCGCCTCGCAATGCACACAGCCAGCACCCTCGAGTGCTGACTGGGCATGCTCCTCTCCCAAACAAACAAGAACGTGAGTGTCCCTACCCGTAATAAAACGCGGGCAGGGATGCACACACATTCTGAACTGATCGCTGGACATAATGGGTGACAAACAACAGTAAATAGACAGAGACAGATTTCACATCAAGCGCTACTGAAGACACAGAAGCTGCCGCTCTCTGTTTTCATTCAGGCTTTATAGTTTCCTGGTACGTGACGTCACCCGCATCTGACGTTCCGCCACGCCATTGGACTGATTTTACATGTGCTTCAAGACATCATCACGCAAAGCGCTCCCATAGCGTCAATTTCGACGCAACACGAGTTCCCTTGAAAGGGAACAGATACTTTCTGTATTTTGTATTAATTTACAGTATGCTCACCTTCTTGATAAAGTGTCCATTGAAGTGAACGTCGCAGCTGGTCATATGAGGGATACTCATTGGTACAATGTTGGCTAATCTCTGGGTTTCATGGATCACAGCATCTGTATATGGTAAGTTCTTCCTGTCCTCTGTAACCGGTTGCCGTCCACCAATCATCTGATCAATCTCTTCTTGAACCCGATCTGCAAACGTCCAAAGTATATTTAACAAGTAAAACACTACCCAGTTAAAACAGAAATGTCATGCCTGATAACAAAAAAAAAATATATATATATTGTGACTGTTTGATAAAGGCAATATTCAGCTCAGTCTACAACATTTTTGGCATAATGTTGATTATCATGAAAATAATTTTCACTCCTTCCTCTTCTTTTTTAATAAAATGTAATTATGAGTTTAAAAACGCAAACACAAAATGTTTTCAGAGGCAAGTTTTATATTTGTTCCCAGAATATTCTTCTGGAAGGTAGGATAACATTTTCTAAAAACATTAAAAAAAATGTATATAACAATGTTTGAACATTATCTCCTAACATTCTTATAATGTTTTTAGCTGGAAGTTTCCTAGTGGGCACTGGACATGGACTCCAACGTCAGTCAGATGTCAAATTTTGGTTGAAAATGAAAATCGGGTCGAGGTCAAGCTCCAACGTTGGGCAGACATCAAATTTTGGTTGGATTAACCACACTGAAACACAGACTACAACTGACTTCCAGCCACAGCCTTTGATGAAATCAACTGAAGATAAAATACATTAAATCAATGAAGATCTCAGCAGAGGAGGATTAAACAACTCCACAAACAGCATTACCAGCTTCCCTTATTACTAACCAGATTGCTTTGTTTCTGTCATATGTCTACAGAAGTTCTTAATGAGAATTAACAGAAGTTTAGATGTTGATGTTTTATTGAAAATAATAGTTTGGTTTGATATCACCATTATGGTGATCAGTGTTTACTTCAGTTGGGCAGGTTTTTTTTTATTTTTTTTTTATTTTTTTTTTGCATATTGTGGCTGTACTATTGAAACAGTCAGTGTTTTAACATTTACAGAATGGCCTCATTCATTTCCATTGTAAGTAAGTGCCTCATTGTAAGTATTTTCCCTTGGTAATCAACATTATGCCTCAAATGCTGTTGAGCTGAGTTTAACTTGTAAATCCAGAATATCTAGAATAATGCTTCAAGAAAACATTCCAGCCAATTGACCGTTCGCAAAGACCCACCCCCTTTAGTTACTGTTGCTATGTCCGACAAGTCACACCGCTCTCACGCCACACCATGTTCTCAAACAGTGAAATATACATTGTGGAGCAAAAACACTGACAGACAGGACAGACCAGGTTACTTTTGATATGAAACAAAGTCTCAGCTTTAAAAAAAAGAAAAAGAAAAAAAGAAGAAATTTTAACAATAAATACCGTTTTGTGGCTCTTTAATGTGTTATGACAGATCGCTGTAGAGCCTCTTAAAGCTGCTCGTGAACCGATCATCTCTCCCTTCTAGTTAATTTATAGCATCAAATAAACATGAAAGAACATAAGAAGGAATTTTGTTTTAACCGCGGAAAGACGTCAATACACACATTTTTCAAGTTCTAATCCACCGACATTAATCTACCAACTCTCCTGACTGCTTTGTCGGACAAAAATGGCGGATTCGGCAGATGGCGGATTATGATTGGTCAGATCGCCTGACAATCAAGCTCCCTGCAGAGGGTCAATTGCAATATTTCTATCATACCTTGTATATGTGGATATTTGGCCATAAGCAGCAAGCTCCAGCGCACTGTTGTACTAGTAGTGTCCGTACCAGCAATGAACAGGTTGCCGACTGTGTAAATGATGTTCTGCTTGTGGAAAAGTGAGTTCTTCTCTCCAGATTCCTGATCAAATGGTACGTTAGAGAATTAAAGGAGTAAAAAAACAAGATGAGCATTCAAATTTTAGGCTGCGTTATATTGACCATACTTCTGCAGTCTGCTTGCGGACGAGGAACGAATCGACAATGCCTCTGAGGTCTTGTGGGTTCAGTGATTGATGTAAACTGCTCACCAGCTCTGATATCTCTTTGATATCAAGCTCAAGGTTTTTCATGAGCAGTCTCCAATTCTTGAGCCATGAACCCAAAAAAGGGAACATGTTGTAAAGCTGGAGAACCAAAATCAGGAGATGTTTCTTTCACCATAATTCAATACTCTATACCATTATAAACTAATTAATTCTCACAGGTTATATTCAAATAGTATATAAACCTGCACCGACGCCGTTCCACTCAGTCTGACGCTCTCATTGGCTCGATCCACCATACTCCGTAGGTGAGGGTCTGTATACTCGAATCTACGGCCATACACAATGGCAGAAATGACACTTGAGGCAGCGTAGTTCATCAACTGTGTGGTTTCAAAAGGTTTTCCTATAAAAGAACAGGCCGAGGTTTTCAACTTTTGGTCCATTTGATGACCATGCCTATATTGCTGTACTACTAGTGATTTTCTTGATGACTTTTGAAACTTTGCTTTACGGCAATATGTCTCTTTAGAAGCATTGATTATTTAATTACTTTACCTTCAAACTTTTCAAATTCCTCTCGTAAATGGCATGTTTCCTCTATGATTTTCTCCTCAATTTGTCTCTTTCCCATCCCGAAGTCTCGTAAATTGGTGAGAGCAAACCGTCTCATCTCTTTCCAGCTCTCTCCATTGGCAAATATAATTCCTACAAAGATGTTTAATTTCTGAAATTAATCTAACAGTAATCAATTAATCATATACTTGTAGCTCAAACAGTCGAGTGACGCCAAGGTCATCGGTTGGATTCCCAGGAAATGCATGAACTGATAAGAATCAAGACATTGAAAGCAGTGCAAGTCATTTTGTATTGAAAGTGTCTGCTAAATGCATAAATGTAAATAATAAACAGTGACCGTAAAAAGTCTTTATATATTTAAGCCTCAATTAAAAATGTGTAATTGTGTTTGCATTGCATGTAACAAAATGGCATTTAAAGAAGATTATATATGCATATATACACATATATACTCAGCGAAAACATTTCACAAATGAAGATTGTTATTAGGTTTCAAAATATACATTTAAAATATAAATACATTTTTGAAAATATAGACAAGTTTTGGACACTTTCACTTTCTGAAGAGACTTCATACATCCATGAAAAGAGACCAGTTGGTTAAATTTTTTTTTTTTTAAAGTGGCTCAGAAAAGTGAAGTTGGTTCTGAGAAACACTCGAGTGTTATTTGGGCACATATGCCTCTTGTGTCTAATGTATGCAGTAAAATTCAGATTTTATAAGTGTGACTTAAATGTCCAAAAGTGTCCAACATCTGTATGTAACTCATTTGTAAGTTAATAAGTATAAAGAAACCTTTAAGTATATGTGACCCTGGATTACAAAACCAGTCACAAGTTGCACGGGTATATTTGTGGCAATAGCCAACAATACATTGTATGGGTCAAAAATATAGATTTTTCTTTTATGTCAAAAATCATTAGGATATTAAGTAAAGATCATGTTCCATGAGGATATTTTGTAAATTTCCTACCGTAAATATATAAAACATTTATTTTTGTGAGTGAATGCAGCACAATCGTGAACATAAATGGACAACTTTAAAAGCGATTTTCTCAATTTTTTTATTTTTTTTTGCTCCCTCAAATTCCAGATTTTCAAATAGTTGTATCTCGGCCAAATATTGTCTTATCCTAACAAACCATACATCAATGGAAAGCTTTATTCAGCTTTTATATAAAAAAAAAATACCCATGTGACTGGTTTTGTGGTCCAGGGTCACATATTGTCAGGAGACTGGGCTGCTCTTACCATGACCTTTAGTGAAATCATGGAACAGTGGCGTGATTTCTCTGTCTCCAAATTCGTCTGCATAATTAACAAGTGCTTGCTTTACTGTTTTGTAGCCGGCTAGCACAACCACTTTCTTTGGACCAAAGTAGACCGTGAAAACTGGACCGAACTGCTTTGCCATCTGTTGAAGATTGAAAGAGATGTTACCCCTTACGAAAAGAAAATATATTTCCCAATATATGAATGATCAATATATTAAATGGTTTAACAGTATATAGCTATATATTAATACATATAACATATTTATAAATTAAGTCAAGTCAAGTCAAGTCACCTTCATTTATATAGCGCTTTTAACAATATGAAATGTTTCAAAGCAGCTTTACAGTGATAATAGGAAATTACAGTACCAGAGATTGTTTTGGCTTTACAGCAGCTATAGGATAAAGTTTTTTTCCTGCTAAAGTTAGTTTTGATTGATTCACTTCCGTTGCGAAGATCATTAGTTATTAACTTAGGGGCTGCTAACACGACACCGTTCTAACAGAAAACCCTCAACGTGCTCCGGCCGCCCATCCGCACAAAACAGTAGCCGCGTTTCCATTACCCTTCAAATTGCACAAATTGAAACTGCGAATTGAACATACGCCCAATGTAAACACGTCAATTGTGCAAAATTTCCCTTTTATCGCAAAAAAGTTTTTACGCTCGCATGAGGTGGTTTTTCAGGCAATTCGAAAAACAAATATTTCCCAAAACTGCTATGGAAACAGATTTTGCGCATTTACAGGTCATGGAATACGACAGGAATACGAGACAGAATTATTTATTAAATTCATAAAAGACAAAGGAATTACAGGAATAATAGATTCTAAACCTCAAATAAATGCCACAATCAAGACCTCGAAGCAGATATGCAGTCGATTTTGATATTCTAGGTTTTATCAACTGGCTGGAATTTTGAGATTGAGATTAAGACAAAAATAACATTACATGAAATATTCACAAAGTTTTATCCTTTACTGTGTATATTGCACAGACATGTTCCTATATAAATGTGAACGTTTGTTCACACATATATTACACACGTTCACGGAATGAGTTACAGCAGATTTCTAGTTCCCAGCATGCTTTGCATGTAAAGGGAGAGCAAATGTTACGATTATGTGTTATTTAATGTGTTTTGCTCAATATTAATATAGGGGGAAGATCTGTTGGTGTTTAATGTGCTATTATTTTTTAATTTAAAAGGTTTTCTGGTATGTGTGAGTTTGTGGGGTTAGTATTGTGCTGAAGAGTAGAGCCTGTGGTTAGGTTGACGATTTGGACACTGTATGGACAAAACATACTCTTATTCCACAGAATAAAGTTGAATAATGTTTGGAACAGATTTATTTCTCCTTTAAATGTCTGTACCTTACAGAACAAAAATATATGGGAATATACTGCAAAATATAATGCGATATATTACATAATACATTTCAAAATATGTTATTTTTTGTTCCACAGAAGAAAGGAAAAGTGTGTTTGGAGCAACATGAAGATAAGTAAATGAAGACAGAATTGTCATTTCTGTGAAAACTATTGAACTGTGTGATCTATTTGAACTTTCCACTTTGTGAAAAAAAAAAAAAAAAAACAGAATTGTTCTCTGTAAAAACTCACCAGACCAGTTTGTCAACACTTCTAGGCTCTCTACTGATAAAACACTGGAAACAAAGCTGAAGCAGTTGCCCAACAGGACTGATATCATTCATGCTTACCTCACATAGGCTCAAGTGTGGTTTGTTGATATCCAGCATTAGCAGATTTCCCAAAAGTGGCAACGGTTTTGGCCCTGGAGGTTCATTTTCATCTCTCTGAGACCTGAAGAATAGGAGATAAACAACCAAGAGCAGAAGCAAACAACATATTAATGTTCCTGTGCTGGAAACCTGAAGAAGTGCTTCCATGAAAGCCATGTTCACAAAGCAATACCCATAAGACCTTGAGGTTTGCACAGTTCAAATGTACATAGATAAAGTGGGAGTGGCTACTCCTGGTCTTGGAGGTGGAGACTGTCAAAAAGGCACAATCCAATGTTGTTGGTGTAATCATGGTGTAAATGCACAGTAGATTACAGTTAAAGCAACAGTTATATTTTTCAAGTATACCATTTTTTATTATTGAACTAATAGGTACAGAAAAAAAAAATAATTGGCAAAGCTTTTGTACATCAAATATGTTGTCATTTATGTGGATTCATTGTTTAAGATCTGGCAAATTGCAAAGATTAATAGCATTTAATCTTGCAAGACATTTTGTTTTGTTCCAGCAAATCAGAAACAATTTGATAAATATTTATCTATTAGTAAACAGGCTCATTTTCAGAAGGCTGGATAGCATGGCTTAGTTATTTATGTCACAACTCCAATTTTTTGCATATATAGATGAGATAAGTGAGAAACAAAATTATATGAAGCAAAAAGTTTATTTTCAAAAATATGTCTTGAAGTTTGTTTTTTTATTTTTTTTATTTCAAACTTAACTTTGAATCTTATCTTACATAGTTGTGCCTCTTAAGTAATTTTGTTAAAGGAGGTTCATTTTGTGTGAAAACTGTAAGGCGATAATCCAAGGAAGATGAAGAAGAAGATGCGGTATTTACACAGGGTTTATTTAAACAATCAAGAACAAGATACTTAACGTGCCAGACAGTGTGCTATGCACAAACAATACCAGACAACTCAGCAGAACACGTCATGAAGTAAATACACAGTGATGATTAAATAAATGACGAACAGCTGTGATGAATGTAGTTAGTGTCTACATTCTACATGTAGGAAACTACAACAAAGGTAACACATGTCATGAATGAAAACAAAAGGCTTGTTCGAATTCATGCATCTCTGCGCAGACCGATCGGCGGCTGACTTGAAGCAGTGCATGCCGGTTAGAAATTTTGTCCGACTTGATACAGCGCCGACGCCACGTGACTGTGACGTGTGCCATCAAAGTACCGCGAGAGCGATTCGAGAGCCGGAGAACTCAGCCAGTGCAGCTTCTCAAGAGCGGCTGCACTGGGCTGCACGAGCTGTGATGACGACACAGCTGTTCCACGATTGGCCGGACTCACCGCATGACAACGATCACGTGTGTTTCGTGTTTATTCGAATACCTTTAGTTCTTCTAAAGCTCGCAAATCAGTTTTGTATAACAGTAAACACTCTTTCATGTAGTTGCGATGGTATATTGTGTCATGTTTATCGAATTAAAACTGATTAAAAAATGTAGACTCCACTTCATTGATAGTAGCTTATGTTGAACTTTATTCTTGTTCAAACAGACGCTGTATGAAGCAGTACATAAAGTATTGAATGAAAATGTCTCTGAAACATCTGTGTATTATTTGGCAAATATTGCATTTATTTCACTTCAGCTGTGGTAAAGAATGCAAACACCACGTGAGCGGTCACTACGGGAACCAGAAAGTGTCTGACTTCACGTCTCCGTTTGCCGATGAGGGGACGACAAGATCTCTGCGGCAAAGATTGGCACAGCCTGAAGGCACAGGCCCAGAGCTGTCCAGTGCCAAAAGCCCACGGCGGAGTAGAGGGAGGGAGGAGCCAAGCTGGTGTCGAGGCTGACAACAACTGGGGGACTACTGGCGGAGACGAGGCCGATGGATCGACAGCCGCAGATGGAGAGCCGATGAAAACGATCGACATCACTGGTACTGGAGACCAAGGCAGTCGTCGAAGGCGACGCCAGAGTACCCAAGGGCTGAGGTGGAGCCAGTGTGACGGAGTCCAGAGGTGATGCCGAAGGGAAGGAGGAACTCGCTTTGCTGCAGCTGAAGGGGTGGAGGGACGGTGCACAGCGGATGGCCCGTAAGACCATGGTGGAAGCAGTGTGATGACCGACCAAGTAGGAGAAAGCAAGATGAGGGAGCCCGGTGAAACCACAAGGCCGAGGGTCTCCGGTGGAGCCGAAGGAGGGAGGAGCCAAGATGGAGCCGACAGGTCGACAGGCCGAGATGGAGCGAAGAGAACAGAGGCCGGAGGCCGAGCTAGACATCACAGGGACTCCCCGAAGACGTCGCAGGGCTGCAGGTATACGGCAGCATTGGGGCTGGAGTACTGGCCGAGCTTCGCGGTGCCACACAACTAGACAGAAACATTTTAATAGCACAGTCCATGTGGATCGATGGGATGACGAAATCATAGTTCACACTCATTGGTAATGTCCAAAACCAGCGATGATGAAGGTACCGGGTGGGATAGGGTGGGAGTTGATATTTCTTCCTTGAAGTTGATCAGCCAGTCCTCCTTCTCTGCAGTTACGATTCCCTTGTCCGCTGGTATCGTGTTGTCACATCCCTGGTCAGACTCATGCTGGAGCTCCTATTCTGGGGCAAGGGTCAGCTCTGTCTTCATCTCCTCAGGCTCTGGCTGACGCGTCACAGCGGTATGCACAAACAATACCAGAAAACTCCACAGAACACGTCATGAACTAAATACACAGTGACGATTAACTAAACGACGAACAACTGTGATGAATGGGTTACACTTTATTTCAATAGTTTATTTCAATACATTTTATTTCAATAGTCCACTTGACATTCTACTAACTATAAGTAACTTTGCAACTACAAGTACAACTAACTCTCATTACTATTAGAGTATTAGTAGACTGTAGTAGACTGTCAGTAGACTGTAAGGTTATGGTTAGGTGTTAGGGTTCGGGTTCGGGTTAGGAGAATAAGTTGACTTGTAGTTGCCAAGTTACTTATAGTCAGTAGAATATCTGTTGGAAGACCAACAAAATAAAGTGTTAGTAAATATTAAGCAGACAGTCTACTAATCCTCTAAAGACAGTTAGTTGACATGTAGCTGCAAAGTTACTTAGAAGAATGTCTAAAGTGGACTATCGAAATTAAGTGTTACAGATGAATAGTGTCCATGGTGACTGACGAGTGGTAGGAAACTAGAACAAAGAGAACACATGTCATGAATGAAAACAAAAAAAAACTGAACGTGACTATGACAAAAACAACATACATTTTTATTGATATTTTTCACAATAAAATTTTAACATTAAAAAATGAACAAACATTATACATGCACCTGTTTCTCAAGGAATTTCATGCAATGCAAAAGTCAGAAGTGATTTTACACATTTCTCATGAGTTATTCGCAGACTTAAATTTTTGAATTTACTCAGAACAAGTAAAATCATGCCAGTTCTTATTTAAATTGATGTAAAATATCTTGTTTCTGTTTTGATTGTCCAGTATCAGGAGCGTCTGATTGCACACAGCTTGTGTGGGGACGGATTCAACGTGATTCCGACTATTCCTTTGAGATCCAGATCATCTCCAGACACTCCAGGTGGAGTTGTGAAGCGGTAGCTCTGAAGGAGGGCAGTGAAGAACAGGAAGAGCTCCATCCTGGCCAAACTCTCTCCCAAACAAACCCTTCGGCCTGAGAGAGAGAGAGAGAGAGAGAGAGAGAGAGAGAGAGAGAGAGAGAGAGAGAGAGAGAGAGAGAGAGAGAGAGAGAGAGAGAGGAGAGGGAGAGGGAGAGGGAGAGGGGAGAGGGGAGAGGGGAGAGGGGGGAGGGGGGGGGCGAGAGAAGGGGAGAGAGAAGGGGAGAGAGAAGGGAGGGGGGGGGGAGAGGGAGAGAGAGAGAGAGAGAGAGAGAGAGATTCAATTTAATTAAATCCAAATTAAATGTTTATTTCTTCAAAACACTAGGTGTTTAGAGTTGAGTGTATACCTGCAGAAAAGGGCATGAAAGCATCTCTCTTGACAAGCTGGCCCTTCTCATCTAGGAAGTGTTCTGGGTAAAAGCTGTTCGGTTTCTCCCATTCGCTTGGATCCTTCAAAACAGACGTCAGCAGAGGAACGACAGTGGTACCCTAGAAAATGGAGAAAAGACAATGTTCAAGATGCACATAGCATCTTTTCTAGGGCTAAATATGTATTTTTCTGACTGACCTTCTTGATGAAGTATCCATTGAAGTGAACATCACAGCTGGTTATATGAGGGAGATTCATGGGCACAATATTAGCCAGTCTCTGGGTTTCATGAATCACTGCGTCTGTATACGGTAAGTTCCTCCTGTCGTCCACCACTGGCTGACGTCCACCGATCACCCGGTCAATCTCCTCATGAACTCGATCTGCATTATGGCATATTTTTGTGTTTTACGAATCAAATGAATTCAGCTGATGTGAGAAAAAAATAAACATCAGCATGGGAACAAACACTTTAAATACTTTGTTTTTACCCTGTATATGAGGGTATTTGGCCATGAGCATCAAACCCCAGCGCAGAGTCGTTCCTGTCGTGTCAGTACCAGCAGCAAACAGATTTCCCACTGTCACAAGAAGATTCTCTTGGTGAAAGTGTGTGTCCTTCTTGCAGGATTGCTGACAAGTACAAATCCACAAAGCCCAAATTTATACTTTTTATAAAATACTAAAGAAAAAATATTTCAAAGTTCTTCATTGATTATAATACATTCAAAACTAAATAAATAAAAAAATCGAAACATTGAAATTCATTTAGGTGTAGTTTAAGAACCATATTAAGATAAATTCCCCCCGACCATTTCTGAACTTTTACCCTTGGCATATGATACAACAAGAATTTAAAAAGTCAACAGATTTTACAAATAGAACTGCCAGTCTGTAACACCTTACAATAAGGTCTCATTAGTTAGCATTAACATTAACTAACAATGAGCAATACCTTTGTTACACTAATTATTCATCTTTTTTAATGTTAGTTAATAACAATACAACTGTTTCTTGTTAGTTCATGTTTAGTTCATGTTAACTTGGGTCTATTAAATAATAATTACCAGATATATTTTAATTTTAACAAAGTGGAATATGGAAATATGGAAATATGGAAAATAACATCACATACGATTAATTAAATGCTTTAGAAGTATTTTTCATTGTTAATTTATGATAAATAATGTAGTTAACCAATGGTAAAAAAATAAATAAAAAAAAATCTTATTGTAGTGTTCCCAAATATATTAATATTTCATTTTAATTTAATAACTAAGTTCAATAAAATAAAATAAAAATAAGTTTGATATACTATTATTAGTATATTATAGTTTATTTTGAAATTAGTTTTATAAACAAACTGATGATTACGTTTTACTTTCTATGGAACAAGGTGATCCTCTGTACCTCATCGCTCTGTTTGCGGATGAGAAAGGAGTCGACAAACCCTCTGCGGTCGTGTGGATTCAGAGTCTCCAGCAGTCCAGTGATCAACCTCATCATTTCTGCTCTATTTTTCAACACATTTCTTACAATAATCCTTTTGCTGTTGAGGAATGGACCCAACCACGGAAATATATTATAAAGCTACAAGTACACACAAAGAAAAAAAATTATGTATTAATGATTTTTTTTTTTTATGATTTTTTTAAATGAAGTCACCAAAAGCATACAGTAAAACATACTTCCATACCATCATAGAAGCTGATCCACTAACTCGAATATTTTCATTTGCCCTGTTGACCATTTCTGTGAATTGAGGGTCTGTGTATTCAAATCTGCTGCCGTACACAATAGATGAGATGATGTTTGACACAGCGTAGTTCACAGGCTGTGTTGTGTCGAAGGGTTTCCCTGTGAAGAGAAAACAAATGTCTCTCAACGGATCCTTTAAATTAAGAGCATGATTACAGATATCCATAAATGTGTTTCAGCTTGTACCTTCAAACTTATCAAACTCTCCTTTCAGATACTGAATTTCCTCTATGATTTTCTCTTCACTTCCTCTCTTGCCCATCCCGAAGTCCCGCAGGTTGCTGAGAGCGAAGCGTCGCATCTCTCTCCAGTTCTCTCCATTGGAAAAGAGGATCCCTGATCAACACAGAACCAACCGTTCACAAGTCTAGAAATTAGAAATTCCCAATCACACATTTTCTTAATATGCAGTTGGCTGCACTAAACTCCAAAGGCAGTAGAGCAACAATAAGCAGAATATAGCTGCAAGCAGCAATTATCAGGCGCTGTGACTTAATTATTGCGTTGTGGTCAGAATAAGGTGGCAATAACACCACCAGCAAAGTTTGGTGTCAAAGTGCCAAAGCATTGCAGAGAAACATCCGTTTTGGCGTTTTGAGTCATTTTGCCATCATGACAGGAAGTTTGGCCAAATATGGCAAAATTGGTATCTATGTTCTCGGCATGACCAACGGAATCATTGGGTCTGAATTCATTACAATAGGCTAATGCAATCAAAAGTTATTAGCATTTTTTGGAATATGCTGGGAAAATTGGGATTCATGCTGCACCTAATCTAAAGAGATTTTTTGGCCAAAGAGTTCAGAAGTTATAAGCAAAAATAGCCATTTTTTATATCTACTTCATATCTACATATCTACTTTCATACCACTAGGAGGCACTGCGCCGAAATTGTCCCAAAATATTTTGGAAAATTTTAAATAGCATAAATATTTTAATGACGTCATAGGGATCAAATCGTCTTGAGCCAAGGAATCAGAAGAAAATACAGTATATATTTTGTTTCTAGGTCTTACGGTTCAAATGTTATTTACATAACCATAAGTGCAAATTTGGACAGTTGGTGGCGCAAGAGGGATTGAGTTTGAGACACCAAACTTGCTATGGTGACAGTTCAGACTGTCCTCTATTTGTGTGCCAAATTTCATAACTTTCCCACAAGCAGTTCTATGTGGTGCCATAGACTTCCAGAGCAGAATAATAATAATAAGAACAACAACGATCACCTGTGCTTGGCCTCTAAAAACTAACCAACACAATGAGATGCCAGCACAGCTTTCATTTATGCTACATAACAAACAGCATAGCACTCAACACACTTGGGGCCATATTTACTAATCTGGGGAAATTAGCATGAGAGCGCAATCCCAAAAAAGACACATGGGAGTGGAAAGTTCTGCATGTGATCTACTGATGACGCACACATTGAAGAATACAGACACAGCCGGATAATTTCCATAATGACCAACACAATCTAAAACGCAAATAGTTTAACACATGCTTCTTCTTTTTTTGGGTGGTAAATAATGGAGCAAATACCAGTAAATTGTTGAGCGTAAACCTTATTAAATCTTCTTGCATGATTCATTTAAATACTCTCCTCTCATAAATTTTACTTCTGAAAGAGAAACTCCTACAAATGGATATGCAATAAGGTCAGCTGCAAAAATAACTGTGCCCACGCATTTTCAGCGCTAATTATTCACTGTGTGTCTTTAGTTATTCCTGAGAGTAGTTTTTTTATGGCAAAAAAGGGTTTGCGCTGCCGCAAGCTGTAAGTAAATCTGGCCCTTGGATGGTAAATTAAGAACTGATTTAAATGCATACACAGCTTTCAGTTATTCTTACCATGACCATCGGTAATTATCCTGAAAGATGGTGTAATATCTCGCTCCCCAAACTCATCTGCGAAGTTCACAAGAGCTTCTTTAACAGTTTTGTGTCCAGCTAGTACCACAACTTTTTTAGGACCCAAAAACACTTGGAAAACATTCC
The DNA here is from genome assembly GCA_021554675.1 of Leuciscus idus. Taxonomy (NCBI): domain Eukaryota; kingdom Metazoa; phylum Chordata; class Actinopteri; order Cypriniformes; family Leuciscidae; genus Leuciscus; species Leuciscus idus. The sequence continues at coordinate 41,639,751 of CM038621.1, read as the reverse complement.
CGTAATTTCTGGACAGCTGGAGGACACAAAGAAAGACATATGTTAAAATGTTTCTATAATTGTTGAAATGTGTCTATGTCAAGTTCTCACCTCACAAAGGGTGTCAAAGGGTCTCTTGAGGTCAAGGGACAGCAGGTTCCCCAGCAACGGCAGAGGTTTGGGTCCCGGTGGCTCTTTCCCCTCTTCCTGAGATGTGGAGTCACAGGAAAGTCGATAAAAAACCAATAACAAAAGAAAAGCACCCAGTAATGTAACTGTGCTGGAAAAATTCAGCATAGATTCAACAACAACCATTTTTCAAGGCTGCACAAATGTTCTGCTGCATCCAAACCCTTCAGCATACATATGGGAGGAACCACTAATTAATCCATGGAGAATGTACCATTCAAAACAAGGTAGCCATGAGAATACAGAGCTGTTATGGTTGCCACAGCATCCAGATACATGATACCCTTCAATTAATAAATGAACAATACATTCAAGTACGCCCCGGTGCGTCCGGGGCGCTCCAGTGCGTGTGCGACCCAACAGCTTGCCCATCCATTGTTTGTTGTACTCGTTTTATTGAGTTTTTATTGAGTTTTTATTGTGGATGTTAATGTTTATGCGTGAGTGGAAGTGATCCAGAGATGCGGCTTCTAAAGACTTTCGATCAACTGTTCGCAATATCTATTGTGATAACGCTATTGCTTGAACTCTCCACCTGTTACGGTTCGGAGTATGGAGTACTGGGGAAAGTTATCCACAGCCGGGAGTTTCTGATCTCCCTACGAACAGCGTCTGCCGGTATTATACCAGATATTCCGGCGGAGTTGTGCAGATTGCATGCACGGAGCAAACATCGGAAAAGAGGGAGAAGAGGAGGCCTGCATCGGAGACTTAAAAACCTCAGGCTCGACAACCGCCGTAGGCTACCCCCACTCCCCACAATCCTGTTGTCAAACGTGCAGTCATTAAGACACAAGACAGATGAGCTGGAAGCTTGGATCAAGTGCAACCCGGCATAAGAGACACTTATCTTTTCGCCTTCTCGGAAACATGGCTAAGGGAGTCAGACCGGGACGAGGACTTAATTATGACTGGGTTTGGTAGCCCAATTCGCCTGGACCGAGACCCGATGACAACTGGGAAAAGTCGGGGAGGAGGAGTGTGCCTCTACGTAAATAAAAGGTACTGTAACACTGTGGTAGTGAGAGAAAGAATATGCACTTCGGATATTGAATTGTTGACTGTGTCTCTCCGGCCGTTCTATTTACCTCGAGAGTTCCAACAGCTGTTTTATACGCTTGTGTATATTCACCCGCGAGCCAATGCTTCAATTGCAGCGCAAGTGATCGTTGATGTCACTCACAGACTGGACTCTATTTGCCCAGAGGCCCCCAAGTTTTTTATAGGAGATTTTAATCACTGTACTTTAGACAAGACCTTAAGATCATATGAACAGTATATAACTTGTTCTACAACGCAGAGGAACACCACTTTAGATCTATGTTATGGCTCAGTAAATGGAGCCTATAGATCTATGGCTATGCCGCCACTTCCCAGATAGCAACATTGTTTCGGCCCGGATACGGCCCACATCTGGCACTTGTGGAATACGGATCTGGCCCACATGCAGCGTGGAATGACGGCCCTTGTGTGGCCCATTCCTGTTTGCCAGATCTGGGCCAGAAGCAGGCCATAGCAATGCCACATGTCAGCCAAGAGCAAAGAAATAAACCAGAACTGGACCTTATCTGAGCCACAAAATCTGTGTATATTAAATATGGAGTCATCTCAGCCTTAATAAGCCTGTTAACAAGCAGAATCACTGAAGGAAAGAAGAGAACAGATAAAGAGACGAGCAGAAACACAAGAACTACAACTGACTTCAGCCACAGTCTTAGATGAAATCAACTGAAGAGAAAAGAAGACATTAAATCTGTGAAGGTCTCAGCAGAGGAGGATTAAACAACTCCACAAACAGCATTACCAGCTTCACTTATTACTAACCAGACTGACTTTATTTCTGTCAGACGTCTACAAAAGTTTTTATTGAGATTTAACAGAGGTTTAACTCTAATGTGTTTCATTTAAAGTCACCATAAGAGTGATTAGTGTTTCCATTAGTTGGGCTCTTAACTCTTAGTATAACTTATGTCTTTTTTGGTGGCTGTGACAGTGTGTGTGTCAAACACATTTACAGCAGCAAAGAAAGCTAAAGTGAAATGAGATCAGGTGATGATGGTTATCTGTTGTTGATTTTATATTCATCATGAAATAACCTTTTTCACTGATGTTTTTGGAATCTAACAATTGTGTTGTTGCATTAATATTGTCACAACACAAACCCTGTGTTACTACAGAATGAGATCCAGCAATATCATAACAAGATAGAATACTTTATCAAACATGAGCACAAAAAAGAAGTTTAATATGACACACACAGACATTAACAATCTGCGTATGAATCTCAACAATGGTGACAATCAAAAGTACTTTGCTGCAATGCATGCTGGGTACCAGCATAGTGCAAAATTCCCAGAATGCACTGCAACGTGAATAAATTATGCAGCTGAATTGTCCTTATTTTGTTTGATTCTAAATATTTGCTTTTATCTTTTGCTGTTGTTTTTGTTGTGAATTAATAGCTTTTCAGTGATGTTCTGAATTTATCTGTTTATCTAAATATTTGTGATTGTCACCATTGTTGAGATTCATACGCTGATTGTTGATATCTGTGTGTGTCAGCATAAGCTAATCTTTTGATCTGATTGTTTGTTAAAAGCTTTAAACTGATTGTTATAATATTGCTAGATCTCATTATGCAGTAACACAGGGTTTGTGATGTGACAATATTAATGGATCAACACAATTGTTAGAGTCCAAAATCATCAGTGAAACATTCTATTTCATGATGATTATAAAATCATCAACAGGTAACCATGATCACCTGATCTCGGTTCACTTTAGCTTTCTTTGCTGCTGCAAATGTGTTTGACACACACACTGTCACAGCGGCCAAAAAAGACATAAGTTATACTAAGAGTTAAGAGCCCAACTAATGGAAACACTAGTCACTCTTATGGTGACTTCAAATGAAACACATTAGAGTTAAACCTCTGTTAAATCTCAATAAAAACTTTTGTAGACATCTGACAGGAATAAAGTCAGTCTGGTTAGTAATAAGTGAAGCTGGTAATGCTGTTTGTGGAGTTGTTTAATCCTCCTCTGCTGAGATCTTCACAGATTTAATGTCTTCTTTTCTCTTCAGTTGATTTCATCTAAGACTGTGACTGAAGTCAGTTGTAGTTCTTGTGTTTCTGCTCATCTCTTTTTCTGTTCTCTTCTTTCCTTCAGTGATTCTACTTGTTAACAGGCTTATTAAGGCTGAGATGACTCCATATTTAATATACACAGATTTTGTGGCTCAGATAAGGTCCAGTTCTGGTTTATTTCTTTGCTCTTGGCTGACATGTGGCATTGCTATGGCCTGCTTCTGGCCCAGATCTGGCAAACAGGAATGGGCCACACAAGGGCCGTCATTCCACGCTGCATGTGGGCCAGATCCGCATTCCACAAGTGCCAGATGTGGGCCGGATCTGGGCCGAAACAATGTTGCTATCTGGGTTGGTGCCTCCTACCACAACAGTATTTATTTGATGCCTGTGTATAAGCCCGCGTTCAGACGCCTTGATCGTGAGGAAAAAAACATAAAACTTTGGACAGAAGACAGCATTTCCTCTCTACAGGGGTGTCTGGAATGTACTGATTGGACTTGTTTTATGACACTTGTAATGATATTAATGAACTCACAGAAACAATGTCTGCCTATGTCAAATATTGTGTTGATATGATTATTCCATCTAAAAAAGTGGTCATTTATCCTAATAACAAGCCTTGGGTAACGAAGGAATTGAAAAGTGTTATCAACAGGAAAAAAAAGACATTCTACTTAGGGGACCTGGTAGAGAAAAAAGCTGTCTCAAGAGAAGTCAAAAATGAAATAAGGAAAGCAGAAAGCTAATACAAGAATAAAATTGAAAATCAATATAATAGTGGGGATCTAAAGGCAGCCTGGCAAGGCATTAAAACCATGGCAGCCATCAATCAGCCTGTGTGTAGAACAGGGCAACCAATAAAATTGAATGGTATAGATGACGGCGATTTGCCAGATATTTTTAATACATTTTTCTGCAGGTTCGAAAGGTCCTTCTCAGATAGTCTAGTCACATTGAGAGAGACGTGGAAGCCTCAGAGAGGGATAAAAATACAACAGGAAAAAGTCACAACACTACTTAAAAGTACAAAAATAGGTAAGGCTGCCGGTCCTGACGCCATCTGTGGGCGTCCACTCCATTATTGCGCCGAGCAGCTTAGTGAGGCTTTTACAGTTATCTTTCAAAAATGTGCTGATAGTGGGGATATACCTGATTTATGGAAAACATCAACAGTAATACCCATCCCAAAAACAAAATCTCCTAAAGACCTCAATGAATTTAGACCAATTGCATTAACTTCCCTGGTCATGAAATGTTTTGAAAAGATCTTGAAGGACACAATCATCCTCCTAACTGTAGACAAATTAGATCCACTACAGTTCGCATATCAAGCGGGTAAGGGTAGAGGATGCAAAGCTTTTTATTCTTGACAAGGTGTTTAAAAACCCCCCCACAACACACACACACACACATATACATATATATATATATATATATATATATACAGAATCTGAATTAAAATGTGTTTGATTTAAGCCTACATTTCAAAATGTTGTGTCATAAAATTACATCGAGCATTCAGCTCAACTAACGCGATCGTTATAAAGGTGTTTAAACAACAATACACTTCCACTTGCATGTATTTGACAATCGGAATATCAGATATTGCATGCCATATAGCTAACACATTTGTGAATATTCTGAATAAAAAAGGAAAAATGACATAAAAACAGATCATCATTCATTCAGCGCTGTTAAGCGCTCCGTGGATAGACTGAAGGAGTGCTCCGTGGAGCTCGCTGAACTTCAGACACACACGCGTTTATGACCCTGCTCTGCGTAAACGCATTTTGACATAGATTTCATTGAAGGTAAATTGGAGCGGCCACAGCTCTGCGTAACGGCCACACACGTGAAGTGAACGAGACAGGCTGCTGTCCGGTACTGTCTGAAATGGTTAACTCTGTGGCGATGCATGTGCAAAACAGATTAAATTAATCATAAAGTCAATATGTACTATTGACTATACATAATATAGTCTATACATAACACAGCCTACTAGGCCTACACTACCCAAGATTCTCTAAAGGTGGGCATACATTATGCGATGTCTGTGCGATTTCAGCAAGGAACCTACTCACACTGAACGAGTAGATCGCATGCGATGTAAAGCCAAAGCTCAGGATTTATGTGCTCACACTGTACGGTCCGAACGTCGAGCTGCGACTTCTCTGCTCACACTATACGTGTGAAATATGCGCAAATCAGCGCGATAAATCCTCGTGCCGGTTGCGCCTATGGACGATATCATGTAGCCTATCCAGAGATATTGTCAAAACAAGCATCAGCTATCAATTTCAAGAAGATTTAGCATTTCCAATTTATATATTAAATTATTAGTAGGCTAGTATTATTGTATTATTATTATTATAATAATAATAATACAATAATACTAGCCTACTAATATTATTTCGAAACGCGTCCGAAAATGAACAATAACTCAGCGAATACTCAGTCAAACAGGCATACAGACACACAGGCATGAAGCTTGAATTCTCTTCTTTTAAATGAAGTAATTTAAATAAAAAACAAATATTCTCATCTTGTGAAATCTGTATTAAAAGAGAGCGATTCCAGTCGAGCTCATTACAGCTCATTCATCAAATCGTCTTGAGCCACGGAATCAGAAGAAAAAATATATTTTGTTTCTAGCCCTTATGTTTCAAATGTTATTAACATAAACATGAGTGCAAATTTGGACAGTTGGTGGCGCTAGAGGGATTGAGTTTGAGACACCAAACTTGCTATGGTGACAGTTCAGACTGTCCTCTATTTGTGTGCCAAATTTCATAATTTTCCCACAAGCAGTTCTATGTGGTGCCATAGACTTCCAGAGCAGAAGAATAATAATAAGAACGACAACGATCACCTTTGTTGCTTGGCCTCTAAAATCTAACCAACACAATGAGATGCCAGCACAGCTTTCATTCATGCTACATAACAAACAGCATAGCACTCAACACACTTGGGGCCATATTTACTAATCTGGGCAAATTAGCATGAGAGCGCAATCCCAAAAAAGACAGATGGGAGTGGAAAGTTCTGCATGTGATCTACTGATGACGCACACATTGAAGAATACAGACACAGCCGGATCATTTCCATAATGACCAACACAATCTACCAAGAACAGCGCAAATGGTTTAACACATGCTTTTTTGGGGTGGTAAATAATGGAGCAAATACAAGTAAATTGTTGAGCGTAAACCTTATTAAATCTTCTTGCATGATTAATTTAAATACTCTCCTCTCATAAATTTTGCTTCTGAAAGGGAAACTCAACTCCTACAAATGGATATGTTCAGCTGCAAAAATAACTGTGCCCACGCATTTTCAGCGCTAATTTTTCACTGTGTGTCTTTAGTTATTCCTGAGAGTAGTTTTTTAATGCCAAAAAAGGGTTTGCGCTGCCGCAAGCTGTAAGTAAATCTGGCCCTTGGATGGTAAATTAAGAACTGATTTAAATGCATACACAGCTTTCAGTTATTCTTACCATGATCTTCGTTAACTATCCTGAAAGATGGTGTAATATCTCGCTCCCCAAACTCATCTGCGAAGTTCACAAGAGCTTTTTTAACAGTTTTGTGTCCAGCTAGTACCACAACTTTTTTAGGACCCAAAAACACTTGGAAAACATTCCCGTAGGTTCTGGACAGCTGGAGGACACAAAGAAAGACATAATGTTAAATGTTACTATTATTGTTTAAATGTGTCTATGTCAAGCTCTCACCTCACAAAGGGTGTCAAAGGGTCTCTTGAGGTCAAAGGTCAGCAGGTTCCCCAGCAATGGCAGAGGTTTGGGTCCCGGTGGCTCTTTTCCCTCTTTCTGAGATCTAGATCCAGAGGAAAGCAAATACAAAACCAGAAGCAACAGCAAAGCGCCCAGTAATGTACCTGTGCTGAGAAACTGCAGAAGTGACTCGATTACAGCCATTTTATCTCTCAGCTTCTGAACTGATGCACTCGCAATTTATAGCCGAAATGTAAGGGAGGGACCTTGCGTGATCCTAAACAAACTGTAAAAATCCATGAGAATAGAGGGTTTATGTGGTTACATCAGCATACGTGACACACTTTCTGGTAAATCATTAACCTTCTTTAGTTTGTTAAAATAACACAGGAACATTATTCAAGCAATAAAGTCTTAAAAGCAAAATATTTGGTTTAACACAATCTTTCCTCCAATATTATTTAATTTACATCATTAAAGCATCCCTTTGGGTTTGTATATTATGCACTACATTTTGTATTGTCTACTTTCCCAACGATGCACAGCAAACCAGGTCTGAACTGTGACACATAGAGATACTGCAAAACTCATTAATGGTTCCCATCATGCATTGCGGTATGAATAAATGATGATCCAAATTGTCTTAGTACTTTCTTTTTCCTAACTGACAATCCTATTTGTCACCATTGTTGAGATTCATACACTGATTCTTGATGTCTGTGTGTGCCTAAAAGGACGTTTTTTTTTTATTGTTTTTTTTATCATAACAACTTTTTAAATATCCTTTGGAATGTATTGAAAATTCTGGATCCCTATGCTGTTGAATCACAGTAATCAATGCTGTAATCAACAATATCAATTTAAGTCAGAAATAAGGCTCTGAATGAGTTCAGTGATTCAAGACAGGTCAAAACATAACACCAGCTTATCACCTTTTCCATATTACTCAACTATTCAGTTATAACTCAATGAAAACAGCCAAACAAAATCTAAAGTTAGTAGTTTAAGGGTCAAGAGCCCAACTAAAGAAAATACTGACCTTAAACATTTAGATTTTCTCCTTCAGTTATTCTGCTTGTTAACATCAGGTGTCCTAAATAATGGTCAATCATCACTCAATGAATCTCTTAATTAGCTCATTAACTTTAACACTGCTTCAGTGTTAATTTAACACTCACATTTTAAAACATATACACTCTTGAGTGTGGAGTCAAATAAACTCCCAGGAGAGTTTTTGCTGTGTAGTTTTGTTGACATGTCACATTACAAGAACGTTTTATCAAAAACACACTGATTTTTATCAAAATCATCTCAGGCCCAAAAAAAAACTCTAAATATTTTATGAACGTTGATTTGATAATGTTCCTCCTCTGTTATTATGGAACCGTATGCCAATGTTTTATTGAGAACATTGTATAATATGCAGAGGTGGGTAATCCAGGGGCCAAAGAGTAAAAGTTCTGCCATATGTTTATTCCACCCATGAACTCAGTCAGCTGATTTCACTAATTAGTTATCTCTCCTGTCTGAATTAGCAAATCCAGGTGATTGGAACAAAATACTGAGGAGGACTTTTACTTTCTGAACCTGGACTTTACACCTCTGCATAGCAATGCCACATGTCAGCCAAGAGCAAAGAAATAAACCAGAACTGGACCTTATCGTAGCCAAAAAATCTGTGTTAAATATGGAGTAATTTCAGCCACAATCTTAGGGTGCTTTCACACCTGCCTCATTTAGTTCAGTTGAATCGCACTAGAGTTTGTTTTCCCTGTTGGTGCGGTTTGTTTGGGCAGGTGTGAATGCGGCAATCGCACTCGGGTGCGCACCAAAAGCAGACCAAACAGGCGTACCGAGACCTCCTGGAAGAGGTGGTCTCGGTACGCTTTGAAACGAACTCTGGAGCGGTTCGTTTGTGGTGAGAACGTGATCCGACCTCGAACATAGGGCTGGCCGATATATCGCACGATATTGTTATGCGCATCTCATCAGTAAAGCCGGTTCCTTGATTAGTAGTAAATCGCCATCACCTGCTTTCAGATGGAGCGGTATTTACTACACAGCAAAAACTCCAGTGTTAAATTAACCCTCTGGGGTCTGAGTGGTTTTTGGGGTCCTTGAGATGTTCTGAAATGCCCTGACATTTGTGCTTTTTTCAGTTGCTTATAAACATATTAATGGCAAAGGTATAATTACACTCTATTTAGCACAAACAGGGCTACCATAATATGTGAGCAACATGCATGTACATGTTTGTATTTTTGAGAGAATAATGTTTATGCATGGTTATTGAAAAAACTAAAAACTAAAGTTTCTGAAATAAGGCCACAAAACACATACTAAATATGTGACAATAAGACTTTTGACTAATGGATGTCGTTGCCTAGAGTTTTTTCTTCAAAATGATGTGAAAATCATCCTGCCCTTATCATTCACATAACACAATACATTGATTTAAATCTTGTAAAACACTTTTTGTTTGTAAAGACAATATGCGCAAGGGGCGTCAACAATTCAACAGCATCATGCATATTTAGTGATTCACACCTGAGGAGACAATGGGGCCCGCATACTTAATGAGCCATTCATTCAGGTGTGTCACCTATAGCCACAAGAATGAATGCAAGAGCAATATATATATATATATATATATATATATATATTCTACCAAATTGGTTCACAGTTGGAAGCATGTCAATTTTTTTTTTTTTTTTTTTTTTTTTTTTTTTTTTACAAATTTTGCTTGCAAATTGTATAATATCCAAGGAAAACATGTCTAGTAATTGTGCAGTTAATTCTCATACTGTATTTTCAGTTTGGGAATATGTATCCTCTCCCCAAATTTGTCAATAATAAAACACAATAAAAATTATTTAAAGAAAAGGCTTATATTTACCTTTTAAAATTTGTTTACATCTACCTTGTAAATATATTTTTTATTAAAAAGGTTACAATTACAACAACAATTGAAGTGTAATCTTTCTTTGTAAAAACTAAAGTATTCATTTTATCATACATATTTCAAAGTTAAGGATTCATTACTTCGAATATAGCCTACATTGACAAAACATACTATATTTAACATATTAGCAAAAATTGGCAAACAAAAGCTTATTTGAGGTGGCAGATATTTTACAGTAAAAATGTGTAATCTATCCAAAACTAGTCAACGAAATGTTGTCTTTCATTTGTCTGTAACATAGGTCTTTCGTTTTTATTATAAGGAATATAAATGTTAATTTGCAGTTTAATACGTTGCTTATACAAATACATTTTATTTCAACATATTTCAGTCGATTTTTACTCAGTATAGCAAAATAGTTTGCTAAAAGCAGATCATTCATTCACACACAGAAACGCAATTCAAATTTAAACCGTCTTTTTGCGAGTTGTGGTAAACAGCGCATCTCTGCCGTTCATTCATTCACACAGAAACGCGATTCACTTGAGAATGAAAAAAAACGTACTACAGTATTCCATCCGTTGCTCCTCGAAATACCAGCACTTCTGAGCAGTGGCGTCATGCCCATTCAAAGTGAGGGGGCACGTGCCCCCTCAGATTTTTCCTCCCTGATAATTTTTATGTCACAACTTTATTCCTATTATGCTCCATAATATACCAGAGCCTATAACGACTCAAATGTATTCTTCTGGATGTGTAATAAATCGGTCAGCAATGCATCAGCCCGCCCCTTTTTCCTAATATGGTGTCTGTGTATATCAAATCTAGAGCGCTACGCGAATCTTTGCTGTGTATGTTCAAGCAACTCACTCGTCTCGCACGTTGAGCTGGCAATGTTTTACAGATGGTCTTGAAGTGGTAAGTGGGCAAAGCAACAAATCGGCATTGAATTAGTTATCGGATGATATTAAAAGGTAGTGTGGGATTATTTGTGGTTGACCTGGAAATTTTAACTTGATCAAAAAGTTATGGATTTGATATTAGCTGCGAATTCAGAGCATTAACTTAAGTTGTGTCAGTGTAACGTTATCGATAGCTAGCCTAGTCTAACCGTAAACTAGTTGGCTAACGTTACTGCCATACAAAGCCATAGTAACGTTATCTGATCGGTTTTGATTACTTTTTTACATTTCTGTCAAATATTAACCATTTTCAAATAAACGGGGTAGTGTTAACCTTATTCAGCACTGAAATCTGTCAAACTTCTTTCAAAGTCCTTCATCACATATTAATATTAACCCTCTACTGCATGAATTTTGATCACACATGATAAAAATTATTTCACATCATTTCCTGGCTCATTTGGGAACATTTTATTGATTTATTGAAAAATGTCCCTCCCCCAACCCCCCCACCCCAAAATATTTTTTTGTTGCCTGAGGGCAACGCTATGCAACAATGGTAAAGAATCATAGAGAAAATGATCATTATACAATTCTCAGAGAGCAATACAAAAATAAAAAAAATAATAAAAAAATGTCAAGAAATCATTTAAGTAAAAAGGGAAAAACACTTGAAACACATCAATATACTTGATTTGATACAGACATAGGTTTGTATCATGTAGTGCGTCATGTCATATCATGTACTTCATGTATCCTAATCAACCCCATATACACTACTGTATAATGACAAAAGTATTGGGACCCCTCCAAATCATTGAATTCAGGTGTTCCAATCACTTCCATGGCCACAGTTGTTTAAAATCAAGAACCTAGGCATACAGATGCTTCAACAAACACTCTCAGGAGCTCAGTGAATTCAAGCGCGGTGATAGGTTGCCACCTGTGCAATAAGTCCATTCGTGATATTTCCTCACTACAAAATATTCCACGGTCAACTGTTAGTGGTATTATAACAAAGTGGAAGCAATTGGGAACAACAGCAACTAGGCCACAGAGTGGGGTCAGTACATGCTGAGGCGCACAGAAGTCGCCAACTTTCTGCAGAGTCAATAGCTACAGACCTCCAAACTTTGTAGAGAGCTTCATGGAATGGGTTTCCATGGCTGAGCAGCTGCTTCCAAGCCTTACATCACCAAGTGCAATGCAAAGTGTGGGATGCAGTGGTGTAAAGCACGCCGCCACTGGACTCTGGAGTGACCAATCACGCTTCTCTGACTGGCAATCCAATGGACGAGTCTGGGTTTGGCAGGAAAACGGTACTTGCCTGACTGCATTGTGCCAAGTGTAAAGGGGGATTATGGTGTGGGGTTGTTTGGTGGAGGGGGGATTATGGTGTGGGGTTGTTTAGTGGAGGGGGGATTATGGTGTGGGGTTGTTTTTCAGGGGTTGGGCTTGGCCCCTTAGGTCCAGTGAAAGGAACTCCTAATGCTTTAGCATACCAAGACAATTTGGACAATTTCATGCTCCCAACTTTGTGGGAACAGTTTGTAGATGGCCCCTTTCTGTTCTAACTGTGGATGCTGCACATTAGTGTCACTTTGGTGACTTTGGGTGTTCCTGTGCACCCAGGAACCCTACATCTTCCCTACTTGTAACACATTATTTGCCATTGTGAGGTATTGTCCAAGACATCCTTGAAAAGTACCCCTTATCGCATAACGTTGCCCTGAGGCAACAAAAAGAAAAACTGAATTTGTGAACATGCAAAATAAAAAGAAATTCACAAAACCTGCCAAAAGGCTTCTCTACACCTTCATACACACACACATATTTTTTATGTACAGTTCATGTCATTTTAAATATGATTACTAAAGCAAATAATCTTGCTTTCATCTCACACCATGTGCTCCTGTGACCATGTGTCAGAAAAGGACGTCCCGCCTTCAAATGGTGCTTGATAGTGACTCCCAAACCTTATTGGACTGTTCTTTGATACTTTTTCAAACATTCTAATTGGTTGCAATCATTTAAAGAAAAATGTACTGAACACAGGGCTTAAGAAAACTTTCCGTTGCCTGGGGGCAACGCTATGCAGTAGAGGGTTAAAATAACTTAATTTCAGAGCACCACAAAGTCAGACCTCAGCACCTTTATGTACCTTTAATGTAAGATCGTTCTTAGGTCACATACCAATTTTCATAACATAAAAACTGCAATGGTACTGTTTTTAAAATCATGTGTAGTAGGCCTAAGTGTACAGTAAGCGTGTGTGTAAACATGCTTTAATGAAGTAGACTTCAAAAGCTTTTGAATTTGAGCTTACCGTTCTTTCATCAACCTGTTTTTTACATAAACTTACAAAATAGATACTTTAACTTAGTCCTCAGATAGAGGAGGGTTGCTGCTAGCTCCGTTAAGGTATTTCTGTCCCTCCCAAACTGCATTGAAATGGTATGTTTAGCAGCCAGAATTAAAAAAAATTCAGGGGGAGAAACCCCCTGACCCCTCCTAACATGATCCATATCACCCGTCAGAAAACAATTGCAACGTCTCAGATTGTGCCCCCCCCCCAGAATTTTGGCTTGCATGACGCCCCTGCTTCTGAGGTACGTTTTCCATTATTATTATTCCTCACAGCGCTGCAAGACAGTGTAAACAAGTGCAATGATCTGAATAAACTTGATGTGTTTTCTCGAGCTGATATGTGGGCGTTCACAGTTTGTATGGGATCGCCTCAGTCATTTGCGTTTGAATAGCGCGCGCTCTCCGTGGGCGGGGCCGATTAAAACGTAATGAGCTGAGATGAGAACGACTGACATCTCTCTCTTTTCATAAAGATTACATACACAGAGAATATATATTTTTTATATAAATTACTTCATTTAAAAGAAGATAATTCAAGCTTCATGCCTGTGTGTCTGTGTGCCTGTTTGACTGAGTATTCGCTGAGTTATTGTTCATTTTCAGACGCGTTTCAGAATGGACTTCACTGACAGAGAGAAAGCAGAACTCGCTTCGTGTTTATTTTTCTTTATTTGGCAAAAAGCACAACACTTTGTTTTTATTGTGAGTATACACAAAAATAATACACATTTAACAGAATCGATTGATGTATGAAACTTGTTTGTAATATCAAAGTCAACAGAGCAAAATGAATCTCTTTTGAACTGATAAAAAAAAAAAGCGAGCTGGTATCGCCGGCGATACAGCCAAACCCCAGGGGGTTAACACTCAAGAGTGTTAAAGTTAATAAGATAATTAAGTGATTAATTTAGTGATGATTGAGCATTATTGAAGACACCTGATGTTAACAAGCAGAATCACTGAAGGAGAAAATCACAAATTGTAAGCCACCGTTTTGGCGATCAGTGTTTGCTTTAGTTGGGCCCTTGATCCTTATACATTCACTTTAAATTTTGTTTGTCTGCTGTTATTGATTTATAACAGTCAAATGAACAAAGAAAAGTGTGATCTGATAGTGTTGGTTATGTTTTGACATAATCATGCTGTGATCTGAAAATTGAAATTTATTGAGATAGTTTGCTTTACCTTGTTAGCAGCAGCTTTGTGATTCTACAGCATATTTCTTATAACCCATAATATTTAATAAACATTGTTCTGATCAAAATACTTTCAAATAATTTTTTAGAAACACAGACATCAATAATCAGTCTGTGAATCTCAACAATGGTGACAATAATAAAGCATGTTGCAGTGTCTGCCACCAATCACAACTCATTAATGGCTCCCATCATGCATTGCGGTATGAATAAATTATGATCTGAATTGCCTATGTAATTTACTTTTCGTAATTGAATATTCTGCTCGTCACCATTGTTGAGATGCATATACCGAATTTTGATGTCTGTGTGTGCCTAACAGAAAGATTTTTTTTTTTTTACAACTTTTAAGAAATCCTTTATATTACATCTAAAATTCTGGATATTTATGCAGAATCACTGTTATTCTGTGGTCAACAAAATAAATTTAAGTCAGAAATAAGGAGTTCAGTAATCAAGCTCAAATGATGATTGTCATAATATAACCAACACCATCAGATCACTTTATTATTTGTTCATCTGGCAGTTATAACTCAGATACAAGAGCCAAACAAAATCTAAAGTACACATAAAAGGGTCTAGAGCCCAACTAAAGCAAATACCCATCACAATAATGGTAACTTACAATTTGTGATTTTCTCCTTCAGGTGATGGCGATTTACTACTAATCAAGGAACCGGCTTTACTGACGAGATGCGCATAACAATATCGTGCGATATATCGCCCAGCCCTACTCGAACAGAACCAACTGCCAAAGAACTGTGCATTTTTGGACTAAGCCAGTTGCCGTAGTCAGCTGCGTTGTGCATTATAGGATGACGGGAAATGTTTGTTGACAGTTTGCAGCTCGCGGACAAACTTGGAATTGTGAGGAGATGCGGAGCCTGATTGAAATTATTATTAACATTATTTTCGAGCTGCATCCTCGCTTCATTCTCAAATATTATTGTTTGTCTAAAGTGGTGTAGACAAACTATATGAAAAAATATGACCAAGGATACAATCAGCACACGCAGTCGTCTCTCCGTAGTAAACAGCGGCGTGTTGTCTGCCGGATTTTCCACCTCTTTGTTTACTTCCGGGAGTTCTGTTGAAATTTTCCCGCACGTTAACTCTGACCAAACGAAGTGCAGTTATGGAAATGCGTTCCGAGTGATGTGGATGTTGTCACGTGACTGCATTTTGGTTCGTTTTATCAACTCATAAACTGATTCGGACCAGAGCGATCAGTGTGGTTTGAAAAGGAACCAAAACGCCTTAAAAATGCTACAAAGTATAATTTTTCGCCCTTGGTCCGGACCAAATGAACCGAAGTACAGATGTGAAAGCACTTTATGAAATCAACTGAAGAGAAAAGAAGACATTAAATCTGTGAAGATCTCAGCAGAGGAGGATTAAACAGCTCCACAAACAGCATTACCAGCTTCACTTCTTACTAACCAGACTGACTTTATTTCTGTCAGACGTCTACAAAAGGTTTTATTGAGAATTAACAGAGGTTTAACTCTGTTTTATTTGAAGTCACCATAACAGTGATTAGTGTTTCCATTAGTTGGGCTCTGAGCTGTTATTATATCTAATGTCTGTTTTGGCTGCTGTGACAGTGTGTGTGTCAAACACATTTACAGCAGCAAAGAAAGCTAAAGTAGAATGAGATCAGGTGATGATGGTTACCTGTTGATGGTTCTATAATCATCATGAAACAGCAATTTTTCATGAAACATAAACAAATATGTTTATTCACATCAGAAACCTTGTGTCACTGCAGCATGAGAACCAGCAATATAATCAGTTTAAATATTTTAACAAAGATTAAATTATACAAATGGCCTACGCTGACACACACATATATCAACAATCAGCGTATGAATCTCAACAATGGTGACAATCACAAATATTTAGATAAACAGATTAATTCAGAACATCACTGAAAAGCTACCAATTCACAACAAAAACAACAGCAAAAAATGAAAGCAAATATTTAGAATCAAACAAAATTATAGGACAATTCAGCTGCATAATTTATTCATGTTGCAATGCATGCTGGGAGTTTTGTACTATGCTTGTACCCAGCATGCATTGCAGCAAAGTACTTTTGATTGTCACCATTGTTGAGATTCATACGCTGATTGTTGATATCTGTGTGTGTGTCACATTGAACTGACATTTACATGCTCACGTTTGTTAAAGTTTTCTAACTGATTATTATAATATTGATGGATCTCATACTGCAGTAACACAGAGATTGTGTTGTGAAAAAAAAATATGAATGTGACAACATAATTGTTAGATTAAAATACATCAGTCAGTCTATTTCATGATGATTATAAAACCATCAACAGGTAACCATCATCACCTGATCTCATTTCACTTTAGCTTTCTTTGCTGCTGCAAATGTGTTTGACAAACACACTGTCACAATGGCTAAAAAAGACAAAATATATAATAAGAGTTAAGAGCCCAACTAATGCAAACACTAATCACTGTTATGGTGACTTCAAATTAAACACAGAGTTAAACCTCTGTTAATTCTCAATAAAACTTTTGTAGACGTCTGACAGAAATAAAGTCAGTCTGGTTAGTAATAAGTGAAGCTGGTAATGCTGTTTGTGGAGTTGTTTAATCCTCCTCTGCTGAGATCTTCACAGATTTAATTTCTTCTTTTCTCTTCAGTTGATTTCATCTAAGGCTGTGGCTGAAATTACTCCATATTTAATATACACAGATTTTTTGGCTACGATAAGGTCCAGTTCTGGTTTATTTCTTTGCTCTTGGCTGACATGTGGCATTGCTATGCAGAGGTGTAAAGTCCAGGTTCAGAAAGTAAAAGTCCTCCTCAGTATTTTGTTCCAATCACCTGGATTTGCTAATTCAGACTAGGGCTGGGCGATATATATCGTGAGATTGTTATGCGCATCTCGTCAGTAAAGCCGGTTCCTTGATTAGTAGTAAATCGCCATCACCTGCTTTCAGATGGAGCGACATTTACTACAAAGAGCCGTAGTTAACTGACAAGATGAGCCATATCGCATCAATATCGCGGACGTATCGCCAGCGATAATTAATGCGATATGGCTCAGCTTGTCAGTTAACTACGGCTCTTTGTACACAGCAAAAACTCCAGTGTTAAATTAACACTCCTGGGAGTGTATGAGTCCACACTCAAGAGTGTTTAAGGTAATGATATAATTAAGTGATTAATTTAGTGATGATTGAACATTATTGAAGACACCTGATGTTAACATGCAGAATCACTGGAGGAGAAAATCTCAAATTGTAAGTTACCGTTATGACGATCAATGGTTGCTTTAGTTGGACTCTTGACCCATATATTATTAACTTTAGATTTTGTTTGTCTGTTGTTTCTGAATTATAATCACCAGTTGAACAATAAAAAAAGTGATCTGATGGTGTTGGTTATATTATGACAATCATCATTTGAACTTGATCACTGAGCTCATTAAAATCCTTCTTTCTGACTTCGATTTATGTTGTTGGTTAATGAATCTGCATAAATGCCCAGAAGTTTTGATATAATATAAAGGATTTCTTAAAAGTTGTTTAAAAAAAAATCATTCTTTTAGGCACACACAGATGTCAAGATTCAGTCTATGCATCTCAACAATGGTGAGGAGCAGAATATACAATTAGGAAAAGTAAATTACATAGACAATTCAGATCATAATTTATTCATACCGCAATGCATGATGGGAGCCATTAATGAGTTGTGATTGGTGGCAGCCACTGCAACATGCTTTATTATTGTCACCATTGTTGAGATTCACAGGCTGATTATGGATGTCTGTGTTTTAAATGAATTTATCCGAATGTCTTTTGATCAGAACAATGTTTATTTAATATTTTGAATTATAAGTAAAATACTGATAATCATAGGCTGAAGAATCACTAAACTGTTGCTAACAAGTTAAACCAACCTATCTCAAAAAGTTTCCTTTTTCAGATCACAGCATGATTATGTCAAAACATAACCATCACTATAAGATAATACTTTACTTTGTTCATTTAACTGTTATAAATCACTAACAGCAGACAAACAACAGTAAATATTAAAGTAAACATATAATGGTCTAGAGCCCAACTAAAGCAAACACCCATCACCTTAATGGTAACTTACAATTTGTGATTTTCTTCTTCAGTGATTCTGCTTGTTAACATCAGGTGTCTTCAATAATGCTCAATCATCACTAAATTAATCACTTAATTATCTCCTCAGCCCTAAATGCCGCTCCATCTGAAAGCAGGTGATGATTTACTACTAATCAAGGAACCGGCTTTACTGATGAGATGCGCATAACAATCTCACGATATATATCGCACAGCCCTAATTCAGACAGGAGAGAGAACTAATTAGTGAAATCAGCTGACTGAGTTCATGGGTGGAATAAACATATGGCAGGACTTTTACTCTATGGCCCCTGGATTACCCACCTCTGATAATATGTTATCTCAACACATTCCCAAAACATCCTCAAAATGTTTGAGTTAAAATGTTATATCTTACACTGTAAAAAAAAAAAAAAAAATTAAAAAAAAAAAATATGGTAAAAAAAACCGGCACCTTGGTTGCCAGTATTTTACCATAAAAAAATATGGCAGCAACCTTATTTTGGACTTAAATTTACGGCAAAAAAAAAACAAAAAACAACTCAGAAGGACTTAAATGTGTGGTAAAAAACATCAACTGTGGTTCCCAGTACTTTACCATAACAAATTCAGTAGTAACCTTTTAGATTTCACTGGACAACCCTTACATTTCATTAACCAATAAACGTTATCAATTATTTTCACTAAAGTATTAAAATCTGCTTTAAACCTTTATAATATACTGATAATCTTCATAAGTCAGGCGGTAAAAAAGAAAACCACCTGATGAATCAAAGTTCACCACTATTAGTAATCCACAAACTGAGGCACATGTTAATATAAAGAAGGTGCACAGTGTCATACACACAAATGGTGACACACACATGACTCCAAATAATGCCATAAACATTCATTAAAAAATATATGATGTAATATAAACCCCAAATGTACATAACTGATAACAAAAACTAAGAAGAAACATAATTATTTAAATGAAATAAAATCAATTGTGAAGTGTCACGCAAGGAATGTCAATTTAGAGAAATAACAAGAACAGAAAAAGAGAAGCGACGAGCAGAAACACAAGAACTACAACTGACTTCAGCAACAGCCTTAGATCAACTGAAGATAAAAAAACAATAAATCTCTCAAGATCTCATCAGAGGATTAAACAACTCCACAAACAGCATTACCAGCTTCACTTATTAACCAGATTGACTTTATTTCTGTCAGACGTCTACAGTTCTGTTTGAGAATGAACAGAGGTTTAGATGTTGATGATTTATTGTTTCATTTGAAGTCACCATGATGGTAATCAGTGTTTGCATTATTTGGGCTCTTGACCCTTAGTATTCTACTATTAGTTTAACTCTGGCAGCTGTAACTCTGTGTTTATAAGACATGTTGGTTATGGCAAGAAAATCAGAGAGAAAATGAGTTAGGTCAGTGGTTCCCAAACCTGTCCTGAAGGACCCCCAACAGTGCACGTTTTCGTTGTCTCCCTAATCAAACACACCTGATTCAACTCATCAGCTCATTATCACACGGGTTAATTGAGCTGATGAGTTGAATCAGGTGTGTTTGATTAGGGAGACAAAGAAAACGTGCACTGTTGGGGGTCCTTCAGGACAGGTTTGGGAACCACTGCGTTAGGTGATATAGACTATTTACTGATGATGATATAATCATAATGTAGAGGCCTGATTCACTGAGCTCATACAAAGTATTCCTTTTGATTATGGTTCATTAATTATACATTATTGATCGCAGTAGCCCTATGTTTTTACAGTCTGTGATCCATCAGTGTGAATATTGTGCACGATGAAGGTTTGAATTACTGTGTCTTTCAAACACACACATACATCAATATTTATTGATCAGCATATGAATCTCAACAACGGTGCAGTGCAGTGCATGATGGGAGTCATCATTCAAAACTCGTCAATATCGCCCAGCATGCATTGCAATGTGAATAAATTATGCTGAACTGCCTTAGTATTTTCTTTTATTATTATTATCTGCTTTTATTTTTGCTGTTGTTTTTGTTGCAACTTTTTAGTAGCTTGTTTTGTGATGTTCAGAGTTTTATATGATTATTGTGTTAATTGTCACCGTTGTTGAGATTCATACGCTGATTCTTGATGTCTGTGTTGCTCTAAATCATATAGTTCAGAAATATACATTTTTTTGTACACAATTTATTCTTAAAATTATTCAGAATATCTTTTTGTCACTGCTGGCTTGCATGCGGTTGTGTCACAGAGTTATTAAACTTAAAAATTTAAAATATGTTAGTATTAAGCAAATAACAATGAAAGATAAGACTCTTTTTGAGATCAGAATCAGACCACTACATGATGATTATGTTACCATCTAAGCCAGGGGTGCCCAATCCTGCTCCTGCCGATAGACTGTCCTGCACAGTTCATCTCCAACCCTAATCAAGCACACCTGAAGCAACCAATTAAGGTCTTCAGGATCACTTGAAAATTAAAGGCAGGTGTGTTTGATTAGGGTTGGAAATGAACTGTGCAGGACAGTCTAGCGGCAGGAGCAGGATTGGGCACCCCTGATCTAAGCCAACAACACGTGATCAATTTTTTTTCTCTTATTTTCATGCCATAATGAATATGTATTATAAACACACAGTTAAAGCAGTCAGAGAAAATCTAAGTTTAGAAAATCAAGGGTCAGGAGCCCAACTAAAGCAAACACTGATCTCCATAATAGTGACATTAAACTTGATTATTTTCAATAAAACATCAACGTCTGAACCTCTGGTAAATCTCAATAATAACTTTTATGACAAATTGGTTTGTAATACAATATTTTTGTTTGTATGGGGTTTTTTTTTATACCAGGGGTGCCCAACCCTGCTCCTGCCGATCGACTGTCCTGCACAGTTCATCTCCAACCCTAATTAAACACAGCTGCCTTTAATTTTCAAGCTATCCTGAAGACGTTAATTGGTTGCTTCAGGTGTGTTTGATTAGGGTTGGAGATAAACTGTGCAGGACAGTCGATCGACAGGGCGATATATCGCATCACATTGTTATGCACATATCGTCAGTAAAGCCGGTTCCTTGATTAGTAGTAAATCGCCATCACCTGCTTTCAGATGGAGCGGAATTTACCACAAAGAGCCGTAGTTAACTGACAAGCTGAGCCATATCGCATTAATATCGCGGACGTAACACCAAATTTCTATGGTGTTTGATGGTATTTCTACAGCTGTTATTTTATTTGTTTTGATATTATTATTATTATTATTTAATTTTTTTATTGTAAGACACTTTGTGACCATTCCTTGTCTGTGAGAGGTGCTATCAACATTACTTAGTTAGTTAGTTAGTTAGTTCAATTTAAATAGCTTTTTTTTTTTTTTTTTATCGTGCCTTAGAATAAATACTGGGGTGCATCTTGAGACAAAACTATGGCACTGACATATTTTTAAGATATGTCAGTGCAAGTTGCTTTCAGTTAAAACAGCTCACGTATACATTTTAGTCTGGGATTAGTTTAAGCCCTGTCTGTGAAACCGGGGGATTAATAGCCAATAAACAGAAGGTTAGAGCCAATTAATTAAAATTAGAGGATATTTTTTCTATTTAGACTCATCATACCATAAGAGTCTTTATCCATTTCTAAGGAAATGTTACAGGCACTTTTTCTGCTATGTCAAGTATGCCCATTCCAGCAGCTTGCATTGCGTAATGTGACCCTCGGCAACTGCTACGTAAAACAATTAGGCTACAGGAAACTTTAAAACACAAAACAAAAATAGCACTGGATAAAGTTAGTATTAACTAACAGTCAATTTAAAATGGACCCTGCTGGAATCTGCTGTCGCTTGTCATTATATTCATTATTCAAGTCTACACCTCACGTGCTTGTGTTCGACTCCCTGCAGGTAAATAGTCCGATCTTAACACGAAAAGTACACAAAAGCATTTAAATTACCATCACATTTCCACATTTTTGACATACATTCAGAGCTCGAAATTAACTTTTTTACTTGGTAGCACTGGAACTGGTAGCAAAAATTTAGGAGCACCCACCAAATTTGACGTTTAGCTCTGCCAGTAGAGCGGAACGACAGGCAGCATCCTGGCAATTAAAAGCCTTAATAATCGAACCTGATAAACCTGATTTGTTTGCCACACACTTGTCCCGGCATTTTTTGTGCTTGTCACTCTCTCCGTGTTTAACCAAGCTCTCGCGCTTAAAATGTATTGATACTGTACGATTTCTTTTCAGCTGGTGGATCCACATTAACCACATCACCAACTCCAGGATTATTTGTGACTTTAAGTGATGGCTCACAAAAGAAATCTGTCAGCATTACAGGGTTTTTCCTGGGTCAAAATTGGTCTTCTGTGGTGGCCGACGGACACTGTCATCCTTTCTTGGGCTCTTTTTTTTTTTTTAAGCTGTGATTTTGCCACTGGATTTCATAGCTTTGTAAGATAAAATCCTTCTTTACTAGACCTAATAATTATTTTGGTATACAATCATAGTAATATCAAAAAGTAGAATAAAAAAGTACTAATAGTCAAATTTTCTACCATATACACAGTAAATTCCACAGTGTTAAATAGGGCTGGGCGATTTAAATCGCGATATTGTTACGCGCATCTCGTCAGTAAAGCCGGTTCCTTGATTAGTAGTAAATCGCCATCACCTGCTTTCAGATGGAGCGGCATTTACTACAAAGAGCCATAGTTAACTGACAAGCTGAGCCAAATCGCATTAATATCGCGGACGTATCGCCAGCGATAATTAATGCGATATGGCTCAGCTTGTCAGTTAACTACGGCTCTTTGTACACAGCAAAAACTCCAGTGTTAAATTAACACTCCTGGGAGTGTATGAGTCCACACTCGAAAGTGTTTAAGTTAATGAGATAATTAAGTGATTAATTTAGTGATGATTGAACATTATTGAAGACACCTGATGTTAACAAGCAGAATCACTGAAGGAGAAAATCTCAAATTGTAAGCCACCGTCATGACGATCAATGGTTGCTTTAGTTGGACTCTTGACCCATATATTATTAACTTTAGATTTTGTTTGGCTGTTATATCTGAGTTATAACTGCCAGTTGAACAAAGAAAAAAAAGTGATCTGATGGTGTTGGTTATATTATGACAATCATCATTTGAACTTGATCACTGAACTCATTAAAAACCTTCTTTCTGACTTCGATTTATGTAGTTGGTTACAGCATAACTGTGAAACTGCATAAATGGCCAGAATTTTTTATATAATATAAAGGATTTCTTAAAAGTTGTTTAAAAAAAAAATCATTATTTTAGGCACACACAGATGTCAAGATTCAGTCTATGCATCTCAACAATGGTGACGAGCAGAATATTCAGTTAGGAAAAGTAAATTACATAGACAATTCAGATCATAATTTATTCATACCGCAATGCATGATGGGAGCCATTAATGAGTTGTGATTGGTGGCAGCCACTGCAACATGCTTTATTATTGTCACCATTGTTGAGATTCACAGGCTGATTATGGATGTCTGTGTTTTAAATGAATTTATCTGAATGTCTTTTGATCAGAACAATGTTTATTAAATATTTTGAATTATAAGTACAGTACTGATAATCATAGGCTGAAGAATCACAAAACTGCTGCTAACAAGTTAAACCAAACTATCTCAATAAGTTTCCTTTTTCAGATCACAGCATGATTATGTCAAAACATAACCATCACTATAAGATAATACTTTACTTTGTTCATTTAACTGTTATAAATCAATAACAGCAGACAAACAACAGTAAATATTAAAGTAAACATAATAGTCTAGAGCCCAACTAAAGCAAACACCCATCACCTTAATGGTAACTTACAATTTGTGATTTTCTCCTTCAGTGATTCTGCTTGTTAACATCAGGTGTCTTCAATAATGCTCAATCATCACTAAATTAATCACTTAATTATCTCATCAGCCCTAAATGCCGCTCCATCTGAAAGCAGGTGATGGTGATTTACTACTAATCAAGGAACCGGCTTTACTGACGAGAGGCGCATAACAATATCGCGATTTAAATCGCCCAGCCCTACACTGTTAGACCTTACCGGTTTTTTTTACAGTAAAATACTGGCAACACTGTTGCCAGTAATTTACTGTTAATTGTGCAGTTCTTTACTGTAATCTACAGTATGTTACTGTAAAATGCACTAAAACTCGAGTTAACTAATTTCACTTGCAGAAACCTTAAATTGACCAACTGTCATTTACATGTATTAAACTAAAATGTATAATGCATTAATAACGTGAGCAAAGTATTACTGTGAACTTATTTCATTTGAAACCACAACAAAACTTTTGTAAATAAAGAGATTTCCACTGGACCAGCAACTACACAGTCACCGCCTGTTAAATAAAGCAACATGCAGCATTTCATCAATATTTGTAGATCTTCTCCTGGACTGAAGCACAGGCTCTACTCTTCTGCACAATGGTGACCCAAAAAACGAAATTTTACAGTAAACTACTGGCAACAGTGTTGCCAGTATAAACCTGTTTCATAACTTACAGTTTATTACTGTTAAAATACATTTTGTGGGTGTGTCTTTTTATCTTACACTGTTAACCCTTTCAACACCACAGGGAAATCCACACTACAAAGAGTAAAAAGTAACACTGAGACAGTGTTGCAGTGAGATAATTAAGAGAATATGTAAGTGATTGTTGAGCATTAGTGATGAACACCTGCTGTTAATAAGCAGAATCATTGAAGAAAAGAGAAACACAAGAACAGAAAATAGAGAAACACAATAACTACGACTGACTTCCAGCCATTACACATTATTACACTTATTATTAACCAGTATGACTTTGTTTCTGTCATACAGAAATTGTTATTGAAAATGTTTGTTTGAAGTTACCATTATAGAGATCAGTGCTTGCTTTAGTTGGGATGCTGATGCTAAAACATTCATTTTTCTTTTGCTGCTTGAGCTGTGTTTTTGCAAGTCACATTTGTGCGCACACACAGTTTATGAATGATTGTGGTTGTAATGCTTATGATGACAAAATCATCATATTGCCTGTTCATTCACTAAGGAATTAATTCTTATTCATTCAGAGTTTTATCCTCGATCAAAAGTGTTACATTAGCACCACTGTGAAACTACAGCAATAAATTACTATGACTCATTTTTTAACACATCATGCATAAACCAAAAAAAAAACAGAGCTACACTATATTTTAGAAACACAGAGATAGCACAATTTAGCACATTAATCTCAACAATGGTGGCAATATTTCTTTTTTTTTATTATTATTCATGCAGCAGTGCATGCTGGGAGTTTTATATTATCCTGGATCCCAGCATGCATTGCGACATGACACTTTTCACCATTGTTGAGATTCATATGCTGATTGTGGATATCTGTGTGTCTGAACCAATTAGGAGTAAAATAAAATTGAATGAACTATATGATTGTTATTTTTCAGAAGACCTGATTATAGAAATATTGATTTCATTTTGTAGATACACAGATTTATGCTAAAAATGACATACCCATAATTTCAATTAATATATACAGGAAAAATCTGAAAATCAGATAGTCCAAGATGATTGTGACATCAGCACAAAAGAACAAAAACACCTGATCAACTATCTCTTGACTTTTTCTTGCCATATCAAATGTGTTTTATAAACTCACTGTTACAGCAGTCAGAGAGAAATGAAAGGTAAGAAGTCAAGGGACAAGAGACCAACTAAAGCAAATACTGATCTCCATTATGGTGACAACAAATTTTATTATTAACTAAATCTCTGTTAATTCTCAACAATAACTTTTGTACATGTATGAAAGAAATAATCATAAACTGGTTTGTAAACTGGTTTCACGCTCAGTGTTGCTGGAAGTCAGTTGTAGTTCTTGTGTTTCTCTTTTTTCTGTTCTTTTTTCTCTGTCCTTCAGTGATTCTGCTTATCATGTGTTCATCAGTTTCTCAATTCACTCTCTTCTTTTCATTCACTCTGTCAAGTGGTCTATATTAGTGAACTAATGTAGGGAATAGTGAATGAGGGTATAGGGTGTGATTGGGAAAACAGCCTCTGAGTGTCGATTTGGAGCACTGTTCATTTACAGTATATTCCTGTAGGCTATTTTTGTTTTCTAGGGTATATTACTGTTTTAATGGAAAATGGTATGATACTGTCTGAATTACGGCTTTTTTTACAGCAAGGGTTAACAGTGTAGTGTTAAATCAACACTGCTCAGAGCAAATATGGTCCCACTCTACAGAGTGTTAAAGTAACACTAAAGCGGTGTTAAAGTTAATGAGATAATTAAGTGATTAATTTAGTGATGATTGAACATTATTGAAGACACCTGCAGTTAACAAGCAGAATCACTGAAGGAGAAAAGCACAAATTGTAAGCCACCGTTATGGTGATGGGTGTTTGCTTTAGTTGGGCTCTTGACCCTTATATGTTTACTTTAGAGTTAGTTTGGCTGTTGTATCTGAGTTATAACTGCCAGATGAACAAAGAAAAAAAAAGTGATCTGATGGTGTTGGTTATATTATGAAATTCATCATTTGAACTTGATCACTGAACTCATTATGATCCTTATTTCTGACTTCGATTTATGTTGTTGGTTACAAAATAACTGTGAATCTGCATAAATATCCAGAATTTTTTATATAATATAAAGGATTTCTTAAAAGTTGTTTAAAACAAAAAAATCTTTCCTTTAGGCACACACAGACGTCAAGATTCAGTCTATGCATCTCAACAATGGTGACGAGCAGAATATTCAATTAGGGAAAGTAAATTAAATAGACAATTCAGATCATAATTTATTCATACCGCAATGCATGATGGGAGCCATTAATGAGTTGTGATTGGTGGCAGCCACTGCAACATGCTTTATTATTGTCACCATTGTTGAGATTCACAGGCTGATTATTGATGTCTGTGTTTCTAAATAAATTAATTTAAAAGTGTTTTGATCAGAATAATGTTTATGAAATATTTTGGATTATAAGTAAAGTATTGATAATCATGTGCTGTTAAAATCACAAAGCTGCTGGTAACAAGATAAACCAAACTATCTCAATAAGTTTCATTTTTCAGATCACAGCATGATTATGTCAAAACATAACCAACACTTTCAGATCACACTTTTACTTTGTTCATTTGACTGTTATACATCAATAACAGCAGACAAACAACAGTAAAATTTAAAGTAAACATATAAGGGTCAAGAGCCCAACTAAAGCAAACACCCATCACCATAATGGTAACTTACAATTTATGATTTTCTCCTTCAGTGATTCTGCTTGTTAACATCAGGTGTCTTCAATAATGCTCAATCATCACTAAATTAATCACTTAATTATCTTTACAACTTTAACACCGCTTTAGTGTTACTTTAACACTCTGTAGAGTGGGACCATATTTGCTCTGAGCAGTGTTGATTTAACACTGTGGAATTTACTGTGTACAATTGAATAGCAGCTAGAATGGGCTCAATCTTTGGTCACATGAAAAAATGCGGCATATAACAGGAAATAAACATGAAAATGTCTATAACCGATTCTAAACAAGCATGCAAAATTTTATGGAGATCGGACCATAGGTGGCGCTATAACTGTTAAAAAGCTTTAAAATCCATATATTTCCTATGATAAATTGCCTGTATTGGCTGTAAATGTGCTTGTTCCTTCTATGATTTAAGTGGTTACATGCATGCTAAATAAAACAACATACTTTTTTACACAATGGCTTAAATACCTTAAAATTATTGAACCCTGATCATTTCTGCTCACAGCAAAATTAATATAACATTTTTATAAAAGTTCCTTATGAGTAATTTAAATGCAAGTAGCCTTCAAATCAGTTAATTCTAACCTTTAATATTATAGTGATGTACCAATTTAGGGTTCCGTGTATATTTTGAAGCATTAGTTGAGAGATATCTTTTCCTTAAGGAAATTTGCCATGTACTGTACCTGATAGGCCCCAATTATTTGATTTTGAATTGCAATCTAATTGAACCGCAAGTTTGTGAATCGAAATCGAATCGAATCGTGTCATTTGTGTCAATGCCCAGCCCTAGTAAACAATACATTTGGCAGCTTGAAAATATTAACATTAAGATATAAACTATAATGAAATACAAATTTCAATATATGAATTGAAACTATAAAACTAAAACTATAGTCAGAGAAACTAAAAACTACACAACTAAACAAAACAGGAACAAACTATGAACTAAGAATAGAAAAAAAAATTTTTTGAAAAAAAACATAACCCCGCTAATGAATAATGCCTGTCAACATTTTTAACAATCAGTGAATGTAATCTAATTATTAAATGTAATACAATGATCTCATGATCATAAAACAACAGTATGTTATTTCCCTGTGAATAAATTAACACATATAGGGACCCTTTCTTGCACGTGTGTGCAAGTTAATAGTTGACGTAGCGTGAACCTCATGTACTCTGCACATTTTCTGTTCCGCTGTAGGAGAAAAGTAGTTTGCTGAACTTTACATTTTCATTACCCTGTTATAATATTAATGGTACACTGATAGCTGGACATTTGCAGAGAGTGGGCTAACAGAAAATGATTTATAGAGAGGCATGAGGACTTTGAGGGGTAGAAACACCACAACAAGCCTTTTCTCAGAGGGGCCACAGAGTAATCATCTCACTATGGGGCTTTCGCACTGGAGGAACCTTTTCATAAATGTGGATACTGAGTTTCTAGAAAGTGTGGCCATAAGTGAAGTTTCTCCATTGTAATGCAAATCATGGTTTTAGGCAATTCTTATGTAATTTTCATATAATGTAGTGTGAGCATAAATTGAAACTGAATTGCCAACATTGTCGAACGTGTTGATCCTTGTCAACTGTGTTACAGTTGATGGGTAACACAGTTGACATTTCGGCCATTATTATTAGAGCGAGCGCATACATTGAACAAAGACAGAGTAAGCTTTGAAATGTAATTGTGTATATATGGCCCATGGAACTTCCAGCTTAGCTGGCATAGAGTGGTGTATTTAGCTTTTGTCTCTGCAAGAAATAAAATGAGAACGAGGACTGCCCTCAAACTCTCATAGTATTGTCCCAGTATGTTTATTGCTGTAGAGTAAGAACCATTTTGGGGTTTCATGAAATGACTATCTGAAAAAGATAGATTTGATAAATGGACTGCATTTATATAGCGCTTTCAATAGACCCATGGCCACCAAAGCGCTTTACATATTGCCTCACATTCACCCATTCATTCACACACCGACAGCAGGTGTCAGCCATGCAAGGCGCCATCCAGCTCTTTGGGAGCAGCTGGGGTTGGTGTCTTGCTCATGGACACCTTGATACTTGGTCAGGTGGAACCGGGGATTGAACCTCCAACCTTCCGGTTTATAGACAACCTACATGAACCACTGAGCCACTGCTGCCCACACAGATTTATGCAGAGATATCCTGATGGACTTCACAAAGTCAGTCAAGGTTGCCAACAAGTCGCTACAGAGTGGGCCGTGGGAGTGCATAATCAGGCATAGCTGTCCTCTGAGGGTGGAGAGCCAGCTGTGGTGCACTGAACAGAAGGCTCAATCAAACCAACCAGGTATATCTGAACTTTTATCTGATCAAGTAACTTGTATCAGAGTGAAAATAACTTGTTTCATTTAGTACATTTGACAGATTTTTATTTTTTTATTTTTTTATTTTACGGTAAACTACTGGCAACAGTGATTTTTTTTCTTTTCTTTTTTCTGTTCTTGTTTCTCTGTCCTTCAGTGATTCTGCTTGTTAACAGCAGGTGTTCATCAGTGTCTGAATTCACTCATTTGTTTTCACTCAGTCGCATGGACTATCTTAGTAAACTAATGTACACTGTACAATTTTTGGCAAATCTCCAAAAAATGTTAGGTAATAAGTTACTATTTTAAGTTAAGGAATTCAAAGTTTGATTAAGCAGAACATGCTGATTTTTATTTTGTACATTCATTTGAACTACTCTTAACTTAGAATATTTAATAAAGTTCATTCATATTAAAAATGATCATGTAATCTCAATTTAAATATTTTTAATAGTGGAAACTCGGCTATAGCTTTAACTAGCTAATTCAATGAACGCTAACATATTAATTGGCAAAGCAAAGCTTTGATATCATTAACATAGCAATTGCTGAATGAGGAAAGTAATATAGAACACTAATACCTGTTCTTAAACCAAGCTCATGCAGGGAATAGTGAATAAATATTACCCAGAATGCTACGGTATATTACTGTTTTAATGGAAAATAGTATTTTACTGTCAGAATTTTGCTTTTTTTAATTATTTTTTTACAGGTTTTTACAGTGCAATCTGTATCTGTTGGTTAAATAAACCATAGTCACCATTTCCACAGTGCTTCCATAAGTGCAATTTAAATGCTAACTTTTTCCTCAGGTTTAACATTAATAACAACATTTGATTAATTTTAATGTGATAAAAACATTTACATATTAAACATATTCTTAAATATACTTCTTACATAAGAAGAGCAAAGGCACTACTATCTAAAAGGAAGCATTGAATAAACATTGAAAGTATTTCCAATGGAAACCTAAATTAATAAATGCAAATATATCAACAAAAAAAAAAAAAAAAAAAAAGACAAATGTCCAATAAAAGGTCATATTAACTTTAAGACCGCTTCACTGCACACAGTTTGTATGGAGCTGGGTTCAGGGTGAAGCCCACGACTGGTGTGAGATCCAAATCATCTTCAGACACTCCAGGTGAAGGAGTGAAGCGGAAAAGCTGAAGGAGGGAAGTGAAAAACAGGAAGAGCTCCATCCTGGCCAAACTCTCTCCAGGACAAGCCCTGCGGCCTGATAAAAACAATAAGCAAAGTATTTACAGAAATCACCTGTGATGGCACAATATAATTAGTCGTTATTATTAATTAAAACTAATTTGAAGTCCACCTGCAGAGAAGGGCAAGAAGGCGTCCTTTTTGACAAACTGGCCCTGCTTATTTAGGAAGTGTCTTGGGTTGAAGCTGTCAGGAGTTTCCCACTCATTTTCATCCCTCAATACAGAGACCAGTAGTGCGAACACACTGGTACCCTGCATAAAACAACACAAATGATCAATGATAAATGGAGAAAACACATAATCAAGAACACAGCATGCTCTAATTGGAGCCAGACCTTCTTGATGAGGAATCCATTCAGATGAACATCACAGGTGGTCTGACGGGGGGAACCAAGGGGTACTATGTTTGCAAATCTCTGCGTTTCATGAATCACAGCGTCTGTATACGGTAAGTTCTTCCTATCTTCCGCCACTGGCTGACGTCCACCGATCTCTCGGTCAATCTCGTCTTGGACCTTGGCTTAGTTAAATTCACAAGAAAGACCGCAGTATGAAAGTATATAGCAGCATTACTGAAAACTTGACTCTGTTTGACACTGTGCATGGTTTAAAATTAGATTTGGAAACGTGTAGAATTCAAATTGTTATAAAATAATGCATAGTCCTGGTTTTGACTTGACTATGATCGAGGACTCTTTGTTCACTGTAAACAATGATTTATTTTTATTTTTATTTTTTTATTAGTAAATAAAAGAAAGAAGTGAGAATTGTTTCAATTATATTTTTTTCCAGTGTTCAAATGTATGCATTAAGATGGGTATTTGCAGTCACCTTGTATTTCAGGGTATTTGGCCATGAGCAGAAGACTCCAGCGTAGCGTTGTGGCCGTAGTGTCAGTACCAGCACCAAACAGGTTGTTGATTGTACATTGTAAATTCATTGAATGGTACAAAGAGTCTGTTTTGCCAGATTCCTGCAGAAGTCATGACAATGAAAGTCAAAAATGGTATTAACAAATCTATTTCATTTAAAAGTATAGACTGTACCTTGTCCTTCTGCTGTCGTATCAGGAAAGAATCAGCGATTCCTCTGGGCTCCTGAGGGTTCAGAGTCTTTTTCAGACCATTTAATAGTTCCTCACTTTGCTTGAATGTTTCTCTGACATTATTCACAATACGTTGTTGATTCGCCACAAAAGGACGAAGCCAAGGAAACATGTTGTAGAGCTACATGTGTGACAGATGGAAATAATGTGTTTTACCAGTAAGTCATAGCAAGCATTTGAATAAGCAGTAGAGTAACAGTTAATGGGTTCATATTAAGGTAATTTTGCCATTCTCATAGTTTAATGGTATATCATATATTACGGTTAAAGTTGTAACTGTTAGTTGCAGCAGTTACAGTACAGTACTTTTCTTATTTCTTATTTTTCGTGTGCAAAATGTCATTCTAACAACAGCAGCAGTAAGTGTGAACAAGAGTGTTGTAGTTACTAGAGGGCTCCAGCAGGGGGAACGTTTGAGCTATTGGTGCGTTCAAGTCATCTCGTATAGATCGTATTTACGAGTTGAATGCACATGAACGCCACCACAATGTCGTAAATACCAGTGGGGAGCTCGGGATTTTCTTTAAGCCCCGATCTGTACGAGTTGGGGGCGTGTCAGTGAGAAACATGGCGGAATCAATGAATGCAACGTCTGTAGTTGAGCAAAGTGATAGTAAAATATATCACAATATACAGGTATTTAGCAGTGACATTGTAAGGCTTTTTCATTTATAACAAAGTAAGCTCTCTGCACAATATATGATATAGCCTACTTGTAATATAAAAATTATATATATACTAATTATATAATGATACAGTTAATTTACAGTGGCTTCTTAAGTTAATTAAAAACATAAAAAGAAAAACACACCCGATGCGCATTCTTTGTTCTTCATTTTCTATAAGCAGAGTTAACAAAACTTGCTATATTTTCGTGTTATTCATTAAAAGAAGGTACCACCATCTTGCTCCGACG
This sequence comes from Leuciscus idus, assembly GCA_021554675.1. Taxonomy (NCBI): domain Eukaryota; kingdom Metazoa; phylum Chordata; class Actinopteri; order Cypriniformes; family Leuciscidae; genus Leuciscus; species Leuciscus idus. The sequence goes on along the minus strand of CM038621.1, from coordinate 41,606,410 downwards.
AAACTGACTTGAACGCACCTCACGTCGTCAACACGACTTCCCACCTCGTACGTACGAAATTCCCAGGAGGACTTGAACGCACCATATGTTACGGTGCACCTCGCTTCCTCCCTTCAGTCATTACACACATGATCTGAGGAAAGTTTGTGTCTGTGCATCTTTCATTCAACTACTCCCCTTTTCAGGTATGAACCTTTTATAATACGTGTTATTGTTTACCAGGGTATTATGTGAATGGGTTCATGTGTCGAAGAGAGTGTTTTTAGCACAGTTAGTCGAACATTGTGAAGTTAGGACGTTAATTACATGACGACGAGTAAGCTAGCAAAATGAGCCTTTAGCAATGTTAACCGCGACATCGTGGATGAAAGAACGGCCCTTAGTAGCTATGCAGTGACACTGTACTTGTCGTAGCTTTGTTCTGTATACGGTTCTAAAATATACTGCGTATTATTAGAGGTGTAAAGTGTTATGTAGCCTATATATGTTATCAGCATAATTGTGTTTTGTATCTCTTGTGTATTGCCATATTTACTCTGTAGACTAGAGATAATGGTTAGAATCGTATGTATAACGCATGGAATATTATTTTGTATAAACTGTACTGACGTTGCATATGGGTTTTTATATTCAGTCATTACACACATGATCTGAGGAAAGTTTGTGTCTGTGCATCTTTCATTCAACTAACTTACTCCCCTTTTCAGGGCTTTTACACAAACAAGCAGAATTGCAAAGAATCAGAATGTACCATTGTACACTGTACATACACCTTGACATATACTCCAAAATCATGTATTATGAACAATAAATCTTAATTGTACTTCTTGAATAATGAAAAATAACAATCCGTGTATGAATTATTGGTGGATTGTACAGGAATGTCTGGGTACCTGAACTGAAGCTGATCCAGTCATCTTCATGTTTTCGTAAGCTCGTTTGACCATGTGATGTAACTTAGTGTTGCTGTACTCAAATCTGGTGCTGTAGATAATGGCAGAGACAACGTTTGAAACAGCCATGGCCATTGGCAGAGTTGTATCAAATGGTTTTCCTGCACATGGGCGAACAAGATGTTAATACTCAAATTAGTTTCATCCATCATGATTTTTTTAATTGTGGTTAACAAACTTACCTTCAAACTTCTCAAATTCCACTTTTAAATGTTGTGTTTCTTCAATGATAATCTCTTCACTTCTTTTCTTTCCCATTCCAAAATCTCGCAGGTTTGTGAGAGCAAAGCGTCTCATTTCTCTCCAGTTTTCACCATTGGAAAACACGATCCCTGCAGAGGAATAATTTACCCATTACTCTAAAGTGGACCTCACATTTCTAACTTGAATACAAAGAGATTATTTATTTTTATTTGCAACTTTATTTACAAGACAAGTCTAAGTTCTGAATTAATTTGACATTTATATATATATATATATATAAAATATATATATATATATATATATATATATATATATATATATATATATATATATATATATATATATATAAAAAAAAGTGTTTATAAATGATCATGTGAAGATGGGAAGCCTTACCATATCCCTGGTTGAAATCATGGAATATGGGTGTAATATCTCGGTCTCCAAACTCCTCGGAAAGGTTCACTAGTGCGTGTTTGATGGCCTTGTATCCTGACAATATTACCACTTTTTTGGGGCCCAAGTGCACTGTGTAAACTGAACCATATTGTTTTGACAGCTGCAAGAGAGAAAAGAACAAGAGAAGCCATAAATGGCTACTGAATCTTTCTATCTATCCATTGGCATCCATCCATGCAACACACAGGACATGCCCTCACTGGTCACACATTACCCATAACTATTAGCCTACACAGCAAAATCCCCAGTGTTAAATTAACACTCCTCAGTGTACATATGTGTCCACACTACAGAGTGTTAAAATTAACACTGAAGCAGTGTTGAAGTTAATGAGATAATTAAATTAACACTGAAGCAGTGTTGAAGTTAATGAGATAATTAAGTTAACACTGAAGCAGTGTTGAAGTTAATGAGATAATTAAGTGATTAATTAAAGGTGGTATCAGTGATTCCAGGCCCAAAAATATTTTTATCACATTCATCTAATCTTTCCTAACGATCCGCTAGCTGCCCGCCCCATAAGCATGCCGTCAAAAAAACGCGTCTCTAGGTAGCCTAGGCTCTGAGATCTGGGGCCTGTACCATGAAGCCGGTTTAGGTGGCTAGCCAGCTATGTTTCAGTTTAGTTTCCGCCAACCCTGGGTTTTAGGTACTATGAAAGTAGCTCGGCTTTAATCGGTGTTCGTTGCCATGGTATCTTACGCCGCACGGCTAACCTGCTCCGGGGCAGGTTATGTTCTGGATTCAAGATCTCAGACTGAAGTTTGACCAATCAGCTGAGAGCAAAGAAACATATAGGTGACGTAACTTATTCCCAGTGTCTGTTACAATGACTTCACCTTTTCTTCCAAATCCTGTGGACATCTCAGCGCAAATTGTTTGACGAGCACTTCGTAGAGAAAGAGTTTTTAGCCAGACAAAATCCCCTTGCCTTTCCTGATAGTTACTTGTATGAAAGATACAGATTTTCCGCGGAAGGAATGTCTTATCTTTGCGAACTTCTTGAGCCGCACATAAAGAATTTAACACGTCGAATTCATGCACTTACTGTACCGCAAATGGTATTGCGTTGCGTTTTTTTGCAAGTGGTACATTCTTGTACGGTGGGTGACGCACGGAAGCGCGGGGAAAACACGGTTTGTCGAACCATTCGTAAGGTGGTCCTCGCTCTGCAGGAGTACATGAATAGTTTCATTAATAGTGTTCCCCGGACATTTATCGGCCATGTCCATAAAAGAGGGCTTTTATAAAATTGCCGGTAAGATATATTGATAGGGTGACATCACATGAACACATTATTTTTTTTTTTTTTTAAAGCAAATTATTATATTATTAAAAGAATTATTTTAAATCTTTATTATTATTCTGTTAATCTTATGATAGGATTCCCTAGCTTTCTTAGTAGTACAAATACGTTCTATATTTATGTAAAATTATGTATATATGTATGTGTAGCCTATATGTTTAATATAGCCTATAGCCTATTTTTATAATATATAAAAAATGTGCATGTATCATTTTTTATATATTATAAAAATAGGCTATAGGCTATATTACACATATAGGCTACACATACATAATTTTACATAAATATAGAACGTATTTGTTTAACTTACACATTAACAATCAGCAATCTTTCTCCAACAGTCTTCTCTTGCTTTGGCAGCAGAGACCGTATTGTTTCGAGCTTGAAATACATATTTAAATTCATCGTAATTCTGAATGATTATCTCTTGCTCCTCCGCGGAAAAATATATCGCTCTCACTCTACCCGCGATTGGTTGTTCAGTGTCGACGTCACTCTTTTATGTGCACGCGCGCGTGGAGTAATCATAGCTTAAGGATCAAAGCCTGAGTTGACAGAGAAAGTTGATGAGCTGCATCATGGTACCAATAAAGCCTGATTACATCGGTTTGGTTTTGTCAACTCAAAACTAATCCTGTAACCTCGAGTTTGTTCAGCTACCTTCATGGTACAGGCCCCTGCACACAAAAACAAATGGTTTAGCCAAACACTCAAAACCAAAACAAATAGTGTTCCAACCAATCACCGACAGGGGGAGGGTGTTGTGAAGTTTTGTGCTCGTGCACGGGTGCACGCAAAGTCAGAGCTGAAGAAAAAGCTGGCTCAAAACCTCACAACACCCTCCCCCTGTCGGTGATTGGTTGGAACACTATTTGTTTTGGTTTTGAGTGTTTGGCTAAACCATTTGTTTTTGTGTGCAGATCTCAGAGCCTAGGCTGCCTACAGAGACGCGGTTTTTTGACGGCATGCTTATGGGGCGGGCAGCTAGCGGATCGTTAGGAAAGATTAGATGAATGTGATAAAAATATTTTTGGCCCTGAAATCACTGATACCACCTTTAAGTGATGATTGGCCATTAGTGGTGACACCTGATGATAACAAGCAGACTCACTGAAGGAAAGAGAAACAAGAACAGAAAAGAGAAACACAAGAACTACTGACTTTGAATCATTATTGCACTTATTATTTTACCAGTTTGACTTTATTTCTGTCATACATCTACACACGGTCTTATTTAGATTTAACAGACGTTTAGATGGTAATGTTTTATGGAATGTTTTGTTTCATGTCACGGTTATGGTGACCAGTGTTTGCTTTAGTTGGGCTCTTGACCCTTTCCTTTTTAGCATTAGTATTTCTCTGGCTGCTCCAACTCTGTGTTTATAAAGCATATGTGTTGTGGCAAGAGAAACTATGACTTTGGCTGTGTTTCCTGAAAGCATCGCAAGCCTAATTTGATTGTATAGACCATTTGTTGCAGTTGGTCTGCGATCAAGTTAGGCTTTAGATGCTTTTGGAAATGCAGCCCTGGTTATGTTTCGATGATGAAATTATTCACTGATCTCACCCAGCATTATAAACTGATTATCCAAATGTTTTATTTATTTTTCACTACAGTAGTTACTTCCTAGCCTGGGAAAACCCAGACTACTTCCGGCGAATTTTAATTCTCTCTCCAGGATAGTCTGGAGAAGAGCCCATTCAAACTCATTTCTGTGCCGCCGAAATCGCGGCACCAATCAGAAACGTTTGGGGAGGGATTTACATGATGACGACAGCGCAGCGACGCTGAAGGAGATTTCATTACAAAGATGGATGCCGCCGTGGAACATCACTCGTTCGAATCATAGACAGTTTATAAACGAATCAGTTATCGCGTCTGTTTTGAGCGATTTAAACTTACCGTTTTCGTTAAAACCGGAGCAAAGAACAACACTCGAAGCATACGTCATCTCCTTCATCGATTCTGATTGGTTTTATGACTATCCAATTGCGCCCAGAGGAATTTGAGCTACGCCGGTTGGTGACGCCCCTTTGGAAATGATTTGTCTACATAGCTTCGCCAGACCCTACACTCAGTTTCAACTGAGAAGGGTCTGGTTTTAACCAGGCTAGTTACTTCCAGTAATGTTTTAAAATCACACACAGACATCAAGAATCTACATATGAATCTCAACAATGGTGACAATCACACAAATGCTTAATGTTGCAGTGCATGATGGGAGCCACCAATCTGAACGCATCAATGGCTCACATCATGCATTGCAGCATGAATAAACAGCTGAATTGTCCTGTAATTTTCATAGTTTTTTCTGTTTGCTTTTATTTTGCTATTGTTCTGTTCTGACTTTAGTAGGTTGTTTTGTGATGTTCAGAGTTGATCAGTTTGTCACTAGTTTGTTTATTGTCACCATTGTTGAGATTCATATGCTGATTCTTGATTTCTGTGTGTTTAAACACAATAACTTCTTTGCACAAAGTTTTTATTTTATTTTTTCATATTGTTGTTGGATCTCAAACTGTAAAATCTCAGAGCTACAATCACCAATACTAAAACGAGACATCAAGCATATAGTCAAAGATTTAGACTCTGAATGACATCAGTGAATCAGGACAATACATGTTGATAATGTCATTATCATCAAAACATATGGTGAGCAGGTCATGTTTTCTCTTGTAGTAACAAATGTGCTTTATAAACACAATGTTGGAACAGTCAGAGAAAAACGAATACTAACAAAATGAAAAGGGTCAAGAGCACAACTAAAGCAAACACTGACCACCATAATGGTGACTTGAAAAGAAAAAGTCCATAAAACATTACCGTCTAAACTTCTATTGAATCTCAAGAACTTTTGTCGATGTATGACAGAAATAAAGTCAAATAATAAGTGCAACAATGTGTAATGACTCAAAGTCAGTTGTAGTTCTTGTGTTTCTCTTTTTTCTGTTATTGTTTTTTCTCTTTCCGTCAATAATTCTGCTTATTAACATCAGGTGTCACCACTAATGGCCAATCATCACTTAATTAACCACTTAATTATCTCATTAACTTCAACACTACTTCAGTGTTCATTTTAACACCCTGTAGTGTGGACACATATGTACACTGAAGAGTGTTAATTTAACACTGGGGATTTTGCTGTGTAGTGGGAACAGTGACCTTTGAATGAACACAGAATCTGTCTGGTTGGCTGTCTATATATCTATTGGCACACAGCAAAATTCCCAGAGTTAAATTAGTTCTGCTCAGAGAACATTTGGTCCCACGCTAAAGAGTGTTAAAGTAAATCTGAATCAGAGTTAAAGTTAATGAGATAATTAAGGAAAAACAAAATAACTACAACTGACTTCCAGCCACAGCCTCAGATGAAATCAACTCAAGATCTCAGCAGAGGAGGATTAAACAACTCCACAAACAGCATTACCAGCTTCACTTATTATTAACCAGATTTACTTTATTTCTGTCAGACATCTACAAAAGTTATTTTTGAGAATTAGCATTAATTAATTTAGGGCTTGATGTTTTATAGAATATGTTTTCTATAAAGGAACTAACTAAAGGAACCACCGATCACCATCCCTGACCACGTGACCACCATTATGTCTTCCTGGTCAAACATTACCACTGACTTTTACCCTAGTGATTGTTAGAACTAGGTGACCTACATTTTGTCATTTTTAAACACAGTAAGCTTGCCAGTGAATCCCTACTTGGCACGTGTAGTAATAAAGCAATAAGTAATGAGATGAAAGGTCCTATTGATAATTTAGTCTGTAGGGCATTGTCCTTGAGCCATGATATTACACTATCCCCCGGTTTCACAGACAAGACTTAAGCCTAAAAAAATGCATGTTTGAGCTGGTTTAACTGAAAGCTACTTGCACTGACACATCTTAAAATGTGTCACTGTCATTGTTTTGACTCAAGATGCACTCCAGTAATGTTTTTGTTGTTGTTGTTGTTTTTTGAGGAATGTTTATAAAAGGAACTTAAATGCACTAATTAAACTAAGGCCTAATCCTAGCTGTGAATGATTACACTAATCCATCCATCCATCTGGATAATGTCTTGTTTGTCTGTCCTACCCGCTCACACATTAACCCTGAGACCCAGTCACAAACTTGATCTAAATCTGGTTTTATAGGTGTGCAGTCACAGGGCTTCTATCATCAATGAGGTGAAATTCATAACACAATAAAACCCAGATTAGACTCTGAACAAGATCAGTGAATGAGACAATAACATGATGATTACATTTTAATCATCAATAAAGGCAACATTGTATTATCACATTTTCTCTGACTGTTCTTGCCATGACAAATACACACAACAAAAACTCCAGTGTTAAATGAACTCTCCTGGGAGTTTATATGGCTCCGGACTCAAGAGTGTTAAAGTGTTAAAATATGAGTGTTAAATTAACACTCAAGAGTGTTAAAGTTAATGAGATAATTAAGTGATTCATTGAGTGATGATTGAGCATTATTGAAGACACCTGATGTTAACAAGCAGAATCACTGAAGGAGAAAAAGCACCATTTTAAGTCACCATTATGGAGATCAGTGTTTGATTTAGTTGGGCTTGTGACCCTTACATGTTTAACTTTAGTTTTTATTTGGTTGTTGTATCTGAGTTATAACCACCAGATGAACAAAGAGAAAAGTTGATCAGGTGGTGTTGGTTATGTTTTGACATCATCATCATTTGACCTGAATCGCTAAACTCATTTAGAGTCTAATCTCTGTCTTAAATGTATATTGTTAATTACAGCATCACTGTGATTCTACAGCACAAAATCCAGAATTTTCTAAATAATCCAACGGATGTTTTAAAAGTTGTTCTGATGAAGACAAAAATCTTTCTTTTAGGCACACACAGACATCAGGAATCAGTGTACGAATCTCAACAATGGTGACAAACAGAATATTCAATTAGGGAAAGGAAATTACTAAGACACTTCAGATCATAATGTATTCATACCGCAATACATGATGGGAACCATGAATGAGTTTTGATTGGTGGCACCCAGATTGCACTGCAACATGCTTTATTATTGTCACCATTGTTGAGATTCACAGGCTGATTATTGATGTCAGTGTGTCTAAATAAAGTAATTTTCAAAGTCTTTTGATCAGAACAACTTTTGAGGAATATTTTGGATTATATTGAAAATGCTGAAAATTGTTTGATATAGAATCACAGGGCTGCTGTAATCAACCAGGTAGACATAACTCTCAAAATGAGATTTGTGATTCAGGTCAATTTATGATTATGTCAAAACATAACCTGATCACCTTTTCTCTTTGTTCATCTGGCAGTTATAACTCAGACACAACAGCCAAACAAAATCTAAAGTTAATGATTTAAGGGTCAAGAGCCCAACTAAAGCAAACACTGATCACCATAACGGTGGCTTAATTTTTTTTTGATTTTCTCCTTTGGTGATTCTGCTTGTTAACATCAGGTGTCTTCAATAATGATCAATCATCACTCAATGAATCACTTAATTATCTCATTAACTTCAACACTCTTGAGTGTTAATTTAACACTCATATTTTAACACTTTAACACTCTTGAGTCTGGAGCCATATAAACTCCCAGGAGAGTTCATTTAACACTGGAGTTTTTGCTGTGCAGCTACAACAGACAGAAAGAAACTAATGTTAAAAATCGAGTCAAAGCTTTTTGAAAACGGTTTCCCAAGTGGATAAATTTGAAAAGGTTTTCACGTTATAGTGTCCTCTTGTTACCTCCTGTGTTTACAGTATATATACACTCCTTGTTCTGTTCAGTTATCTGTTGCTTCTTGTTAATGTATTGTTTGTTTTGCATTTATCGGTAACACTTTACAATAAGGTTCATTAGTTAACTACATTAGTTAACATTAACTAATAATGAACTGCACTTATACAGCATTTGTTCATCTTTGTTAATGTTAATTTCAACATTTACTAATACTTTATTAAAATCTTGTTAACATTAGTTAATGCACTGTGAACTAACATGAACAAACAATGAACAGCTTTATTTGTATTAATTAACATTAACAAAGATGAACAAAAACAGTAATAAATGTATTGCTCATTGTTAGTCCACGTTAGTTAATACATTAACTAATGTTTAATAAAGGAACCTTATTGTAAAGTGTTACCCATTTATCCAGTGTTCTTCTTAGAATTTGCATAGTTAATAATGTCTGTTGAATCTCCTTCGTTACTCTTTACAAGTGTAAAGAGACAGACTTTAGAATTCAAACCAATGATGGCATACAGACATCATCACAAGTGGTTATTAGTATTACACAAATGTGACCCTGGATCACAAAACCAGTCTTATGTTGCACGGGTATATTTGTGGCAATAGCCAACAAAACATTGTATGGGTCAAAATTATAGATTTTTCTTTTATGACAAAAATCATTAGGATATTAAGTAAAGATCATGTTCCATGAAGATATTTTGTGAAATTTCGAATGGATGCAGCACAATCACCAATAGAAATGGACAACTTTAAAGGCGATTTTCTCAATATTTCGATTTTTTTGCACCCTCAGATTCCAGATTTTCAAATAGTTGTACCTCGGCCAAATATTGTCCTATCCTAACAAACCATACATCAATGGAAAGATTATGTATTCAGCTTTCAGATGGTGTATAAATCTCAATTTTAAAAAAATTACCCATAAGACTGGTTTTGTGATCCAGGGTCACAAATTATCACAATATAAAATTTTGTCTTCATGAAAAATGAATGGTTCCTTACGACAGACTCAAGGATGATATAATGTCAAAGCCTTTGTGTGTGTGTGACTTTTTCTAAAAGGAAATAAAAATGGACTTTAAATCAGAGGTCATTGTAAAATTGGGATTACCGTGAATGGTTCTAGCTTTTTGAAGATTTACTCAGAAGACGAAGTAATACTGTAGTAAATAAATGTGTATGTGCACAGGCACGTAGTCTTTCTTTACAATGTGACATCGCCAACTACTTGTCTGGCATGCAAATTACAGCGTCATTGGTCGTTTTCACAGATCCATATGAACGGGGATCGTTTTGATAACGCAGTCATCTGTACAAAGAAAAAACTCTTCTGTTTTTAGCACATTGTTGTCGTGTAAACGTACGCTTAGACTGCTTCAGTTTAACTTTTAACACCCTGCTGGTGGTTCCCATATAAACACAGAGCAGTGTTAATTTAACACCAGCTATTTTGCTATGAATAAGGGAACAATCTAGCACACGTTATATGAAATTAGGTCAGACAATAATGACAGGGAACACAGGCAATTGGGAACAGGGAAAACAGAACAAAAACACAATGAAAATAAACCAAAATAGAACTATGTTACAATAAAAGGTAAAATCATCTGATTTAAATATGTTTGCTCACCTCCCACAGGCTCATGTAGGTTTTCTTAAGGTCCAGCATGTGCAGGTTCCCCAGCAGTGGCAGTGGTTTGGGTCCTGGAGGATATTTTCCCTCATCCTGAGAGCTTGAGCTGATGGAAAAGAGAAAAATTATCAAAAACAACAGCAGGGCAAGTATTGTACTTGTGCCCTGTGAGAGTAACACTTCTGTTAAAGCCATGGTCAGATATCTTGTTTAGGTTTGATGTTGGTTGGTGTCTTGCACTTATATACTCTGTAGGTATAGGAGGAGAAGTATAGGAGGGGCCATAAAGAGGGTAACCTTTAGTCAAAATTGCACAACTATAACAAATAAGATGATTTAAAAATAAATAATAAGCTTACCCAATGTATAATTGCAAACAGTGCTGCTTTCTTGAATTTGCATCAATAAATCCACAGAAAAGGATATGGAAAAGGAAGAGGATATATGTCTTTTTACTGTAAGAATAACAATCTTTTTTCCCCCATGTAGAACAGCTTTGACAATCAGAACTTTGTTTTACAGCATATAAGGACATAATTAAAAAGAAAATATTTAAAAGACACTGAACTTCAATCTTCCACAACACACTTTAAACACCAACTTGAATTTCTGGGACAACTACAACATAGTTTAAATATTAACAGTTGAACTGTTTCAATAGAACAATTTGTCCCTCATGCCATATATTGTTTACCACTTTTGTATGACCTGTTTATCTCAGTAAATGTTTATTATGAATAAATAAGTCCCTGCTGGAAAAGCAAATCAAAACAATTGGATTTGCTGTGTGCAGAACTATCCCCTATTGATTTTTGCTCATTTCTTTCTGATAAAAAAATAAATAAAAATAAATAAAAATAATAATAATAATATTCTAACTGCAAAATGTGTTAGGCATTTGAAAGGGACTCAAATAGAGTGAGAAAAATAATCTGATCTGAAGTATGGTTTCCACTGATGCAATAAGATCAATACTTTGTGTTGTATTAAAGGCATCCCAGATAGCAACATTGTTTCCCACATCTGGCGCTTGTGGAATACTGATCTGGCCCACATGCAGCGTGGAATGATGGCACTTGGGCGGACCGCTCCTGTTTGCCAGATCTGAGCCAGAAGGCACTCTAGCAACACCATTGTTGAGATTCATACGCTGATTGTTGATGTCTGTGTGTGTCATATTAAACTAACTTTTTCGTGCTCATGTTTGTTAAAGTCCGTTATAATATTACTACATCTCATGCTGCAGTAACACAGGGTTTGCGATGTGAAAATATTAATGGATCAACACAATTGTTAGATTCCAAAGATATTAGTGAAACAGGTTATTTCGTGATGATTATAAAATCATCAACAGGAAACCATCTTTACCTGATCTCATTTCACTTTAGCTTTCTTTGCTGCTGTGTTCAGCAATCAATGTTTGAAAAACACACTGCCACAACAGCCAAAAATAGACAAAAGATATAATAAGAGTTAAGAGCCCAACTAATGGAAACACTAATCACTGTTATGGTGACTTCAAATGAAACACATTAGAGTTAAACCTCTGTTAATTCTCAATACAACTTTTGTAGACGTCTGACAGAAATAAAGTCAGTCTGGTTAGTAATAAGTGAAGCTGGTAATGCTGTTTGTGGAGTTGTTTAATCCTCCTCTGCTGAGATCTTCACAGATTTAATGTCTTCTTTTCTCTTCAGTTGATTTCATCTAAGACTGTGGCTGAAGTCAGTTGTAGTTCTTGTGTTTCTGCTCGTCTCTTTTTCTGTTCTCTTCTTTCCTTCAGTGAGTCTGCTTGTTAACAGGCTTATTAAGGCTGAGATGACTCCATATTTAATATACACAGACTTTGTGGCTCAGATAAGGTCCAGTTCTGGTTTATTTCTTTGCTCTTGGCTGACATGTGGCATTGCTATGGCCTGCTTGTGGCCCAGATCTGGCAAACAGGAGCGGTCCGCCCAAGTGCCGTCATTCCACGCTGCATGTGGGCCAGATCTGCATTCCACAAGTGCCAGATGTGGGCCGGATCTGGGCCAAAAACAGTGTTGCTATCTGGGATTTGAATGTCAGAAACATATTTTTACCTTTACATATCAAGTAAAATGCATTTAGGAGATTATAAATAACCCTAGCCGGGATACATCAAGAAAGAAAGAAAAAATCAGTCAAATGTACTAAATGAAACAAGTTATTTTTACTCAGATATAAAAGTTACTTGATCAGATAAAAGTTCAGATAACAACCAAGCCTACCTGGTTGGTTTGGTTTAGCCTTCTGTTCAGTGCACCACAGCTGGCTCTCCACCCTCAGAGGACAGCTATGCCTGATTATGCACTCCCACGGCCCACTCTGTAGCGACTTGTTGGCAACCTTGACTGACTTTGTGAAGTCCGTCGGGATATCTCTGTATAAATCTATCTTTTTCAGATAGTCATTTCATGAAACCCCAAAATGATTCTAATTCGACAGCAATAAACATAGTGGGACAATACTATCAGAGTTTGAGGGTAGTCCTCGTTCTCATTTTATTATTTCTTGCAGAGGCAAAAGCTAAATACACCACTCTATGCCAGCTAAGCTGGAAGTTCCATGGGCCATATATACACAATTACATTTCAAAGCTTACTCTGTCTTTGTTCAATATATGTGCTCTCCCTAATAAAATCAGGTGTCTTTTATCAATGTCCAGCCCTAGTAAACAAAACATTTGGCAGCTCGAAAATATTAACACTAGGATATAAATTATAATGAAAACAAATTTCAATATATGAATTGAAACTACAAAACTAAAACTTGTCAGAGCAACTGAAACTAAAAACAAAAAAAGGAACAAACTATGAACTAAGAACAGGAAACAAAAATTGTATTTAAAAAAAATCAAAACATAACCCTGCTAATGAATAATGCCTGTCAACATTTTTAACAATCAATGAATGTAATGTAGGCTAATTATTCAATGTAATACAATGATCTCATGTTCATAAAACAACAGTATGTTATTTCCCTGTGAATAAATTAACACCTATAGGGACCCTTTCTTGCACGTGTGTGCAAGTTAATAGTTGACGTAGTGTGAACCCCATGTACTCTGCACGTTTTCTGTTCCGCTGTAGGAGAAAAGTAGTTTGCTGAACTTTACATTTTCATTACCCTGGTATAATATTAATAGTACACTGATAGCTGGACATTTGCAGAGAGTGGGCTAACAGAAAATGATTCATAGAGAGGCATGAGGACTTTGAGGGGTAGAAACACCACAACAAGTGTCCAGAGGTGTAAACTACTTGAGTAATTTTACTTGATTACTGTACTTAAGTATTATTTTGGGGGATTTTTACTTTACTTGAGTACAATTCAAAATCAATACTTTTACTTTTACTTAATTAAATTTTTAAAGAAAAAAAAGTACTTTTTACTCCTTACAATTTTATTTACAGTCAAAAAGTACTTCTTTTTTGGAGATCACTTCATTCTATTTTCCCTTGCAATTACCAAACCAATTGAATTGCGCTGATGCCCAGTTTAATTTAAATGTTATTTATTCTGCCAATGGGATTCGTTTTCACATTCCATGAAATTGGTCAGACATGTTCATTGGTCCTTTGGAAGTGACGTCATGTCACATCTATTATCACAATGCACAGCACCTTGACCTGGAAATTAGAGAAATTATAACAGTAAATCAGTGGAAGAAAATGGAGGAAGAACGTGATTCAGCTGCGAACACAGTACAAAATCAGCCACAGGATCAAGAGCACCCGTGGCCGTACCTTAGCGAATTATTTTATTTTAGTGGTAAAAGATGGTGTGGCTACAGTGCCAGGGCTGAATTTTTGTCCCAGTCCGCCCCCAGTTGCTGTTCTAGCCAGAGTAAGTGGATGTTGCAGTGGAGTTAAAAGTCAAAGGTGAAGTAAGCTAATGTCAAATTTACATAATTGTGGTTGTGATTTATTTCTGTTACAGTTGTCTTCGGCCATTTTTATGTTTGAATTTACATTGTAAAAAACAGGGTTGTGTTCCATATTGTGGTTTTCAGCAATATATCGTCATCATATCAGTGTAGATGTAGATGGACCAAAAATAAAACCATTAAAATATCAAGTAAATATGTGATTCTTGGTGTCACAGTGACACTCTTGTCCCAAAAAGTATTGCTATACCACTATACTGAATACTGTCCCACAGTGAGTAATTTTTCCTTGTTGCACCTACACAAAATTTGAGGGTTCCCCCACCTGCCAAATCCCACTTTAACCACTGATTATATAGTATATAATAGATTGATTACGGCTGATCGATTGTTCCGGTCTGCCTCGCTGTCTTGCTGCCGTGTGGTTTGCATCTATAAGCTGCTCCGCATAGCTTTCCGTTTTGAATCTCTATTTACTATCATTCCTTGTTGTTTATATCGCTAAATATATCGTACTCATCAACCAGATATCTGATATTATCTAATACAAACTTTGATCTGACTTCGCTAGCTTTAATCTATATCATCTATTTTGCTCGCAAAACGCGCTAGCCTTCCCATAGCCTGTTAATCTGCCACGCTCGCGCCTTTTCGAGTCCATCAAAAAACTGTGGTGAGTAGGATCAGTCAACAAAACACAGTGAGTCATGCCTTCTCCTATTATTGTCACTTGCACTTCATGCCACATGTATAGCATAGCCTTCCATGTCAGCCCCGAGGGCTTTTCATGTGATAAATGCAGGGAGATAGTCAGGCTGACGGAGAAGATTTCAGAACTAGAGACACCATCCCAACTTTAAGGATAGTAAGAATGCAAGGGCTTTAGATACTGCTTTGGATGCGATTAGCTTACACTGTTAACCCTTGCTGTAAAAAAAGGCCAAATTCTGACAATATCATACCATTTTCCATTAAAACAGTAATATACCGTAGAAAACAAAAATAGCCTACAGGAATATACTGTGAATTAACAATGCTTTTGTTAATCAATGAAACTTTTGATTGTCACCATAGTTGAAATTCATATGATGATTGTTAATAGCTGTTTGTGTCTAAGCGATGCAGGAGTTAAAAATTTTAATGTACTGTAAGTTTACAGTGAGTTTAATATCCTTCAAAATAACTGATTTCTGAAACATTACTGGATCTAATGCTGTAGAATCACAGAACTACTATAAATATAAAATTGAAAGATAAGATCAATGAATCCAACAAGATGATGATTGGACATCATCACAACAGCCAAAAACACCTGATCAGATTCTTTGCCTTTTCTTCCCAAACAAATGTGCTTTTTAAACTCACTGCCACAGCAGCCAGAGAAATACTAATGTCATAAAGTCAAGGGTAAATAGCCCAACTTAAACACACACACCTTAAAGCACATACTTTATTATTTTCAATAACACATCTAAACCTTAATTCTCCACAAGAAATTCTGTACATGTATGAAAGAAACTGGTTTGTAAACTCATTTCACACTCAGTGTGAAAGGGCCTTAAGGCTGTGGCTGGAAGTCAGTCATAGTTCTCGTGTTTCTGCTCATCCCTTCTGTTTTCTGTTATTGTTTCTCTGTTATTAATCTACTTCATGATGCTGAAAAGATATCACCTGGTCAGATTTTTTTCTGTCTCTGTTTTGATAAACACTGTTTAAAAGACCACAAACTCCTGAAAAAAAGTGAAAAAGTGCTCAACTAAACGAAACACTGATCACCACAATGGTGACCCAACATTTTCAATAAAACATTGACATCTTAACCTCTATTAATTATCTAAAATACCTTATGCTGAGATCTTGAGAGATGTATTGTCTTCTTTTATTTGCAGTTTAATTTTATGAGAGTGCAAGCATAATGTTGAACCAAAATCATATTGTGACATTGATTCAATGCTATTACCATTGATTTTTTTGGATGAAGTTTAAAAACAAATGTCAACATTAATTGCAGGTGGAAGTACTGTTCGTATATAAATAGTGCCAAATAGCCCTTAGTTTAAGGACTGGGTGGCTTTTGAATAAAAATGTTCTAGAATCTGGCATTGCACATTTTATCTGGCAGTGCGCATTTCCACTGAAGTCTCACAGCAGACACACCCTTTAAAAAGAGCGTTCAAATCAGACGGCTAAAATGAAGGTAGGAAAAATGCCTTTTATTTCTAAATTATGACAATTTTTTTTAATGTAATATTCATACTTACATTATAAGTGCACCCCAGGAAACATAAAACAAAAAATGCAGTTAATTTCCCCTTTAAGCACTTGAGCAAAGCTACTTATCCAAAAAGAGATTAAATGTAAAAAAAATGTATGTTTCCAATGAAAGTCCATTCAACAAAGTGTGATTTTCTACAGCAGACTGAAGGCTTTTATATTATTAAGAACGTTTCACTGCGCACAGTTTGTGTGGGGCTGGGTTCAGGGTGAAGCCCACGACTGGTGTGAGATCCAGATCATCTTCAGACACTCCAGGAGGAGGAGTGAAGCGGAAATGCTGAAGGAGGGAGGTGAAGAACAGGAAGATCTCCATCCTAGCCAAACTCTCTCCAAGACAAATCCTGCGGCCTGAGAAAAGACGATAAGCAAAGTTCTAACAAAAATCACCTGTGACGGCATAATATAATAAGGGAATTTGAAGTCCACTGCACCTGCAGAGAAGGGCAAGAAGGCATCTTTTTTGACAAACTGGCCCTGCTTATTTAGGAAGTGTCTTGGGTTGAAGCTGTCAGGAGTTTCCCACTCATTTTTATCCCTCAATACAGATATCAGTAGAGGGAACACAATGGTACCCTGCATAAAACAACACAAATTATGATAAATGGAGAAAACACATAATCAAGAACACAGCATGCTCTTATTGGAGCCAGACCTTCTTGATGAGGAATCCATTTAGGTGAACATCACAGGTGGTCTGACGGGCGACACTTATGGGTACTACATTGGCAAATCTCTGCGTTTCATGGATCACAGCGTCTGTATACGGTAAATTCTTTCTGTCTTCCACCACTGGCTGACGTCCACCGATCACTCGTTCAATCTCTTCTTGGACTTTAGCTTTTGTCAAGCCAGAACAACATTTATAAAAAGTAAGAATGTAACATCACAAAATTGTTTAAATAATCCCTGATTTTTAGGCCTCTTTACAGTTTCTTGACAAGAGTATGGACAATTTGAAACTTTAATATAGTCTATAGTATAGTATAATTGGAAGAACAAACCCTTGTGGAAAGAAATTATATTTCCATATATTTGTGATCAGTATATTAAATGATTTAAATATATAGAAAAATATTTGAAATAATATAATGCGTTAATATATTAAAATATATTGAATAATACTTAATCATATGGACATATATTTTCATTTTGTAAGGGAAGACTTTATGAACAAATGTTATTTGCAGCTGTACCTTGTATTTCAGGGTATTTGGCCATGAGCAGAAGACTCCAGCGTAGTGTTGTAGTCGTAGTGTCGGTACCAGCAGCAAACAGGTTATTAATTATACAATGAAGGTTCTTTGAATGGAATAGAGAGGCTGATTTCCTTGATCCCTGCACAATCATGATGGTGACATCCAAGAAAAAAAGTGAGATGTCAAAACATAAAAAATTAGATTGTAATAAAAAAAGATATATGTATATTATGATTCTTCCACTATTCATATTTTGAGTTGTAACACTTTATTTGGCAAGTACCTAGTTCTGGCATAAAACTCTAGATGGGGTAGGCTGATCCTTAACTCATTTGGTAGTGATCACATCATTATCTAAATAGTGCAGCTGATCGGTTGTTGTTACATCAGCGGCCAATGAGCTGCGGCTCAATGTTCAAAAACTGGTAGTGTTGCTGTTAGCAGTCTGCAGCACACATTCAGAAAGCATCTGAAATCAACATCTAGATAAGTGAACACTCTTTACTCCATACTTATGTGCATATTGCGTGGTTTGCTTAAATTAAATAAACAATCATAACAGTTTAATCTAAGCGTTATGTTAACATCTTGTGGCGAGATTTACTAAGCATACAAGCTGTAGCCATTACACAATTGTGTTCAGCAGCAAGCGGTCTATTTTATGTAATTGCTGTGAGGATACACAAGCTTAGAAAAGGTTCAAATGAAATAAGCATTTATGCTTTCAACAGGGTTACCATGTTAAGCTGCATAACTAATAATAACATGTTCAATTATTTTTAAGGGCAATGTTTTCATTAGCTTTGCTTATGTGGTTGGTTGATTTCAGCTGCACGCAGTATCAGAGCATGGTCCTGTCTTTCTTCATTGTTTTAACAGCTTTTTCACTTCAGTAAGGGTACATTTACACAACAACGATTTGCTTAAAACGTACAGACGACACCATTGTCAAAATGATCCCCATTCACACGAATCCAAGAAAATGACTAAAAACGCTCTATAAACATCTTAATCAATCGATCGATCCGATTGAGAAGATATAAGTTTCATATAAACGAGTGTCCCGACATTCTAAAATTCTCCTTTCACTCAGCGTCTGTGAAGTGGAGCAGGACACCGTTCCACCAGTCCTTCCAGACTGGTTTTGGGCAAGGGGAGGGGCATTATATAACAACAGTTCATATGCTCATTGTCTCCAAATTATGACGAGAAATGGATAAATATTAAGTCTGCTGTTTAAAACAAATAAATCACCGATGTAGGAGAATGGTTATTATGCGCAAACATCTGGAAAATATGTATATTCGTGCATGTCAAAAAATATCCCAGCTAGCAGGGAACGTTCTCAGAACGTTGGCTAACATTCCCTACAAGTTTGGTTAATGTTTTAAAGAAAACATTTGAATGTAATGTTCAAAGAATGTTTTAAGGATGTTTTCTCATTTCAAATAATGTTTCTATAAGGTTAAATGTAAACTAAGATATAACGTTTTAACTGTAACATTTTGAGGATGTTTTTAGAGAATGTTATCCTACACAGCAAAAAGTCCAGTGTTAAATTAACTCTCCTTGGAATTTATTTGATCCACACTCAAAGGGTTAAAGTGTTAAAATATGAGTGTTAAACGAACACTGAAGAGTGTTAAAATTAATGAGATAATTAAGTTATTAATTGTGTGATGATTAAATATTATTGAAGACACCTGATGTTAACAAGCAGAATCACCAAAGGAGAAAATCTAATTTTAAGTTACCATTATGGTGATCAGTGTTTGCTTTAGTTGGGCTCTTAACCCTTAAACTATTAACTTTAGATCTTGTCTGGCTTTTGTAACCGAGTTATATCAGTCAGATGAACAAAGATAAAAGGTGATCAGGAGGTGTTGGTTATGTTTTGACATAATCATCAATTGACCTGAATCGTTAAACTCATTTACATTTAGTCATTAAACAGATGCTTTTATTCAAAGCGACTTACAGAGGACTAAAGTTTAGACAGTTAGGTTTGCCTTGTTGATTACAGCAGCCCAGTGATTTTATAGCATACGATTTTGTAGCATTTTTTATAGAATCAAAAATATTTCTTAAAAGTTCTGTTCAAAAATTTTTGAACAGAATGTTTTATTTAGACACAAAGACATCAAGAGTCAGCCTGTGAATCTCAACAATGGTGACAATAATAAAGCATGTTGCAGTGCATTCTGGGTGCCACCAATCAAAACTCATTCATGGCTCCCATCATGCATTGCAGTATGAATAAATTATTATCTGGATTGCCTCATTTATTTCCTTTACCCAATTAAATATTTCATTTGTCACCATTGTTGAGATTCATACACTCAATATTGATGTCTGTTTGTGCCTAAACATTTTTTTTTTTTTTTTTATTTAAAAAACTTTTAAGGAATACTTTGGATTATATTGAAAATTCTGGATCTCATTTTTTAGAATCACAGTGATGCTGTAATCAACAATATAAATCTAAGTCAGAGATTAGACTCTAAATGGGTTTTGTGATTCAGGTCAAATGATGATTATGACAAAACATAACCAACAACATCTGATCACTTTCTCTCTTTGTTTATCTGGCAGTTATAACATGTAAGAGTGTCCTTACAACAGCCAAACAAAATCTTAAGTAAAAATGTAAGGGTCAAGAGCCCAACTAAAACAAACACTATTCTCCATAATGGTGACTTAAAAATAGTGATTTTCTCCTTCAGTGATTCTGCTTGTTAACATCAGGTGTCTTCAATAATGCTCAATCATCACTCAATTCATCACTTAATTATCTCATTAACTTTTATCGCTGGAGTTTTTGCTTTGTAAGTTTTAGGAGAACATTCTGGGAACCAAAATAAAACTACCCGCTGAAAACATTATTAGAACTTCATGGTAATGTTCTCAGAACGTTTTTAGAACAAAACATTTCTAGCTGGGATATTCCGATTTAAATTGTGACAACGCGCACATCCACCCGGTCACATGTTTAGCATTCATGTAAACACTGCATTCAGATTCATCAATCGGAATGAATTCAGTTTTTTAGAAAGGTTTTTTTTTTTTTTTATCAGAACAACTTTTAAGAAATCCTTTGGATTATTTTGAAAAAGCTTGATCTTATGCTGAATAATCACAGTGATGCTGTAATCAATATCTAAATCAGAGATTAGACTCTAAATGAGGGTTTGATGATTACAAACAATGATATACGTGATGATTTCTCAATAATCACTTAATTATCTCATTAACTTTAACACTCTTCAGTGTACATTTAACACTCATATTTTAAAACTTTAACACTCTTGAGTGTGGAGTCAAATAATCTCCCAGGAGAGTTAATTTAACACTGGAGTTTTTCTATTTAGAGCTAAGCCATTTGGCATGATAGCCCAGGCACATATAGACATTAAAACATGCAGCTTCATGGTTCTTTGGGATAAAAACAAGCACTTTTTCGTGTCTGCTGCTTTGTTGGGCTGTTAATTCATATGTTACATGTGTAGCAGTGGCATGTCTTTCACACTCATAGCAATGTCTGTGAATGTATTGGCAGTAACAAGTCTCTGTACTTGCTCTGCAGCAGCACCGTAGCATATCTATTCTGCCGAGACCAAATACATTAACATTGCCATACCCATTACCATGCCAATATCTATTACCATTTAACGAATGGCCTTAATCAAAATGACCTAGACATCAGAAAACCTTCCCCCTCTCCCCTGTTGTCATCGTCCCTAAAACCAGTTCTCTTCAAAGGCCATTATCACCTCGGCTCCACTGAACGATCTCAGCAAGAGACTCTGTCTACAAGCCTCAAAGACAGCACAGGAGACACTAGCCATTTGGTTAAAGACTAGAGACAAACTCCAATACACAAAGGACATTTACTCCATTCATATCCACAAACTTTCCCAAATGTTTATAGTATTTCTACTGTATTTTATGCATGTCCCTATGTTTTATTAGCCTAGTTATGATTCTTTAGTTATGTTAGAGTAACTTCCAATGTTGATATCCACACAGCAAAAACTCCAGTGTTAAATGAACTCTCCTGGGAGTTTATATGGCTCCAGACTCAAGAGTGTTAAAGTGTTAAAATATGAGTGTTAAATTAACACTCAAGAGTGTTAAAGTTAATGAGATAATTAAGTGATTGATTGAGTGATGATTGACCATTATTGAAGACACCTAATCTTAACAAGCAGAATCACTGAAGGAGAAAATCTCATTTTTTAAGATACCGTTATGGTGATCAGTGTTTGCTTTAGTTGGGCTCTTGACCCTTAATCATTAACTTTAGATTTTGTTTGGCTGTTGTATCTGAGTTATAATTGCCAGATGAACAAAGAGAAAAGTTGATCAGGTGGTGTTGGTTATGTTTTGACATAATCATAATTTGACCTGAAGCACAAATCTCATTTAGAGAGTTATGTCTATCTTGTTGATTACAGCAGCCCTGTGATTCTACAGCAAATGATTATCAGCATTTTCAATATAATCCAAAATATTTCTTGAAAGTTGTTCTGATCAAAAGACAATTACCGAAATAAATTTACTTTATTTAGACACACTGACATCAATAATCAGCCTGTGAATCTCAACAATGGTGACAATAATAAAGCATGTTGCAGTGCATTCTGGGTGCCACCAATCAAAACTCATTTATGGCTCCCATCATGCATTGCGGTATGAATAAATTATGAACTGAATTGTCTTAGTAATTTCCTTTCCCTAATTGAATATTCTCTTTGTCACCATTGTTGAGATTCATACACTGATTCTTGATGTATGTGTGTGCCTAAAAGAAAGATTTTGTTTTATCAGAACAACTTTAAAAAAAACTTTTGATTATTTAGAAAATTCTGGATCTTATGCTGTAGAATCACAGTGATGCTGTAATCAACAATATACATTTAAGTCAGAGATTAGACTCTAATTGAGTTTAGTGACTCAGATCAAATTATGATTATGTCAAAACATAACCAACACAACCTGATCAACTTTTCTCTTTGTTCATCTGGCAGTTATAACTCAGATACAACAGCCAAATAAAATCTAATGTTAACAGTTTAAGGGTCAAGAGCCCAACTAAAGCAAACACTGATCACCATAACGGTATCTTAATTTTTTTTTTTTTTCTCCTTCAGTGATTCTGCTTGTTAACATCAGATGTCTTCAATAATGGTCAATCATCACTCAATTAATCACTTAATTAGCTCATTAACTTTACACTCTTGAGTGTTAATTTAACACTCATATTTTAACACTTTAACACTCTTGAGTCTGGAGCCATATAAACTCCCAGGAGAGTTCATTTAACACTGGAGTTTTTGCTGTGCAAAGATGATGTATCACTGCTTTAATGTCTTCAAATCCCCCTCTTTCTTAGTATCAAAATAATCCCCTTTTGATTTTATAATCAATGGTGTACAACATGTTTTGATAAATGAATCATAAATATTTGTACCATACTTTTGTGTAAAGACTGCAAAATTCTCCATGCCAGCATGAACATGCAAATGGTGATAAGATGGAACAAAGACTTTCTCCAGGTCATCTTAGATTGGTCACCTCAACAAATGGGTGTGAACTGATAGGACCTTTAAGAGTATCTGATTAGTTCAGATCTTTGCTCAATCTCTTTGAGACAACATTCTCCTGTCTTCTTCCGCCAACTTCATCTTCAAGTTAACTTTGGATTCAACCTGGACCAAGTTCATTTCTCTGGATTCAACGTGGACCACCCCAAGAACCCAAATGAATGCTTCAACGCACTCCTGGCAAAATCATCAAGAATCTCAAGAATCTCCTGCATCTGGACTTGTTCAGCAACAAAAAAAGATGCAAGTACCTGGATGAACTGATTAAATAATTGTACTATTAATTCTGCTAGTCAATTCTAAAAATAACTAAAATATTTATGATTAATTATGATCCGTTAAAATTAATTATAAATATAAATATATATATTTTAAACTGTAACTTGTTACACCATTCAATCTCTCAGAGAGTCATGACAGAACTAAAGTTAATGTTGTGTTACAAAAAATTGTTGTGTTAACCTACTTGAATATACATGTATGTCAAAATAGACAGTACCTCATCCTTTTGCTGTTGAATGAGGAAAGAATCAGCAATCCCTCTGGGCTCCTGAGGGTTCAGAGTCTTTTTCAGAACGTTTACCAGTGCCTCACTTTGTTTGAATGCTTCTCTGACATTGTTCATGATCAGTTTGTGATTCTTTACAAAAGGACGAAGCCAAGGAAACATGTTGTAGATCTACAAACAAGCAGAAAAAGACATTTATCAATGTACAGTATGTATTCACTGCACTGTTAACCCTTGCTGTAAAAAAGGCCAAATTCTGACAATATCAAACCATTTTCCATTAAAACAGTAATATACCGTAGAAAACAAAAATAGCCTACAGGAATATACTGTGAATTAACAGCGCTCAAAATTGCCACTCAGAGGCTGTTTTCCCAATCACACCCTATACCCTCATTCACTATTCCCTACATTAGTTCACTAATATAGTCCACTTGAGGGAGTGAATGAAAAGAAGTGAGTGAATTGAGAAACTAATGAACACCTGATAAGCAGAATCACTGAAGGACAGAGCAACAAGAATAGAAAAAAGAGAAACACAAGAACAACAACTGACTTCCAGCAACACCGAGTGTGAAAACAGTCTACAAACCAGTTTACGATTATTTCTTTCATACATGTACAAAAGTTCTTGTAGAGAATTAACAGTTATTTAGTTGTTGATATTTTATTGAAAATAATAAAGTTTGTTGTCACCATGATGGAGATCAGTATTTGTTTTAGTTGGTCTCTTGACCCATGAATTTATAAGATTAGGTTAACTCTGGCTGCTTTAATTGTGTGTTTATAAAACACATTTGTTATGGCAAGAAAAAGCCAAGAGGAAGATGATCAGGTGTTTTAGGCTGTTGAGATGATGCCATAATCATCCTGGACATGTCTGATTCTCTGATCATAACCTGTATATAAGCTTTGAATTAATGGGTGTTTAAAGGGACTGTGTGTAGGAATTTCTCCCATCTAGTGGTGAAATTGTATTTTGCATTCAAACGAATAATGCTCTCCAGCGCCTCACTTTTACAAATGCGCGTTGCATGTACGGTTGCCGTTATGTACCAAAAAGCTATGACAGGATGTCTTATAATAGCACTTCGAGTTTTTCATCGGGTGAACAGGTTTGTTATTTAAAACAAACTGAAACTTGAAACAACGAAAAAAAGAATGTTACAGTTATCAATTACTGACTGTGAAAAACATTAACTATGGTAATTAGTAGTAATGCCGCCTTTACTTGTTATATTTTTTGAAGTACGTGCATTGTTAGATATCATCATCATCAGAGCCTTCTCTAACGTTCCTTTACTCAATAGCTGCTATTCATCAAAGAGCCTGTTTAACTTTTAACTATAAATGTTCGACTGTCTATATAATAAAGTACACAACCAAGCAATGAAAAAAAGCTTGTAATTAAGACCGTAACATTGACTTACCTGTCGAGAAGAAAGCAGGCAACTTCAGGGTCTCTTTTGAAAGCTTTCTCCTGCATTAGCTATCCCGACATTAACCCTTGTTTTTGTAATCTCCGGTCACGTTTCCTTTTACGGTCTATTTTGGACTTTTTCGACGACAAGGACTCCTTATCCTGTGACTCAGCATATGTATGAATGAACGGTGTATAAATAATCGTGCAGTGTGCATCCTTTTAAACTTGCCGCGGCAGTGACAAGCGCCTCTCACTGCTCTGCTCCTCCGCTTCTGCTGGCTTCAGTCACGTGACGCTGGTTCTGAACGAAAACGCGTTGTGGAAACGCCTTGGCCTAGTACTTTTTGTCCCTCTCTGCTATTATAGTTTTTCAAGATGGCGGAACTACATGGAAGCCTCCGTGGACCTACCCGTCCTATGTATATAAAGATAATAAATTCTTCGTTTACGAGGATTAGTCTGATCATTGGCATAGGTATTTGTACACCATTGAGGGCATATTTATGAATAAAAATATTGATTTTAGATAATAAAATACCTAAAAAGCTACACATAGTCCCTTTAATATGTTTTGAATATTTGTTAATCTATAACATGAAATACAGCAATATTTCTGTAACCAGTTATTCTAAAGGATACTAAAATCATATAGTGCAGTGGTTCCCAAACCTGTCCTGGAGGACCACCAACACTGCACGTTTTCTTTGTCTCCCTAATCAAACACACCTGATTCAACTCATCAGCTCATTAACCCATGTGATAATGAGCTGATGAGTTGAATCAGGTGTGTTTGATTAGGGAGACAAAGAAAACGTGCAGTGTTGGGGGTCCTCCAGGACAGGTTTGGGAACCACTGATATAGTGCATTAAAACATTTTGAACACCTGCTTGACTCAAGACACACACAGACATCATAAATCAGCACATGAATCTCAACAATGGTGACAATCAAAAGTTTCATGTCACAATGCATGCTGGGTTCCAGGATAGTATAAAACTCCCAGCATGCACTGCTGCATGAATAATAATAAACAAAAAGATTGCCACCATTCTGTTTCTTTGATTGTGCATGATGTGTTAAAAAAAATGTCATTGTAACTCATTGCTGTAGTTTCACAGTGGTGGTAATGTAACACTTTAGAAACAGGATTAAACTCTGAATGAGGTTACTGATTAAACAAGCTATATGATGCTTTTGGCAATCAATATAACTGTAACCATTCACAAACCATGTGTGAATGGAGAAGCATGATCTGCAAAAACACAGGTCAAGCAGCAACAGAGAAACTAATGTTAAAAAGTCAAGAGTCCAGAACCCAACTAAAGCAAACACTGATCTCCTTCATGGTAACTTCAAACCAAACATTTTCAATTAAACATCTCAATAACAACTTCGGTAGATGTATGACAGAAATAAAGTCATGCTGGTTAATAATAAGTGTAAGAATGTGTAATGGCTGGAAGTCAGTTGTATTTCTTGTGTTTCTCTATTTTCTGTTCGTGTGTTCCTCTTTCCTTCAGTGATTCTGCTTGTTAACAGCAGGTGTTCATCACTAATGCTCAACAATCACGTACATATTCCCTTAAAGACCCACTCCGATGAAAATCATGTTTTTCTAGGTGTTAACATGTTCTTGTGGCATTTTTCTTATGCTAGAGGACATATCTTGAGAAAAATAAGCTCAAAGTTGTATTTCTGAGTATTTCTGCATTCAAATGGCTGTGAATCAGTAGCAGACGCTAAAATGCCGGCTAAAATAGACTGGAGTTGTGACGTAGTAACTCCACTGGGCGGGGCCACAAGCTCATACTCCCCTCCGCCCCGCCCGCTCAGGTTCTGAGGAGTAGAGAAGACGATGGCGGATCAATACCTATGTGCGGTAGCGGGTTGCAATGCTAAGAGGAGAGATATTGGTATTAGCTTTCATGCTTTACCAAAACATGTTGCTGTGAGAGATGAATGGATTACGTTCCAGGGTTCCAGACTGCGACCATTTTTTGAGAATGTGCGAGTTAAAATTTTATGTGGTCGCATTTGTGCGAGTGCATGGTCATGTACTACTCAGTTAAATTCACGCATGAATTTTCCTGCATTGAACTTGTTTTAGCGCCCGCCAAAGTGAATTTTTGTCCCGCCAAAGTCTTATTTGATCGGTGAGTAATGTAGATGAACTGCTGCGCTTGTGACAGGACATGTTTATAACTGAAAGAACGAGCAGAGAGAGAGACCCGGACGCGCGCGCGCGCACTCTCTGTCTTCGGAGCCAGGCGAAAATGTAAACAAGACTTCACCATCTCCAAACTAAGCGCTGTCTTGCTCTCTCTCCCTCGCACATATTAATCAAAATAAATCGACACGGCGGTAAAAGGTCGGAAGACCAAAGTTTCATGTGGAGCATTCGGAGATTTTTTTTTTCTTTTTCTGAATTGCCGCTGGGTGTGAATTGTGCTAAAAAAGTTGCCTTATCTTCTCTGAAAAGCGTTCCGGACATTCAGCTGACATAAAACAACACTTTAATTAAACGAAAAAAACTATCCAGTGATGAAATGTTTTCTGTGTTGACAGAAAGAAAGAAAGACAGAAAGAGGCTGTTGCTGCCTATGTATCTCGCTTCAGCCAACGGCTCCGCCCACAACGCAGAGGCGAATTGCTAATGAGCTACTGCCGCTCTGCTGAAGCGAAGTCCCAGAAAACGGCACAGGTTTTGTGATTTTGGCTAAAAACGGCATAATCATCATTTAAAGACCACTGAGAATGTTTAAAAATAGCTCAAAATATGATCGGAGTGGGACTTTAATTATCTCACTGCAACACTGTGTCAATGTTACTTTTACTCTTTGTAGTGTGGATTTTCCTGTGGCGTTGAAAGGGTTAACAGTGTAAGATAAAAAGACACACCCACAAAATGAATTTTAACAGTAATAAACTGTAAGTTATAAAACAGGTATATACTGGCAACACTGTTGCCAGTAGTTTACTGTAAAATTTAGTTTTTTGGGTCACCATTGTGCTGAAGAGTAGAGCCTGTGCTTCAGTCCAGGAGAAGATCTAGAAACATTGATGATTTGCTGATTTTGCTTGATCAGTGTTTGATTTAGTTGGGTTCATGACCCTTAAATTATTAACATGTAGTAACTAGGGCTGGGCGATTTATATCGCGATATTGTTATGCGCATCTCGTCAGTAAAGCCGGTTCCTTGATTAGTAGTAAATCGCCTTCACCTGCTTTCAGATGGAGCGGCATTTACTACAAAGAGCCGTAGTTAACTGACAAGCTGAGCCAAATCGCATTAATATCGCGGACGTATCGCCAGCGATATTTAATGCGATATGGCTCAGCTTGTCAGTTAACTACGGCTCTTTGTACACAGCAAAAACTCCAGTGTTAAATTAACTCTCCTCTACAATGAGATAATTAAGTGATTAATTTAGTGATGATTGAGCATTATTGAAGACACCTGATGTTAACAAGCAGAATCACAGAAGGAGAAAATCTCAAATTGTAAGCCACCGTTATGACGATCAATGGTTGCTTTAGTTGGACTCTTGACCCATAAATTATTAACTTTAGATTTTGTTTGGCTGTTGTATCTGAGTTATAACTACTAGTTGAACAAAGAAAAAAAAGTGATCTGATGGTGTTGGTTATATTATGACAATCATCATTTGAACTTGATCACTGAACTCATTAAAATCCTTTTTTCTGTTGGATTTATGTTGTTGGTTACAGCATAACTGTGAATCTGCATAAATGCCCAGAATTGTTGATATAATATAAAGGATTTCTTAAAAAGTTGTTTAAAAAAAAAATCATTCTTTTAGGCACACACAGATGTCAAAATTCAGTCTATGCATCTCAACAATGGTGAGGAGCAGAATATTCAATTAGGAAAAGTAAATTAACATAGACAATTCATATCATAATTTATTCATACCGCAATGCATGATGGGAACCATTAATGAGTTGTGATTGGTGGCAGCCACTGCAACATGCTTTATTATTGTCACCATTGTTGAGATTCACAGGCTGATTATTGATGTCTGTGTTTTAAATGAATTTGTCTGAATGTCTTTTGATCAGAACAATGTTTATTAAATATTTTGAATTGTAAATAAAGTACTGATAATCATAGGCTGAAGAATCACAAAACTGCTGCTAACAAGTTCAACCAAACTAGCTCAATAAGTTTCATTTTTCAGATCACAGCATGATTATGTCAAAACATAACCAAAACTATAAGATAACATTTTCCTTTGTTCAGTTAACTGTTATAAATCAATAACAGCAGACGAACAACAGTAAATATTAAAGTAAACATATAATGGTCTAGAGCCCAACTAAAGCAAACACCCATCACCTTAATGGTAACTTACAATTTGTGATTTTTCTCCTTCAGTGATTCTGCTTGTTAACATCAGGTGTCTTCAATAATGCTCAATCATCACTAAATTAATCACTTAATTATCTCATCAGCCCTAAATGCCGCTCCATCTGAAAGCAGGTGATGGTGATTTACTACTAATCAAGGAACCGGCTTTACTGACGAGATGCGCATAACAATATCGCGATTTAAATCGCCCAGCCCTAGTAGTAACATTAAGTATTTACTGTAGTGACATTACATGCACTACAGTACACAGTAAATTCCACAGTGTTAAATCAACACTGCTCAGAGCAAATATGGTCCCACTCTACAGAGTGTTAAAGTAACACTAAAGCGGTGTTAAAGTTAATGAGATAATTAAGTGATTAATTTAGTGATGATTGAGCATTATTGAAGACACCTGATGTTAACAAGCAGAATCACTGAAGGAGAAAATCATAAATTGTAAGTTACCATTATGGTGATGGGTGTTTGCTTTAGTTGGGCTCTTGACCCTTATATGTTTACTTTAAATTTTACTGTTGTTTGTCTGCTGTTATTGATGTATAACAGTCAAATGAACAAAGTAAAAGTGTGATCTGATAGTGTTGGTTATGTTTTGACATAATCATGCTGTGATCTGAAAAATGAAACTTATTGAGATAGTTTGGTTTATCTTGTTACCAGCAGCTTTGTGATTTTAACAGCATATGATTATCAATACTTTACTTATAATCCAAAATATTTCATAAACATTCTTCTGATCAAAACACTTTCAAATTAATTTATTTAGAAACACAGACATCAATAATCAGCCTGTGAATCTCAACAATGGTGACAATAATAAAGCATGTTGCAGTGGCTGCCACCAATCACAACTCATTAATGGCTCCCATCATGCATTGCGGTATGAATAAATTATGATCTGAATTGTCTATTTAATTTACTTTCCCTAATTGAATATTCTGCTCGTCACCATTGTTGAGATGCATAGACTGAATCTTGACGTCTGTGCAACTTTTAAACAACTTTTAAGAAATCCTTTATATTATATAAAAAATTCTGGATATTTATGCAGATTCACAGTTATTTTGTAACCAACAACATAAATCGAAGTCAGAAATAAGGATCATAATGAGTTCAGTGATCAAGTTCAAATGATGAATTTCATAATATAACCAACACCATCAGATCACTTTTTTTTTCTTTGTTCATCTGGCAGTTATAACTCAGATACAACAGCCAAACTAACTCTAAAGTAAACATATAAGGGTCAAGAGCCCAACTAAAGCAAACACCCATCACCATAACGGTGGCTTACAATTTGTGCTTTTCTCCTTCAGTGATTCTGCTTGTTAACTGCAGGTGTCTTCAATAATGTTCAATCATCACTAAATTAATCACTTAATTATCTCATTAACTTTAACACCGCTTTAGTGTTACTTTAACACTCTGTAGAGTGGGACCATATTTGCTCTGAGCAGTGTTGATTTAACACTGTGGAATTTACTGTGCATTGTGGCAGAAATGTGGGCTATACATATCAAATTATTATATTATTAATGTAGACATGCCTTAAATGTATTAAAGGAGTAATGGGATACAATTACAGTAGGCTATTTTTTTATTAAGCTGTAGTATTATGCATTTGTAGAAATAAATACCATAGACATTTAATAGATACATTTTACCATTGTATTGAAGTGCTATAGGCGTGGTTTTAACTTTGGTTTCTAAGAGACAAAATATGTAATATTATTAATATTGCAGCCTAGACTGCAAACTGTGCTGAAGATATGTGCCATCAAAGTCGGGCAACACAAAACTGTTTCATGATTTGAAACAATACCCGTTTGAACATGCAGAAACTAAGATATACATTTTAAGATAGTAATTTTGTTAAGGAAAACTTACTGGAAAAGTTGTCACATGTTTTTCATGTTCTGACAATAAAAAGTTTTAAACCACAATTAACTATCTGGTTTCTATAACTTTCACTTAAGAGCCAAAATCTGCCCTGAATCTTGAAAGAAAGAAATATTTGACATTTATCGTGATAATAATCAATATCAGCTGATATTAACTTTTTTATCCCGATAATATTTAATTAATTATTGAATTAAATGAAATTTTTTTTTTTTACCCTATAAATCTCCTATAAAAATTCCATAATTCATGAATTGTTAATGTAATAATAAACAGTTTTTTACAATAATAATACATTTTGGATTAGCCTTCATCTTGACACACTGGCATTTGCTAAATACACTGTAAAAATGAATACACCATCAGATCACCTTTTCTCGTTGTTCATCTGGCTGTTATAACTCAGGTACAGCAGCCAAAAAAAATCTAAAGTAAATGATTTAAGGGTCAAGAGCCCAACTAAAACAAACACTGATCACAATAACGGTGACTTACAATTACGGTTTTCTCCTTCAGTGATTCTGCTTGTTAACACCAGGTGTCTTCAATGTTGCCAATAAAAAAAATGTGTTTACAAATTTTTTTTTGTAAATTTTACTCATTTTTAATTTTAAAAGAATTAATTTGATTAATTATTACTCAATTCTAGTTTGTTACATTTTATGAATAATATTGCTTGTAATCTGTTGCCACAGTTTTACTGATTAGATATAGCGTATTCATTTTTACAGTGTAACAATCAGTGTATGAATTATTGATAGATTTTACAAAAATGTCTGGGTACCTGAACTGAAGCTGAACTAACCATCTTCATGTTTTCGTAAGCTCGTCTGACCATGTGATGTAACTTGGTGTTGCTGTACTCAAATCTGCTGCCGTAGACAATTGTTGCGATGATGTTTGAAACAGAGAGATTCACAGGCTGAGTTGTGTCAAATGTTTTTCCTGCAGTGAGCAAGACTCAAGAATCAAAGGTACATAGACACCTGTAGTAATTGTTAGCTTACTTGCTTATATTCTTATTACTTCTTTAGCCCAATAAAACGTCTCAGTTACGTATGGTAACCCCCATTCCCTGAAGGAGGGAACCAGTATGTAGGTACCCATACCGGTATGTAGGTATGGGATCTTTGCAGAGAGACCAATCTACTTTGAGAGAAACTAAACGAGCCAATGCACATTGGCATGCGATAATTTGTGGCCCTACTTGGCGAACGTGTTGGGTGTCGCCCAGCCCGCAACTCTACATATATCTGTCAGCGAGGCGCCTTGAGCCAGCGCCCAGGAGGAAGCAACACTTCTAGTCGAGTGTGCTCGCAACCCGAACGGGCAAGGCACGTATTGGGATTGATACGCCAAGACAACAACATCCACTATCTAGTCGTCTAACCTCTGCTTGGAGACAGCCTTTCCCTTCTGCTGGCCTCCGTAACAGACGAAGAGCTGGTCTGAGGTCCTAAAGCTTTGCATTCTGTCCACGTATAACCACAAGGAGAGGACGGAACAGAGCAAAGCCAGGGCTAGGTCTGCCTCCTCCAAGGGTAGCGCTTGCAGGTTCACTACCTGGTCCCGGAAGTGAGTGGTAGGAACCTAGGGCACATATCCAGGCCAGGGTCTCAGGACAATGTGAAAGTTAGCCGGCCCAAATTCTAGGCACGATTCGTTGACCAAAAATGCTTGGGTCCCCTATCCTCTTGATAAAAGCCAACACAGTCAGGAGCACTGTCATTAGTGACAGGATCTTTAACTCAGCTGACTGCAGCAGTTAGAAGGGAAGTGCGCTGAGCACCAGATACAGGTCCCAAGGGAGGGCGAGGCAGATTCCTTGCTCCCCTCTGGAACCTGTTGATGAGGTCATGCTTTCCCAATGACTTACCTTCAACCGCATACACTTTGAGGGTGGAGGGAGACAGCCTTCACTCCAACCCATCTTGCAGGAAGGAAAGCACAACTCTGATCGGGCATCTTCAGGGGTCTTCCCGGTGGGGAATACGTTCCACTTCAATGTATAGAGGCGCCTCATAGAGGGGGCTCTAGTGTAACTGAAGGTGTCTACCACAACCTGGGGTAGGACACCAAGAACCTCCGCGTCCTATCCAGGGACCAGACATGGAGTTTCCAGAGGTCTGGACATGGGTGCTATAGGGTGAGCCGTCTTTGAGAAAATAGGTCATTCCTCAGAGGAATGGGCCAGGGAGGGGCTGTCGCGAGGAGTACTAGTTCTGGGAACCAGGTATGGTTGGGCCAATAGGGCACAACTAGCAGGATCTGCTCCCTGACTTTGCACAGGGTCTGTGCAAGAAGGCTCACTGGGGAAATGCATACTTGCGTAGGCCCCGGGGCCATCTGTGCCGAGGGTTCCATCAACAGCTAGCAATCTGACGTGTTAGGAGAGGCAAACAGATCTACCTGTGTGGCCCCGAAGCACCTCCAAATCAGTTGGACCGTCTGGGGATGGAGTCGCCACTCTCCCGGAAGCATAAGTTAATGCGAGAGCTCGTCGGCTGCACGATTGAGCACGCCTGGGATGTGAATGGCACGAAGCGACCTCAGGTGCTTCTCTGACTCCAAAGGAGGAGATGGCGGGCGAGTTGCGACATGCAACGGTAGAGTAGACCACCCTGTTGGTTGATGTACGCAACGGTCGCAGTGCTGTACATGTGGACCAGTACATGCTTGCCACGAAGCGCCACCTTGAAGCGACTCAATGCAAGACGTACTGCTAGCAACTCAAGGCAGTTGACATGCCAATGCAGCTGGGGCCCTGTCCACAGACCCGAGACTGCATGCCCATTGTACATGGCCCACCCAGCCAGTGGCAGAGGCATCTGTGAAGACCACAGCAAGCCTGGACACCTGAACACCTGCCCATAGAAACGAAGGGTCCAACCACGGGCTGAAAGTTTAGCGACAGTGTGGGGTAATAGGATCCCGGTACGTGCTGCTCTGCCACGCCCATCTTGGGACTCGGCCGTGAAGCCAGTGTTGGTGCGGCCTCATATGAAGCAATTCGAGAGTTCAACACCGACTGGATGCACTCCTCTGTGAGGCGCGATGTCTGGTTGACCGAGTCCAGCTCCATACCGAGATAAGAGATCCTCTGTGCAGGGGAGATTTGCTCTTGTCCCAGTTGACCCGAAGCCCCAACAGGCTGAGGTGACTGAGCACCATGTCCCTGAGTTCTCACAACTGTTCTCACAAGTGGGCGTGTTCTCTGAGTAGAACAATGGCTGCCTCCGTGACCTTCATAAAGATGTGAGGCGAGAGGACCAGACCGAAGGGTAGGACTTCGTTCTGATTTGCCGGACCCTCAAAAGCAAAGCAAAGCAGAGCTTGTAAAGGGCCCGATTCAAAAACTCGCAGGTCCAAGACTGTTTGTAACCCACCACCTTTCTTGCAATGGTCAGGCTCCAAGAGACCGCACCAGCAGGACCAATGGATACACAGACGTACCCGCGGTGGGGCAGCAAGGTGGAGGGCAGGGACCCGACTGCAACACTCACCTGGCTCCACAGTTGGACAGAGAATGCGTGAGAAGGCTTTGTTGCGTTCTCGAGCCGCACACTGCTGTCCGCTGGCGATTGAAGAAGGGGACGAGAGTGGTGAGGCATTGCGTCACGCACTGTCACCCTCGTCTTCTGCAAAGAGGGGAACGAGAGTGGCGAGGCATAGCGTCGCACACTGTCATTCTCGCCGTCTTGTGGAGAGGGGAATGAGAGCGGCGAGGCATAGCGTAGCACACTGTCATTCTTGCCCTCCTGGGACCCAGAGAAAGAGGAAGCAGCTCTTTTACTGAGAATTTGGGCACTGCTGGCTGAGCTGCCAAAGGCGGAAATAATTTTGTTCAAAAAAAGATTCTCCACCCGGCCCTCCTCCGGGGAAAGAGCAGCTTCATCCCTGTCCAGGTCACCCGTCTCAGAGGTGATTTCTCACTGACAGCTCGGTGGCTGAGACGGGTGGCGTTGTCTTCCTGCGAGGCTCAACGTCACAGTAAAGCTGGCTGTGGCGGAGTCCTTATTTTATTTTATTTTACAGGGGGAATGATGCCCTTGGCGACAAGCAGACTGAGGGGCAGCCCACGAGTGTTCTTATAGCACAACGGAGCAAGCTCTTGATTGCCTAAGCCTGCTTCTGACCTGTGGAGAACTGCTGGGCTCAGTCCTTGAAAGTGTCGCCGAAAACGGCATCTTGTGAGATGAGAGCATCGAGAAAGTGAACTTTGGCGATATCTCGCACCTCTGCAAGGTTCAGCCAGGGGGCGCTTCTGGACCACCAGAGTGGACATCGTCTGGCCGAGAGCCAATGCTGTGACTAAATCTCAGTCAATATGCACAGCTCAACCTGGCTCTGAACTACCCTCCTGCATTATGAGTGTTTTGGCCTCCCATAGTTTCAGTTTCCTGCCCGTAGCACTGCCATCCCACCACCGAGGGTAGTGAGAGAATGAAAACACATACTTCTTCACGCACATCCGGGAAAAAGGCACAGGGGTGGGCAAAGCAGTTTGCACGTCACATAGCGCTGCTCCCCCGAGCAGCCAGGGAAAGCATTGTTGTCAACTCAATGATTGCAATGAATCTTACTCAGCATGAGAACACACACCACTATAATGGGAGGCTCAGCATCATATTCATTTCCAAAGTATAACAGCTCTCTCTCTGATGCAGCGATCGACATCTGATCCTCCGCTGAAGCCCAGAATGAAACACTAAGTCCCCCATGAGAAAGACCAGCAATCCCATCCGTAAGCTGCCAGGCATGTGAGTAGGGCTGGGCGATATATCGCATCACATTGTTATGCGCATCTCGTCAGTAAAGCCGGTTCCTTGATTAGTAGTAAATCGCCATCACCTGCTTTCAGATGGAGCGGCATTTACTACAAAGAGCCGTAGTTAACTGACAAGCTGAGCCATATCGCATCAATATCGCGGACGTATCGACAGCGATAATTAATGCGATATGGCTCAGCTTGTCAGTTAACTACGGCTCTTTGTACACAGCAAAAACTCCAATGTTAAATTAACACTCCTGGGAGTGTATATGAGTCCACACTCAAGAGTGTTGAAGTTAATAAGATAATTAAGTGATTAATTGAGTGATGATTGAGCATTATTGAAGACACCTGATGTTAACAAGCAGAATCACTGAAGGAGAAAATCTCAAATTGTAAGCCACCGTTATGGCGATCATTGTTTGCTTTAGTTGGGCTCTTGACCCTTATATTATTAACTTTAGATTTTGTTTGGCTGCTGTATCTGAGTTATAACTGCCAGATGAACAAAGAAAAAAGTGATCTGATGGTGTTGGTTATGTTATGACAATCATCATTTGAACTTTATGTTTTATATTTATGTTGTTGGTTACAGCATAACTGTGATAACCAGAATTTTAGATATAAAATAAAGGATTTCTTAAAAGTTGTTTTAAACAAAAAAATCTTTCTTTTAGGCACACACAGACGTCAAGATTCAGTCAATGCATCTCAACAATGGTGACGAGCAGAATATTCAATTAGGAAAAGTAAATTACATAGACAATTCAGATCATAATTTATTCATACCGCAATGCATGATGGGAGCCATTAATGAGTTGTGATTGGTGGCAGCCACTGCAACATGCTTTATTATTGTCACCATTGTTGAGATTCACAGGCTGATTATTGATGTTTGTGTTTCTAAATAAATTCATTTGAAAGTGTTTTGATCAGAACAATGTTTATTAAATATTTTGATTATAAGAAAAATCCTGATAATCATATGCTGTAGAATCACAAAGCTGCTGCTAACAAGTTAAACTAAACTATCTCAATAAGTTTCATTTTTCAGATCACAGCATGATTATGTCAAAACATAACCAACACTATCAGATCACACTTTTCTTTGTTCATTTGACTGTTATAAATCAATAATAGCAGACAAACAAAATTTAAAATGAATGTATAAGGGTCAAGAGTCTACTAAAGCAAACAATGATCGCCATAACGGTGGCTTACAATTGGTGATTTTCTCCTTCAGTGATTCTGCTTGTTAACATCAGGTGTCTTCAATAATGCTCAATCATCACTAAATTAATCACTTAATTATCTCATTAACTTTAACACTCTTGAGTAGGGCTGGGCGATTTAAATCGCGATATTGTTATGCGCATCTCGTCAGTAAAGCCGGTTCCTTGATTAGTAGTAAATCGCCATCACCTGCTTTCAGATGGAGCGGCATTTACTACAAAGAGCCGTAGTTAACTGACAAGCTGAGCCAAATCACATCAATATCGCGGACGTATCGCCAGCGATATTTAATGCGATATGGCTCAGCTTGTCAGTTAACTACGGCTCTTTGTACACAGCAAAAACTCCAGTGTTAAATTAACACTCCTGGGAGTGTATGAGTCCACACTCAAAAGTGTTTAAGTTAATGAGATAATTAAGTGATTAATTTAGTGATGATTGAACATTATTGAAGACACCTGATGTTAACAAGCAGAATCACTGAAGGAGAAAATCTCAAATTGTAAGCCACCGTTATGACGATCAATGGTTGCTTTTGTTGGACTCTTGACCCATATATTATTAACTTTAGATTTTGTTTGGCTGTTGTATCCGAGTTATAACTGCCAGTTGAACAAAGAAAAAAAAAAAGTGATCTGATGGTGTTGGTTGTATTATAACAATCATCATTTGAACTTGATCACTGAACTCATTAAAATCCTTCTCTCTTACAGCATAACTGTGAATCTGCATAAATGCCCAGAATTGTTGATATAATAAAGGATTTCTTAAAAGTTGTTTAAAAAGAAAATCATTCTTTTAGGCACACACAGATGTCAAGATTCAGTCTATGCATCTCAACAATGGTGAGGAGCAGAATATTCAATTAGGAAAAGTAAATTACATAGACAATTCAGATCATAATTTATTCATACCGCAATGCATGATGGGAACCATTAATGAGTTGTGATTGGTGGCAGCCACTGCAACATGCTTTATTATTGTCACCATTGTTGAGATTCACAGGCTGATTATTGATGTCTGTGTTTTAAATGAATTTATCTGAATGTCTTTTGATCAGAACAATGTTTATTAAATATTTTGAATTATAATTAAAGTACTGATAATCAGGCTGAAGAATCGCAAAACTGCTGCTAACAAGTTAAACCAAACTACCTCTATAAGTTTCATTTTTCAGATCACAGCATGATTATGTCAAAACATAACCAAAACTATAAGATAACATTTTCCTTTGTTCAGTTAACTGTTATAAATCAATAACCGCAGACGAACAACAGTAAAAATTAAAGTAAACACATAATGGCCTAGAACCCAAATAAAGCAAACACCCATCACCTTAATGGTAACTTACAATTTGTGATTTTCTCCTTCAGTGATTCTGCTTGTTAACATCAGGTGTCTTCAATAATGCTCAATCATCACTAAATTAATCACTTAATTATCTCATCAGCCCTAAATGCCGCTCCATCTGAAAGCAGGTGATGGTGATTTACTACTAATCAAGGAACCGGCTTTACTGACTAGATGCGCATAACAATATCGCGATTTAAATCGCCCAGCCCTACTCTTGAGTGTGGACTCATATACACTCCCAGGAGTGTTAATTTAACACTGGAGTTTTTGCTGTGTAGTAAATGCCGCTCCATCTGAAAGCAGACGATGGCGATTTACTACTAATCAAGGAACCGGCTTTACTGACGAGATGCGCATAACAATGTCATGCGATATATCGCCCAGCCCTAGAAAGAATTCAGAGCAGATGTGTAAAGTCCAGGTTCAGAAAGTAAAAGTCCTCCTCAGTATTTTGTTCCAATCACCTGGATTTGCTAATTAGCCGTTTTTAGCCAGGAGATAGAAATCAGCTGGCTGAGTTCATGGGTGGAATTAGGGCTGGGCGATATATCGCATCACATTGATATGCGCATCTCGTCAGTAAAGCCGGTTCCTTGATTAGTAGTAAATCGCCATCACCTGCTTTCAGATGGAGCGGCATTTACTACAAAGAGCCGTAGTTAACTGACAAGCTGAGCCAAATCGCATTAATATCGCGGACGTATCGCCAGCGATATTTAATGCGATATGGCTCAGCTTGTCAGTTAACTACGGCTCTTTGTACACAGCAAAAACTCCAGTGTTAATTGAACTCTCCTATGAGTGTATATGAGTCCACACTCAAGAGTGTAAAGTGTTAAAATATGTGATTAATTTAGTGATGATTGAGCATTATTGAAGATACCTGATGTTAACAAGCAGAATCACTGAAGGAGAAAATCTCAAATTGTAAGCCACCGTTATGGCGATCATTGTTTGCTTTAGTTGGGCTCTTGACCCTTATATTATTAACTTTGGATTTTGTTTGGCTGCTGTATCTGAGTTGTAACTGCCAGATGAACAAAGAGAAAAAGTGATTTGATGGTGTTGGTTATATTATGACAATCATCATCATTTGAACTTGTTCACTGAACTCCTATTTCTGACTTAGATTTATGCTGTTGGTTACAGCATAACTGTGATTTTGCATAAATATCCAGGATTTTAGATATAATACAAAGGATTTCTTAAAAGTTGTTTTGAAAAAGAAAAATCTTTATTTTAGGCACACGCAGAAGTCAAGATTCAGTCTATGCATCTCAACAATGGTGACAAGCAGAATATTAAATTAGGAAAAGTAAATTACATAGTCATAGACAATTCAGATCATAATTTATTTATACCGCAATGCATGATGGGAGCCATTAATGAGTTGTGATTGGTGGCAGCCACTGCAACATGCTTTATTATTGTCACCATTGTTGAGATTCACAGGCTGATTATTGATGTTTGTGTTTCTAAATAAATTCATTTCAAAGTGTTTGATCAGAACAATGTTCATTAAATATTTTGGATTATAAGAAAAATACTGAATATCATATGCTGTAGTATCACCAAGCTGCTGCTAGCAAGTTAAAACAAACTATCTCAATACGTTTCACTTTTCATATGCCAGCATGATTATGCCAAAACATAACCAACACTATCAGATCACACTTTTCTTTGTTCATTTGACTGTTATAAATCAATAACAGTAAACAAACAAAATTTAAAGTGAATGAATAAGGGTCAAGAGTCCAACTAAAGCAAACACCCATCACCATAACGGTGGCTTACAATTTGAGATTTTCTCCTTCAGTGATTCTGCTAGTTAACATCAGGTGTCTTCAATAATGGTCAATCATCACTCAATTAATCACTTAATTATCTCATTAACTTTAACACTCTTGAGTGTTAGTTAATGCCGCTCCATCTGAAAGCAGGTGAAGGCGATTTACTACTAATCAAGGAACAGTCTTTACTGACGAGATGCGCATAACAATGTGATGCGATATATCGCCCAGCCCTAGGTGGAATAAACATATGGCAGGACTTTTACTTTCTGACCCGTGGACTATACTCCTCTGGTGCTGAACTCAAGTCTTTACGAGAAAGGCAAGACGAACAACGCGCCAATGTGGTCATGCTCCCATGAGAGAACATGAACCACCCATGAACACAGTCTCAACATGCTTGCAATTAGGGCTGGGCGATATATCTCATCAGTAAAGCCGGTTCCTTGATTAGTAGTAAATCGCCATCACCTGCTTTCAGATGGAGCGGCATTTACTACAAAGAGCCGTAGTTAACTGACAAGCTGAGCCATATCGCATTAATATCGCAGTCGTTTCGCACCCCCCTGGTGCCCGTGAGCGGAAAATCCGCACTTGCAACTTTGAGCCGGCGGGCCGCCGGCCGCCGCATCAGGAAGTATCGCGTGATATCAGGTCTCGCGATGTAAACAATTGCTTTACGGCCAAAAGAAATCTGCTAAAATGCAAAATAAAACAAAATCTGCCTCACGCTGTTCGAACCCGAATGAAGAAGGCGTTTTAAAGAATGTCTCATCTGCTTTGATGTCGTTGATCTACTAGCCTCTGGTGTCTGAGAATCGCCAACGAGTTTTTACAACAGTGTTGTCAAATATCTATTCTGAAGCTGTGGGGGGAGCTCTAGAGAGAAACCTGCAAGCAAAAAGCGAGAATACAGCGAAGAAATCCCGAAACTACTGAGCCCTGCTTTAAACTAAAAAAAAGTAAGGCTTTAGTCAAGAGCCCAACTAAAGCAAACACTGATCTCTTTAATGGTGACTTAAATATAAGTATTTTCTATTCAGTGATTCTGCTTGTTAACATCAGGTGTCTTCAATAATTGTCAATC
The DNA here is from genome assembly GCA_021554675.1 of Leuciscus idus. Taxonomy (NCBI): domain Eukaryota; kingdom Metazoa; phylum Chordata; class Actinopteri; order Cypriniformes; family Leuciscidae; genus Leuciscus; species Leuciscus idus. Next base: position 41,564,655 of record CM038621.1, on the reverse strand, counting down.
ATCACTCAATTAACCACTTAATTATCTCCTTAACTTTAACACTCTTGAGCGTGGAGTCAAATAAACTCCCAGGAGAGTTAATTTAACACTGGAGTTTTTGCTGTGCAAAAGAAAGCTTGAATAGTCTTCCTCTGACGAAATTGCAGGAGTAGAACATCAGCGTGCTTGACTCCAAAGCGAAATGCAAAGATGCGTTGCACCTGCTACTCATTATATACCCACGTTGTGTGATTGAAACAGATGGTGCAAATTATTGCATGCCAATGTGCATTGGCTTGTTTAGTTTCTCTCAAAGTAGATTGGTCTCTCTGCGAAGATCCCATTTCGGTCGGGTCCCTCCTCCAACGTATGTGGGAGTGACCGACTGAAAGGGAACTATATTGCAATAAGAAACTTGGCACACCTAAAAGACAATCTCAATGCAAACCATGGAAAATCTACCCCCGGTTTAACAGACAAGTCTTAAGACTAGTCCCAGACTAAAATGCACGTTTGAGTTATTATTATTTTTAAATGAAAGCAACTTGTACAACAGTAATGTTTTTTTGTTTTTTTTATTATTATTATTTTTTGGGGGTTTTTTTTAGGCATGTTTATAAAAGCTACTTTAATGTCCTAACTGAACTAAGGAATAATCCTGGCTTAATCTCTAAACCCTGTCTGTGAAACCAGGCCTTAAGGTTTCTATCTCAAACCCTTTAGCACCACCAACAGTTCAAAATTTGCACTTTGTAATTCTGCTTATTTAAAATCACTGAAGAGCTTAATTCAGTCAACTACATCATTATATTGTCCTTGTAATTACAGCCTTACCTTCAAACTTCTCAATTTCTTTTTTTAAATATTGTGTTTCTTCAATGATATTCTCTTCACTTCTTTTCTTTCCCATCCCAAAATCTCGCAAGTTCGAGAGAGCAAATCGTCTCATTTCTCTCCAGTTTTCACCATTGGAAAACAAAATCCCTAAGGAGAAATAATTGATCCATTATTGGTTTTCCCAAGTGGATTTCTAACTGGAATACCAGCAGAATTGAAATTGTGATTTATTTGTAGCCTACATTTTTAATTATGTGCTTATGTTTTCTCATTTGATCCCAGCTAACAGACATTTGTTATAAGAACGTTCTCCAAATATTAGTGTTGGTTCTGGGAATGTGAAAAATGTCCAGTTTTCTTGGCGTAGAGGAACGTGTTTTAAAAGGTATAATGTTCCTCAAACGTTCATTCAACTTAATTTTGATTTAAAATTCAACATTATAGGAATTTCGATTTCTAACATTCCAAGAACATAAAAATATCCAGTTTCCTTAATGTTACTAGAATGTTATTTAAAGGTTAGTGTGATGTTCCTGAAACATTCTTTCAATCATCTTTCGAAAGAGTAATAAGAACACAAACTACAACTTTATTCAGACACAGCCTTAGATAAACTGAAGATAAAAGACATTAACTCTCTGAAGATCTGATTAAACAACTCCACAAACAGCATTACCAGCTTCACTTATTACTAACAAGACTGACTTATTTCTGTCACATGTCTCCAGAAGTTCTTATTGAGAATTAACAGGTTTAGATGTTGATGTCTTATTGAAAATGTTTCGTTTGAGGTCACCATCATGGAGATCAGTGTTTGCTTTAGTTGGGCTCTTGACCCTTACATTTCTTTAAGTTTGTGCTTTATTAGCAATTGCAGGTGTTTACGGAGAACATTTCTGCATTCATAAAGCAGATTGACATGTCTGTTATAATAACAGACAAATGACTGCTTTTTCTATAATCGATGACTTAATAAATTGAAACACTATTGAAAAATGTGATTTATAACATTATTGTTTCAGTTGCTGAATGTTGATTTCTGTGAGCTTAAATATAAAACACTGAATTTGTTATAGTACTGTTGCTTTGAGTTGCAAACTTGCTTTAAAGGACAAGTTCGGTATTTTACACTTAAAGCCCTGTTTACAGATCGTTTCTGATGAAATAGAACGGTTAAGATTAAAATTTGGACACATGCTGCTGTCCCGAGAATTTTAGGTTTCTTTCGCTTCCCCCCCTAGCAAAAAAATTAGACACCTTACCCCCATGGCAGGATTTTGAACAAGGTTCTGAGCTATTGCTGGGCGCCGCGGACAGACGGTGAATGGCACCGCCGGTTGAGATTTTATGCAACAGTACAGGCTTGTGCACAATTCAGAATTGAATTGATGTCAAAAACAGGAAATAGAATTACAATTCGAATTTGAATTAAAGGAAGCACAATTGTAATTCAGTAAAAATTCAAAGAAATTCATATACATATTTTAAGTGAAGTGTTTAACAATGAAGCTTTACAGTATATGTCAGATATGATTGCATTAAATATTCTATAAATGATATTAGTTTGATCTACTTGTACAGATTACATTAACAGGAAATGTTTTCCATCAGCAATGAATGTTAAAAGCTCTAGTCACAGAACAAATAATTAAGTTTGATTTATTGTAATTGTAATTTTGTGGAACATGATGGAACATGACCAAGTGTCGAGGTGTCCATGAGCAAGACACCTAACCCCAGCTGCTCCCGACGAGCTGGATGGCACCCTGCATGGCTGACACCGCCGTCGGTGTATGAATGTGTGAGTGAATGGGTGAATGTGAGGCTATGTAAAGCGCTTTGGTGGCCATAGGTCTGTGAAAGCGCTATATAAATGCAGTCCATTTACCATGATGGAACATGACACCATTTCTGTCACGTCTACAGAAGATCTTATTGAGAATTAACAGAGGTTTAGATGTTGATGTCGTATTGAAAATGTTTGGTTTGAGGTCACCATCATGGAGAACAGTGTTTGCTTTAGTTGGACTCTTGACCCTTAACTCTCTTTAAGTCGGTGCTTTATCAGCAATTGCAGGTCTTTATGGAGAACAACATGTCTGCTTTAATAACAGACAAAGCACTGCAATTAAATAATTGCATTTACTGTAGTTAAGCTCACTTTTGGAACTTGAATGTAATTTGAGAAAAGGATAATGAACTCAATTGATGTGATAAAAATAATTTGTGTAAGATTGTCCTAAACTATTTAAAAGTTAAAACCGACACACTTAGACATCAGCACTCGTCATACAAACCTCAACAATGGTGACAATCAAAAAATAATTCAGCTGCATAATTTATTCATGCTGTAATGCATGCTGGGAGACATGAATGTGTTTTGTATGCTGGCATGAAGAATGTCACCATTGTTGTGTTTCATATACCGAATATTGATGTCTGTTTATACATATAAATTATCAGAATTCAACATCTGAGACACAATAATTGCAAATAATCTTTTTCACATTTGTTGAGTTTCTTCTTGTTCAATAGTGTTTCAATTCCTTAAGTCATCAATTACAGAAAAAGCAGTCATTTGTCTGTTATTTAAACAAACATGTTGATCTGCTTTATACATGCAGAAATGTTCTCCATAAAGACCTGCAATTGCTGACAAAGCACCGACTTAAAAAGAGTTAAGGGTCAAGAGTCCAACTAAAGCAAACACTGTTCTCCATGATGGTGACCTCAAACCAAACATTTTCAATATGACATCAACATCTAAACCTCTGTTAATTCTCAATAAGATCTTCTGTAGACGTGACAGAAATGGAGTCATGTTCCATCATGTTCCACAAAAATACAATTAAATCAAACTTAATTATTTGTTCTGTGACTAGAGCTTTTAACATTCATTGCTGATGGAAAACATTTCCTGTTAATGTAATCTGTACAAGTAGATCAAACTAATATCATTTATAGAATATTTAATGCAATCATATCTGACATATACTGTAAAGCTTCATTGTTAAACACTTCACTTAAAATATGTATATGAATTTCTTTGAATTTTTTCCTGAATTACAAGTGTGCTTCCTTTAATTCAAATTCGAATTGTAATTCTATATCCTGTTTTTGACATCAATTCAATTCTGAATTGTGCACAAGCCTGCAACAGGAACTTTTCTGAATGCTGTTGGTGACACAGTGGGTCTCAGCAAAGCTTCTGTGTCACGGGTGGTATACAGGGTATCTTGTACCATGTTTTTGTATCTTTTCTGTACTTCTTTAAAGGAACACTCCACCGTTTTTTCCTATTAAACTATGTTATTCCCTTAACTAAGACGAGTTGATACATACTCAGTGCGTGCACTCAATCGCTCTGGCGCACGGCGACACTTTGATAGCACTTAGCTTAGCCCAGTTCATTCATTAGGATCCAAACAGAGATGAAGCTAGAAGTGACTAAACACCTCCACGTTTTCCCTACTTAAATACAGTTACACGAGTAGTTACACGACCGGTGACACAAAATAAAACGTGGCGCTTTTCTAAGCGGGTAAAAAGGATAACTATAATGTATGGCGGAATAGCACTTAGGAGCACTTCGACTCGGCGCAGTAATATCATCACTCCTGAAAAATCCTCTCCCCCTCTCCCTCTCACTTCTGTCATTAGAACCAACGTAACTTTTTACTGTGCCGTGCTCCCAAGTGCTATTCCGCCATACATTATAGTTATCCTTTTTACCCACTTAGAAAAGCGCCACGTTTTATTTTGTGTCACCATACTTGGTCGTGTAACTACTCGTGTAACTGTATTTAAACTATGTTATTCCCTTAACTAAGACGAGTTGATACATACCTCTCTCGTCTCAGTGCGTGCACTCAATCGCTCTGGCGCGCAGCGACACTTTGATAGCACTTAGCTTAGCCCAGTTCATTCATTAGGATCCAAACAGAGATGAAGCTAGAAGCGACCAAACACCTCCACGTTTTCCCTATTTAATATGAAAAAACGGTGGAGTGTTCCTTTAACGCTCCGCTCAACGATCGGATTAACGCTGTTAACTGTCGTAGCAATCTTTTTCCAAATTAAACATTTCTTCTTGTTACTACATTCTCCGCTAAATTTCCCAAGTAAAATGTCCTTGTAACTGTTATACTCCTCCAACAAACACATATTTTCCGCTGGGGTAAACTGCACTGAGCGGTTGAATGCGCTTACTCAATCCGCCATGTTTTTTGTTTTGAAAAGTGTCTTATTTTACCCAGAATGCATTGCAGTGTAGTCCTACTTAATATAGTCAGAGTCTTAAGTGCTTTGTGCAACAGTCTGATTTAGATGTCTATCTGAAGTCTGACTATCTACTATATCTAAGCCATAGTCAAAGTCTATCTTTGTTAAACTGGCTTTTTAACTTTTAAAAAGTTGTGGACAATCTCACACAAATTTCTTCAGTTACAAATGATTTTTATCACATCAATTGAGTTCATTACCTTCTTCTATAATTACTTTTAAGCTCCAAAAGTGAATCAATAAATTCAAACTACATTGAACGCAATCATCCAACTACAATAGTAATAATAGTCTTTGTTTGTTATTAAAGCAGACAAGTTTATCTGCTTTATCAAAGCAGACAAGTTTATCTGCTTTATCAAAGCAGAAATGTTTTCCATGAACACCTGCAATTGCTGATAAAACATAAACCTAATGCAAGTCAAGGGTCAAGAGCCCAACTAAAGCAAACACTGATCTCCACGATGGTGACCTCAAATTAAACATTTTCAATAAGACATCAACATCTAAACCTCTGTTAATTCTCAATAAGATCTAAGTCAGTCTGGTTAGTAATAAGTGAAGCTGATAATGCTGTTTGTGGAGTTGTTTAATCAGATCTTCCGAAAGTTAATGTCTTTTATCTTCAGTTCATCTAAGGCTGTGTCTGAATAAAATTGTAGTTTGTGTTCTTATTATCATCACACTAACCTTGAAATAACATTCTAGTAACATTAAGGAAACTGGAAATTTTTATGTTCTTGGAACGTTAGAAATCAAAATTCCTATAATGTTAATTTTAAATCAAAATTAAGTTGAAAGAACGTTTGAGGAACATTATACCTTTTAAAACACGTTCCTCTAACGTCAAGAAAACTGGACATTTTTCATGTTCCCAGAACCAACAATATTTGGAGAACGTTCTTATAACAAAAGTCTGTTAGCTGGGTTACAGTATTGATAAATCAGACGGACTGAATTCTTACCATATCCCTGGTTGAAATCATGGAGTATTGGACTAATATCTCTGTCTCCAAATTCCTCTGAAAGGTTCACTAATGCCTGTTTGACGGCCTTGTATCCTGACAATATTACCACTTTTTTGGGGCCAAAGTGCACTGTGTAAACAGACCCATATTGTTTTGACAGCTGCAAGACAGAAAAGAGGAAGAAAAACATAAAAGTCTATAATTAAATATGTTTAAATCTACATTAAAATTTACATTAAGGAATTTATCAAAAGGTACTTACAAATTGGGAACGTTGAAAGCAATGCATTACATATTACTTATTAGTTAAGCTTGATTCCATATTAGTTAATAGTAGTAAGTGTTAATGTAATACTACTCATTAGTCTTGCATTACCTCCTGCACAGTTACTTTAAGTGTTTCTGTTTTCCTAAAGAGCTTACTTCCCAGAGGCTCATGTAGGTTTTCTTGAGGTCCAGTTGGAGCAGGTTCCCCAGCAGTGGCAGTGGTTTGGGTCCTGGAGGATCTGCTGGAGAGCTGGAGCTGATGGTGAATAGATAGACAACAGAAAACAACAGCACAGCAGCAAGTAAAGCTCCTGTGATGGACACATGCATGAGAAGCGTTTCCACTAAAGCCATAGTCACAGAGATCTCCACAACAATCTCTCAGATCAATCATTTGGTTTGTCGTGGGTTGTATGGTCTTGTTCTTAAGTACTTTGCCAGTAGCAGGAGGCGCCAAAAGGTATCACAGGATAACCTTTACTCAAAAACAAGGTCCAGCAAGCTTAGTTCCTAAACAAATTAATTTCATCATGCTGTTTCCCAGCTAACAGACTTGTGTTATAAGAACGTTCTCCAAATATTTAGTGTTGGTTCTGGGAACGTGAAAAATTTCCAGTTTTCTTGACCTTGAACGTGTTTTAAAAGGTATAATGTTCCTCAAACGTTCTTTCAACTTAATTTTGATTTAAAATTAACATTATAGGAATTCTGATTTCTAACATTCCAAGAACATAAAAATGTCCAGTTTCCTTAATGTTACTAGAAAGTTATTTAAAGGTTAGTGTGATGATAATAAGAACACAAACTACAACTTTATTCAGACACAGCCTTAGATGAACTGAAGATAAAAGACATTAACTCCCTGAAGATCTGATTAAACAACCCCACAAACAGCATTACCAACTTCACTTATTACTAACCAGACTGACTTTATTTCTGTCACACGTCTACAGAAGATCTTATTGAGAATTATCAGAGATTTAGTTGATGTCTTGTTGAAAATGTTTAGTTTGAGGTCACCATCATGGAGATCAGTGTTTGCTTTAGTTGGGCTCTTGACCCTTGACTTTCATAAGGTCTCTGCTTTGTCAGCAATTGCAGGTGTTCATGGAGAACATTTCTGCATTGATAAAGCAGGTCAGCTTGTCTGCTTTAATAACAATAACTGTTTTTAAAGAGTTTTTAAAACCCAAGTATATTATTTGATAAACAACACTGCTAGATATGCTGTAGAATCAAATGACTTCTGTTATGAATAAAACAATACTAAAACCGCAATCAATATATAACCAAAACATTAGACACTGAATAAGATCAGAGATTCAGGCAATTTCATGACGATATCGTCTTCATCATCATCAATAAACAGCCAACATCACCTGATCTAATTTTTTCATGTCTTTTTTAGCTACAACAATTGTGCTTTATAAACACACAATTAAAGCAGTCAGAGAAATTTTTATATTAAGAAGTCAAGGGTCAAGAGCACAACTGAAGCAAACACTAACCACCATCATGGTGACTTTAAAATACAAACTATGATTTAATTAAACTGGAAATTAAATAAAGTAAATCTGGTTAGTTTTAACCCTTTCACACGTAAGTTTAAAATATTCTGGCTGACCCCCCAGCGTGAGTTTTTCAAGGCGACCGTTATTCAGAATGTGTCACTTTATGGTTTCCATGGTGACGCGTCATTGCTTGTCACGTGACACACCGCAGCAACAACAGAGCTGAATGAATGATGATCTGCTTTTATGTCATTTTTCCTTTTTTATTCAAAATATTCACAAATTTGTTAGATATGGCATGAAATATCTGATATTCCGGTTGTCAAATATATGCAAGTGGAAGTGTTTCGTTGTTTAAACACATTTATAACGATCGCGTTAGTTCAGCTGTATTCGCGATGGGCGCCGCCATCTTAGTTTGTGCCGCAGACGCAGTTCAGAGAATCGGATCTGTTGGATTTACAACACGTTAATTCATCCACTTCTCCCGAAATACATACAAGTAAGTGGCAGGTGAACTGGGAGAAGAATAGAGTAAACTTTAAAGTTACTTACACAATGTGTATCTGATATGAATAAAACTAATTATAATGGAAAGGATTATTATTGCCTCTTCCTTTGACATCAGTGTCTTTTTTACAAACTCTAATGTATTGTTTTTTTAGTACTTATATGTCTGGAACCTAAAATAAACATTATGTGGTTGAAGACACTGAAAAGTTGTGATTTAAGACACACTGTTAGACCTTACCGGGTTTTTTTACAGTAAAATACTGGCAACACTGTTGCCAGTAATTTACTGTTAATTGTACAGTTCTTTACTGTAATTTACAGTATGTTACTGTAAAAGTGCACTAAAACTCGAGTTAACTAATTTCACTTACAGAAACCGACTGCCTTAAATTGACCAACTATCATTTAAATGTATTAACTAAAATGTATTTAAGCATTACTAACATGAGCAAAGTATTATTGTGAACTTATTTCATTTGAAACCACAACAAAACTTTTGTAAATAAAGAGATTCCCACTGGACCAGCAACTACACAGTCACTGCTTTTTAAATAAAGCAACATGCAGCATATCATCAATGTTTCTAGATCTTCTCCTGGACTGAAGCACAGGCTCTACTTTTCTGCACAATGGTGACCCAAAAAATAAATTTTACAGTAAACTACTGGCAACAGTGTTGCCAGTATATACCTGTTTTATAACTTACAGTTTATTACTGTTAAAATACATTTTGTGGGTGTGACTTTTTTATCTTACACTGTTAACCCTTTCAACCCTACAGGGAAATCCACACTACAAAGAGTAAAAAGTAACACTGACGCAGTGTTGCAGTGAGATAATTAAGGGAATATGTAAGTGATTGTTGAGCATTAGTGATGAACACCTGCTGTTAGAACAGAAAATAGAGAAACACAAGAAATACAACTGACTTCCAGCCATTACACATTATTACACTTATTATTACCCAGTATGACTTTATTTCTGTCATACATCTACAGAAGTTGCTACTGAGATGTTTAATTGAAAATGTTTGGTTTGAAGTTACCATTATAGAGATCAGTGTTTGCTTTAGTTGGGATGTTGATGCTAAAGCATTAGTGTTTCTTTTACTGCTTGAGCTGTTTTTGTGCAAGTCACACTTGTGCACACACACAGTTTATGAATGATTGTAGTTATTATGATAACAACATCATCATAACGCCTGTTCATTCACTAAGGAAATTCATTCTCACTCAGAGTTTAATCCTCAATCAAAAGTGTTTCATTAGCACCACTGTGAAACCACAACAATAAATTACAATGACTCATTTTTTTTTAACACATCATGCATAAACCAAAAATAACAGAGCTACACAGTCTTAACGAAACACAGATATATTACAATTTAGCACATTAATCTCAACAGTGGTGGCAATATATTTTTTTATTTTTTTTATTCATGCAGCAGTGCATGCTGGGAGCTTTATATTATCCTGGAACCCAGCATGCACAGCGACATGAAACTTTTGATTGTCACCATTGTTGAGATTCATATGCTGATTGTTGATGTCTGTGTGTGTCTGAGTCAAGCAGGAGTTCAAAATGTTTTAAAGCACTATATGATTTTGATATTCTTAAGAAAACCAGATTACAGAAATATGCTAAATATGAAATACCCATAAATTCAAATAATATATGCAGGAAAGATCAGAGAATCAGACATGTCCAGGATGATTGTGACATCATCACAACATCCAAAAACACAAAATTATCTTCCTCTTGGCTTTTTCTTGCCATACCTAATGTGTTTTATAAACTCACTGTTATAACAGCCAGAGAAAAATTAATGGTATGAAGTCCAGGGACAAGAGACCAACTAAAGCAAATACTGATCTCCATCATGGTGACAACAAACTTTATTATTAACTAAATCTCTGTTAATTCTCAACAAGAACTTTTGTACATGTACGAAAGAAATAATTGTAAACTGGTTTGTAAACTGGTTTCACACTCAGTGTTGATGGAAGGCAGTTGTAGTTTTTGTGTTTCTCTTTTTTCTGTTCTTGTTTCTCTGTCCTTCAGTGATTCTGCTTATCAGGTGTTCATCAGTGTCTCAATTCACTCACTTCTTTTCATTCACTCTGTCAAGTGGACTATATTAGTGAACTAATGTAGGGAATAGTGAATGAGGGTATAGGGTGTGATTGGTAAAACAGCCTCTGAGTGTCGATTTTGAGCACTGTTAATTCACAGTATGTTCCTGTAGGCTATTTTTGTTTTCTACGGTATATTACTGTTTTAATGGAAAATGGTATGATATTGTCAGAATTTGGCCTTTTTTTACAGCAAGGGCTAACAGTGCAGCTCTGAGCGCGCCTGTCTCTGGCTCAGCGCCAGCCAACGCGCGAAAGCACATTTGAATTTAGCAGTTGATCACGTCATGCACTGACCGTTCTAATCACACCGGTGTGATCGTACGCTCCAGGGACCAGCCTAGACTGATCACACCGGTGTGATCGTACGTGCTAAAGGGTTAAGTGAAGCTGGAAATAAGTGTGCGGCCATGCATTTCACCTTTTTGTTTGGTTTATTCCAACCAAAATTCAACGACTGCCCAACGTTGGAGCTTGACGTCAAACAAACATTGGAATTATACATCAACCCGACTTTCATTTTCAACCAAAATCAAACGTCTGACCGACATTGTAGTCTATATCCTGTGCCTGCTGGGAAGGAAAGAAGAGAACAGAAAAAGAGATGAGCAGAAACACAAGAACTACAACTGACTTCAGCCACAGCCTTAGATGAAATCCACTGAAGAGAAAAGAAGACATTAAATCTGTGAAGATCTCAGCAGAGGAGGATTAAACAACTCCACAAACAGCATTACCAGCTTCACTTATTACTAACCAGACTGACTTTATTTCTGTCAGACGTCTACAAAAGTTTCATTGAGAATTAACAGAGGTTTAACTCTAATGTGTTTCATTTAAAGTCACCATTACAGTGATTAGTGTTTCCATTAGTTGGGTTTTTAGCTCTTATTATGTCTTTTGGTTTTTAGGCTTCTGTGACAGTGTGTTTGTCAAAATAAGTGAAGCTGGTAATGCTGTTTATTGAGTTAGTTCAATCAACCCTGACTTAAGCGTGTGCACCATGACTGTGAAAAGCCATGATATATGGAGATCCAAAATTACGATTTACCACGGCAACAGAACTCAACAAAAAGACGTCTGCATACTTCCAAGTTTATACGCAAGTATGACTCTTAATTACTGTTATATTATCAGGTGAAAACTGGCAGAACGGTAAGTTATTGAACTAATAATCATTTTCATGGTATCCCACAGGCTAAATAAATAAATAAATAAAATAATACACTGGTAGGAACTAAAATTGAAAAAATAAAAACATAATTCAATCAGTTAAATTGTTACGCATAAAAGGTTCATGTCTGTAGGCTACACTGTTACTGTGCGTTCACACCGGACGCGAATAGCGCGTCTAGTTTGACGCTTGACCACTTTGTGTTAATTCGCTTGTCTGACGCGCGTAAAAACAAAAGTTTGAAGCGAAATTTACGCGCGTTAGAGGCGAAAGTTTCGAAACCCGTTGGCGGCCATCTTTTTTAGATGTTTATCGAGCATTAGCATTAGGGCTGGGCGATTTAAATCGCGATATTGTTATGCGCATCTCGTCAGTAAAGCCGGTTCCTTGATTAGTAGTAAATCGCCATCACCTGCTTTCAGATGGAGCGGCATTTACTACAAAGAGCCGTAGTTAACTGACAAGCTGAGCCAAATCGCATTAATATCGCGGACGTATCGCCAGCGATATTTAATGCGATATGGCTCAGCTTGTCAGTTAACTACGGCTCTTTGTACACAGCAAAAACTCCAGTGTTAAATTAACACTCCTGGGAGTGTATGAGTCCACACTCGAAAGTGTTTAAGTTAATGAGATAATTAAGTGATTAATTTAGTGATGATTGAACATTATTGAAGACACCTGATGTTAACAAGCAGAATCACTGAAGGAGAAAATCTCAAATTGTAAGCCACCGTTATGACGATCAATGGTTGCTTTAGTTGGACTCTTGACCCATATATTATTAACTTTAGATTTTGTTTGGCTGTTGTATCTGAGTTATAACTGCCAGTTGAACAAAGAAAAAAAAGTGACCTGATGGTGTTGGTTATATTATGACAATCATCATTTGAACTTGATCACTGAACTCATTAAAATCCTTCTTTCTGACTTCGATTTATGTTGTTGGTTACAGCATAACTGCGAATCTGCATAAATGCCCAGAATTGTTGATATAATATAAAGGATTTCTTAAAAGTTGTTTTAAAAAAAAATCATTCTTTTAGGCACACACAGATGTCAAGATTCAGTCTATGCATCTCAACAATGGCGAGGAGCAGAATATTCAATTAGGAAAAGTAAATTACATAGAGTAGACAATTCAGATCATAATTTATTCATACCGCAATGCATGATGGGAACCATTAATGAGTTGTGATTGGTGGCAGCCACTGCAACATGCTTTATTATTGTCACCATTGTTGAGATTCACAGGCTGATTATTGATGTCTGTGTTTTAAATGAATTTGTCTGAATGTCTTTTGATCAGAACAATGTTTATTAAATATTTTGAATTATAAATAAAGTACTGATAATCAGGCTGAAGAATCACAAAACTGCTGCTAACAAGTTAAACCAAACTTTTTTTTTTTACATTTTTCAGATCACAGAATGATTATGTCAAAACATAACCAAAACTATAAGATAACATTTTACTTTGCTCAGTTAACTGTTATAAATCAATAGCAGCAGACAAACAACAGTAAATATTAAAGTAAACACATAATAGCCTAGACTGAGCCCAACTAAAGCAAACACCCATCACCTTAATGGTAACTTACAATTTGTGATTTTCTCCTTCAGTGATTCTGCTTGTTAACATCAGGTGTCTTCAATAATGCTCAATCATCACTAAATTAATCACTTAATTATCTCATCAGCCCTAAATGCCGCTCCATCTGAAAGCAGGTGATGGTGATTTACTACTAATCAAGGAACCGGCTTTACTGACGAGATGCGCATAACAATATCGCGATTTAAATCGCCCAGCCCTACTAGACGTGGTAGACGCGAATTTGACGCGCTATTCGCGTCCGGTGTGAACGCACAGTTAGTGTTGCAGTGAGATAATTAAGTGAATATGTAAGTGATTATTGAGCATTAGTGATGAACACCTGCTGTTAACAAGCAGAATCGCTGAAAGAAAGAGAAACACTAGAACAGGAAATAGAGAAACACAAGAACTACAACTGACTTCCAGCCATTACACATTTTTACACTTATTATTACCCAGTATGACTTTATTTCTGTCATACATCTACAGAAGTTGTTATTAAGATGTTTAAGTGAAAATGTTTGGTTTGAAGTTACCATTATAGAAATCAGTAGTTGCTTTAGTTGGGATGCTGACCCTTGTTATTATAGTAGCTTATCAATTGGTGCTTGAACTGTGTGTTTGTAGGTCACACCAGAGTTCTGCACGGGTCCATTTTTGGAGACCTGCCCCCGCCCGTACCCGCAAAGTTCAGCACCAGATCCGACCCGTCACCCGTGATAATAGCAAAATTAAATCCGCACCCGCCCAGACCCGTTAATATTTGGCCCGTTACCCGACCCGTGCCCGCGATAAACCACACAGGTGACGCGTTCATGTAACATAAGGGTGCGCTGCCAATAACGCACCTAAAAGCTGTCACAAAGAACTGGGAAAAGTAATGATTATTAATAGGCCTGTCAAATATATCAATGAGACATTTCAATTGTTTATTAATAAGCAAGTGTTTTCTGTGTCAAAGATGACGATGCTGACTCGCGATCTTCGCAGTAGTGAACGCGCCAGAGAGAAATGCACATTTCATACGGATTATAAGCAGAGAACAGTCTGTTTTCTTTCGTTTTGAATTGTTTTGTTTAAAAGTACACATTTCATGCTTTTCTATTTCTCAGGTCTGTGAGGCAAGTAGCTTATACGATGAGTTTCGGTTCATTTAAGAGACGATCAGTTCACGCGCGGGCGCCTCCGGCCGTGTCCTGATTATATTGCCTGCCTGCTATATTCTTATGTATTAAATCCATGAATTTGGTAGATGAAACATTGATTAAAATTAAGATACAATTAATACAAAACGAAATTCACTTTAAAGAAAGGCTTAACAAACTTAATGAAGTGGTCAAAATCATGTCTGCCCACTCCATTTGTCTCACGATATTCGGGATCATCTTATCTTATTCATGCTTTTCACTTTTCATATAATCAACATGAAATAAAAATAAAAAAGTATATTATTTTATTTAAACATGAATATGAAACTAAATCGTTTTTTAATGACTGGGCTACAGCACATAGGCCTATTAGCTTACAGTACAGAGAAATTTAATGTCGCAACTTGGTCGGACTAAAAAGGGAGAAAAAAATAAAATTGGGTCGGTCCTAAATTGACAGGGTCGGTCGGGTTACGGCAAACAATAATATTTTTACTAAAACACATATTTGCGTATGTGTAATGCTGGTAATTTAGACATACGAAATATTGCACATATTTTTCATCCGCTACCCGCCCGCAAGGAGTTCATTATCCGCCCGCGTCCCCGCCCGTGAATTTTAGGAATGTCACAATCCACCCGTTTTAGCCACTTTTATGCGGGTACCCGACCCGTTGCAGGACTCTGGGTCACACTTGTGCACACACACGGTTGGTGAATGATTGCGGTTGTATTGATTATGGTGACAAAATCATAATGCAGCCTGTTCATTCGCTAATCTCATTCAGTTTTTGATCCTGTAACAAAAGTGTTACATTACCACCACTGTGAAACTACGGCAATGAGGTACAAGAATGATTTACAGAGCTACAATGTTTTCTAGAAACACAGAGATATAAAAAATCTGCATATGTGTCTCATCAATGGTGGCAATAATTTATTTTTTATTCATGCAGCAATGCATGCTGGGAATTTTACACTCTCCTGGAACCCAACATGCATTGCAACATGAAACTTTTTATTGTCACCATTGTTGAGATTCATATTCTGATTGTTGATGTTTGTGTGTGTCTGAATCTAACAGTTCAAAAACATTTAAAGAACTATATTAATTCAATATTCTTCAGAATAACTGATTACAGAAACATTGCTGAATTTCATGTTTTAGATTAACAGACATATGATAAAAATAAAATACCCCTGAAAGCAAAGCTTTTACACTGGTTAAGATCAGAGAATCAGACATATCAAGAATGATTATATAATCAACACAACAGTCAAAAACACCTTATCATCTTCTGCTTGACTTTTTCTTGCCATAATAAATGTGTTTTATACACTCATTGTTACAGCAGCCAGAGAAAAACTGATATTATAAAGCCAAGGGTCAAGAGACCAACTAAAGCAAATACTGATCTCCATCATGGTGATAATAACTTTATTATTTCAATAAAACATCAACAACTAAATATCTGTTAATTCTCAACAATAACTTTTGTACAAAATAAATAATGTTAAACTGGTTTGTAAACTGTTTTCATACTCAGTGTTGCTGGAAGTCAGTTGTTGTTCTTGTGTTTCTCTTTTTTTCTATTCTTGTTTCTCTGACCTTCAGTGATTCTACTTATCAGCAGAGGTGGGAAATCCAGGGGCCAATAGGTAGAAGACCTGCCATATGTTTATTCCACCCATGAACTCAGTCAGCTGATTTCACTAATTAGTTCTCTCTCCTGTCTGAATTAGCAAATCCAGGTGATTGGAACAAAATACTGAGGAGGACTTTTTACTTTCTGAACCTGGGCTTTACACCTCTGCATAGCAATGCCACATGTCAGCCAAGAGCAAAGAAATAATGATCTCAATAACAACTTCGGTAGATGTATGACAGAAATAAAGTCATTCTGGTTAATAATAAGTGTAATAATCATAGGCGTAATTTGCGGGTGGGACGGGTGGGACATGTCCCCACCACTTTTTGCTAAGGTCGATATTGTCCCCACCACTTTTGAAATATCTCGCGGCACGAATGTACCAATACAAATAAATAAAACATCTCCAGTTAACTAGCAGAGCATTCATTTAGTTCGTTTGTAAGAGGCGATCTAGCATTGAAATGTGTTGTTTTTGAAATCAAGTGATCAAAGTGCTCGTTGTCGCTGCGAGCAGATACAGATACAGACACAGGCATGGATACTGTGTTCTCTTGTGGCTCGCGCACAGTCATCACTCGGACGCGTGCTTCAATCCGTTGTGGAGACTCTCTATTCGTTCCGGTGAAATTACAAAACAAAATGCATACAAAAGTATGATTGCCTGATATACAACCACTGATAAACATAATGGGTTTTAATGAGAAAAAAAATATATATATACGAGTGCGGATTAGAACCCACAACCTCTGACACGCTTGGCAAAAGCTCTACCACTGGACCATTTCAATATACATATTTTTCTAACGGATTTACCCACACCAACATATATCAAACCTCATTAAACGACAAATTAAACCCATGCACTATTTCAATCGATTGCTGGACATGTTATTGTACATACATCGATTTATGATTTAGCATTCATAAATCCCTCCCCCCCCCCCCCCCCCCCCCCCCCCCGTTATTTTTTTTTTTTTTTTTTAAACCCGTCCCACCCACTTTTTAAAACAAAGTTACGCCACTGGTAATAATGTGTAATGGCTGGAAGTCAGTTGAAGTTCTTGTGTTTCTCTATTTTCTGTTCGTGTGTTCCTCTTTCCTTCAGTGATTATGCTTGTTAACAGCAGGTGTTCATCACTAATGCTCAACAATCACTTACATATTCACTGAATTATCTCACTGCAACACTGCGTCAATGTTACTTTTACTCTTTGTATTGTGGATTGTCCTGTGGGGTTGAAAGGGTTAACAGTGTAAGATAAAAAGACACACCCACAAAATTTATTTTAACAGTGATAAACTGTAAGTTATAAAATAGGTACAGGTAGTAGTTTACTGTAAAATTTTGTTTTTTGGGTCACCATTGTGCAGAAGAGTAGAGCCTGTGCTTTAGTCCAGGAGAAGATCTAGAAACATTGATGATACACTGCATGTTGCTGTATTTAACAGGTGGTGACTGTGTACAGTAGTTACAGGTCCAATGGAAATCTTTTTATGTACAATACTTTTTTATATCAAATGAAATAAGTTTACAATAATTAGTGATGGGAAGTTGGGATCATTTTACTGATTCTCTTGTTCGGTCTCGTTCATCAAAATGAATGAATCTTTTTTTTTATTCATTTCGTTCGTTTAAGGGGCTTTAAATGTTATACTTTTATCAGGCAAATTCCCCGAACACATCCACCTACGCAATCTTGATCATATTCTGAATTAAGAAATCATTATAATGCAGTCAAAAATAATTTACAGGGAACATAAATAATGACTTACCCTCCGAGTCTTTCGTTCATTTGTCATGTGACAGACGCAATGAACGGATCGCTCATGAACGACTCATCACTAACACTACTACTTTGCTCACATTATTAATTCATTATACATTTTAGTGAATACATTTAAATGCCAGTTCGTCAATTTAAGGCAATCGGTTTCTGCAAGTGAAATTAGTTAACTTAGTTAGTTAAATTAAATTAGTTAAATTAGTTAATTAATTAGTTAGTTAATTAGTTCAAATTAGTTAGTTAATTAATTAGTTAAAATTAGTTAGTTTTAATTTAGTGCATTTTTATAGTAACATACTGTAGATTACAGTAACAAAAACTGTACAATTAACAGTAAATTACTGGCAACAGTGTTGCCAGTATTTTACTGTAAAAAAAAAACCTGGTAAGGTCTAACAGTGTATGTAAGTGATTGTTGAGCATTAGTGATGAACACCTGCTGTTAACAAGCAGAATCACAGAAGGAAAGAGGAACACAAGAACAGGAAATAGAGAAACACAAGAACAACTGACTTCCAGCCATTACACTTATTTACACTTATTAACCAGTATGACTTTATTTCTATCTACATCTACAGAAGTTGTTTTTGAGATGTTTAATTGAAATTTTTTGGTTTGAAGTTACCATTATAGAGATCAGTGTTTGCTTTAGTTGGGATGCGTTCATTTAGCCATTGTTTTTGCACGCGCAATGCATTCTGGGTTGATGACGTGTATAGCAGGCTTGTGCACAATTCAGAATTGAATTGATGTCAAAAACAGGATATAGAATTACAATTTGAATTTGAGTTAAAGGAAGCACAATCGTAATTCAGTAAAAATTCAAAGAAATTCATATACATATTTTAAGTGAAGTGTTTAACAATGAAGCTTTACAGTATATGTCAGATATGATTGCATTAAATATTCTATAAATTATATTAGTTTGATCTACTTGTACAGATTACATTAACAGGAAATGTTTTCCATCAGCAATGAATGTTAAAAGCTCTAGTCACAGAACAAATAATTAAGTTTGATTTATTTTAATTGTAATTTTGTGGAACATGATGGAACATGACTCCATTTCTGTCACGTCTACAGAAGATCTTATTGAGAATTAACAGAGGTTTAGATGTTGATGTCCAGAGGTGGGAAATCCAGGGCCCAATGAGTATAAGTCCTGCCATAGTTTATTCCACCCATAATCTCAGTCAGCTGATTTCACTAATTAGTTCTCTCTCCTGTCTGAATTAGCAAATCCAGGTGATTGGAACAAAATACTGAGGAGGACTTTTACTTTCTGAACCTGGACTTCACACCTCTGCATAGCAATGCCACATGTCAGTCAAGAGCAAAGAAATAAACCAGAATTGGACCTTATCGTAGCCAAAAAATAGTAATTTCAGCCACAGCCTCAGATGAAATCAACTGAAGAGAAAAGAAGACATTAAATCTGTGAAGATCTCAGCAGAGGAGGATTAAACAACTCCACAAACAGCATTACCAGCTTCACTTATTACTAACCAGACTGACTTTATTTCTCTGTTTCATTTGAAGTCACCATAACAGTGACTAGTGTTTCCATTAGTTGGGCTTTTAACTCTTGGTTTGTCAAACACATTTGCAGCAGCAAAGAAAGCTAAAGTGAAATGAGATCAGGTGATGATGGTTTCCTGTTGATGATTTTATAATCATCACGGAACAGACTGATTCACTGAGGTTTTTATACTCTAACAATTATGTTGTTCCTCTAATATATTTAACATCACAAACCCTGTGTTACTGCAACATGAGATTCAGCAATATAATAATTGGTTTAAATCTTTAAACAAAATTGAAAAAAAAATAATAATTGGCTTATGCTGACACACACAGATATCAACAATGGTGACAATCAGAAATATTTAGATAAACAGATTAATTCAGAACATCACTGAAAAGCTACTAATTCACAACAAAAACAACAGCAAAAAATAAAAGCAAATATTTAGAATCAAACAGTTCAGCTGCATAATTTATTCATGTTGCAATGCATGCTGGGAGTTTTGTACTATGCTGGTACCCAGCATGCATTGCAGCAAGGTACTTTTGATTGTCACCATTGTTGAGATTCATACGCTGATTGTTGATATCTGTGTGTGTCATATTAAACTGTAGAGGTGGGTGATACTCCAAATTTCGGTATCGATCCGATACCAAGTAAATACAGGGTCAGTATTGCCGATATCGATACCGATACCAATACTTTTTCGTTTTTAAAAGCATGCACTTGAACTTATGCACTTTCCTGTGCTAGAGCATTGTGTCATGATTTATGAGGTGAATGCATCATTAACCCTCTGGGGACCAAAAACGCGCCCGCGCGTTTTGCTCGTTTTTTTTTTTTAGCAATGAAAATAAACACTAAATGCTCTGTTAATTTTGATCTTTCATTTTCGTGTAATACATCAATCGATCCTGTTCAGTTTCTATTTTTTTTCTGTATACTCACAATAAAAATAAAGTGTTTTGCTTTTTGACAAATAAAGAAAAATTAACATGATGCGATTTCTGCCTTCTCTCTGTCAGTAAACTCCCGTTTGAAACGCGTTCGAAAATTATCTATAACTCCGCGAAAATTCAGTCAAACAGGCAAACAGACCCACGGGCATAAAGATTGAGATCGCATCTTTTAAATGAAGTCATTTATATAAAAAACAAATATTCTTAGTTTCTGTAATCTGTATACAAAGAGAGCGACTCCAGTCGACCTCATTACGAGATGATTCACAGTAATGTGACCACTCCCCGGAGAGCGCGTGCTTTTCAAATGCAAATTCCGAGAACCATTTCAGATCTGTGAAACGCCCACATCAGCTGTAAACAAAGCGCGTCGCGAGTGAGACATTATAGCCTTTATGGAGAAAAGTTTCCACAGTGCTGATGAGGAGAAATATCTCCTGATATGAGCAGCAGATCGCGCTGAGGAGTGAGGTAGGCTGTTTTCTTTTCTCAAGTGTGGAATAACGTTATGGAATAACGTTAGTGTAGGCCTATGTAAACCGCAAAAAGATGAATCGCATTTCTATAATATGACTCGCGTTTCTGTGAGATGAATGAAGGGTACATATTTGTAAAGAGTGTTTAGCCTAAATATGAATCGCGCGTCTGTGTGTGAAAGAATAAACTGCTTTGCTATAGCCTACTGAGATGAGTAAAATCGACTGGAATATGTTGAAATAAAATGTATTTGTATAAGCAACGTAAATTAACATTTATATGCCCTGATATTTCAATAAAACAACGTTAGTCAGGCGTTAGTCACACTATTTTTGTCAAAAATAAAGTCATAGACTAAGATGTTAGATGTTCCATTGTTGGCTATATTCAAACTAATGAATACATATGATAAAATGTAGGCCTATAATCTTTTTTTTCTTTCTTTTTTTTTTTTACAAAGAAAGAGTACACTTGAAATATTGTTGAAATTGTAATTATTGTTGTAATTGTAACATTTTTAATAAAATAGCTAAACATATTTACAAGATAGATGTAAGCGAAATCTTAAATGGTCAATATAAGTATTCTTCTAAATACATTGTCCTTGCATTGTGGCTCAGTCAGTGTCACACCTGAATGAATGGCTATTCAGAGTCATTATGCAGAGTGGGTGGGACATCCCAGGTGTAAACTACTCCTTCACGCCCCCCTCGCATATTGGCTTTCCAAGCAAAACCTGTTTTACACCATTTAAATCAATGTATTTTTTTTTGTGAACGATAAAGCAAGACTATTTTCACATAATTTTGAAGCCAGTACTCAAAGGTACAACATCAATTAGACAAAAGTCTTGTGGACACATATTTAATATGTGTTTTGTGGTCTTAATTCAGCCACTTTCATTTTTATTTTTTCCAATAACCACGCATAAACATTATTCTCTTAAAAATACAAACATCTACATACACATTGCTCGCATATTTTGGTAGCCCTGTTTGTGCTATATAGAGTGATTTTACACCTTTGCCATTAACATGTTTATAAATAACTGAAAAAAGCACAAATTTCAAGGCATGTCAGAACATCTCAAGGGCTCCAAAAACACCTTGGTCCCCAGAGGGTTAATATGCTAAATCTGAATACGTTTTCATGACTACTAAATATTTTGTGATTTGTGCTCTCAACTCGCCTGTAATTATTAGTCAGTGACTTTTACAAAACTACCCTAATTATAGTAAAAGTACTATTGTACACTAGCCTACTGTTTAAAAGTTTGGGGTCTGTAAGATTTTTTATTCTCTTCTGCATTTATTTGATCAAAAATACAGTAAAAACTGTAATATTACAATTTAAAGCCACACTAAGTAGAAATTGTGTTTTTGTCAAACAGCGACCCCTAGAGTCGCTGTGGAATACTTGCACTGTCGTAAATATATTATATTATAACGTTTTTACATGATTGCAGCTAAATCACAAGTAAATAGTCTATAGTCTAGGCCTACTGTATAATTTAATTTGTGTTGTTTTTATTGGAATGTAAACATTACAAAATGCCAGATAACATCAATTAAGTTAAATGTACGTCGCATTATTTCATAACATTGGCCGTTATGATGTAATTAGACATGATTATTGCAATTTATCATAATAGTTTGCAAATTGTGCTCGTTTACAACCTCTACGTTAGGCTTATTTATGATAATTATGTGAGATATTGAAAGCTGTTCTCATGATAATCGCAGGAATCAACGTCAACAGCGTCGTCTGATATCCTTCAGGACTACGTGATAAATACACCTCACAACACCTGAGTTCAGCTGGCAAACTAATTCGTGAGGCATAGCTATATCTGATTTATCAAAACGATTCCATTTACACCTGGTCACATAAATGTATTTTTGCGAAACTGATTTAAATCCGATCTTCAATTCTCTCGCTATATGCAGATTTAATGGAGTCCACGTCACCGAAAGCAACAGATATGAGCTGCATTTTATAGATCATCAGCTAAAATTTCAAAATCAAAGACCGCAATAAGAGAGAGGCAGTAACAGCCCTGGTAAGATCATTTCGTTTCTTTAGTTTTAATGATGAAGATTGTGTGTTAAGCGTCTGCGACTTACTTTGACTTTAATTTTGCGATAGTTTGCACGTTGGCTTGATGCAGTTGCTCATCTGCGGTGATGCGTGTTCCAGCGCGTCGTCATATCTGGATATAACATAGCCTATACAACGCTCTCACACGTTTTTTTTTGTTTTTTTTAGCATTTTTTGGAGGAGTACAATTTACATATGTGGTTTCAAAAGCCATATGCATTTACACTTGTCCAGTTTCGTCTGGAATGCGTCTGATCTCCTCCTGAAGTGGTTTGAGGGATCGGATTCAAATCCGTCTCAAATGCGTTTCGGAGGGCATTTAAACCTGGACTTTTCACGATCGGATAGCTATCCGATCTGAGAAAATGCATGAAGTGGCCAGGTGTAAACAACCCCCATGACAAAAACATACGCACGAAAGCCGAAAACAAACTCTGGTTGGCCTCTCACGTCCAAATTTGACAAAGTGGTGGGGGAAGTGACGTATGCCGTAAAGCAGTCGAATTTTGTAGTTCTTTTTGTGCTCTTGTTACTACCCGAACCCCGAAGTTACATAGTGCCAGTAAAAGCGATACAGACCCTGTCAGGCTATGGCAGACGTGTCATTCAACCTATTGTAAGTCGATGTACCATCACAAGGATCTTGGAAATATATTATGAAGGTTGAAAAGTTACATAGTGTTGCTTTAACATAGGCTATCTGTTTTCTATGTCATACTAAACTGTAATTTATTCAAGTGATCAAAGCTGAATTTTCGGCATCATTACTCCAGTCATGATGATAATTCATTTTAATATGCTGATTTACATGAACACAGTTGAAAGAACAGCATTTATATGAAGTAGTTTTTTTTAACAGTGAAAAACCCTTGACTGTCACTTTTGATCAATTGAATGCATTGCTCCTTGTTGAATAAAAATATTAATTTAATTAAAAAAATCTTACTGACGTCAACATTTTGAACCGTTATATACACTTTTGCTTTGTTTATAAAAAAAAAAAAAAAACCTGATTGTTTCTCTGTCATCTAAGCAAGGCTTCGTTTCCCAAACGCACTGGTCCTGTGAGCTCAGCGAAGCACCAGCATCGAACGCTCTGTGATTGATTGGTCTCGTCTTGTATCCAGATGACTAGGAGAAAAAGTTCTAGCCTACACAATTATCCGCTAACATTCGCTTATTTTTCCACTTAGAAGCTTATTTTACGCACTGAATTGCGTGCTAAATTAATAAAAATTACTGGTAAAAAAAAAAAAAAAAACACATTTGGATCGATATTTTTATGTGAGGATCGATCCTTTTCGATACCACGTCAGTATCGATATATCGATACTCAAGGATCGATCTGCCCACCTCTATTAAACTGCTTATTTCGTGTTCATGTTTGTTAAAGTCTTCTAACTTATTGTTATAATATTGCTGGATCTCATACTGCAGTATCACAGGGTTTGTGTTGTGAAAAAATGTTATTGTGACAACATAATTGTTAGATTAAAATACCTCAGTGAATCAGGTTATTTCATGATGATTATAAAACCATCAACAGGTAACCATCGTCACCTGATCTCATTTCACTTTAGCTTTCTTTGCTGCTGCAAATGTGTTTAACAAACACACTGTCACAGCGGCCAAAAAAGATGAAAGATGTAACAGTTAAGAGCCCAACTAATGGAAACACTAGTCACTGTTATGGTGACTTCAAATGAACCAGAGTTAAATCTCTGTTAATTCTCAATAAAACTTCTGTAGACGTCTGACAGAAATAAAGTCAGTCTGGTTAGTAATAAGTGAAGCTGGTAATGCTGTTTGTGGAGTTGTTTAATCCTCCTCTGCTGAGATCTTCACAGATTTAATGTCTTCTTTTCTCTTCAGTTGATTTCATCTGAGGCTGTGGCTGAAATTACTATTTTTTGGCTACGATAAGGTCCAGTTCTGGTTTATTTCTTTGCTCTTGGCTGACATGTGGCATTGCTATGCAGAGGTGTAAAGTCCAGGTTCAGAAAGTAAAAGTCCTCCTCAGTATTTTGTTCCAATCACCTGGATTTGCTAATTCAGACAGGAGAGAGAACTAATTAGTGAAATCAGCTGACTGAGTTTATGGGTGGAATAAACATATGGCAGGACTTCTACTCATTGGGCCCTGGATTTCCCACCTCTGTTGATGTCATACTGAAAATGTTTGGTTTGAGGTCACCATCATGGAGAACAGCGTTTGCTTTAGTTGGACTCTTGACCCTTAACTCTCTTTAAGATAATGCTTTATCAGCAATTGCAGGTCTTTATGGAGAACAACATGTCTGCTTTAATAACAGACAAAGGACTGCAATTAAATAATTGCATTCACTGTGGCTCACTTTTGGAACTTAATTGTAATTTGAGAAAAGGATAATGAACTCAATTGATGTGATAAAAATAATTTGTGTAAGATTGTCCTAAACTATTTAAAAGTTAAAACCGACACACTTAGACATCAGCACTCGTCATACAAACCTCAACAATGGTGACAATCAAAAAATAATTCAGCTGCATAATTTATTCATGCTGTAATGCATGCTGGGAGACATGAATGTGTTTTGTATGCTGGCATGAAGAATGTCACCATTGTTGTGTTTCATATACCGCATATTGATGTCTGTTTATACATATAAATTCACAGAATTCAACATTCAGCATCTGAGACACAATAATGTTGTTACAAATAATCTTTTTCACATTTGTTGAGTTTCTTATTGTTCAATAGTGTTTCAATGCCTTAAGTCATCAATTACAGAAAAAGCAGTCATTTGTCTGTTATTTAAACAAACATGTTGATCTGCTTTATACATGCAGAAATGTTCTCCATGAACACCTGCAATTGCTGATAAAGCACCAACTTAAAGAGAGTTAAGGGTCAAGAGTCCAACTAAAGCAAACACTGTTCTCCATGATGGTGACCTCAAACCAAACATTTTCAATACAACATCAACATCTAAACCTCTGTTAATTCTCAATAAGATCTTCTGTAGACGTGACAGAAATGGAGTCATGTTCCATCATGTTTCACAAAATTACAATTACAATAAATCAAACTTAATTATTTGTTCTGTGACTAGAGCTTTTAACATTCATTGCTGATGGAAAACATTTCCTGTTAATGTAATCTGTACAAGTAGATCAAACTAATATCATTTATAGAATATTTAATGCAATCATATCTGACATATACTGTAAAGCTTCATTGTTAAACACTTCACTTAAAATATGTATATGAATTTCTTTGAATTTTTACTGAATTACAATTGTGCTTCCTTTAATTCAAATTCGAATTGTAATTCTATATCCTGTTTTTGACATCAATTCAATTCTGAATTGTGCACAAGCCTGGTGTATAGGTTGTGTACTTGTGTTGGTTGTGTTCAGAACAGAGTAACCAGATGGTGACGCTGCCAATAACGCACATAACAGCTGTCACAAAAAAAAACGGCAAAAGTAGCCTAATGTTTATGAATGTGTCAAATATAGCAAGGAGACATTTGAATTGTATATTAATAAACTAGTGTTTTCTGTGTCAGTGTCGGGCTGCAAAGATGAAGTTGACGATGCTGACTCATTTTCGCAGTGAGCGCGCCTATAGAGAGAAATGCACACTTCATACAGAATTCATAAGCAGAGTAGGCTAGTCGGTTTATTTTCGTTTTGAATTGTTTTGTTTAAAAGTAGACAATTCAAGCCTTCTATATGGAATAACTAAAGGATTATTGTTAAATTCACTGATAATCGGGTGACCAGATCTCAAACCAGAATTCAAAGCCAACAAAGTTTAAATTTATGGGCTCATGCACAACTCTCTCATTCGTCGTGAATCCAGACTTTTCCATGGCTGCGATGTAACATTTAATTGCTAACCTATGATTTATTTTGTAAACAAATCTTTGTGCTTCACTCGTGTCATAATATTCACGTAAAACAGTATTCACATACAAAAAAATTGTTTTGGCGGATGTTTTTACATGTTAATCTAATTGCAAGCAATCAGGTGGGTCATTTCATATGATCGATTATTAATCATACACATATGAAATTTGAC
The DNA here is from genome assembly GCA_021554675.1 of Leuciscus idus. Lineage (NCBI taxonomy): Eukaryota > Metazoa > Chordata > Actinopteri > Cypriniformes > Leuciscidae > Leuciscus > Leuciscus idus. The sequence continues at coordinate 41,537,691 of CM038621.1, read as the reverse complement.
AGCATTGTTATAATTTGAACAGTTTAAAATATATATAACGCATAGAAAATTTTAAAATGCCATGTTATTTTCTCACACACAGACATCGGCGTATGAATCTCAACAATGGTGACATTCAAATGAAAAGCTTCATGTTGCAATGTATGCTGGGTACCACCATAGTACATAATTCCCCGAATGCATTGCTGCATGCAATTGCAGCAATGCAATTGTTGTTTTTGATGTGACTTTTTAGTAGCTTGATTTGTGATGTTCAGAGTTTATCTGTTTATCATTTGTCACCATTGTTGAGGTTCATATGCTGAATCTTGATATATGTGTGTGTTCCTGTAGGTTGAAAAGTTTTGCGATTCGTAAATATGTAAAACATAAATTATCTGATCTCATGACATCACGTATTATCATGTGCCTATTTTGACCAATTCTTCATAGTCAGAATAGCAAGCAAAACATCAGCATAACATTTTCCAGACGTTGATATCCCATCATCACCAGTGGTGTAGTGGTAAAAAAAGAGGTGGGTAAACTATAAATTCTGGTGGACCACAACTTGATCACCCGGTAAGGTGGGCCACTGCCTACCGGTGTATGTGTATCCTGATGACATCGCTATAGGCTATCATTTGATGGTACTACCAAGGGTATCACTGGTTGTTCCCTCATCATAGGTCACACAATCACTATTCAATTCATACATTAATCTAAGTTCTTGTTAAAGAGACTCAAAAAGGAATAATATGGTTGACATCTATCAAGTTTACTAAATGACAAAACAGAGAGAACAAAAATATTTAAGAGAGATCGAGAGGGAGGCTTATATCCAGGGCTTCCAATGCAATGCACTTGTGCATAATGATAGGGATTTGGGATTATTTTCATAGTTGATTAATCTGTTGAATATTTCCTCGATTAATTGATTAGTTGTTTGGTCTATCAGAAAAATGTGGATCAGTGTTTCCCTGTAGAGGGAAAAGTCTTTAACCTGGTGCAGGCTTGATTCCCTCTGAATCTCTTGTACAGTTGGGTTTTGACATGCTCCCTACATTAAACCAGCTGCCTGTAATGAATAAAAAATAAAAAACTTTTTTTTTGCATCGTTTTAATGATTTCCTGTTGCGGCTGCGATCAAGTTTCATTCTCGCGCAGCTTGTTTAATAACTTCATGAGCGTGTGTTTTCTGCTACGTGTGTGCGCCGTTCTCTTTGTTCCGTGTGTGTGTATGTGTGTGTGTGTGTGTGTGTCGGCGCGCTGCGCTCTCTGCTCCGTGTTTGCGCGCTGCGCGTTCTGCTCTGTAGTTAACGGCCCAAATGCTCGAATCATGTGCCGATCGGCGATCACGCACTGGAAAAGCAAAGTCCGCTCAAATAACGTGAAATTTAGAGGTGGATAAACGCAATGTAGAGGTGGATAAACGCACTTTGGAGGTGGGCAAACGCTATTTCCAAATTTTGGGAGGTGCGTAAACGGCGTTTACGTGCGTTTAGCCTCCACTACATCCCTGATCATCACTACCAGAGTATATATTTCCTTGCCTTTTATTGGCATAACTAGTCTGTTTTATAAAGACATGGTTATAGCAGCTAGAGAAAAAAAAATGTTGAAGAAATAAAGAGTCAAGAGCCCAACTAAAGAAAGCACTAATCACGATCATGGTAACTTTAAATGAAATATTGTCAATACATCATCAACATCTAAACCTCAGTTATTTCACATTAAGTCTGATTATGACAGAAATAAAGTCAGTCTTCTTTTCTCTTCAGTTGATTTCATCTAAAGCTGTGGCTTAAGTCAGCTGTTTACAGTAAAATCTCACTGTCAAATTTACTAAACAAAAAAGTACAATTCTGTGATTTGCTTTGTGTGATTTTATGTGTTTTTGCACATAATGCTATAGTCAGAGGTGGGAAATCCAGGGCCCAATGAGTAGAAGTCCTGCCATAGTTTATTCCACCCATAATCTCAGTCAGCTGATTTCACTAATTAGTTCTCTCTCCTGTCAGAATTTAGGAAATCCAGGTGATTGGGACAAAATACTGAGGAGGACTTTTACTTTCTGAACCTGGACTTTACACCTCTGCATAGCAATGCCACATGTCAGCCAAGAGCAAAGAAATAAACCAGAACTGGACATGATCGTAGCCAAAAAATAGTAATTTCAGCCACAGCCTTAGATGAAATCAACTGAAGAGAAAAGAAGACATTAAATCTGTGAAGATCTCAGCAGAGGAGGATTAAACAACTCCACAAACAGCATTACCAGTGTGGAATAACAAATTTTAAGAATCTATTTCAGATATGCTTCCTTAAATAAACATCACGGTGAAGAATACTGATTTTAGCATGTGAGGCATAGATGATGACATTTCAAAGAAGATTAAGTCAAGCAACCCAGGTGTTGGACATTAACCTTTGTATCCGGAATGAAGGTATGGGTGATGCTGTCAGGCTGATTGGATCATTTGATCCAATCAGCATAGTGTTATGCTGACTCTTGATTGAATCAACTCATCCCTATGTCTTGGTTTGAGTTTGTCTCCACCTCTATGTAATCCCTCCCCCTTGGAATGTATATAACTACAATGCATACTGTATTAGAGTTAGACTTTTGAAGAACTGCAGCCACGTCAACGCGAAGTCCTCAATAAAGAATAACTTCTTCAACGTGATCCCAAAAGTCTCCTGGTCTTCGATTCTGAGTTTACAACAATTTGGTGCCGTGACCCGGATGGAGAAACTGAAACTCAACAAAGAACTTCAAGCTCAAAGATCTGAATCTTGAAACTTCAAGCTCAACAAAGATCTGACAAAGATTGCCAGACTGAATCTTTCCAGCTTCCTCCAGATTGAAAACTTCAAGCTCAAAAAAGATCTCAAAGCCTGACTGAGTTCCAGACTGAATCTTGAAACTTCAAGCTCAAAGATCTCAACAAAGCTGACTGAGTTCCAGACGAACGTTTTCTGTGCAACCAACGATTCGGTGAGTTTCACTCTATTCAAAGAACCAATGCAGACCAGTACAAATTTGTTTTCCTCTGCGCCGACAGAGAAGAAGTTAACAAACAGCTGCAGGGTTTTGTTAACTAAGTTATCCTCTAAAGTTGTCTTTTAGAGATGAAATTTATCCTCTGTTCTTGTCAGGCAGGGAAGATTAGCGTAAAGTGCTAGTTTTGTATTTGTGTTATCCTTTGCTCTGGGCAAGGAAGTTAACAATAGTTGATCTGTGTTAACGTGTACCCTCTGTTGATCAGAGAAGTTTAGTGTTTGTTTGTGTGGTAACATAGAAATTCACAAAATGTTTAGGAAAAGTACTAGACTGATTCCCACAACTGAGAAAGCTGGACTAGCTACACCTTTATGGACAGATAGAGAATTCAAGTCTTTGTTATCAGAGCACATGGACTCCATCGTGACTGAGCCAGTCAGATTGAATTTAACAAAGAAATTTGGCATTGATGCAGACAAAGTATGGTCAATTGAAGATTGCAAGAAAGTGTTGGGTGCATGTATCAGGAAGAAAAATGTGAAAGGTATTATCTTCTGTCACAGAGAATTTAGCTTATCCATTGAACAAGAACAAGCTCATTGTATTGATAAGTTAAAAGAACAGAACAAACAATTGCATACTCAAGTGTCCTGTTTCAAGAAAAAGTTGGGCCATAACAAGGCCTCAACCAAATGTGACTCAGAAGACCAACAGTCAGATGAAAGCTATCCTGATTTACAGTCTTTTGATAGGATAGAAGACAATGTCAATGTAAATACAGTTGAAATCTATGGACCAAGACAAAAAGCTCAGGGAAAAGGGGTTGATCCAGTTCAATCTGAAACACCCATACTAGCAGTCAACACAGCTTTATGTCCTAAAGATATAGAGAGACTATCCCAGAGCTTACCCTCAGCACGCACAAATTTTCCTGAATTTAGAAGAGCATTGATCAGTAAAATGCGTCTCTATGACATGTCGTTGCCAGAAGTCACACAGCTGATATCACAAATTCGAACTGAATCTGAATTCAACAGTTTTGAGTCTGCTGTTACGTCTGAACTACAACATGCCAGTAAAAGCGATTTGAGAGAAGGTGTTTTGAAAATCCTAAAGAATATCTTAGGACCCAAAATAAATTGGTCTAGAATCACTAACTGTGTGCAAAAGAAGGGTGAAACTGTTTGTGAGTACACAGAAAGATTTTGTCAGTCAGCTGCAGCTAGGGCTGGGCGATTTAAATCGCGATATTGTTATGCGCATCTCGTCAGTAAAGCCGGTTCCTTGATTAGTAGTAAATCGCCATCACCTGCTTTCAGATGGAGCGGCATTTAGGGCTGATGAGATAATCAAGTGATTAATTTAGTGATGATTGAGCATTATTGAAGACACCTGATGTTAACAAGCAGAATCACTGAAGGAGAAAATCACAAATTGTAAGTTACCATTAAGGTGATGGGTGTTTGCTTTAGTTGGGCTCTAGACCATTATATGTTTACTTTAATATTTACAGTTGTTTGTCTGCTGTTATTGGTTTATAACAGTTAAATGAACAAAGTAAAACTATCTTATAGTGTTGGTTATGTTTTGACATAATCATGCTGTGATCTGAAAAATGAAACTTATTGAGGTAGTTTGGTTTAACTTGTTAGCAGCAGTTTTGTGATTCTTCAGCCTGATTATCAGTACTTTATTTATAATTCAAAATATTTAATAAACATTGTTCTGATCAAAAGACATTCAGACAAATTCATTTTAAACACAGACATCAATAATCAGCCTGTGAATCTCAACAATGGTGACAATAATAAAGCATGTTGCAGTGGCTGCCACCAATCACAACTCATTAATGGTTCCCATCATGCATTGCGGTATGAATAAATTATGATCTGAATTGTCTATGTAATTTACTTTTCCTAATTGAATATTCTGCTCCTCACCATTGTTGAGATGCATAGACTGAATCTTGACATCTGTGTGTGCCTAAAAGAATAAAAAAAAAATTTTAAACAACTTTTAAGAAATCCTGTATATTATATCAACAATTCTGGGCATTTATGCAGATTCACAGTTATGCTGTAACCAACAACATAAATCGAAGTCAGAAAGAAGGATTTTAATGAGTTCAGTGATCAAGTTCAAATGATGATTGTCATTATATAACCAACACCATCAGATCACTTTTTTTTCTTTGTTCAGCTGGCAGTTATAACTCAGATACAACAGCCAAACAAAATCTAAAGTTAATAATATATGGGTCAAGAGTCCAACTAAAGCAACCATTGATCGCCATAACGGTGGCTTACAATTTGAGATTTTCTCCTTCAGTGATTCTGCTTGTTAACATCAGGTGTCTTCAATAATGTTCAATCATCACTAAATTAATCACTTAATTATCTCATTAACTTAAACATTCTTGAGTGTGGACTCATACACTCCCAGGAGTGTTAATTTAACGCTGGAGTTTTTGCTGTGTACAAAGAGCCGTAGTTAACTGACAAGCTGAGCCATATCGCATTAAATATCGCTGGCGATACGTCCGCGATATTAATGCGATTTGGCTCAGCTTGTCAGTTAACTACGGCTCTTTGTAGTAAATGCCGCTCCATCTGAAAGCAGGTGATGGCGATTTACTACTAATCAAGGAACCGGCTTTACTGACGAGATGCGCATAACAATATCGCGATTTAAATCGCCCAGCCCTAGCTGCAGCATACAGTGGTATAGCGGACACTTCAGAGAAGGTGTTAGAGGATAATGCACAGCAAAAACTCCAGTGTTAAATGAACTCTCCTGGGAGTTTATATGGCTCCAGACTCAAGAGTGTTAAAGTGTTAAAATATGAGTGTTAAATTAACACTCAAGAGTGTTAAAGTTAATGAGCTAATTAAGTGATTCATTGAGTGATGATTGACCATTATTGAAGACACCTGATGTTAACAAGCAGAATCACTGAAGGAGAAAATCAATTTTTTTAAGATACCGTTATGGTGATCAATGTTTGCTTTAGTTGGGCTCTTGACCCTTAAACTATTAACATTAGATTTTATTTGGCTGTTGTATCTGAGTTATAACTGCCAGATGAACAAAGAGAAAAGTTGATCAGGTTGTGTTGGTTATGTTTTGACATAATCATAATTTGACCTGAGTCACTAAACTCAATTAGAGTCTAATCTCTAACTTAAATGTATATTGTTGATTACAGCATCACTGTGATTCTACAGCATAAGATCCAGAATTTTCTAAATAATCTAAAGTTTTTTTTTTTAAGTTGTTCTGATAAAACAAAATCTTTCTTTTAGGCACACACAGACATCAAAAATCAGTGTATGAATCTCAACAATGGTGACAAACAGAATATTCAATTAGGGAAAGGAAATTACTAAGACAATTCAGTTCATAATTTATTCATACCGCAATGCATGATGGGAGCCATGAATGAGTTTTGATTGGTGGCACCCAGAATGCACTGCAACATGCTTTATTATTGTCACCATTGTTGAGATTCACAGGCTGATTATTGATGTCAGTGTGTCTAAATAAAGTAAATTTCTTTCGGTAATTGTCTTTTGATCAGAACAACTTTCAAGAAATATTTTGGATTATATTGAAAATGCTGATAATCATTTGCTGTAGAATCACAGGGCTGCTGTAATCAACAAGATAGACATAACTCTCTAAATGAGATTTGTGCTTCAGGTCAAATTATGATTATGTCAAAACATAACCAACACAACCTGATCAACTTCTCTCTATGTTCATCTGGCAATTATAACTCAGATACAACAGCCAAACAAAATTTGAAGTTAATGATTTAAGGGTCAAGAGCCCAACTAAAGCAAACACTGATCACCATAACGGTGTCTTAAAAAATGAGATTTTCTCCTTCAGTGATTCTGCTTGTTAACATCAGGTGTCTTCAATAATGGTCAATCATCACTCAATTAATCACTTAATTATCTCATTAACTTTAACACTCTTGAGTGTTAATTTAACACTTATATTTTAACACTTTAACACTCTTGAGTCTGGAGCCATATAAACTCCCAGGAGAGTTCATTTAACACTGGAGTTTTTGCTGTGTGGCCCTTTAGTTCGCACATGGTCTGATGGGCTTTTGTCAGAACACAGAAAGGCGTTGCCTTTCTTAAACATCACATGGGCTACGAGAACTTTGCAAAACAACTTGGACAGTTTAGCTACTTGGGAAAGAGACTCTGATGTTAAAGAAAGAGTAAAAATTGCAGCAGCATCCTTTAAGATTAACACAGAAAATGAGGAGGGGAGGGGCTGCTTCAGAGTAGCAAGCAGGGCTGGGCGATTTAAATCGCGATATTGTAATGCGCATCTCGTCAGTAAAGCCGGTTCCTTGATTAGTAGTAAATCATCATCACCTGCTTTCAGATGGAGCGGCATTTAGGGCTGATGAGAGAATTAAGTGATTAATTTAGTGATGATTGAGCATTATTGAAGACACCTGATGTTAACAAGCAGAATCACTGAAGGAGAAAATCACAAATTGTAAGTTACCATTAAGGTGATGGGTGTTTGCTTTAGTTGGGCTCTAGACCATTATATGTTTACTTTAATATTTACTGTTGTTTGACTGCTGTTATTGATTTATAACAGTTAACTGAACAAAGTAAAATGTTATCTTATAGTGTTGGTTATGTTTTGACATAATCATGCTGTGATCTGAGATAGTTTGGTTAAACTTGTTAGCAGCAGTTTTGTGATTCTTCAGACTGTGATTATCAGTACCTTACTTATAATTCAAACTATTTAATAAACATTGTTCTGATCAAAAGACATTCAGAAAAATTCATTTAAAACACAGACATCAATAATCAGCCTGTGAATCTCAACAATGGTGACAATAATAAAGCATGTTGCAGTGGCTGCCACCAATCACAACTCATTAATGGCTCCCATCATGCATTGCGGTATGAATAAATTATGATCTGAATTGTCTATGTAATTTACTTTTCCTAATTGAATATTCTGCTCCTCACCATTGTTGAGATGCATAGACTGAATCTTGACATCTGTGTGTGCCTAAAAGAATGATTTTTTTTAAACAACTTTTAAGAAATCCTTTATATTATATAAAAAATTCTGGGCATTTATGCAGATTCACAGTTATGCTGTAACCAACAACATAAATCGAAGTCAGAAAGAAGGATTTTAATGAGTTCAGTGATCAAGTTCAAATGATGATTGTCATATAACCAACACCATCAGATCACTTTTTTTTCTTTGTTCAACTGGCAGTTATAACTCAGATACCTCAGACAAACAAAATCTAAAGTTAATAATATATGGGTCAAGAGCCCAACTAAAGCAACCATTGATCGTCATAACGGTGGCTTACAATTTGAGATTTTCTCCTTCAGTGATTCTGCTTGTTAACATCAGGTGTCTTCAATAATGTTCAATCATCACTAAATTAATCACTTAATTATCTCATTAACTTAAACACTCTTGAGTGTGGACTCATACACTCCCAGGAGTGTTAATTTAACACTGGAGTTTTTGCTGTATACAAAGAGCCGTAGTTAACTGACAAGCTGAGCCATATCACATTAAATATCGCTGGCGATACGTCCGCGATATTAATGCGATATGGCTCAGCTTGTCAGTTAAAGCAGCACTCAGTAGCTTCGGGACTTCTTCGCTGTATTCTCGCTTTTTGCTCGCAGGTTTCTCTCTAGAGCTCCCCCCACAGCTTCGGAATAGATATTTGACAACACTGTTGTAAAAACTCGTTGTTGATTCTCAGACACCAGAGGCTATAGATCAACGACATCAAAGCAGATGGGACGTTCTTTAAAACGTCTTCTTCATTCGGGTTCGGACAGCGTGAGGGAGCGCAATAATGACAGCATTTTAGCAGATTTCTTTTGGCCGTAAAGCAATTGTTTACATCGCGAGACCTGATATCACGCGAGACTTCCTGACGCAGCGGCCGGCAGCCCGCCGGCTCAAAGTTGCAAGTGCGGATTTTCCGCTCACGGGCACCAGGGGGGTGCGAAACGACCACCATTCAACCCGAAATAAGTAATATAACCATTCCAATGACTCCGAAGCTGTTCAGTTAAGGTAAAAAAAAGTTACTTAGTTCACCTTTAACTACGGCTCTTTGTAGTAAATGCCGCTCCATCTGAAAGCAGGTGATGGCGATTTACTACTAATCAAGGAACCGGCTTTACTGACGAGATGCGCATAACAATATCGCGATTTAAATCGCCCAGCCCTGCTTGCTACTCTGAAGCAGCCCCTCCCCTCCTCATTAAACCCCAGATAGCAACATTGTTTCGGCCCAGATCCGGCCCACATCTGGCACTTGTGGAATGCGGATCTGGCCCACATGCAGCGTGGAATGACGGCACTTGGGTGGCCCACTCCTGTTTGCCAGATCTGGGCCAAGAGCAGGCCATAGCAATGCCACATGTCAGCCAAGAGCAAAGAAATAAACCAGAACTGGACCTTATCTGAGCCATAAAATCTGTGTATATTAAATATAGAGTCATCTCATCCTTAATAAGCCTGTTAACAAGCAGAATCACTGAAGGAAAGAAGAGAACAGAAAAAGAGACAAGCAGAAACACAAGAACTACAACTGACTTCAGCCACAGTCTTAGATGAAATCGACTGAAGAGAAAAGAAGACATTAAATCTGTGAAGATCTCAGCAGAGGAGGATTAAACAACTCCACAAACAGCATTACCAGCTTCACTTATTACTAACCAGACTGACTTTATTCCTGTCAGACGTCTACAGAAGTTTGTATTGATAATTAACAGAGGTTTAACTCTATAATATGTTTCATTTGTAGTCACCATAACAGTGGTTAGTGTTTCCATTAGTTGGGATCTTAACTCTTATTATATTTTTTGTCTTTCTTTGGCTGCTGTGACAGTGTGTGTGTCAAACACATTTACAGCAGCAAAGAAAGCTAAAGTGAAATGAGATCAGGTGATGATGGTTACCTGTTGATGGTTTTATAATCAACATGAAATAACCTTTTTCACTGATGTTTTTGGAATCTAACAATTGTGTTGATCCATTAATATCTTCACATCACAAACTCTGTGTGTTACTGCAGCATGAGATCGAGAAATATTATAACAAGTTAGAAGACTTTATCAAGCATGAGCACCAAAAAGTCAGTTTAATAAGACGCACACAGACATCAACAATCAGCGTATGAATCTCAACAATGGTGACAATCAAAAGTACTTTGCTGCAATGCATGCTGGGTACCAGCATAGTACAAAACTCCCAGCATGCATTGCAACATGAATAAATTATGCAGCTGAATTGTCCTATAATTTTGTTTGATTCTAAATATTTGCTTAATTTTTTTTGCTGTTGTTTCTGTTGTGAATTAGTAGCTTTTCAGTGATGTTCTGAATTATTCTTTTTATCAAAATATTTGTGATTGTCACCATTGTTGAGATTCATACGCTGATTGTTGATATCTGTGTGTGTCAGCTTAAGCTATTTTTTTTTTTATCTCATGTTTGATAAAAGCTTTAAACTGACTGTTATAATATTGCTAGATCTCATTATGCAGTAACACAGGGTTTGTGATATGAAGATATTAATGGATCAACACAATTGTTAGATTCCAAAGACATCAGTGAATGAGGTTATTTCATGATGATTAAAAAAAACCATCACCACCTGATCTCATTTCACTTCAGCTTTCTTTGCTGCTGTAAATGTGTTTGACAAACACACTGTCACAGCAGCCAAATAAGACAAAAGATGTAATAAGAGTTAAGAGGCCAACTAATGGAAACACTAGTCACTCTTATGGTGACTTCAAATGAAACACATTAGAGTTAAACCTCTGTTCATTCTCAATAAAAAACTTTTGTAGACGTCTTACAGAAATAAAGTCAGTCTGGTTAGTAATAAGTGAAGCTGGTAATGCTGTTTGTGGAGTTGTTTAATCCTCCTCTGCCTGTAATCCTGTCTTCTTTTCTCTTCAGTTGATTTCATCTAAGACTGTGGCTGAAGTCAGTTGTAGGTCTTGTGTTTCTGCTTGTCTCTTTTTCTGTTCTCTTCTTTCCTTCAGTGATTCTGCTTGTTAACAGGCTTATTAAGGCTGGGATGACTCCATATTTAATATACACAGATTTTATGGCTCAGATAAGGTCCAGTTCTGGTTTACTTCTTTGCTCTTGGCTGACATGTGGCATTGCTATGGCCTGCTTGTGGCCCAGATCCGGCAAACAGGAGTGGGCCACCCAAGTGCCGTCATTCCACGCTGCATGTGGGCCAGATCCGCATTCCACAAGTGCCAGATGTGGGCCGGATCTGGGCCGAAACAATGTTGCTATCTGGGACGCATGGGGCCACTTGATAAGGTGTTAACCATTTGGGCTGTGAGTGCTTAATGTCCCCAGAAACAACAACAAAGACGAAAGACTGATTTTTGTTTTACAATAGACTACAGAGTAGCCAATAAACATATTGATAGAATCACCCCGCTAGTGGCAGATCCATCTACAATTTGTAATGGCTTACCATTAGATTGTACGATTTTTTCAGTCAAAGCCATACCTCCGCCTACTACCATTAAAACACTACGCTCATTTTTAGGAACAGCAGGTTACTGTAGACCGTGGATTGAAGAATATGCCTCGATTGCTCAGCCTCTCTATGACTTGTTGAAAGGCCATGGTAAAGATTCAGATATTGTTTGTATGGAAGAACTTCACCTCAAAGCATTCAATGATTTGAAGAGAGCACTATGTCAAGCACCAGCATTAGGAATTGCCCAATCTGATAGACCCTTTGTGCTTTATGTCCATGAACACATAGGTTTCATGACTGCATGTCTAATGCAAGATCATGGGGGCAGTTTACGCCCAATTCATTACTATTCTGGTAAACTTGACATAGTCGCTCAAGGTATGGGCCCATGCCTCAGAACAGTACAGGCAGTTCATCTAGCTCGTCAGGCTTCATCAGTAATGGTGTTAGGTCAAACTGTAAACGTAAAATGTCCTCATGCAGTATCCGCACTAATGAATCAAGCAAAAGTCACTTCTGTCACTTCCTCTCGTTGGGGAAATTGGTTAGCAACTCTCACAGCCCCGAACATTGTTTTACAGCGTGCACCAGTCACGAACCCCTCCTCATGTATGATGTCTGCAATGACTGAAGTTGTGTTAGAGGATGAAGGCGAAATGACTCATGATTGTGTTACGCTTACATACACAGCGACAAGTGAAATAGCAGAAACTCCCATAGAAAACGCAGAATTGGAGTTGTTTGTTGATGGTTCAGCTCAAGTTATTGACGGTAACAGACGAGCAGGATATGCAGTAACTTCCACCACTGAAGTGGTTGCTTCAGGTCGTCTTTCAGATCATTTTTCAGCTCAAGCTGCAGAACTAGTAGCCTTAACAAGAGCATGCACGCTAGCTTCAGGATCAGTTGCAAATGTCTACACAGATTCCAGGTATGCTTTTGGGGTAGTTCATGATTTTGGTGTCATTTGGCAAACCAGACAGTTTCTAACTTCTGCTGGATCCCCCATTAAGCATGCTGGATTAGTGAAAGATCTAATGTTTGCCATGAAACTTCCAAAGAAATTAGCGGTGATCAAAGTGAAAGCACATCTCACAACTAATACTGTGGAAGCTAAAGGTAATGCTCTTGCTGATGTAGCGGCTAAACAGGCTTGTTCCTATGCGACTGTACAAGTGTGTTCAGGTAGTACAGCACAGAAGACAATTCTGCCTCCTGAATCCATCATAGATCTGTACAAAGACGTTCCTCTATATGAAGCATGGACATGGTTAGACAAAGGAGTCGCTGTGGATTCATCCGGCTGCTGGACCAAAGGGGGAAAGTATGTTGCTCCCGAATCACTGCTGCCATATTTGGCTCAACAAATACACAATTTGGGTCATAGTGGTCCAGCAACGATGAATCACAGGTTCTCAAATCAATGGTGGAATCCAAAATTCAGAAATGTAGCCACAGAAACAGCCAAGAGGTGTGTTACATGTCAGAAAAATAATGATGTACCAGCAGCCATTACACCAGCAGCACATACCCCAGCTCCACCAGGACCATTTCGTCACTTGCAAGTTGATTACATCTCGTTGCCTCGTTGTAAGGGAAAAACTGACGTTTTGGTAATAATAGACAAATTCTCAAGATGGGTAGAAGCTTATCCAACAGGGCGTGCTACCGCTGCACATACTGCTAAATGTTTTGTCACTGATTTCATTCCCAGATGGGGATTACCAGATTGCATTGACTCAGATCAAGGTACACACTTCACAGGACAGGTAGTTAAGGAAGTGTCTAAAATGTTGAAGATTAAGTGGAATCTTCACTGCCCCTACAGGCCACAAGCATCAGGACAGGTTGAACGGGCGAACAGAACGATCAAAACCAGGCTAAGCAAAATGCATCAGGAAGGAGTGTCATGGGTTGAAGCGCTGCCAGCTGTACTGTGTAGTATGAGAGCGTCACCTAACAGATCAGTAGGACTGAGCCCTCATGAGATTATTACAGGACGCCCAATGCAGATGCCAGGTGTGATTGATCTTAGAAATGCTGATGTTCACATTGCCTCAGATGCCCTGATCTCTTACTGTGAACACCTTACAAATGCAGTACAGAGTGCTAGAGAGAGAGTTGAGTCATGTTGGCAGACTCCACCAGAGGGTGGACACACAATCGTCCCAGGTCAATGGGTCATGATAAAATCATTCAGACACAAGCCGTTAGAGCCTAAGTGGCATGGACCACATCAAGTGATGTTGATTACAGCAGCTGCAGTATTGTGTCAGGGAAAGAAAACATGGACTCATGTTTCACAATGCAAGGTTGTTCCTCCCCCTGCAGGGATAGGATAGGATGGACACATGGACCAGTGAGGAGCCCCAGGGAAGAACCGAAAGCAATATGCTTCGGGGGCCCACCCTGCGGTGAAGACTCCCTCATAGGCCTTCCCAACCACTAGTCCATCCTCACCTCACTGTTCCTTTTAGGTGTCTCATGAATTAAGAAATAGGGAAAGATGGAACAACAATAGCAGACTCAGATTGAACAGAGGATACAACCCTAATGTTTGCAGTCTTTACAACGAATACTGCTCTGTTGCCGTTGTTCTCTTTTGTTTTCTTTCTTAACTCTGTGCAGATACCACTTGACGGTTATCCCGAGAATCATATGCACTGACCTACACACCTGCATATGAAGACCCAACATCTAGGAAACAACTAGACCAACTGCAGAGACTACAACCAACACAGAAGAAAAAAAAATATACACAACGCAGAGACTCACCTACGGGAACTTCAGTCATCCATCAGAGAACTTGAACAAAATACAACAAGACATTCTTGATCTTTCAACAAAATTACACCAGATGATTGAAGATAACTTTTCATGGTTCGGAAACCTGTTAGTATCAAGTGTGTCAACCAACAAATGACTCATGTCCAGCACAAGGAAATAACAGTTCCAACTAGGGCTGGGCGATTTAAATCGCGATATTGTTATGCGCATCTCGTCAGTAAAGCCGGTTCCTTGATTAGTAGTAAATCGCCATCACCTGCTTTCAGATGGAGCGGCATTTACTACAAAGAGCCGTAGTTAACTGACAAGCTGAGCCATATCGCATTAATATCGCGGACGTATCGCCAGCGATATTTAATGCGATATGGCTCAGCTTGTCAGTTAACTACGGCTCTTTGTACACAGCAAAAACTCCAGTGTTAAATTAACACTCCTGGGAGTGTATGAGTCCACACTCAAAAGTGTTTAAGTTAATGAGATAATTAAGTGATTAATGTAGTGATGATTGAACATTATTGAAGACACCTGATGTTAACAAGCAGAATCACTGAAGGAGAAAATCTCAAATTGTAAGCCACCGTTATGACGATCAATGGTTGCTTTAGTTGGACTCTTGATCCATATATTATTAACTTTAGATTGTTTTTGTCTGAGGTATCTGAGTTATATCTGCCAGATGAACAAAGAAAAAACAAGTGATATCTGATGGTGTTGGTTATATTATGACAATCATCATTTGAACTTAATCACTGAACTCATTAAAATCCTTCTTTCTGACTTCGATTTATGTTGTTGGTTACAGCATAACTGTGAATCTGCATAAATGGCCAGAATTGTTGATATAATATTAAGGATTTATTAAAAAAAGTTGTTTAAAAAAAAAACACAGGCTGATTATTGATGTCTGTGTTTTAAATGAATTTATCTGAATGTAATTTGATCAGAAAAATGTTTATTAAATATTTTGAATTATAAGTATATATATATATATATATATATTAATATATATATATATATTAATTACTGGGCGAGGGCGACAATGATAGGCTAACAGCCGTCATTTACCCTGCCCATATAGCCAGCTGATGCAAAGCGTAGGTGAATTTATATTTACACAGAAGAAAGCCCTATCTAGTCTATTCCCCGGTACGGGTTGTGTCGAGACATTCGTTAGTCTGGTGGTTTGATGAGAAAAATATTAAATGTAGTTGCAATAAATACGTTAAGAATCCGCACAACGGAGGACTCTTATTCTGCTGTGCAGAACTGATGACGGAACAGTTTGATCTTCGGCTGACAAATCAGAGGAAAGGGGAGTTTAATTTCCGCCCACGTGTAGAAATCGAATATTCAAGCTGTTTATTAATTTTTCTAAATGGGAACGAAAAACGAGAAATCCAGCTGAATTCTTGTTTTTCGTTTTTTTGTAAAAAATGAAAAAACGAAAAAGGAACCGTTTTCTCATTTTTCTATATTCAATATTAATTCAAAAAACGACTGAACGAATGATACACGGATTCACACGAATCAGGTCCGTGTACGTTTTGATAGTTTGTTTTTTCGTTTGAAACACAAAACAAAATAACGAGAAACCACCTGTTTTTCGTTTGTCGTTTCAAACCAAAAACAAAGAAACGGTAAAAAAAGAGCCGTTCTCCCGTTTTTGGTTCTGAATCCAAAAACGAAAAATGACAAAACCAAAATCAAATAACGGTCCGATTTTGGTTTTTTGAAATTCCTTTTTCCATTTTTCCGTTTGAAGATCTACATTGAAATATAGACAGGTTGGCCACGTGACCCGGAAGTAATAGTAAATATGGCCCATCAAAATAAAAGCCAAGCTTTTAGAACGGTCATAATATTCAGCGCTAATGTTATACCAGACAACCAGAGTAACGTTAAAGGAAGAAAAATCAATTAATAAATAGCCTTATATAAACCGGACCGGAATAAATATGTTAGCAACAGTAGTTTATTACAGCTATTTAATATCCAGACATCACCAGTCACGTTTAATGAGCACATTGTTTGGCTCAATTTGTGTGTGCAGAGTTGTTACTGTTAGCGCTATATTATATAATTAAATGTATATTTAATGTGGTTTCCACCGTAATGGATAACTGTTCCCCCTTTCTACCAGCAGGTGGCAGTATTTAAATGACTGATTAACACTGTATAACGTGAGCGAGGTAACAGCGTGTCCTTGGGCTTTTTGAAAATAGATATGATGCTGTTAGGATAAAATTATATTTGAGGACCAACACAAGTTTTACGAGGGTGTCAATCGAATGGCAAAGACGAGATAGGGACTGATATTATTAGGCCTACGCATGACGTCACGTGGGAATTCACGTTGACAAGTATTCATTCAATCGCTGTCAGTTCGCTGTCCATTACGGTGGAAACCACATTAAATACAAATTTAATTATATAATATAGCGCTAACAGTAACAACTCTGCACACACAATAAGTTCTTAGGTTAACCTATATTACCAACTGTATTGAGCCAAACAATGCGCTCATTAAACGTGACTGGTGATGTCTGGATAGGCACGATATTAAATAGCTGTAATAAACTACTGTTGCTAACTACTTTATGTTTGCAAAATATCGAACAAGTACCCCTAGCTTTATCTACAATATCTAAGTTCTCAAAAGTATCAGGATTAAAACTAAACGTTAAAAAATGTGAAATTCTGCCCCTAAAAGACAGCAGCCAATCTGAAATATGTAATATCTCGCTCAAAAACACTATAACTTATCTTGGTATTAAAATATCGAGAAATCCTTGAGAAACTCTGGACCTAAATATGCTCCCGGTGACTATCAGACCATCAAAACCAAATTGAATTGTTGGTCTGCCAGAGATCTATCCATATATGGCAGAGTTCTGTTAAGTAAGGCAGAAGGGATGTCAAGAGCAGCTTATGTTTTCTCATCTCTAGATGTTCCAAAATCCACTTGTTCCCAATTTGATAAAATTCTCTTCAAATTTATATGGAAGAATAAGCCTGACAAGGTTAAAAGGTCTGTTCTCTCAAACCTTCTGGCTGAAGGTGATCTGAATGTACTGACATTTACTTCATTTAACCAAATTATAAAAATCAACTGGATTAAAAGATTCCTCAAGTGTCCAAATAGTATGTGGAATATTATTCCAAACAGCTTATTTTAAACTATTGGTGGTCTTAACTTTCTATTGATATGTCCTTTTTCGGTAGGAAAACTCCCCGTGAAATTAAGCAATTTTCATAAACAAACCTTGTTATGTTGGAATCTTATCTTTAAACACAATTTCTCCCCTCACAACTGTATTCTTTGGAACAATGCATATATACTACACAAAAACAAAACACTCTTTCTGAATAATTGGTTTATGAGTAATCTGAATACAGTAAACAATCTGCTAAATACAAAAAATGAATTGTATTCTTATGAGCACTTCATGGAAAAATATGGTATTGATACATCTCAAGAAGAATTCGAAATGGTGATTGAGTCTATTCCTGTTAGTCTTGTTTCTTTAGCACAGAGCATACAGACAGATACTTCTCTATCTGTAACAGTCGGTTCTCCTGCTATTTCTGGCATTCCACTTACAGATAAGAAATGTAACAATACTTTTATTAGAAACATACTTGATCCTACCAGTACTCCTATATGTAAACACCGATGGACTTTACTGGTCAAGAAACTATGGAACATGATCTTCCTGCTACCTCATCAGTATATTATTGTAAATAAAATCAAAGAAGTTTTATTCAAAATTGTTCACAGGTATTACCCTTCAAAAGCAAACATCTGTACTTTTTTTCCAACTGTGTGTAACATTTGTACTTTCTGTGGCTGTGAAGGAGAAACCATTGAGCATGTTTTTGTTGATTGTCCCCTTGTAGCTTCCTTTTGGTCCCATTTACAAAGATTTATTTCCCAAAAGATAAAAAAGAATATTTCTCTAAGCAAATTTGAAATACTTCTTATAGTCACTGAGCCATATTTATCAGCCAATGAAAAATATGTAATTAACTTAATTATTTTAGCTAAATATTATCTGCACAAAATGATTTGGCAAAGAAGCAAACCCTCCTTTTACAATTTCAAAATTACAGACCTTAAAAAATATTGGGACAGCATTGAAAATTTAAAAAAAAAAAAGAACAACAAATTAAACAAAACAATCAAATTATTTCATTATTTTAACTTTAATGCATAAGCAGACCCCTAAGTGTTTTTCATTTATGTTTCTATGTGTTTTGTTATTTTATTTCTATTTTATTTCTTTATTTCTTTATTTTTTCACCTTGTTAAGATCAGATATATGAAGCTGTATATTGATTCAATTTCGTATACGTGTTAAAATTGTAATTTGACAAAATGTTAATAAAATTTGTAAAAAATTAAAATAAAAAAAACTACTGTTGCTAACATATTTATTCCGGTCCAGGTTTATATAAGGCTATTTATTAATTGATTTTTCTTCTTCTAACGTTACTCTGGTATAACGTTAGCGCTGAATATTATGACCGTTCTAAAAGCTTGGCTTTTATTTTGATAGGCCATATTTACTATTACTTCCGGGTCACGTGGCCAACCTGTCTATATTTCAATGTAGATCTTCAAACGGAAAAATGGAAAAAGGAATTTCAAAAAACCAAAATCGGACCGTTATTTGATTTTGGTTTTGTCATTTTTCGTTTTTGGATTCAGAACCAAAAACGGGAGAACGGCTCTTTTTTTACCGTTTCTTTGTTTTTGGTTTGAAACGACAAACGAAAAACAGGTGGTTTCTCGTTATTTTGTTTTGTGTTTCAAACGAAAAAACAAACTATCAAAACGTACACGGACCGATGGGTATCTTCATGGGACCGAGGGTATCTTCCGTCCATTTCATTTCCTATTTGAAATGAAATAAGCAGAAACGAGAAACGGCGCCTTTATTCGTTTTTTCGTTTTTTCCAAAAAACGAAAAAACGAGATTTCGGCTTGATTTTTCGTTTTTTTAGTTCACGGGCAAAAAACGAATAAATGACTTCAAAATTCGTTTTGCACATGTGGACGGTCATGAGGCGCCCCTGTCAGCCGATTGGTCAAGAAAATCTGAGCATGTGACGTCATCGGTAGTTCCCCAGGTTTATTCAACAAAATAATAGTCCTATGGCTCTGCGTACCGCATATTAAACTGTTCAGGGCAGGTCCTGGGCTTACTTATGTGCAACTTAACGCGTTTCAGAGAAATATTTATATATCAGAAATATTAAATATTAATCTGCACCCAGACGGTTTTATTAGCTGTGCGGAGTTAAATCTGTGTGGTGAAGCACATACGCAGCAGTCATAACTCTTCTTTTAGACAATACGCTCAGTTTTGGACAAGGGGTGGTTATTGCAAATACTGTAATGCAAAACTGCTGATGGTGGTGGGTACCGCGATGATGGTAAATAAAATTGTACTGTAACTGTAGCTAATCATAGCTGCGAGAGCGAGATGATTGACAGGACGATAGCGGAGGAAAAAGCGCAAGATTTTGTTAGTAAAGAAGTGAGTTTGTCTTTGAAAACAACAACAACAACAAAAAGTTTTAATAACAGTGTTCATTTTAAAGGGACATTTCCAAATATATTTTATTTATTTGTTAGCCTATGCTGTTGTTATTCTGTCTTAATCGTTTTGTTAATTCAAGTTTAATACTATGCAGGAGTTTTTTGTTTTTTTTTATTGTAGCCTACTATTTTATTGTTGTTGTGTTTTCATTAAAAAATAACAATGAACCGCATTCGTTTGAAAGGTTAATCCATAGGTCTTTCATTTACTTGTGTTATCTCATCCGTCTTATTCTCTTTGTTAATAACGAATAGGCTAATGTTAATTAAAATTGTTCAAAGAGTGGAGGAAGATGTTGTCAAACATTAAAAAAATCTAAAATAAGCGCTATATGCTGAACGTAGCCTACCCTCGTGCACTGTTCGATTTCCGTGTAGGCTACTTACGGAGCGGGTCCAATTGACAAATTTGGTCAAATTGTTTTTTTAACCATTTTTTAAAACCGTTTTCTTTTTATAAACAGTGTAGGCCTACTGACTTTTTTTGCATCATTTTTTTTTTTTACGTTTTCATTTTTTCTTATACATTTGTAACGTAAACGACTCGGGGTAAATGTGAATTAGCTCAAGAATATAGGGAATATTAATATTTATAACGCATGGTCATAATTCATAAGTCGCATGTACATTTATTTTATCAATTTTCGAGATTACCTTGTTCTGTACTGTCTGATCATTACAGTTAAGAAGGGGTATCCCTTTTAGACTCCACGAAAGTTTTATCTTCTGGCCGCGAATATCAAACTTTCTGAGTTTATGAATTAAAACTACTCAAGGTAGTCAATATCGAGCTTGTAGCTTAGATCTTGAAGTTTCATTGACTTTTATAAGGTGGGTTTTCAAACACAGAGACAATTAAAAGTATAAATGGGTTTATTAATAAAATGGCACACACTAGAGATTATATAAACTACAAACATAAACGTACGTAAAAATGCAAACAAACCAATAAACATTTAACCGAACAAAAACATGAAATGAAAGAAAGAAAGATATAGAGGGAAGATAGAGGGTAACTTAGTCCACAGACCTAAGACCTAGACACCTGGAACAGCTTTTATAGGAATCAATATACTTGCGAGTGCTCTTTTTGGTCAGGCTGAAGCTGATGCAAGAAGCGAGGATGGTGTCCTGTTTCTGCTGCGTCTTCCGGTGTCGCGGGAAGCTTGAAAGGCTCACTGAATGTGATGTTACCGAGAAAGTTCAGATTCGTCTCCCGGGATGGGAGAGGCTGGAAATCTTAGTTGCAGAGACCGGCAGCTACGACTCGAACATGGGTTCGTTCGATGGAGAAGGCCAGGGCCTCCTTCAGATGTTCCTTGGAGAAACGCCGCGCCGGGGAGAGGATCAAGAGAAGTTGGATGAGTTGGAAGCGGAAGGATGAGAGAGAAGAGAAGAGAGAATCTTCCTTTTAACAGACATCTGTTTACGCCCTGTTTTGGGGACAGAGCGAATCAAAACTTCTGATTTGTAGCGGGAAGAAGTCTTCTTTGTGTGAAGAAAAACACGCCCCCTTTTACCATATGTCTTATGAAGGAAAGGATTCATACTTAGAAATATGATATTTCCTGGAATCAAATGCATATTATTGTACCTTGCAGTCAAGATTCGTCTCCGTGAGATGGAGAGGATTACAGAGATATCAATTATGACAGGTAAAGATTGGGGAAACATAACGTTACACTTATATGCATAATTACACACAAATAAAGTTTGATTAAACACACAATAAAGTTGTCAGTGTTTCCGTTATGGCAAGTGACGACACTTTGAGAAACATAGGAATACATATCAACATTCAGTGGCTTGTTATGTGGAAGAATATCTGTTTCCAAAGTTCCAGAGTGTGTGTGTGTGTGTGTGTGTGTGTGTGTGTGTGTGTGTGTGTTCTGGAATGCCTTTGAGGCTTGGGTCGTAAAGTTTTATGGTCTGAGTTAGGGTTACAACACTATGGAGTGAATATTCTTTCAATGAATCTTCAGAATTAAAGATTTTACTCTAGCAAAACACACCTCTATTATAAGGCAAAGCTAATCACACACATACATATCGGAAGGTATACATTCAAGAGCCATATTTCTACATGACGTTGCACTTTAGTGGCTTTCGTGTGTGTGTGTGTGTGTGTGTGTACGTGTGTGTGTGTTCAGAGCGGGTTTTCTGTTGAGATCGGAATGTCATTAATGTCTTTGAAGCTCACACTGTCGAGAGGGGGGAAGCGAGTCGTAAACGGGGGTTCAGTTACAGAGTTTTCCAAGTCTGTGGGACTTAGAAAGTGTTTTCACTTTTAATTAGTATATAAATTAAAAGTCACTTTTTTTTTTTACCCATCGAGCCATAGTCGTTACACATTTTATGCTTATAACATCATAACTGAACAATTCAATGTAGCTGTATGAAAATAATGTTGACTTTTCCTAAGTTAACTTTCCCTTTAGTTTCCTATAGACATAGTTCCCTAGTTTCCCTAGTTTCATTCATTTTCTGTATCTTCAACAACATTTTCCTCAATCTCTGAAGCATCCTCTAACTCGGAAACATCTTCATCTGTATCAGTATCATCAAAAACCTGTGAAATTACTTATTTAAATGTCAATTTTTGGGAGCTCATTTTTCCTGCTGTCTATGTCAAAGTCTTGTGCCACACTAAGCAAAATTGTGGGAAAGCTCATTATTCACTCACATGGGAGTGAGAAACAAAACATAACAAAAACATACATCAAATAAATGTTTTTTATTCATTTATTGGCTCTGTAAAGCTGCCTTTGAAAATCATAAAAGGTTAAAAGCTAGGTATTTCAGATATCTTGAATATAGAAATGAGAGCTTATTTGTCTGACAAAGATTTTCATCTGTAATTTGCAATTAATTCTGAACAACGTGATTTAGCTTTTTCAAGTGTGTTTGGATAGGGTTAGATCACTTTTAGACACTTGCACTTTAGAACTGGAGTTGAAGTGCCCTGTCATACAAACACATGTGTCCGTACAGTTGCATTTTAATAGCTGAGGGACAAATTGACCCGGGCGGGAACATCACAAATGTAATAGTAATTTTGTTTGTATGTCAACACACATCAGCATGTAGAAACTTTGCATGCATGATCATGATGATAAATGAAAAAAAGTCACAAAATACCAACAAACAAAGGTTTAATATTATTTCAGGTAGATTGAAAAAATAAATGATGGCTCATTTTTACCATCTGTGGCTGACAAAATATTTTTCTGTATTAAAATAAGTGTGGAAAAGCTAATTTTAGCTTCATAAGGTTGTAAAAAAAAAAAAAAAAAAAAAATATATATAACCAAGCAATTTGATTATTTTGGGTCAGTAGCCTACAGTTGCATTAGAGTGTTAAAATGTTTGGGTCAAATTGGCCCGTGAACATCAGGAACGTAGCCTAGGCTACTATAGTAATTTTGTTTGTATAGGCTATGTCAAAACACATCAGCATGTTGAAACTTTGCATGTTCGTCATGATAAATGAGAAAGTCACAAAATATCAAGAAAAAAACCATAGGGTTAACAGTATTTCCAACAACTAGAAAATCTAAGGGTTCTTACTTCTTTCACACCTGCCTCATTTCAGCCTGATCTCACACACGAAACGTACATATTTAGACGTAAATAAAAACGATCCAATTCGTATATATTTACGTACCCAGATAGCAACATTGTTTCGGCCCGGATACGGCCCACATCTGGCACTTGTGGAATGCGGATCTGGCCCACATGCAGCGTGGAATGACGGCCCTTGTGTGGCCCACTCCTGTTTGCCAGATCTGGGCCAGAAGCAGGCCATAGCAATGCCACATGTCAGCCAAGAGCAAAGAAATAAACCAGAACTGGACCTTATCTGAGCCACAAAATCTGTGTATATTAAATATGGAGTCATCTCAGCCTTAATAAGCCTGTTAACAAGTAGAATCACTGAAGGAAAGAAGAGAACAGAAAAAGAGACGAGCAGAAACACAAGAACTACAACTGACTTCAGCCACAGTCTAAGATGAAATCAACTGAAGAGAAAAGAAGACATTAAATCTGTGAAGATCTCAGCAGAGGAGGATTAAACAACTCCACAAACAGCATTACCAGCTTCACTTATTACTAACCAGACTGACTTTATTCCTGTCAGACGTCTACAGAAGTTATTATTGAGATTTAACAGAGGTTTAACTCTAATGTGTTTCATTTAAAGTCACCATAACAGTGAATAGTGTTTCCATTAGTTGGGCTCTTAACGCTTATTATATCTTTTGTCTTTTTTGGCCGCTGTGACAGTGTGTGTGTCAAACACATTTGCAGCAGCAAAGAAAGCTAAAGTGAAATGAGTTCAGGTGATGATGGTTACCTGTTGATGATTTTATATTCATCATGAACCTTTTTCACTGATGTTTTTGGAATCTAACAATTGTGTTGTTGCATTAATATTGTCACAACACAAATCCTGTGTTACTGCAGAATGAGATCCAGCAATATCATAACAAGATAGAATACTTTATCAAACATGAGCACAAAAAAGAAGTTTAATATGACACACACAGACATCAACAATCAGCGTATGAATCTCAACAATGGTGACAATCAAAAGTACTTTGCTGCAATGCATGCTGGGTACCAGCATAGTGCAAAATTCCCAGAATGCATTGCAACGTGAATAAATTATGCAGCTGAATTGTCCTATAATTTTGTTTGATTCTAAATATTTGCTTTTATCTTTTGCTGTTGTTTTTGTTGTGAATTAATAGCTTTTCAGTGATGTTCTGAATTTATCTGTTTATCTAAATATTTGTGATTGTCACCATTGTTGAGATTCATACGCTGATTGTTGATATCTGTGTGTGTCAGCATAAGCTAATCTTTTGATCTCATGTTTGTTAAAAGCTTTAAACTGATTGTTATAATATTGCTAGATCTCATGCTGCAGTAACACAGGGTTTGTGATGTGACAATATTAATGGATCAACACAATTGTTAGAGTCCAAAATCATCAGTGAATCAGTCTATTTCTTGATGATTATAAAATCATCAACAGGTAACCATCACCTGATCTCGGTTCACTTTAGCTTTCTTTGCTGCTGCAAATGTGTTCAACAAACACACTTTGTCACAGCGGCCAAAAAAGACATAAGTTATACTAAGAGTTAAGAGCCCAACTAATGGAAACACTACACTGTAAAAAAAATTCTGTCGTTTTTACAAAAAAAATTTGGCAGCTGGGTTGCCAGAATAATTTTGTAAAAATTACAGTCACTGTAAAAAAAATCCTGTAAAATTTACAGGGATTTACTGTAAGAAATACAGACTTTAAGTTTGTTTATACAAAAAAATCCTGTTGTTTTTACAAACATAATTTGGCAGCTGTGGTTGCCAGAATAATTTTGTAAAAATGACAGTCACTGTAGTGTAAACAACTTTATAGTTTTAAATTGTGCATTTCAGTACAAAACTGCATAAAAACATCAATTTTCTGCCTTTTGTCTTGCCTTCTTTATTAATATTAAAGCAGCACAACATACACATTTGTAATATGTACAGCTTAATTATCTCATTGGAACTGATAGAGAAAAGATGGAGGTAAAGAGATGGAAGGAAACAAAGATGAGAAAGAGTAAAAATGAAAAATAGAGAAGGAGAGGGCAAGAAAGAGAATATTTGTTAAACAATTAATCTCTGCAAACTGATGTACAGCACAATATCACTCTGCAAACTGATCTACAGGACAATATCACAAAATATAAGAGCAATAAAACTAAGTTGCATACAAACTCGCCTGAAAAAATTATCTTCAGAACTGAGCATAGAAGCTGAAACAAACCTTATTCAGAGTAAAGTACAAACAAATGTCCATAGTTTCAGACATCGCGCCACTCATGATCTGAAAGTTCCTGAATTAAAGTAAGGACTCTTGGGTTCACATTGAGACGTGAAGTTTGTGTATTCTCCACTTTGGTGCCCTTCTCTGGGTTGATGGAGAAAAAACACCTTGGGAAAGAAGAAAAACAGGCAACTTATTAATTATAAAATAGTTTTATTAACAGAAAAAATAACTTACATTTCTTTATTCAAGATAAATAAAATATTTTAGTTATTAAAGGGTTAGTTCACACAAAAATACTGTCATTGATTACTCACCCTTCATGTCGTTCCAAACCCGTAAGACTTTAGTTCTTTCTTAAGTCTTCTTAAGATCATAAATTAAGATTTTTTAATGCAATCTGAGATATCTGATCCTTACATTGACTGCTACGCAACTGAAACTTTGCTTCAAAAAGTTGAAAGAGATTGAAAAACTAATCTGAATTGAAGTTAATTTAGTCTTTTATTCACATATTCATCAGCTTACACATCAGTTGTGGTAAATAGAAGCTCAAGCATGTTCACTTGACATGCGAGAACCAGGCAGCCTGTTTGAGCTTTCTCAAGAACCAATGAGATTTGTTCTTGTGCATCAAGCAGGGCTGGTTGAATTTGTTTGTGTTTGCTGACCGTTTATATGTGAATAAAAACCTAAATAAATCTGTTCATCAAATAAAGTGATGTGAAAATTTGGACTAAAACACTCAATTCATATGGATTAGTTTTTACAATCTCTTCATGAACTTTTTGATGCGTCAAAGTGGTAGTTGCGTAGCTGTCAATAGAGGGACAGAAATCTCTCCGATTTCATTAAAAAGCATTAATTAAAAGCTTCAATTGCGTTTCAAAGATGAACAAATGTCTTATGGGTTTGGAAAGACATTAGGGCAAGTATCCCTTGAACGAACCCTTTAATAATAGCTGGGCCTGTCAATCAGACATCTGCAGTTTATCAGTGACTCCAGTTAAAAATCAATGATAAAATAAAAGGCCATTTCATATGTTTATATTGCAATAATGACCTTTGTAAGTGTACAGACAGTTTAATAAGAAGATACGCGAAGTGTTGTCTTTATAAAGTATCTTCTTATTAAACTGTCTGTACACTTACAAAGTTCTCAATGCTTCGGTTTGCATGTAGGGACCCCTCATTATGCTACCGTGTTAGTGTGAGGCTATTTTGAGCCTTGTTAGTGTTATTAACTAGCGATTTATTTTGACTTAGTTGCTGCCCCATATACTAGCGTAATAAGCTAATCAGTTTTTAGAGATAAAACTCTTACATTTGATTATCATGAAAACAAATCCCAGAGAACGGCCGACTTGGTACCAATGTGTTAATACACCTCAGGTTCATTTTGCGCCGGAGTTGTCCTTTAATTTTATGAAGCGACGAGAATACATTTTGTAGGCAAAACAAACAAAAATAACGACTTTATTCAACAATTTTTTTCTAGCCTGTGTCAGACTCTTACGCTGTTGACGCAACATAAACAATGCAACGCTTCCAAGTCCTCCAATAAGGAACGAATCGCACGCATGCATCGTGGTGCTCAACTGAATATCGTCGGCAAACGGTAAGCCGGCATTCTGGCATTTTGGAAGAGTTGCACTGTTGCGTTGTAATGTATATGTTACGTCAACAGCGTAACGCCGGTTTCACACTGCACGCATTAGCAGAGCGTAAGCAGCGCAGGAGCAGTGCATATGGTGAGCAGGAGCAGGACACGCTGAACCGCGGGTTTTGTACAGACAGAGTATATCTATAATGGATAAGTTGGCATTGCTTTATTTCGTTTTCAAATACATTTAAGAGAAAAGACTTGTCAAGAAGCTTATTTTATTAATAATTTCATTTATATAACTTTTGGTTCATCTTTGTTTTTATTGTTCGGGCAAACAAGTTTGTTTTTGGACATTTGTTTTCTTTTTAAATTGCTTTTGGTCATTTGATTGACTGTTTAAAACACAATAGATATCATCAATGCGCTTTTTGGGTAAAACTGCGGTGTATTTTGGCCATGATCAATGCATTGTCTCTTTAATTCAGCGTAAGCGACACGTTAAAAATAGACTAGGCGCCGAAACTATCGCGGCACTGCTGTTCCTGCTCTGCTCCTGCTATGCGCTGCCGCGCCACTTCTGCGTGCGGTGTGAATACACTCATTGATTAACATGGACGCCGATTTTAACAAAAATACGCGCTGCTGACGCTTGCGGTGTGAAACCGGCGTAAGAGTCTGAGTACCTTAATTTTTTTAAGTTCAATAAAGTGAAATTGTTGCATAAAGCCTATCCAAGAAGACATACCTCTGCAGAAACTCCAGGGTTGATGCCAGCTCTGATGGGTAATGGATGTTGAAGATATAATAGCTCCCAAACATCATGCACAGGGCGGAAATGAAGGAGTGGATGTTGTCAAGTATAATGTTTTGATCCACACACAGCATGAACCGTTTAGCTGAAAAACAGGATCGACCTAAAAAGAAAGTAAGAAAAAAATATTCAAACAAAGATACTACAACATTACAGTAACAAAAATAAAAACAGTCTTCATTAAAGGAACACTCCACCGTTTTTTCATATTAAACTATGTCATTCCCTTAACTAAGACGAGTTGATACATACCTCTCTCGTCTCAGTGCGTGCACTCAATCGCTCTTGGCGCGCGGCGACACTTTGATAGCACTTAGCTTAGCCCAGTTCATTCATTAGGAACCAAACAGAGATGAAGTTAGAAGCGACCAAACACCTCCACGTTTTCCCCATTTAAATACAGTTACACGACCAAGTATGGTAACAAAATAAAACGTGGCGCATTTCTTAGCGGGTAAAAAGGATAACTATAATGTATGGCGGAATAGCACTTGGGACTCGGGAGCACTTCGATATTACTGCACCGAGTCGAAGTGCTCCCGAGTCCCAAGTGCTATTCCACCATACATTATAGTTATCCTTTTAACCCGCTAAGAAAAGCGCCACGTTTCATTTTGTCACCATACTTGGTCGTGTAACTGTATTTAAATACACTGAAAAAAAATTATTCGTTGAATTTACTAAAAAAAATTATCGTAAGTGGTTGCACACAATTGATTTTAGTACATTTAAACAAATGCATTAGGTTGAACTAGTTCAACTTAATGCATTTGTTTAAATGTAGATAAAATGAATTGAGTGCAACCACTTAACTTACAATAATTTTTTTAGGGAAAACGTGGAGGTGTTTGGTCGCTTCTAACTTCTAAACTAATAAAAATCGTTATTTTTAATCCTAACGTTACTTACTCAGCATGAAAGAAACTGAAACCCTGATTAATCCCCAATTCGTCAGCATCATTGACTAAATAACCTGAGTCACAAACATATACTTGTATAGTTACTGTTTTTTTTTATAAAACGAACTGTTTGTTCACTTACCAGCGCAAGATATCTCAATTTTACATGTAAACTCCACTTGCTCACTGGCAGAATTGGCGGGCACTCCCACTCATGAAGTTCATCAAAATGGCTGATCCTGTGATAATCAGAAATCTGCTTTGCTGCAGAAATGACAGTAAACATTAGTCGACTTAAAGCAAACTAACAAAATCGCTCTTTTTTTATACTAGTTAACATTATTCACCATTAAAGAAAACTGAAAAAGTTGAGCTGAACATAAAACCCACAGTCTAACGTTAACAGCCGAATTAACCAACAGTTCGTCCGCATCATTATGATGGCATAGCCTCAGTCAAAACTTGTACAGTTACAGTTTTTTTTTTTTTTTATAAAACCAACTGTTTGTTCACTTACCAGTGCAAGAGATCGGAATTTTACATGTCATACACAACTCCAGTTAGCAACTAGCTCACTGGCAGAAATGGCGGGCGCTCTCACTTGTGAAGTTCGTCAAAATGGCTGATCCTGTGATAATCAGAAATCTGCTTTGCTGCAGAAACGACAGGAAACGTTAGTCGTTAGATCAAACTAACAAAATCGCTTTTTTTAAATCTCAGTTAACGTTACTCAGCATGAAAGAAAAAAAAACTGAAAAGAGTTGAGGTGATAATAAAACCTACACAGTTTACAGCCTTTATCATCCAATCGTACGCATCATTATGATGGCAAAATATCCCCAGTCAAAACATACACAGGTACTGTTTTTTTTATTTATTTTTTTTTATAAAACGAACTGTTTGTTCACTTACCAGTTCAAGATATCACAATTTTACATGTCAGGCACAACTCCACTAGCACTAGCACACTGGCAGAAATGGCGGGCGCTCTAACTTATGAAGTTCGTCAAAACGGCTGATCACGTGATATTCAGAAATCTGCTTTGCTGCAGAAACGACAGTTGGACGTTTTTTAGCAAACTAACAAAATCGCTCTTTTTTATCCTAGTTAACGTTTCTCAGCATGAAAGAAACAAACTGAAAGAGTTGTGCGTTGAACTGAACATGAAACCCAGTCCACGCAAAATAGCCTCAGTCATAACATATAATTGTTTTTCAAGTTTGTAGAAAACAAACCGTTCACTTACCAGATTTGATATGTCATGCAAAACTCCACGGACTCGCTGGCAGAATTGGTGTGCGCGCACTCTCGTCGTGAAGTTCATCAAAACAGCTGATCCGTGATCCCGCGATAATCTGAAATCTACTGCGCGACATTCAAACGCAGATGTTCATATAACGTTACATGGGAATGTAAATTTTACATCAACAAAATATAAATATAAATATTAATGACATTATTCTGTAAATGAAAAAGAAAATAAATTATTTTATTTGATCATTTACAATTGAATTAATTAATTGTTCAAAATAACAAATGAACGGTTTGGCTATTGTATAATGTCCCCTTAACTGTCGACAGATACAATGTGCAATTCCTACCAGTTAATATTTAGCTAGTAATTTTACAGTGCTGTTGGACCTAAAAGACCCATTGCCTGTTTTTAAATATGAATTTTAAAATTCATATTAACACAGATGCTGTCCTTGGAACATATTTTGTCTGTAAAATATAACATGTATAAAATGTAAATTTTCTTGTTGATAGGCTATTGAGAATATGTATGTCCGAAAAATATTTTAACACTGTCATGTTGTAATTTTAACTGCATTGTTGCTTTCTGCATAGTTTTTATTTCTGCTTAAATTTCATAAATCTGTAAATTCTACAAATTAATATGATTATTTTAACACATTCTTGTAAAATCATCAGTTTTGTTTGGTTCAGTATTTTACATCAGCATTTGTACTATTTTCAAAATAGTACTGTAAATTTAACAAAATTTCATTGTTTTTCTATTTACAAAATTTTGATGTCATGATTTTACAGAATTACACAGTTAATTTCACAGACATTTTTTACAGTGTAGTCACTCTTATGGTGACTTTAAATGAAACACAGAGTTAAACCTCTGTTAAATCTCAATAAAAACTTCTGTAGACGTCTGACAGAAATAAAGTCAGTCTGGTTAGTAATAAGTGAAGCTGGTAATGCTGTTTGTGGAGTTGTTTAATCCTCCTCTGCTGAGATCTTCACAGATTTAATGTCTTCTTTTCTCTTCAGTTGATTTCATCTGAGGCTGTGTCTGAAGTCAGTTGTAGTTCTTGTGTTTCTGCTCGTCTCTTTTTCTGTTCTCTTCTTTCCTTCAGTGATTCTACTTGTTAACAGGCTTATTAAGGCTGAGATGACTCCATATTTAATATACACAGATTTTGTGGCTCAGATAAGGTCCAGTTCTGGTTTATTTCTTTGCTCTTGGCTGACATGTGGCATATGGCCTGCTTCTGGCCCAGATCTGGCAAACAGGAGTGGGCCACACAAGGGCCGTCATTCCACGCTGCATGTGGGCCAGATCCGCATTCCACAAGTGCCAGATGTGGGCCGGATCCGGGCCGAAACAATGTTGCTATCTGGGTATTATAGTGACTTTTACGTATCATATGGACGTTATTTCAGGTTCGATACGTATCTATATTTACGTATTACAACTTAAAATACGTATAGATTCAACGTATATCCATAAATGCATGACAGCCTGGTCTCATTGTTAATACGTTTAGGTTAATACGTAATTTTCAAAGATAGAAAACGTACGTTTTATAGATAAATGGAAGATCCCTTAACCCCACTCCCAAACCTAAACATAACGTTACCCATTTTATACAGAATATAAAAAGGACAAAACGTACAGAGGTGTGTGGGAAATGGTAATTTTATTAACAATATAGCATTAAAAGATTTTTTTAGCAGCTAATCCTACCCCTAAACCTACCCATAACAATTTCTTAAAACTACATAGGCTACAATTATGAAGAAAAATTACAACATATGTGTAATCACAATAATTTATTTATTGCGAACATGTCAAAACCGGTACCAAAAGTCGTTCACATGACGATGTGTTGCAGTCACAGTCCTCTCTTTCAGTATAATAGTTTTGAATGAGGTACAGAGCAGAATTTAAGTTATTAATCCAAGAAAATGTTAATGCGGCTTCGCTCTGTGTGAAGGCGCGCGCGCTTCTCCATTTCAAATGTTGTTTACAGGGTTGCCAGGTGCCAGCGAGGTTTTCCAGCCCAAAACCTCGTCAAAAACCGCGAGAATGCACAAAAAACCGCCCAATTTTTTTTTTGTGGCTTGTTTCTCGTTTATACACATTGAAATCATTAACAAGCTTTAAAATGACCCATTTTTCCGATTTTAGCCTATCCGATTTTAGAAACAATATTCAATTAAATGAACGGAAAAGTAGGCTACACTGACTTCAGTCAGACTATTCTAGGCCTACTATTAAACTATAAGCTTATGTTACGGAAAATAATGCGATCAACTTAGGCTATCAATGAGTCTGTTTATTGTCACTAAAAGTCGCTTGGAACAAAAGCATTCAACATAAAAACATCGAGTAGATATGGACATAAAAAATAACCCACTTTAACATTTCAGTTATTTCAAATGGCAACATGAAACATGCATATTAAAGCTGCCGTCGGCAACATTTTTTTGATCATATTCAGTGTAATCGACACTATAATCCGACAGAACAACATAAATAAGGTGGTTTTAGAAAAAAACCCGAGCTTCTAACTCCACCTGGAGCGTGTTATTTGTTTTGCAAAAATCCAGCGCTCCCGCTTCATCAGGTCCAATCAGCGCAGGGGGGTGTGAGATCTGACTGTCAATCACAGGTCGTGCACACGCCACAGATCCCCCTCACTCGCGCACGTTAATATCACATGCACACGCCACGCATGAAGTTCGCCTGGAGATTGCATGAAGCGTGATGGCGGAGAGAAAATCTACTAACAAGCTTCCAATTCCTCGGTTATTGCTATCTATGGATAGATTAGCCAGGGCAGCCTACCTCCGAGTCCATGGTGTTGATAGATGCTGAAGAGACGGACGCGTTCACAGAAAATCAGGTACACACACGCACAGTGACGCACTGACGAGCACGACCTCGATGGGAGGGTGCTCGCTGGCAGTGGGGAGGGGCATGAGAGTTGTAAACATTCAAAATTTTGGCTAATCGACCCAATCTGCCAGACTTGCCGACGGCAGCTTTAAGGCTGGGAGAAAAAATCGATTCAATTAGATATCGCGTTTTTATTTATTTATTTATTTATTTTTATGATTTTAAAATCTATTTATTTTTATTACAGAATATTACAGATATTAATTCAAATTAAATTGCTTTATTTTTGCCCTTGCTTATAGATGAGGTTGACAGAAGTTAGCCACTTTCGATTCAATAGAGGATGAAATGTGTCATTACCTATGGTCATTACAGAGCTGCACGATTCATCTTTAAAAGTCTGTGATCTCGATTCAAACACCCACGCGATCTTATTCCATTTCGTTTGTCTATTAAACCTTTGACAAAATCATATTCAAATCTGTGTTAGCGCTGCCGCTGACCAAGAAAGAGTGTCATGAACAGGTCATGAACCGCATTGACAGCTACCTAAGTTTGAAAACCCCGCAATCTACTATGTTGTTTGAGGGGCGGGCGGTGCCGGCGTGCGTCACTTTAAGGTAGTGGGAGGGAGTGTCTGTTGTGAGGTTAGGGGGCACGTCAGCCAGAGTTGTAGTGTGTGTGTGTGTGTGTGTGTGTGTGTGTGTGTGTGTGTGCGTGCGCGCGCGCGTGTGTGTGTGTGTGTGAGTGAGTGAGTGAGACTGCCTGCTGAACATTGGGTCGCAGGAATAAGGATCTGAAGTGCCGGTGTTTCGGCAACAAAAACCCGCCGAACTGATCCGAAACCAGCCCAATTTTTATCCACCCGCCCAAACCCATTTTTGCCCGCAAAATAGATTGCAAAACCGCCCAATTGGGCGGTAAACCGCCCAATCTGGCAACCCTGGTTGTTTACCGACTGAAATACGGCGTGTCGCAATCTGTGGCGAGAGCCAATGAGCGTTTGATATCACTGCCGTAAAACATGTCGTAATGCTTCTTTAGGGCGCAATTTTTGAATTTGAATTCATCATCACAAGCGCTGAATTTGACAGTTACGGACTGCGCTGCTTTGATAGCCTGTGAAATGGAAATGAAGATCACTCACTGGATAAAGGGCTGAATTTGGATCTCTTTCTTGCAAACGTATGGATTCTAAAGATTTGGATTATCAAGCTAATAAAATTGATGTCTTTTGTGAATTTATGTTGGGTTTTGGTGTATTATTGTTCTATTGGAGAAAACGCATTTTGTGTCTCACTGTAAATAAACTAAATATTACAAAATGGTTAAACGATTAAATAAGGTATTTTTAAGGTTTTAAAGTGTATTTTTGTGTAACTGCATGTAGGTTAATCCTCCGAAACGAGTTTGCAGCAGAAGGCACGAACAGAGCGAATGGTTATTAGCCTATTTCTTGAGTAAACTGCATTTAATAATAATAAATGCAACTGAAAACGTAATTGATAAGACATTTGAATGCAATAGAGTCAAATTAATGCCACGATTTTAATATGCATAAATAAGAATACGTACAAATATGTACGTCGGTAGAATTGTTCATACGTAAATAATTCACGTTTTTGTGCTGTTAATACGTAAATATTTTACGTTTTAGAGCTGTAAATACGTCCGTATTATACGTTTCTGTGTGTATAAAACGTAAGTAAATGTACGTATGGTAGAATTACACTTTACGTAAAAATACACACGTATTCTCATGAGATCACGTTGCTCATTTAGTTCTGTTGAATCGCACTAGAGTTCGTTTTCCCCCTTGGTGCGGTTCGCTTGGGCAGGTGTGAATGCAGCAATCGCACTCGGGTGCGCACCAAAAGCGGTACGCTTTCAAACGAACTCTGGAGCGGTTCGTTTGTGGTGAGAACGTGATCCGACCTCGAACAGACCCAACTGCCAAAGAACAGGCTATGAT
This sequence comes from Leuciscus idus, assembly GCA_021554675.1. NCBI lineage: Eukaryota > Metazoa > Chordata > Actinopteri > Cypriniformes > Leuciscidae > Leuciscus > Leuciscus idus. Next base: position 41,502,530 of record CM038621.1, on the reverse strand, counting down.
TAGCTACAGTTACAGTGCAATTTTATTTACCATCATCGCGGTACCCACCACCATCAGCAGTTTTGCATTACAGTATTTGCAATAACCACCCCTTGTCCAAAACTGAGCGTATTGTCTAAAAGAAGAGTTATGACTGCTGCGTATGTGCTTCACCACACAGATTTAACTCCGCACAGCTAATAAAACCGTCTGGGTGCAGATTAATATTTAATATTTCTGATATATAAATATTTCTCTGAAACGCGTTAAGTTGCACATAAGTAAGCCCAGGACCTGCCCTGAACAGTTTAATATGCGGTACGCAGAGCCATAGGACTATTCCCAGATAGCAAGCACATTTGGGCCGATTCCGGCTGAAATGCGTTACTGTCGGCTCAGTGTCGGCATCGGTGAAAAGATAATGGGCCAGAGTCGTGCCGACTGTGTACACAACACTTCTGGCTGACATACGGCTTTTTATGAAGGGCCAGTGTCGGCTTAAAGCAATTTTACTCGCGCTGGCTCATATACGGCGTTTTATGAGTGGGCCAGTGTCGGCTTAAAGCAGTTGTACTCGCGCTGGCTCATATACGGCGTTTTATGAGTGGGCCAGTGTCGGCTTAAAGCAGTTGTACTCGCGCTGGCTCATTAACGGCGTTTTATGAGTGGGCCAGTGTCGGCTTAAAGCAGTTGTACTCGCGCTGGCTCATATACGGCGTTTTATGAGTGGGCCAGTGTCGGCTGAAAGCAGTTGTACTCGCGCTGGCTCATATACGGCGTTTTATGATGGGCCAGTGTCGGCTTAAAGCAGTTGTACTCGTGCTGGCTCATATACGGCGTTTTATGAATGGGCCAGTGTCGGCTAAAAGCAGTTGTACTTGCGCTATTACTCGGTATAGCTGTGTGTATTTACCATCGGCCCGAGTTCGTTTTGTCACAAGCGGGCCACTTGAAAAAAGGTTTTGGCGGTTAATTTAAATCCTGAGGATCCTGCAGACGCAGACCAACGTTTCGAGAGGAATCATTCATCTGAAAAACGAGTAAGTAATTTATCCATTAATCCATTCATTTGTTGTTATAGTGCTGTTTGATGTATTAACGTTAATTGTCAAGATAAATATAGTGTTTATATATATATATATCTCTAACGTTAGATCAGATGTTTACGACGATAATACGTTACTTCAGAATATCCATTCGGTCCCGGAGAGAGTGTTGATGAGCTACGGTCTCTTTTTAGGATAAATTTGAGGTTTTCTTTATTAGAAAAACTGCTGTGCTGTTGGCTGTTGATCAGTGCACTGGATTTTGGCTAATGAAATGATATTGAGTTATATTCCTGTGCTCAAATTTAGTCAGTCAATTCGTCTTTTTCAACGAGTGATTAGTATAGGAGTCGAATCATAAGAGTCGGACTACGCTTTCGGCGCCATAGTTCTCTATACAGGCGACTCTTTCTGTTTTGATTCACTAACCTCTCAAAAGAGTCATTTATTTGTGAATCGAACTACATTGACCACAGTGTAGGCTACTACACCCGCGGAGACAACGTCCCAGATAGCAACATTGTTTCGGCCCGGATACGGCCCACATCTGGCACTTGTGGAATACGGATCTGGCCCACATGCAGCGTGGAATGACGGCCCTTGTGTGGCCCACTCCTGTTTGCCAGATCTGGGCCAGAAGCAGGCCATAGCAATGCCACATGTCAGCCAAGAGCAAAGAAATAAACCAGAACTGGACCTTATCTGAGCCACAAAATCTGTGTATATTAAATATGGAGTCATCTCAGCCTTAATAAGCCTGTTAACAAGCAGAATCACTTAAGGAAAGAAGAGAACAGAAAAAGAGACGAGCAGAAACACAAGAACTACAACTGACTTCAGCCACAGTCTTAGATGAAATCAACTGAAGAGAAAAGAAGACATTAAATCTGTGAAGATCTCAGCAGAGGAGGATTAAACAACTCCACAAACAGCATTACCAGCTTCACTTATTACTAACCAGACTGACTTTATTCCTGTCAGACGTCTACACAAGTTATTATTGAGATTTAACAGAGGTTTAACTCTAATGTGTTTCATTTAAAGTCACCATAACAGTGAATAGTGTTTCCATTAGTTGGGCTCTTAACTCTTATTATATCTTTTGTCTTTTTTGGCCGCTGTGACAGTGTGTGTGTCAAACACATTTGCAGCAGCAAAGAAAGCTAAAGTGAAATGAGTTCAGGTGATGATGGTTACCTGTTGATGATTTTATATTCATCATGAAATAACCTTTTTCACTGATGTTTTTGGAATCTAACAATTGTGTTGTTGCATTAATATTGTCACAACACAAACCCTGTGTTACTGCAGAATGAAATCCAGCAATATCATAACAAGATAAAATACTTTATCAAACATGAGCACAAAAAAGAAGTTTAATATGACACACACAGACATCAACAATCAGCGTATGAATCTCAACAATGGTGACAATCAAAAGTACTTTGCTGCAATGCATGCTGGGTACCAGCATAGTGCAAAATTCCCAGAATGCATTGCAACGTGAATAAATTATGCAGCTGAATTGTCCTATAATTTTGTTTGATTCTCATGCTGCAGTAACACAGGGTTTGTGATGTGACAATATTAATGGATCAACACAATTGTTAGAGTCCAAAATCATCAGTGAATCAGTCTATTTCATGATGATTATAAAATCATCAACAGGTAACCATCACCTGATCTCGGTTCACTTTAGCTTTCTTTGCTGCTGCAAATGTGTTCAACAAACACACTGTCACAGCGGCTAAAAAAGACAAAAGTTATACTAAGAGTTAAGAGCCCAACTAATGGAAACACTAGTCACTCTTATGGTGACTTTAAATGAAACACATTAGAGTTAAACCTCTGTTAAATCTCAATAAAAACTTCTGTAGACGTCTCACAGAAATAAAGTCAGTCTGGTTAGTAATAAGTGAAGCTGGTAATGCTGTTTGTGGAGTTGTTTAATCCTCCTCTGCTGAGATCTTCACAGATTTAATGTCTTCTTTTCTCTTCAGTTGATTTCATCTAAGACTGTGTCTGAAGTCAGTTGTAGTTCTTGTGTTTCTGCTCGTCTCTTTTTCTGTTCTCTTCTTTCCTTCAGTGATTCTACTTGTTAACAGGCTTATTAAGGCTGAGATGACTCCATATTTAATATACACAGATTTTGTGGCTCAGATAAGGTCCAGTTCTGGTTTATTTCTTTGCTCTTGGCTGACATGTGGCATTGCTATGGCCTGCTTCTGGCCCAGATCTGGCAAACAGGAGTGGGCCACACAAGGGCCGTCATTCCACGCTGCATGTGGGCCAGATCCGCATTCCACAAGTGCCAGATGTGGGCCGGATCCGGGCCGAAACAATGTTGCTATCTGGGGTGTAGGCTACAATCTGAAATAAAAAATAAGATTTATTTGGTTTTAACACTCCTGTGGGAACTCCGAAATGGAAAAGCGTTATAAGAGAAGCTGCAAAATAAGTGCAGCTTCTTAATTCATTGTCTTTGGCACGTCTTGTGTTCTTGAATGTAGCGTAATCTGCTTTTATTTATTTATTTATTTATTTATTTATTGCGTAATCTGCTTTAGAGCAGGTGCATTTTAGAGTTAAAGAAAAAATTAAAGCGTATATATCACTGTGTAATGTTATTAAAATGGTAGTTCTTGACATTTTGCTGCAGAGGGGATGTTGACTTACAATAATTATGAACGCACTGTTTGGAATCTGACACTTTTTACAGATATTTTGGTAACACTACAATAATTGGTTTCATTCGTTAATGTAGGTTTAACTACATTAGTTAAGATGGACTAAGAATGCACAATACTTAAAGCATTTATTAATCTTAGTTCATTTTCATTTTGACATGCAAAAGTTGTAGGCTATTTGTTAAGATTAGTCAATGCACTGTGAACTCATTTTTATTATACATTTTTATTGTATTTTTGTTAACTAATGTTGATTTAACTAAATATACTGTAACAAATGTATTGTTCATTGGTAAAGTTAGTTAACACATTTAACTAGCCTAATTTTAACAATTGAGACCTTATTGTAAAGTGTTACCGATATTTTAAACTGCTGTGTGAACTCTGGCAACAACATTTGTTAAACCTATGTGCTTAAACTAATGCTTAAGATCATATTGACCTCACAATATCTATTCCTTTATTTAAAAGGTGCAGTTCAGAGAAACCCTCACAGCTAATGCTGCTGAGATGGAGATCGAGGGATCATGGACTGGCAGCAGATCGAGGGGCAGACACAAGATAAGTTTAAATCTATTTAAAAACACACACCTCTTTAACCTAGCATAAACATAACACACTCACACATTTCTAAAATGCACATCTGTTAAAGGATTGTTAGGCTGCATAAATTCGGTCAACCAGAACCGGAAACGCTTCCCATAACACTAAATGTACTTGTTACATCGTAAGAAGAATGGCATCTACGCTAATGTTAGTCTCTCTGTCTCAGTCTTATCCCAAGGTTACTGTATTCAGCCAGATCTAGTCCATATCCAGACCAGATGATGGACCTGCACCCTCAGATGACCACAACAGCCCTGAATGCCAGACGAGAACATCACGACTAGATGAGACCTAGAAACAAACGGCGTGAAGACCCCTTTGACACAACAGTCCTCGGCACAGTCATCGGATCAGATCCACGAGAACCAGACCAGTCCTCCGCACAGACCCAACGGCCAGCTTCAACTCAATTGAGGTTTTCACATTAGAGGTTTTCACATTGGAGCTGTGAGTGTAAATTTTATTGTACAAGTACAAATATCTATTGTACAAGTTCTCAAATTCACATCTACATGTATGCTCTCGAGTTTTGCTACTCTTTTCCTACCTTCAAGCAAAAGGAGCTGAATAAAATACTCTGAATGATATCAATCCACAATCTGACTTGTGAAGCGGCCTGGATCCTAACACACACACACCATGTTTGTTGTTTGATCAGAGGAGAACTGGCCCTTCGACTGAGCCTGTTTTTCTTTCTCCATTCTGTCACTGATGGACTCTGGCTTGCTTAGTTGGGGACACTTATTCTTAATAATATTGATCTGCCTGCTGCATTAATAATGACACCATTATATGAGAACTGAACTGAGCTGGACGATGACATCACTGTTTTCTGCAGAGCTGCTTAATAATGAAAATGAACACTTTTTTATAATTGATATACTTTATACAGTTATTGAACATAACTGAATCAACACTGAACTGAATTCAGCTGAACAATGACACTATTTTCTTTTTAGAGCAGCTTTACAGCCAAATTGAACTGTTTGCATCATTGATCATTGTCCTGTTTAACCCTGTAAAGCTGCTTTGAAACAGTCATTACTGTATATAGCGCTATATATTTAATGGTGACTTGACATTTGCAAAAGGAATTTATTTAGTGTTAAAGAGAGTGAAAGATAGTTTGTGTGTGAAAGAGTGATGTTTTTCTTTTAATCATATACAGTAAATATAATTTACTTATTATCTTGTAGTTTAAAAATTGTGTTGTAAATAAATGTTAATAGTGTAGGCTATTTGTTCATTGTTAATACATGCTTATATTAAAGTGTATTTGTTCATTTTATAATAAAAACCCTTAATCTTTTTAAATGGTTGAATTTGTGTTTCACTGCCAGTTTCTGGGCCACATCTGGCCCGGGGACCCAGCCGACTCTCAGCCAGATCTGTCTTACAGTGCCTGGGCCAGACCTGGGCCATATCAATAAATGATAGTCATTTAACAGGGTGTGGGCCACATCTGGCCCGGGGACCCAGCCGACTCTCAGCCAGTTCTGTCTTACAGTGCCTGGGCCAGACCTGGGCCATATCAATAAATGATAGTCATTTTACAGTGTCTGGGCCACATCTGGGCCAGAGGAGGTTGTTTGAGTCCGTTTTCAGTGTATTGCGCCAGTTTTGGGCCGGGGACCCAGCCAGAACTGGGCCAGAATTGAAGCAAGGATGAGGCCCAGAGGTGGGCCAGACAAATTTTGCTATGTGGGTTATTTTGTTGAATAAACCTGGGGAACTACCGATGACGTCACATGCTCAGATTTTCTTGACCAATCGGCTGACAGGGGCGCCTCATGACCGTCCACATGTGCAAAACGAATTTTGAAGTCATTTATTCGTTTTTTGCCCGTGAACTAAAAAAACGAAAAATCAAGCCGAAATCTCGTTTTTTTCGTTTTTTGGAAAAAACGAAAAAACGAATAAAGGCGCCGTTTCTCGTTTCTGCTTATTTCATTTCAAATAGGAAATGAAATGGACGGAAGGGTCCGTGTACTTTTTGTTCATTTGATTTCCTGTTTGGAATGGAATAACGAGAAATGAAAACCAGCTCGTTTATTCGTTTTTTAGTTTAGTTTAAAAAACGAAAAATTAGATTTTGGCTCGATTTTTCATTTTTCGTTAGTGGTTTACAAATCGGTTTATGGGTTCAATATTTTATTTGCACACGTGGGCGGTGCTGAAACGTCCCTTTCATCTGATTGGTCAAAACGCTCCGCCTTCAGTAGGCTACGAGCTTTTCTTTCTGTCAGGCAGAATAAGAGTCAGTACGAGTGCGGCACTGACAAATGCACTTTAATAAAATAATGTCTGAAACCATCACTCACTGTTAACTACGCACAATATTTGAAGCAGAAATATGTTGCTGGTCACGTAATTCGTTCTGCTGCGACTTGCAAGTGTGACTCCATTAATGTGAGCCATGTAGCCTATATGACAGATTATTTTAGCATGATGTATTTCCCATTGATAAATACAGTGCAAATAGTTCAAATATCTCCTTGGATAAAAGGGAAGTGGAAATAAAAATCAATAATAGGCTGAACTGTGCCATGATAATATGTCCGTAATATTAGATGTCCGTAGATGACCTACCCATAACTGTTACATTAGAGTTAGGGGATCACACAATTTGTACAGTATAAAAATCATTATGTCTCAAGTTCCCATTAAACATGAAAACCCAACAACCCAATGGGAATATTTCCTTATTGCGTAAAACATCCAGAGGTGGACAGTAAAAAAGTAAATTTACTTGAGTACTGTACTTAAGTACACTTTCTGAGTATCTATAGGCTACTTTACTTTTACTGTACTTGAAACTGATTTTCATTTTCAACGTTGGGTTTGGTCTTCTAAATGCAAATGTTGTCATTGTTTTGGCTTATAGATAACAGTAAGGCAAACATATTCATACTAAATGACATACTTCCCATTACTGGAACTGTGTTCTAGAAATAAATTTGATGTTGATATGAGGGTAGAAAGGCAGGCATACAGTAGATTCAGAGGCATAAGGTAGGCCTACTGTAAGTATTACACACAACAATGCAACAATAATAAAACAATGCATTAAAGTAAATACTTTTGATACTTAAGTACTTTTAAAAACGAGTAGGCTACTTCTGTACTTTTACTTAAGTAAAAATCGGTCTTTACAACTTTTACTTGAAACGGAGTAATATTTGACCTGTACTTTCACTCAAGTAAGGAAGTTGTGTACTTTGTCCACCTCTGAAAACATCTGTTCATAATCTGTGATTACACAATTCCAATACGAATAGCACCGGGAGGCGTCTGGAATAACTCTGCACTGATCAATCCACATTTTTAAGCCAGCTAATTTTACAGTAGGCTCATATTCAGAATGTCCTTTTCGTATAACGCCAACAACCGCACAAATGGGCTTCCTTTGTGAAATATAGCAGACCACTGTTTTAAATAACAGTTTAAAAAAGGTGGTCTGCTATTTTTCTCAAAGGAAGCTCAGTCAGTCAGTCAGTCAGACAGACAGACAGAGAGACAGATAGATAGATAGATGCGCCTTTGTAAGATATGCGCTCGTCTTCACAAAAACTACATGCAGGGTTTTTAAACATCTCGTGTGGAGAAAATATTGTTAGTTCTGGGCAGTATGGCAAAGCCATGGCAAAAAGCAGGATAACTTGTAGGCTATAGCCTACTTGAAAGGAAAACAAATTTGCCAAGTAAAAACAGTGTTTGTGTTATTTTTTCTCTCTAGTAGGCTACATCTTTAAATATAGAGCTCATGACAAATAAAAGTTCCAGATGGACAAACATTAAATGCAAAAACCAGTGTGAATAACAATATCTTAAAATAAACTAGAGAGTGGATACACAGATATGGCCTGTTTATGAATGAAATTAATGCATTTATTTGTCATTTAATCTGATGCAAACAGGGAAAGAGTAGAAAACGTACTCGGTTACTAACGTAACCTCGGTTCTCTCTAGAAGAGGGAACGAGTACTGCGTAAGATATCTTACGCTAGGGGAAAATCCTTTTCCGCGAGATATTGAAGCCAAAAATTATCCTTAATTTTGTAATAATGCAAAACGCGTTGCAGCAGCAATGCAGACATAGGCGAGACAGCTCGCGCGCCTATTGGCTGCTCTGCGGCAACTGCAGCAGCCTATCGAGCGAGGCCTGGCGTGACGTCAGACCCAATCAGGGCACTTCGCGCCCGCTGCGTCACGTCCCGCCGAAATGGGCGTGGTCTAGGCCTATAAATATCGCTCGCAGGCAGCTATTATCTGGTTTTTCATCATCGAAGCAACCAGAGCGTGTGCATGCACGGCAAGATACGCAGTACTCGTTCCCTCTTCTAGAGAGAACCGAGGTTACGTTAGTAACCGAGTACGTTCTCTTACGAGAGGTCTCTCGTACTGCGTAAGATATCTTACGCTAGGGGACCCAATGTAAAACGCCGTGTATGCTGAGATCTGACACCAAAGACCCAAGGGCGAAAGCCCGGGGTACATATAGTGCACAATCACTCAGGGAACTCACAGGGAGTCCGGGAAGAGGGAGGGGTGCAGCCTCACCTTTCCACCTATAGTAGCGTCGATGGGACGCGAATTTCATCATACAGACAGGGCGGGGTACGGCCTGAACTGATGGGGAAAAATGTGGGTCTTACACAGTTTGCCCAGCTTTATACTGTCGAACATTGAGCTGTGCTCAGCAGATGCAGCATTCTGAGCTGATCGCATCAGGTCAGATAATACTGGTAATTTAGACCGACAGCAGCCTGGCCTGCAGGGCGGGAACCTCTAGGTTATAGAACCTTATAAATGTAGACGGGGAGGCCCAGCCTGCCGCCATACAAATATCTTGCAAGGCAATCCCACTCGACCAGGCCCACGAAGAGGCCATGCCTCTCGTGGAGTGCGCTCTGACACCCAATGGGCACTGCATGCCCTTGGAGGCGTATGCCAGCGCTATAGCATCAACTATCCATCTGGATAGGCTCTGTTTCGACGCGGCTAGTCCCTTAGAACGTCCGCTAAACGAAACAAAGAGCTGCTCCGTTTGTCTGAAAACAGACGAGCGAGACACATAAGCTCGTAATGCCCTGACTGGTCAAAGGAGGCTCGCGTCTCTTTCCTCATCAGGGACCGGTAGGGCTGACAGGGAGATAACCTGCGCCCTAAACGGTGTGTTGAGGGATTTTGGAACATAACCGTGCTTAGGTTTGAGTATAACTTTTGAGTCATTGGGCCCAAACTCCATGCACGCCGCGCTCACAGAGAGCGCGTGCAGATCCCCTATGCGCTTCACTGAAGCGAGAGCCAGCAAAAACACCGTCTTGAAAGACAGGTGTTTCAAATCGATTGACTGTAAAGGCTCAAATGGCGCACCTTTCATGGCTTCCAGAACCGTAGAAAGGTCCCATACGGGGACTGAGGGAGGTCTGGGAGGATTCAGTCTCTTAGCCCCTCTAAGGAAGCGGATGACTAAATCGTTCCTTCCTATTGACTGACCAAGCGTTGTTTCTGAGAACGCTGCTATAGCCGCCACATAAACTTTGAGCGTGGAGGGGGCCCTGCCCCCATCCAACAGCTCTTGTAGGAAGGAAAGCACCTCCGTCACACCACAGTTTGTGGGTGACACACCACGGGCTGTGCACCAGCCCGAAAACACCGACCATTTCGAAGAGTAGAGTCGTCTTGTAGACGGAGCTCTAGCCTGCGTGATCGTGTTTAATACTCCTTTAGGGAGTCCAACATGTACCCGTTGATGGCCCAGACATGAAGGGACCATAGTTCCGGGTGAGGATGCCAGATCGAGCCGCGGGCCTGTGAGAGGAGATCTCTCCTCATTGGTACTGGCCACGGGGCAGTACTTGCTAACTGCATCACGGCTGGGAACCAAGGTTGGTTTTTCCAGAACGGTGCTACCAGCAGTACTGAGCATCCTTCTTCCCTGATCCGTTCTATCACCTGAGGCAGGAGAGAGACGGGGGGAAAAGCATAGAGCGGGCGGCGGGGCCACACATGGGCCAGCGCGCTCCTGCTCTTGGAGAAAAATTCTTGACAGTGAGCGTTTTCTTGAGACGCAAACAGGTCCACTTCCGCTCTGCCGAATTTCTTCCACAGCAGGTGGACTGTCTGTGGGTGTAGAGACCACTCGCCTGCCGGAACATTGTTCCTGGACAGTCTGTCCGGTCCTATATTCAAGATCCCTGGCACGTGCGCTGCTCTGAGCGAGCGCAGGTTGCACTGAGCCCATACCAGGAGGCGTTCCGCCAGCCTGTACAGTTTCTCGGATCTGATGCCGCCCTGGCGATTTATGTAGGACACCACAGACATGTTGTCCGAACGGACCAAGACGTGGTGACCTTTTATTTGGGGACAAAAACGCGTCAGCGCGTTGTCTACTGCCAGCATTTCGAGGCAGTTTATGTGCAGGAGTTTCTCCCGTTCTGACCACTGGCCGAAGAACGGTCTGCCCTCGAGCAGCGCTCCCCATCCCGAGGTGGACGCGTCCCCAGGCTTACACCTGACTGGTACCAGTCGTTCGCTGTCCAGGGTTTCAGAGCTGTAACGCATTTCTGATTGACCCTGAGGCGAAGCAAACCGGGTGCCCACGCTTCGCGTGGGACTCGCGCTTTCAGCCAAAACTGCAGCGGGCGCATGCGTAGCAGACCCAGCTGGAGCACTGACGATGCTGAGGCCATGAGACCTAGCATCTTCTGAAATCTCTTGAGCGGGACAGACGCGCCGCAGCGAAATGAGTTCGCTGTGCGTCGAATGTCTACCGTGCACTGTTGTGATAGTCGCGCTATCATGGATAGTGAGTCCAGTTCTGTGCCCAGGAAAGATATTTTCTGACTGGGTGACAGGGAGCTCTTCGCCCAATTGACACTCAGACCCAAATCCTCGAGGTGATCGAGTAAAATGGTCGTGTGTTCCATGAGCACTGCGCGAGATTGCGCTAGAATCAGCCAATCGTCCAAATAGTTCAGCACTCGCATGCCTCTCATTCTGAGGGGTGCGAGCGCCGCATCCATGCACTTCGTAAATGTACGGGGTGCTAGGGACAAACCGAACGGCAGGACTGTGTACTGATATGCCTGGCCCTCGAAGGCGAATCTCAAATATCGCCTGTGACGTGACGCTATCTGTATTTGAAAATACGCGTCTTTCAGATCTATTGACACAAACCAATCTCCTTGGCGAATCTGCACAAGGATTTGCCTGGTCGTGAGCATCCTGAACTGTCGCTTCACAAGCACTTTGTTCAGTTGCCTTAGATCTAGTATGGGTCTGAGACCCCCGTCTTTTTTCGGTACCAGGAAGTATCTGCTGTATAGCCCTCCTTCGCTCTGATCTTGAGAGAGAGGCTCTATGGCCCCTTTGCTCAATAGTTTCGTCACTTCGGCTCGAAGTAGATGTGCTACTTCTGTTTTTACCGTGGTCTCGACGCGCGCCACATAGCGGCGAGGGCGTCGGCGAAACTGCAGCGAATAGCCTCTTTCTATAATGTTCAGCACCCACTTCGAAACCCCGGGTAGCTTTGCCCATGCGTCTGCATGGATAGCTAGGGGTTGAAGACGAAGCGCGCTCCGCTCGCTCAGCGATGGAGAAGCTTCGGTGTGCTGTAACACAAGCGTGGCGCTCGTGACATTTGAGGCATGGGGCGCGCTGATGACAGCGGGCAGATTGCCCGCGCTCGACTCCTCTACGGTGGTTAACCGCGAGGGGGAGGGCTGGGCGGTTCCCGTGGGAACTGTCATGTCTATGTGTGGATGTGGGCGCGGGACAGCGGGCACATTTATCACACCGAAAGCATCGTTCGCTTGCGTGAAGCGAGTGCACGTTGGTTTCGTTTTTACAGAAACCGTGAGACATGCATAACGTGGTGTTAGTGGGCACTGGGTAGTGGGCACGTTCACCATGTTCGAAGCGCAACCGATCTGAGTCGCTTTTATGTGCGCGAGCCCTGTGTGACAGGCTGTGCTTGTGTGTAGGGATGGGCACTGGGCAGTGGGCATTCTTACTACACATGAAACACCATCGGCCGTGGCCGGGACACCAGAAAATACACTCTTTTGGGGATTTATCTGGGTAGCCGTGAAAACGGCATTTGTGTGCAGGCAAGCGGGTGACAGAACCGACTTGTTGGCTGCAGAAAACACTGGAACAGTCACATTTTCTGGAACTGGACGAGCGAATAGCTTTGGTGTGAGTCCGGCCGCAGCGGGACTGGAACACCGTCGTTTTCCTAGCTGTGCTAGGACGACTTCGGGGCCTCGGGCTTCACCGTGATCCTAGGTCGCGAGCCACGTCCTGCGGGGCGGCGACCGGATGAGCGGGGAGCGCGGTCTCGCGCTTCTGGCCTGGCGGCGCTGTGAAGTGGAGGCAGTGGACGGTGGCTGTGGCTGTGAGCTCTGAGCAGACGGTTTCGCACGGCCTCTTGCAGAGCTGGAGCGCTTCGGGAGGAAGTGCTTCATAGCCTGAGACGCTTTCTGTACCTCTGCGAATCTCTCCGCGAAGTCCTTGACGGAGGATCCAAAGAGGCCTGTGGCAGAAAGCGGGGCGTCGAGGAACGCGGTGCGTTCAGACTCGGCCATTTCCGAGAGCGTCAGCCAAAGATGTCTCTCAGACACGGTGAGAGAAGCCATAGTCCGTCCAATGGCTTGTGCTGCGGACTTAGTAGCACGAAGAGCGAGGTCCGTGGCACTCCTTAAGTCCGGCACGCAGATCGCGTCAGGTCCTTCCTCATCCAGCTTACGGAGGAGATCGGCCTGGAAGATCTGGAGCGTTGCCATGGTGTGCAACGCTGACGCAGCTTGCCCGGCGGCGGAGAAAGCGCGGCGGAGCAGGCTTGACGTCGTGCGGCAGGCTTTAGAGGGCAGGGCCGGCTTAGCGCGCCGTCCAGCGGAGGGCGGGCATAAGTGGGCCGCTATCGCCTCTTCAACCGGCGGCAGCGAGAGGTATCCTCTGTTCTTGGCATCGTCAACGGCGGAGAATGCCAAAGAAACAGCAGGACGCACTCTAGCAGAGTAGGGGGCGCTCCAGGACTTGGCGACTTCTTCGTGTTACTCAGGAAGAAAAGGCGCCGGTCTGCGCACGAGCCGCAGGAAGGCATCTTTAAAAAGACGCTAGCTCTTTTAGAATGTGTGTCGTGGCGGCGACACACACACACAGAAATACAGTGTAATAAAAGAGAAGGATATAAGCGCCGGAAAGCGCAGCAGGAAGGCAGGAAGGCGGCGCGGCCAGCGACTTCAGTGACTCGTCCCGCTGAAGGTGCTCTCTCTCGACGGCGCGGCTTCTAATCCAGCTCCAGCGATGCGTGTGCTTCGCTTGAAGGATGAAAAATCAGATAATAGCTGCCTGCGAGCGATATTTATAGGCCTAGACCACGCCCATTTCGGCGGGACGTGACGCAGCGGGCGCGAAGTGCCCTGATTGGGTCTGACGTCACGCCAGGCCTCGCTCGATAGGCTGCTGCAGTTGCCGCAGAGCAGCCAATAGGCGCGCGAGCTGTCTCGCCTATGTCTGCATTGCTGCTGCAACGCGTTTTGCATTATTACAAAATTAAGGATAATTTTTGGCTTCAATATCTCGCGGAAAAGGATTTTCCCCTAGCGTAAGATATCTTACGCAGTACGAGAGACCTCTCGTAAGAGAACACTTATTATCCTGTCGCCCCCTCTAGTGGACAGCATTAAGTAGTACGGCCTTCATTGCTCAGATAACGCAAGTCAATGGATTTTTTAGGAAAATAAGTCTGACCAGTTAGAAAAGATATAAGCGAGTCAGACCAGTCTTAAGGTCTGAGCTGAATTTGGTGAAGCATTAAAGTTCTAGGCGGAGTCAATTTCTCATAATAATAATAATAATAAATAATAATAATAATGTTAAAATATGCTGGCTTTCTTAAGCCAACATAATAAAGAAAATTCAGAGAAACATCGACCAATTCAGTATGTAATAAAATTGTGTTTGTTTTATAATAAAACTAATAACATTTTAAAGGTATGCCGTGCTCTTCAATTTACATGATTTTAATTAATCCCAAACCTGGTAATTTTGTCAGTATTAATTTACGTTCACTGATTCTAGCTTCTTTCTTTTCTGTCTCTTTCTTTTCATGTGAACTGAGTAGGCTACACATGCTTACATTCATAAATATAAACTTTATTTCTATTAAATTTTCCAAAATTATTTATAGCCTACATGTCACACACGCCCGTCTGCATTTTGATATAAATAAAAGAAAAGAGTGGTAAATGTTACGGACATATTATCATGGTACAGTTCAGCCTATTATTGATTTTTATTTCCACTTCCCTTTTATCCAAAGAGACGGAACTATTTGCACTGTATTTATCAATGGGAAATACATCATGCTAAAATAATCTGTCATACTGTAGTTCACATTATTGGGGTCGCTTGCAAGTCGCAGCAGCACGAATTACGTGACCAGCAACATATTTCTGCTTCAAATATTGTGCGTAGTTAACAGTGAGTGATGGTTTCAGACATTATTTTATTAAAATGCATTTGTCAGTGCCGCACTCATACTGACTCTTATTCTGCCTGATAGAAAGAAAAGCTCTCGTTATTCCATTCCAAACAGAAAATGAAATGATCAAAAAGTACACAGACCACACACACACAGATATCAACAATCAGCGTATGAATCTCAACAATGGTGACAATCGAAAGTACCTTGCTGCAATGCATGCTGGGTACCAGCATAGTACAAAACTCCCAGCATGCATTGCAACATGAATAAATTATGCAGCTGAATTGTCCTATAATTTTGTTTGATTCTAAATATTTGCTTTTATTTTTTGCTGTTGTTTTTGTTGTGAATTAGTAGCTTTTCAGTGATGTTCTGAATTAATCTGTTTATCTAAATATTTCTGATTGTCACCATTGTTGAGAGTCATACGCTTATTGTTGATATCTGTGTGTGTCAGCATAAGCCAGTTATTTTAATTTTTTTCAGTTTTGTTTAAAGATTTAAACCGATTATTATATTGCTGAATCTCATGTTGCAGTAACACAGGGTTTGTGATGTGAAATATATTAGAGGAACAACATAATTGTTAGAGTATAAATACCTCAGTGAATCAGTCTGTTTCATGATGATTATAAAATCATCAACAGGTAACCATGATCACCTGATCTCGGTTCACTTTAGCTTTCTTTGCTGCTGCAATTGTGTTTGACAAACACACTGTCACAGTAGCCAAAAAAACATAATTTTTATTAAGAGTTAAGAGCCCAACTAATGGAAACACTAGTCACTCTTATGGTGACTTCAAATGAAACACATTAGAGTTAAACCTCTGTTAATTATCAATAAAAACTTCTGTAGACGTCTGACAGGAATAAAGTCAGTCTGGTTAGTAATAAGTGAAGCTGGTAATGCTGTTTGTGGAGTTGTTTAATCCTCCTATGCTGAGATCTTCACAGATTTAATGTCTTCTTTTCTCTTCAGTTGATTTCATCTAAGGCTGTGTCTGAAGTCAGTTGTAGTTCTTGTGTTTCTGCTTGTCTCTTTTTCTGTTCTCTTCTTTCCTTCAGGGATTCTGCTTGTTAACAGGCTTATTAAGGCTGAGATGACTCTATATTTAGTATACACAGACTTTGTGGCTCAGATAAGGTCCAGTTCTGGTTTATTTCTTTGCTCTTGGCTGACATGTGGCATTGCTATGGCCTGCTTGTGGCCCAGATCTGGCAAACAGGAATGGGCCACACAAGGGCCGTCATTCCACGCTGCATGTGGGCCAGATCCGCATTCCACAAGTGCCAGATGTGGGCCGGATCTGGGCCGAAACAATGTTGCTATCTGGGTAAACTTGAGTGGATCTCCACTAAAGATTGAAGGCTCTGGAATGGGTAGCCTGTTTGCCGTCATAGCTTCAGCTAAGACCTTCACCAGCTCTCGCATGTCATTTTGGAGTTCACTTCTTGGAGTCACATCTTTGAGCGGTGGTCCCAGTCAACACGTTGACCTCACAGTGATCTCTCCATATGTTCATAATCTGAGTTCACAGTGATCTAAAAGTGTAACCTTACAGCGCTCTCACTGTGTGCTCATATTATGGCCACAATGTGAGTCACCCCAGCTAGAAATGTCATTGGACGTGGACTCCAACATCACTCAGACATAAAACTGTGGTTGCAAATTAAAATTGGGTTGACGTCTTAAACATTTGATGTCAGGCTCCAACGTCATTAAACAACTCCACAAACAGCATTACCAGCTTCACTTATTACTAACCAGATTTACTTCTGTCATATGTGTACAAAAGTCCTTATTGATATTAACAGAGGTTTAGATGTTGATGATTTATTGAAATGAATAGTTTGGTTTGATGGCACCATTATGGTAATCAGTATTTGCTCTAGTTGGGCAGTTTGACTTGGTGTTTTAATGTTGGATTTTCTGTGGCTGCTGAAACTGTTATGGCAAGAACAGCAAGAGAAAATTTGATCAGATGAAGTCAGCTACTTCAGGATGATGACAGTGATATAATCATCATGTAATGCACTGATCAGCTGATTTCTACTAGACAGTCATATGTGTTATTAATTTCAAAATTCATTATAGTAACGTTTCTACAGCAAGACATCCAACCATGTTTAAATAAGAAAACCTAAACAATTTGGACTACTTTTGAATCAGCATATGAATCTCAATAATGGTGACTTGCTTTATGCCGCAATGCATTCTGGGAGCCACTGATGAGTTTTGTATGATGCACCCAGAATGCATTGCGCCATGAAGTATGTCACCGTTAATGAGACTCACGCGCTGATTCTTGAAGTTTGTGTTTGTCTCAATGAATGGGTTTAAAAATGACTATACAGAGATTTTTTGTAATTATATTTAATACTCTAGATTTCCTGGCTACTGGATCTCATGTTATAGAAATCCTGGATTAATGTGATCACATAAAATTAATACCAGAGACTAGTACCCAGGTGATCTCAGACCACAACATTATGATAATATCTTTATTACCAACAAGTAGCCAAAATGCTTTATTACATTTTCTCTTGCTATAACAAACACTTATAACAGCCAGAGAAAAACTAACAACAGATAGTCAAGGCCAAAGAGCCCAACTAAAGCAAACACTGACCTCCACAATGGTGACCAAACCAAACTATCACTTTCAAACAAACTCTTTTAAGAGGTTCAGTCCTGTGTCTGCTGGGAAACTTCCCGCTAAAACTTTAGAATGTTAGGGGATAATGTTCTGTCAATGTTATCACTAAACATGTTTAAAATGTTTTTAGAGAGTGTTATCCTTCCTTTTAGGAGAACATTCTGGTAACAAAAATAAAATTAGCTACAGAAAACATTACAAGAACATAACATAATGCCCTCAAAACAGTCATAGAACAATAACATTTCGAGCTGGGATGAGCTCATATTGTGGCCATAGTTTGAGCACACAGTGAGAGCACTGTGAGGTTACACTTTTAGATCACCGTGAACTCAGATTGCTGACGGTGTGACCACATGGTGACATCACCATGAGATCAACGTGTTGACTGGGGTGGATGCTGATCAGCAATACTCGCTTGATTGATTATCTGCATATCTGTAGGCAACTCAGCTTTAAAGTTTTGTGGTACAAAGTCTTGGGTTGGATAGAACTCATTTGCATTGTACACTTGAAGCTTTGCTTTGGCTGCATTAAGCCTCTTCAACTCTTCCAAACGCTCAAGCTCTCTTTTCAAATTTTCAACTGACCTTTTTCTTGCAGCATTCTCTTCATGCTGTCTCTTTAACAGAGCAGTCTCTTGTCTCTCTCTTTCTATCTTGCGTTCGATTTCTTCCTTTTCTCTTTGAAGACGGCGAGTTGATGCAGCTGCTTCTTGGTCTGCAACTATCAACTTATCCTCAGCTTCAAGTCTCTGCAGTTCTGCTTGGTGGCTTTCTTGTTCACCAATAATCTTCAATACAGCTTGTGTATGTGCATACTCAGCAGCAGCTTCTTGTCTCTTGGATGAAGATACAGCAGAGTGAATGGAATTAGACTTAGAATTACTGCCCTGAAATGAAACACTGGAAGTTGAAGACGCGAATACAGATGAAGCATCAGGCCAAATAATCTCCTCCTCATTTCCTTGAATTTGAGACTGTGCATTCTGTATTACAATTCTGGTAACGGATGCACATCTGTCCAATTTGCGTCTCATGAGATGGGCTGTCAATCTTTCGGTATTCATCATAAACACTGTTCAGCTCAGATTCTTCTCTTTGAATACCTTTAATGTGTTCTTGGAGGATATCACTGGGATCTTGTTTGATTACAGATTTTTTAGCCACCTTGGTCAAAACTTTCCAGCGTTCATAAATACTATCAAAGCGAAGTAATAATCCTTTCACTTTTTCCTTCTGAAATTCCTTTCCCTTTTCTGTTAATGTTCGATCTCTTTCACTTCTACGAGGCCTTACAGGCTGTACTGCTTGTTGTACAATGATAGACTTCTCTGACACTTGTTCTTTTTCACTTGTTTGTGACATCTTACATTATCTGGGAATTGCCTGTACTCACTTAACATAGCTGTGTAGTTAACAGCAGAAATGTGTTTTTTTTTTTTTTTTTTTTTTCTCAAAACTTAAGTGAACAATCAAATTAAATTAGGTCAATGTCCTTTAGATCAACCCTTCAATTAAAGCAAAACATTGTAAAGACTTGGTCAATTACACTTAACAAGATGCTTATGGCCACATTTAAGTGAACATGCTTAGAAAATAATAAAAAACTTAAAAAACTGAAAGATATTGGCTTGTTTAAATGTGCACAAAATAATTCTCCCTTTTTTCAAATTATCAATATCAATAAATTCCCCTTATACAATTTAAACCACAGTCATTATTAAGGTTACAAACAGTCCTTTGTAGTGTTCAAAACTTATTGTCACCTTTCAGAACACAAGCTTAAGTGTCTGACTTATGGATGTCTTAATGAAACACTGATGAACTGCAGGTCCTTAATGGTAAACATGGGCTTATCTGTGTAACGTTAGATCCCGTCTCGCCGAGTTGTGACACAGCAGGTCCGGGCCGGGCACGAACAGGTTCGGGAACGTTGACGCAGTTCGAGTTTGACTATCACTCCCTCCAGGAAATAAATGACACCATGGTTCTGGTTACTGATGGATTTATTGCTCTTGTACGGAAGCGTATTGCATTCACTTGAGGAAAAAAAAATCTACTCTGTTTTTCTGAATTAATGAGTTAATTATCTCAGAATTACGAGATAATTTTTCATGAAAAAAACGTTTTTGCTCTGTTTTTCTGAATTAACGAGTTAATTATCTCAGAATTACGAGATAATTTTTCATGAATAAAAAGTTTTTGCTCTGTTTTTCTGAATTAATGACTTAATTATCTCAAAATTATGAGATAATTTTTTCTTTAAATAAAAATATTTGCTGTTTTTCTGAATTAATGACTTAATTATCTCAGAATTCTGAGATAATTTTTCATTTAAAAAAATTGCTCTGTTTTTCTGAATTAATGACTTAATTATCTCAGAATTCTAAGATAATTAAGTCATTAATTCAGAAAAACAGAGCAAAAACTTTTATTCTTGAAAAATTATCTCGTAATTCTGAGATAATTAACTCGTTAATTCAGAAAAACAGAATAAAAAAAAAAAAATTATGAAAAATTATCTCATAATTCTGAGATAATTAACTCATTAATTCAGAAAAACAGAGCAAAAACTTTTTATTCATGAAAAATTATCTCGTAATTCTGAGATAATTAACTCGTTAATTCAGAAAAACAGAATAACATTTTTTTTAATGAAAAATTATCTAGTAATTCTGAGATAATTAACTCGTTAATTCAGAA
The DNA here is from genome assembly GCA_021554675.1 of Leuciscus idus. Taxonomy (NCBI): domain Eukaryota; kingdom Metazoa; phylum Chordata; class Actinopteri; order Cypriniformes; family Leuciscidae; genus Leuciscus; species Leuciscus idus. The sequence continues at coordinate 41,482,353 of CM038621.1, read as the reverse complement.
AAACAGAGTAGATTTTTTTTTCTCAAGTGAATGCAATACGCTTCCGTACTCTTGTCATCCTTTTCTCCGCCATCACATTCATCATCAATGAAATCCACCGTCAAACTACAGTATGACAATGTAAAAGATAATCACGTTCACATACCCTATAAAGAGGTAAATACAAATACACTCGAGAAATACAAACGTAATACACATCCCTCGCTGGCTGCACATAACCAAGAGGGAATGATCGAGTTCACTTGAAAATACCCGGTTCAAAAAAAAAAAAAAAAAAAACTTTACTTCACTCAAACCACGAGTAACTCTTTTAATCCACACACGGAGAATAACTTTTCCTGTTGCACCTTTTAAAAGTGTCAGAGTGCAACGCAAAATGTACTTTAGTTCCTAGTTAACATCGACACTCAATATTCATGAATGGATTAAACAAATATAACAAAAACATGTTAAATAACAGAAATAATATGTATAGCAGTTATAGCCACCATTGTTGAGATTCATACGCTGATTGTTGATATCTGTGTGTGTCATATTAAACTGCTTTTTTCGTGTTCATATTTGTTAAAGTCTTCTAACTTATTGTTATAATATTGCTGGATCTCATACTGCAGTACCACAGCAGGGTTTGTGTTGTGAAAAAAAATATTAATGTGACAACATAATTGTTAGATTAAAATACCTCAGTGAATCAGGTTATTTCATGATGATTATAAAACCATCAACAGGAAACCATCATCACCTGATATCATTTCACTTTAGCTTTCTTTGCTGCTGCAAATGTGTTTAACAAACACACTGTCACAGCGGCCAAAAAAGACGAAAGATGTAATAAGAGTTAAGAGCCCAGAAAGAAATTCATACAGGTTTGAAACAACATGAGGGTGAGTATATGATGGCAGAATTTTCATTTTAAAGTGGAGTATATGATAGCCTAAATATGATAGCCTAAAAAAAACTGCTTTAAAAAAACTGCTTTACAACATTGGATCTTAAGTGGCTTGGAAATGCCACAAAAAAACCTAAAACTGTTTTTTAAACCTAAAAGCGCCAGGTAAACTCCGAATGACACGACAGACAGCACTTTCCATCAAGTTCTCCGCATCTCCAATAGTGTAAAGGAAAGAGCCACTCGCAAATAATCTTAGGGCAATGCAAACAGTTTGTGCTGTAGTTAAAGCCCTACTCCGACAAGTCGAAAATAAATGTGCTTGTTTCCAACAAATTAATAATGTCAACGGCAATCTCACGAGTCACGAGAAAAAAATATATATCTCAGAAAGTGCACTATCGCGCTGCGCTGGACTTCCCGTATCAGCTCCGCTTATGAAGCCACAGACTAATCCTGTTTACATGAAATAAGCCTGCTCGCGAGCAGGTTTAAGCTTACGGACCTGTTGCTATGACAGCAAGTCCAGGATGAGCTTCGAAGAACCAAACAATCCAAGATCATGCCAAATCGTCAACAATCAAATCCAGCTAACTGAGTTAGCGACGTACGAAGAACGGGCCCCAGGATCAGGATGAGCAGAAAATCACTGATGTTATGCTGCATGTTGCTTTATTTAAAGGCAGTGACTGTGTAGTTGCTGATGCATTGATGACGTTTTTAAGTTCTTCAATTCATTCATGTGTGATGATGATCACTAGTAGGATTTAGTTAAATTGATGTTTCTAGTTAACTCATAAAATCTTTTTCTTAGTGGATTCAAATGAAATAATCTCACAGTATATATATTTAATGGCAATTGACCAATCAATTTCCTCAAATGAAATGAGTTATCTCAGGTTTTAATTCAGTACATCATTAATAACAGTAACATACTGTAAAGATTACATTAAAGAACTGTCAATTCACAGCTGCTCTTGTTTTGATGCTTTTACAGGTGCGCTGTATAATTTTACAGTGTAATGTAATCATAGTTTATGATTTACAGTACTCTTGTAAAAAAGTACAGGCTTACTGGCAACCAAAATTGTCAGTAAGTTGCTGTAAATTTTACAGCAATTTGACCTTTTTTACAGCAAGGGTTAACAGTGTGATTTAAAAAAAAAGATAACCCTAATTATAATTGCAAACAGAGCTGCTTTCTTGAATTTGTATCATGAATCCAGACACAGAGGATGTTTTACCAGTCTTTCTACTGTAAGAATATTTACAGTATTCTGTGATAAAAAAAAATCATGTAGAACAGCTTTGACAATTAGTACTTTTTTCAGCATATAAGCACATACTTAAAAATAAGTATTTAAGAAAGTATTTAAAATACACTGAACTTTATGCTTGAAACAAAAATATAATGGATTTGCATGTAAATTGTTCATGAAAGCATTTTTTATTATTATTTTTTATAAAACTGTATTGGGCAAGAACAGCAATCTTCCACAACACACTTTGAACACCACCCTACATTTTTGGGACAACTACAAAATAGTTTACATATTAACAGATTCATTGAATATGTGTTATGACATACCGGCTTAACTGAACATGCTGAACGAGTGAAACTGTGTCAATAGAACAACATGTCCTTCATGTCCTAAATGTTTTTACTGCTTTTGTATGACCTGTTTATCTCAGTACAAATGTTTATTATGTATAGATAAGTCCCTGCTGAAAAAAAAGAAAAAAAAAGAACGGGGTGTTCAGAACTGTCACCTATTGATTTATGCTCATTTCTTTCTGAAAAGAAAAAAGAAAAAAAAGAAAGAAATTATTCTAGCTTTAAAATGTGTTAGGCATGTGATAGGGACTCAAATAGGGTGCACAACAAAAACTCCAGTGTTAAATTAACTCTCCTGGGAGTTTATATGGCTCCAGACTCAAGAGTGTTAAAGTGTTGAAATATGAGTGTTAAATTTACACTCAAGAGTGTTAAAGTTAATGAAATAATTAAGTGATTAATTGAGTGATTATTGATCATTATTGAAGACACCTGATGTTAACAAGCAGAATCACCAAAGGAGAACATCTACTTTTTTTATCCACCATTATGGTGATCAGTGTTTCATTCAGTTAAACTATTCATATTAGATGCAGTTTGGCTGTTGTAATTAAGATACAACTGCCAGATGAACAAAGAGAAAATGAGATTTGGTTGTGTTGGTTATGTTTTGGCATAATCATCGATTGACCTGAATCACAAAACTGTTGATAAAGCAGTCTTGTGTTTCTATAGCAAACAATAAAAAAAATCTGATCTGATGTGTATTGGTTTACACCAGTGGTTCTCAAACCTGTCCTGGAGGACCACCAACACTGCACGTTTTCTTTGTCTCCCTAATCAAACACACCTGATTCAACCCATCAGCTTATTATCACATGGGTTAATGAGCTGATGAGTTGAATCAGGTGTGTTTGATTAGGGAGACAAAGAAAACGTGCAGTGTTGGTGGTCCTCCAGGACAGGTTTGAGAACCACTGGTTTACACTCATGCGGCAAGATCAGTCCCACTGAAAAAAAGCTTGTTTTGGTCTCTCATGTCATTCAGGGCAGCACTGTAAAAAAAAAATCCTAATTTTACAGAAAATAACTGTGATTTTTTGACGATCATTTTCTTTAATTTTAAATTGTACTCAAAACACTGTAAAATTACAAATAATATCTGTAAAATAAAAATTCAGCTGTTATTTTAGGTATTGTGACATTAATGACAAATTACAGTAATTCACATTTTTTATACAGAAAAATTATTGTATTTTTCATACAGTATTTTTTCTGTTTTCTTAAATTACATAAAAATGTATGTAAAATTACATATATAATCTGTAATTTAACAGAAACAAAACAGTTAAATGATAAAATGGTCAAATGACTGTCAGCTCCCCAAAAAACTGTAAAACATCGTAAATTAAATAAACTGAAAAACACTGTTATTTTACAGGTATATCCTGAATAATCACGATCAAATACCTTCATTGTAAAAAAAAATCGTAAAAAAAGGGTCAAATGACTGGCAGCTGCGGCTGCCAAACAAAAACCTTAAAATTAAAGTAAAATATGCTAATAAAAAAAAAACGAAAAAAACACTGTTATTTCACAGGTAGCCTATTTCCTGCATTATTATGATCAAATACCTTCATTGTTAAAAAATCGTAAAAAAAGGGTCAAATGACTGGCAGCTGCGGCTGCCAAACAAAACCCCTAAAATTAAAGTAAAATATGCTAATTTAAATAAAGTGTAAAAAACTTTAAAATAAATTTGATGTCACCATGATTGAGATCAGTGTCTGCTTTAGTTGCGCTCATGACCCTTGAGTTTTAACTTTTGTTTTTGTCTGGCTGCTGTAACTGTGTATTTGATACACGTTTGTAATAGCAATTAATGCAGGAGAAAATGTCAGATGATCTTGATCATTTATTGATGATGTTATAGTCATCATATGATGATCTGATTCACTGATGTGTCAGTCAAATCTCTGAATATATTAGCTTAGTTACATAATATGTAGATGGCATTTAGCTTTATACAAAGTCTATAATTAATATCGTAATTTTTCACATAACCCTTGAAATATTGTGGCATCAGTATTATAACAATCTGAAAAAAAAAAGATATATATTGCACAGAAAAAGTTTTGAGCTGGTTCATTTTTTTAGTAGTATAGAGACATCAAGAATCAACATATGAATCTCAACAATGGTGACAACCAACAAAGCCTTTTTGTGACTTTATAGTAATTCAGTTTTTTTTTCATTGTCACCATTGTTGCGATTCAGACGCTGATTCTTGATGTCTGAGTGAGTCTATATGATCCTGTCAAAACATTTTTTGTATAATGACATCATAAAATCTGAGTATCACACAGCACTGCAGGATCTTCTATTGCAGTTTTTCATGCAAAATGAACAACTAATATTTAACAATTTAAAATCGGATATTTCACTTTAGGTGGTATTAATAAAGCAGGACACTACATGATGATTATTATCACTAAAAAGTGACCAACATCATCTGATCTGAGTTTCTTTTGGATTGCAAATATGCACCAGAGACACACAGTTAATGCAGCCAGAGAAACATTAAAGTTAATCACTAAAAGTTCAAGAACCCAACTAAAGCAAACACTGATCTCCATCATGGTGACATCAAACTTTATTATTTTCAATAAAACTTCAACTTCTAAACCACTGTTCATTCTCAATAAGAATGTTAGTATGAAAGAAATAAAGTCTGGATTGTAATAAGTGAAGATGCTGAGATCCTGAGAGATCTGGTAGTGTTTAATGTTCTGTTGGGGTTTAAAGTGTTTCTGTATGGTGTTTCGTGTGTCACCATTGTGTTGAAGAGTAGAGCCTGAGCTTCAGTCCAGGATGAGCAGAGAAACACAGATGTTATGCTGCATGTTGCTTTATCTAACAGACAGTAACTGTGTAGTTGGTGATGCAGTGACGTATGGTCACAACAAATCATGCATATAATTAACTGCGTGTTTTTCAATAAAAAAATCAGAAAATAAATGTGAAATAACTGTGTTTTAACTGTGTTTTTGTTAAAAAAGATTAATGAAGATTTCAGTAAAAGTATTTTGCACTTATTTAAATTAGGATATTTTACATTAATTTTACGGTTTTTGTATGGCAGCCGTTGCTGACAGTCATTTGACTGTTATTTTATGGGATTTTTTTTACAATGAAGGTGTTTGATGGTAATAATTCAGGAAATAGCTGTAAAATAACAGTGTTTTTCTGTAAAACATTTAAGGAAAATTTCTGTAAAAGTTTTTTGCACTTCATTTAAATTAGGATATTTTACTTTATTTTTATGGTTTTTGTTTGGCAGCCGCAGCTGACAGTCATTGACCGTTTTTTTACGATTTTATTTTTTACAGTGCAGGCTTTGATACCAGTTTAAACCAAGCAAAACAGCCCCAGATAACAACATTACTTCGGCCCAGATCCAACCCACATCTGGCACATGCAGAATGATGATCTGGCCCACATGCTGCGTGGAATGATGGCACTTGGGCGGACCACTCGTGTTTGCCAGATCTGGGCCACAAGCAACACATAGCAATGCCAGAACTGGACCTTATCAGAGCCACACAGTCTGTATATATTAAATATGGAGTCATCTCAGCCTTAATAAGCCTGTTATCAAGCAGAACCACTGAAGGAAAGAAGAGAACAGAAAAGAGATGAGCAGAAACACAAGAACTACAACTGACTTCAGCCACAGCCTTAGATGAAATCCACTGAAGAGAAAAGAAGACATTAAATCTGTGAAGATCTCAGCAGAGGAGGATTAAACAACTCCACAAACAGCATTACCAGCTTCACTTATTACTAACCAGACTGACTTTATTTCTGTCAGACGTCTACACAAGTTTTATTGAGAATTAACAGGGGTTTAACTCTGTGTTTCATTTGAAGTCACCATAACAGTGATTAGTGTTTCCATTAGTTGGGCTCTTAACTCTTTACAAGGTTATTTTTGTAAACAAAAACTGAAACCAAGACTATTGATCAAAAAACATTTTCGTAAACTGAAAAAAAAAAAAAAAATTTATAATATATGAAAAACTAACTAACTCACTTTAGCGGAAAATCTGACCTGTGGCTGTTTAGGGAAATACGCGTGTGAAGTTGCTGAGGCCATTAACTGCTGTCCTGTGACGCGCTCAATGAAGGACCATAGCATTGAACACATCGCTAGTCCTAATCGGCTGTTCATAAAGGATGTGTCTGTGGCAGTCGAATGGGAAATAACACGGTAATGAGACGCAAGTTGGACGTCTTTTAAACCAATTTTTAGAATGCCGTTTCATTTGAAAGACACAGGTGCAACAGCAAAACAAGTCTGTCAACACAAAAATAAAAAAAACTTTCATGTACTACTACTGTATGTTTGAGATGTCATGTTTTCATGAAGGTTGACCGGCTGAAATGCACTTACAGTGCTGTTATTATCTTTGTTTTTACAAAAGATTTTCTGCTAATAATATTTTTATCCATGTGGAGACATGTCCCCACAATGTAGGGAATACCAGGATACTACACACACACACACACAAGCGCGCATACACAAACAGACACACACACACACACACTCTGGTAACACAAACACCACTTTGTGGGGACTCTCCATAGACATAAAGGTTTTTATACTTTACAAACTGCATATTCTGTCTCCTTACACTAACCCTACCCCTATATTATTGTTACTCCCCTCGAGGTTTAATAAAGGCTCAAGTCGTTCCTGGGTTTTAACGGGCATTTATTTGGTGACAGAATCTTCAAACATGTCTTGGCATGTTCCTTTATGGCTACACATTTCCATATTGCCGTCAGAACTGGTATAAATAAAACACAGAAAGCATAAATTAACCTTAAATTCGTGACATACTTGCAGACAATACTAAACAAAATTACATAGAAAACAAATAAACAAATGTATGCCATGTAAAATAATATCTTAATTGGCTTGTTACAAACACAGTTGCGTAACAGATAAATAAATGACAAAGACAGAAAATATACCTCATTGGCCGCATGAACCCGAGAGGGTAAACTTAGGGGGGGTATTCATCTTCACACTTAACCGACAAAACTTATAGATAACTTTCCAATCTTCAGTCAGCAGGCTTCGCAAGCCGCAGCGCATATCTCTCTCTCTGATCTTAGCGAGTGCACCCCCGCAGCGTCCCCATAACAACAAACTATTATTTCCACACGGAACAAAAAATAAGTTCCCTCCTTTTTACACAAAGTTTTTAACAAAAAGAAATAAACATGAAATTATTATTTATTGGCCATGAGACATTATTATTTTAATCATATGATTTTTAACCTTATATATATTTATATTTATATTGTGAACCATATTTAAGTGAAATATATGAGTTGCCTTTGACGGCAGCTACAATTATTCTCATCGAGCCAGACGACTTTCTAATTTTCAGTTATTAGCTCCGACCAACTAGCCTGGGAAAACCCAGACTACTTCCGGTGAATTTTAATTCTCTCTCCAGGATAGTCTGGAGAAGAGCCCATTCAAACTCATTTCTGTGCCGCCGAAATCGCGGCACGAATCAGAAACGTTTGGGGAGGGATTTACATGATGACGACAGCGCAGCGACGCTGAAGGAGATTTCATTACAAAGATGGATGCCGCCGTGGAACATCACTTGTTCGAATCATAGACAGTAGATAAACAAATCAGTTATCGCATCTGTTTTGAGCGATTTAAACTTACCGTTTTCGTTAAAACCGGAGCAAAGAACAACACTCGAAGCATACGTCATCTCCTTCATCGATCTGATTGGTTGTATGACTATCCAATTGCGCCCAGAGGAATTTGAGCTACGTCGGTTGGTGACGCCCCTTTGGAAATGATTTGTCTACATAGCTTCGCCAGACCCTGTACTCAGTTTCAACTGAGAAGGGTCTGGTTTTAACCAGGCTACCGACCAACAGGAAGTCAGATATATTTGTTTGAATGTGGATTTTTGGAATTAAGCTCTGATCTTTCATTACTGCTCCAAGGAGCCTCACACGATTCACACCAAACTTTCTCAACATGATGCCACTATATTGAAGATGCAAAATTTCGAACGGGTATCTTGAATGGAGTTGATAAAATAAAATAATGACAAAAAGGGAAACAGGAAGAGTCTCATATCTTCTAACTAATACATTATACACCATTTATTTATATAAAATAATACAAATAAGAAGTAAAAATCACATTTTATTCTTTTTCATATATTGCATTTGTGCTATCTGGTTGAAAGAAATAAAATAAAATTTAATACATAGTATAACCACTAGTTTGCAGCATAGGCTTATATTTAAACAGGGTTGAAAAAAACCTAGTTGCTGAGAAGTTTTCAGACATAATTATCAATTTTTTTTAATTTTCTAGCTCAACTAACTGGTAAAAAGCTCCACCCAAAATTTGTTATTATTTTTTTATTAAATGTAATATGATTCCATGGATGGCAATGGGCTGTACTATATATCATTTCAAAATGAGCTTAACATGTTTTGTATCACAGGTGCATATGAGAATCTAACTGGGTTCGAAACATTGGACATTGGCTGGCAGCTCTTGAGAATCTTCCCCAAAGCCTCAGAGCACTCTGGCTGAGTTTGATCCCAGAGACTCCAAACATTAGTCTTCCTTCCTTCCTTTTTCATGAACTTTGTCTTTCAATCAGCTGTGAATCTGTCTGATTTGAATCAAATCATCAAACCTTGACCTGGTGTAAATACATTTTGGTACTTAGGTACGCTCAAATCTATCAAACAGATTTTACTCTATCTCTCTGCTCAAATCTAGCACACCAAGTCTACACTGATGGATTACAAAGTTGATTTCATTGCTGATCTTGTTATTTATTTATTTATTTATTTATTTAAGTGTTGCTAAATAGAAAAGCAAAATGTTATGAATATCGTTGTTGCACTGCGGTGTGGACGTTTTTTTTGTGTGTTGCTCAGTGTGTCAAACAGTGTTCTGACCAAGTGGTATATGATGTAAAGGCAAACTTTTATCTTAGCCTGCAAAATATTAGAAAAACTGACAAAGCTACTAGTATGTGTCACAAAACAGCCTGCTTCTTTAGTTTCAAAAGTGCCAAGATCAATGATGCACAGCAAAAACTCCAGTGTTAAATGAACTCTCCTGGGAGTTTATATGGCTCCAGACTCAAGAGTGTTAAAGTGTTAAAATATGAGTGTTAAATTAACACTCAAGAGTGTTAAAGTTAATGAGCTAATTAAGTGATTCATTGTGTGATGATTGACCATTATTGAAGACACCTGATGTTAACAAGCAGAATCACCAAAGGAGAAAATCCAAAAAAAATATGACACCGTTATGGTGATCAGTGTTCGCTTTAGTTGGGCTCTTGACCCTTTAATCATTAACTTTAGATTTTGTTTGGCAGTTGTATCTGAGTTATAACTGCCAGATGAACAAAGAGAAAAAGTGATCAGGTTATGTTTTGATCACAAATCTCAAAATCTCATTTCAAGAGTTATGACTACCTTGTACAGCAGCCCTGTGATACTATATCAAACAATTTTCAGCATTATCAATATAAACCAAAATATTCCACAAAAGTTGTTCTGATCAAAAGACTTTGAAAATTAATTTATTAAGACACACTGACATCAATAATCAGCCTGTGAATCTCAACAATGGTGAATCTCAATCTGGGTGCCACCAATCAAAACTAATTTATGGCTCCCATCATGCATTGCGGTATGAATAAATTATGATCTGAAGTGTTTAAGTAATTTCCTTTTCCTAATTGAATATTCTGTTTGTCACCATTGTTGAGATTCATACACTGATTCTTGATGTCTGTGTGTGCCTAAAAGAAAGATTTTTTATCTTCATCAGAACAACTTTTAAAACATCCATTGGATTATTTAGAAAATGTTGGATTTTGTGCTGTAGAATCACAGTGATGCTGTAATTAACTATATACATTTAAGCCAGAGATTAGACTCTAAATGAGTTTAGCGATTCAGGTCAATTGATGATTATGTCAAAACATAACCAACACCACCTGATCAACTTTTCTCTTTGTTCATCTGGTAGTTATAACTCAGATACAACAACCAAATAAAAATTAAAGTTAAACATGTAAGGGTCACAAGCCCAACTAAAGCAAACACTGATCTCCATAATGGTGACTTAAAATTGTGCTTTTTCTCCTTCAGTGATTCTGCTTGTTAACATCAGGTGTCTTCAATAATGCTCAATCATCACTCAATGAATCACTTAATTAGCTCATTAACTTTAACACTCTTGAGTGTTAATTTAACACTCGTATTTTAACACTTTAACACTCTTGAGTCCGGAGCCATATAAACTCCCAGGAGAGTTCATTTAACACTGGAGTTTTTGCTGTGTGCTTATTGCAGTCTATGAATCTGTCATCATTATATAAGGAAGCCAAATGTTCATATAATGCATTAAAAGGGAATAGATAAGCACAGTGGCCCTATCAAATCAAAGTAAGAAATCCAAAATCTGAGCAATAGATTTTTTTCACGTTAGTTAATTTATGTTTGGTATAACAATGTGTCCTTTATAGTTGTATAAGCAATGTATTTATTATAATTTATTTTGGTGCCATGTACTGTGGTACAGTGTGTGATTTCAAGTGAATTCATAATGAAGTGATTATCCTAATGCATGAACACTATTGGAAATATATACAGTACTATGTGACCACTTGCTTAAACCTGGTGTAAATGAATGATCATGATGAAAGTAATCAAATATAATAGTGCAGCAATGCACGTCTTGATGGACTGATGTTAATTTTGGTATTGACGTAATATACATAACAGGGTAGGGACTTTACAAAGCACAGTGGTTCTCAATTGTGCATACACATATTGTAAAATTTAGTAGTTTTGCTTAACCATATTCATGTAACTTGCTAAGTTGGCAAAAGGTACAGGATTGTTTTTAGACGCAATTTAGCATTAAATTCCACCCAATTTAGCATAAACTGAGCTTAGTTCTTACTTCTGCATGTGCCCAATCCTAAAACTTATCTGCCCCATATATCAGTAATTGTCTCTCTGCAAAGTCTGTATTACATTATGACAATTACACAAAACTATTTATAAAGGTCATCCTGATGTGATCAGGCACATTTTGTGTAAGGTGTATGAGAATATCCTATGCAGTCGTTACACAGTGAAATGCTTGATTAATCATCTGCTTTCAAATGTTTAAACAGCACAGGGAATCAGAGCCTTCATAACACAATCATCAATTATCTTTTAACAGCCAGTTAGTTTCCCAGGTGAACCATGTTTCTTGTAATTAGTTATTTGCCCTAATTGGACTGATGAAGGCCTATAAAATACACTTATCTCCAGCTACATGTATGTTTGTATTTGTAGCGTCAGTGTGGTGGTTTGAGAAAGTGAATGTTGGGGCTTTGGAGTACTCAGGTTTTTTTTTTTTTTTTGCCATGGATAAAGGGTGGACACAGTGAGATTCATTCTTTCAATCTGTCTATCTGTGTTTGTGAATGATTCTGCAAATAATGGATTTACTTTATGCATTTTATATATTTACTTTTAGGTTACCCTTGTTTGTAATCTTTCTGCTCTTTTTGAGTAATGCTCATGGATTTAAAGGTAAAAAATATATATATATATATATATATATATCTTGCAAAGGATTTTAAATTGTGAGGTTACAAGTCTTCTGTTTTCTCTAATTAACAGGTGGAGCTCATTCAAATGCCCACCACCAGTGGGGCCAACCTTCTGACAAAACTTTCTCACCTTGTGCAGTCCAGTCTTCTGTGGTAGAGGTCCCTGTGACTGGGATTTTGCCTGAAGAAGTGGGCTCTAGTTTATTCACTAACAGACCCCTGAAAAGGTTGAACTTACTCCAATTTGTTAAAGGTCGTGTTTCCAGCGGGCATGAATCAACGGCCCATGCTCAAACGCCTCCAAGCATCTCCGTTTTAACTTCCTTGCCTCTACCCTTAAATGAACGGTATGCAGGCAGTTTGACGTCGCTCCAGGGTTCCTCGGAATCAGCAGCCACAGATACTGCTAGTGTTTCTACACCAGGAGAAAGTACTAGCTTTTTTTCCTGTGCAGGGAGGTAGTTCTACTTCTAGCTTATATCTGAAGCCTCAGGGCACTCTGGGTCTGTATACCCCTGCCAAATATGTGAATTTTCCCATGTCATCACACCCAGCTGTTTATAGCCAGTCAAAAAGTAGCTCTGGTGCATGGTTTGGGGGCTCTACTGGCTTTGCCTCCCAGGGACTGAGTAGCATTTACAGTGGTTCTGTCCAGCCTCAAGGTACCACAAGTCAGTTTGCCTCTGGGTCTTTATCCTCATATCCAAGTGTATTGCTATCCTCACCCCAAGGTGCCTCCAGTCAGTCTGCTACAGTCCAGAGTTCACGGAAGCAGTTTACCTCTAGCTATGGCACACAGTCAGGGTCCTCGAAGCCATTCCCCCTGCAGGGAAGCATCACTTATGGTGTATCACTTCAGCCTCAAGGTACCACAAGTCAGTTTGCCTCTGGGTCTTCAATGTCCTATCCAAGTGTATCACTATCCTCACCCCAAGGTGCCTCCAGTCAGTCTGCTATAGTCCAGAGTTCACGGAAGCAGTTTACCTCTAGCAATGGCACCCAGTCATGGTCCTCGAAGCCATTCCCCCTGCAGGGAAGCACCACTTACGGTGATAAATATTTAAATATTAACAGATTCATTGAATATGTGTTATGACATACCGACTTAACTGAACGTGCTGAACGAGTGATGTCAATAGAACAACATGTCCCTCATGTCCTAAATGTTTTTACTGCTTTTGTATGACCTGTTTATCTCAGTACAAATGTTTATTATGTATAGATAAGTCCCTGCTGAAAAAAAACAAAAAAAAACGGGGTGTTCAGAACTGTCACCTATTGATTTATGCTCATTTCTTTCTGAAAAGAAAAAAAAGAAAGAAATTATTCTAGCTTTAAAATGTGTTAGGCATGTGATAGGGACTCAAATAGGGTGCACAACAAAAACTCCAGTGTTAAATTAACTCTCCTGGGAGTTTATATGGCTCCAGACTCAGTGTTAAAATGTGAGTGTTAAATTTACACTCAAGAGTGTTAAAGTTAATGAAATAATTAAGTGATTAATTGAGTGATTATTGATCATTATTGAAGACACCTGATGTTAACAAGCAGAATCACCAAAGGAGAACATCTAATTTGTTATCCACCATTATGGTGATCGGTGTTTCATTCAGTTAAACTATTCATATTAGATGCAGTTTGGCTGTTGTAATGAAGATACAACTGCCAGATGAACAAAGAGAAAATGAGATTTTGTTGTTGTGTTGGTTATGTTTTGGCATAATCATCGATTGACCTGAATCACAAAACTGTTGATTAAAGCAGTCTTGTGTTTCTATAGCAAACAATAAAAAAAATCTGATCTGATGTGTATTGGTTTACACTCATGCGGCAAGATCAGTCCCACTGAAAAAAAGCTTGTCTTGGTCTCTCATCTCATTCAGGGCAGTTGAGTGTGGTGGACACTTTTAGCTGATCAGGACGGAAGATCAGCTTAATGCCAAACCACCTGAGCACCAGTTTAACCAGGCTTTGATACCAGTTTAAACCAAGCAAAACAGCCCCAGATAACAACATTACTTCGGCCCAGATCCAACCCACATCTGGCACATGCAGAATGATGATCTGGCCCACGTGCTGCGTGGAATGATGGCACTTGGGTGGACCGCTCCTGTTTGCCAGATCTGGGCCACAAGCAACACATAGCAATGCCAGAACTGGACCTTATCTGAGCCACACAGTCTGTATATATTAAATATGGAGTCATCTCAGCCTTAATAAGCCTGTTATCAAGCAGAACCACTGAAGGAAAGAAGAGAACAGAAAAGAGATGAGCAGAAACACAAGAACTACAACTGACTTCAGCCACAGCCTTAGATGAAATCCACTGAAGAGAAAAGAAGACATTAAATCTGTGAAGATCTCAGCAGAGGAGGATTAAAAAACTCCACAAACAGCATTACCAGCTTCACTTATTACTAACCAGACTGACTTTATTTCTGTCAGACGTCTACACAAGTTTTATTGAGAATTAACAGGGGTTTAAATCTAATGTGTTTCATTTGAAGTCACCATAACAGTGATTAGTGTTTCCATTAGTTGGGCTCTTAACAAGGTTATTTTTGTAAACAAAAACTGAAACTAAATTTTCGTAAACTGAAATAAAATAAAACATTTATAATATATGAAAAACTAACTAACTCACTTTAGCGGAAAATCTGACCTGTGGCCATAGGTTAAATTGGGCCGGAGCGCACCGGAGCGCACCGGAGCGCAGCTCCGCCTCCTCGGGTCCACAACACACCATGCCGGAGCTCAGCTCCGTCTCCTTCAGCACCAAATATTGTTATTCCACTTGAATTATTTTTCATCTCCTGGTAAATACATGGCATATGAGACTAAATAATTAGCTAGACTACACAGAGACATGGAATTATCAGACGTCATAATGCATTAATCCCTGCGTTCTCTGGTTCAGCACCCCGCCCACCATCGACGCTACCATGGAAACCCGCGAACGGCTAGCAAAGTCAGTCTTTTAAATTCAACCGCCCTCATTGTGCTGTCTAGTTCTTTATCGAGCATACATGAGTATTTGGTTTAATTTACCTCAGTTAAATAAGATACGTAATTATTCAAACACAACCTACAACTTCATTTTCTAATGTGACTAATGTAGCCTCGCTCGCACTGTTTAGTTTTTCATTTGATTTGTCTGCTAAGGCCATAGCTGCCAACTCTCACGCATTCATGCTCTCACGTGACGCCACACATCAATTTTCTCACGCACAGTAAAATCGCAAAGCAAAGAGGACACGGAGACCGACAGACAAGACAGAGCAGGATACTTATGTTATAAAAAATAATCTCATCTCTCAGATTCTGTCAATTTTATTTCGAAATTCAAGCAATAAATACCGTTTTGGCGCTTGTAAATGTGACGTGACAGTTCCCATAGCGTCACGTGAACGGATGATCTCTAGCTAATGAACAATGTTAAATACAGTTGTTGTTATAATAAAAAATTTAAAAAACGCATTATATGTCTGGGCTGATTAGGTGAGTTTTTTTTTTTTTTTTTTTTTTTTTTTTTTTTTTGTCTTGAGAAAAATTAATGCCTATCTTGTGTAGCCTACCTAATATTTATCCAAATGAGTCAATATTGAATCAAATCACAAGCACTGAACTGAATTGAAATCAAAAAAATTTGTGTCAAGCAATAAAAAAAGCAGCTTATCAGAAATTGTACCATGTAAACAATATAAATTGTTGTTACTAAACCTAATACAATTCTGCTTAGTTACTAAAATGTTCAGATTTTTTTTACACCAATTTAATATTTAAAAATAAAAAATGTAAAATATTTCTAAATATATTTAAAAAGTATATAATTATAAGTATATAATTATCTAACATCTGACTAATTCAAAATTAACCTCAAAATATTAAATGCTAAATGGTGGTTATACAGTGGTGGACAGAATTAATGGCACCCCTGGTAAATATGATAAAAAATGGCTGTAAAAAAATAAATCTGCATTGTTTATACTTTTGATCTTTCATTCAAAAAATTCGCAAAAATCTAACCTTTCATTGAAGTAAAAGAATTGAAAGTGGGGAGGAAATTACAATATGAAATAAATGTTTTTCTCCAAAACACGTCGGCTACAATTATTGGCACCCCTTGAATTTTTTACAAGTAAAATATCTCTGAAGTATATTCCCAATAATATTTACCTTTATTTAGCACACCAGGGTGACTAGGAACATGACATTGTTTAGCTATGACTTGTTTCACAGGAGTTTAAATATGAGGAAACACAAAGGCCAAATTTCTTTAATCATTCATCACAATGAGTAAAACCAAAGAATATAGTTCTGATGTGCAGCAAAAGATTGTTGAGGATCACAAAATAGAAAGTGACTGTAAGAAAATAGCTAAAGAATTTAAAAATCCCCATTTTGACCATCAGGGCAATAATTAAGAAGTTCCAATCAACTAAAGATGTTACGAATCTGCCAGGAAGAGGACGTGTGTCTATATTGCCTTAATAGACGGTGAGGAGGATGGTTTGAGTGGCCAAAGACTCTTCAACAATCACAGATGGAGAATTGCAGAGATTAGTTGAGTCTTGGGGTCAGAAAGCCTAAAAAAAATGTATCAAACAACCCTTAAATCTCCACATGTTGTTTGGGAGGGTTTCAAGAAAAATCCTCCTCGCTCCTCCAAAAATAAACTCCAGCATATTCAGTTGTCAGACACGACTGGATCTTCAAAAGGGACCGGATTCTGTGGTCAGATGAAACAAAAAAAAAGGGCTTTTTGCCAGCAAACCCACCAGATGTGTTTGGTGCAAACAGGGATGAAGAGTACCCCTTGCCTACGGTTAAATATACTGCTGGATCTTATATGTTGTGGGCCTGTTTTTCTGCTGGAGGTCCTGGACTTCTTGTTCAGATACATGGTATTATGGATTCTAGCAAACCAACAGATAAAAAATCAAAACCTGACTGCCTCTGATAGAAATCTTATAATGGGCCGTGGTTGGATCTTCCATCAGGACAACGGTCCAAAACAAACATCAAAATCAACACAAAAATGGGTAACTGAGCACAAAATGAAGCTTCTGCCATGACCGTCCCAGTCCCCTAAACTGAACCCTATAGAGGAGGAGTGGGCTGAACTGAAGAGAAGAAGCACCAACATGAACCTGTGAATCTGAAGGATCTGGAGAGATTCTGTATGGAGGAATGGTCTCTGATCTCTTGTCAGTTGTTATCCAAACTCATCAGTCATTATAGGAGAAAACTCAGATCTGTTATCTTGGCAAAAGGAGATTGAAAAAAGTATTTAATAACATGGTGCCAATAATTGTGGCCAGCGTGTTTTGGAGAAAAACATTTATTTTATAATGTGATTTACCCCCACTTTCAATTCTTTTACTTCAATGAAAGGTGAGATTTTTGCAAAATTTTTTAATGAAAGATCAAAAGGATAAACAATGCAGATTTATTTTTTACAGCCATTTTTTATCTTATTTACCAGGGGTGCCGTTAATTCTGACCACCACTGTATATAGGCCAAATAGCCATACTAGCATTACAAAACAACCAACCAATATTTTCAATATTTTCAAACATGTTCAATTTCATACGTTTTCCAAGGGTAAAATCCGTTGCCTGCTTGTTAACATTAAGGTAAAAAATAATAAAAAATTGTAAAGTATTTATCTTTGTTTGAATAACTACTCAACCTTACCGTACAAATTAATACGGGAAAAATAGCCCCTTTGGTGTAAAACACATTAAGTCATTTTATGGCGCGATTTTTAATGATGACCACCGTAAATAAGGGATCCCCCTCCCAACAAAAGCCAATTTAACCACTGCCTGTGGCTGTTTAGGGAAATACGCGTGTGAAGTTGCTGAGGCCATTAACTGCTGTCCTGTGACGCGCTCAATGAAGGACCATAGCATTGAACACATCGCTAGTCCTAATCGGCTGTTCATAAAGGATGTGTCTGTGGCAGTCGAATGGGAAATAACACGGTAATGAGACGCAAGTTGGACGTCTTTTAACTTGAGCGGAGCATTTTTAGAATGCCGTTTCATTTGAAAGACACAGGTGCAACAGCAAAACAAGTCTGTCAACACAAAAATAAAAAAAACTTTCATGTACTACTACTGTATGTTTGAGATGTCATGTTTTCATGAAGGTTGACCGGCTGAAATGCACTTACAGTGCTGTTATTATCTTTGTTTTTACAAAAGATTTTCTGCTAATAATATTTTTATCCATGTGGAGACATGTCCCCACAATGTAGGGAATACCAGGATACTACACACACACACACACAAGCGCGCATACACAAACAGACACACACACACACACACTCTGGTAACACAAACACCACTTTGTGGGGACTCTCCATAGACATAAAGGTTTTTATACTTTACAAACTGCATATTCTGTCTCCTTACACTAACCCTACCCCTATATTATTGTTACTCCCCTCGAGGTTTAATAAAGGCTCAAGTCGTTCCTGGGTTTTAACGGGCATTTATTTGGTGACAGAATCTTCAAACATGTCTTGGCATGTTCCTTTATGGCTACACATTTCCATATTGCCGTCAGAACTGGTATAAATAAAACACAGAAAGCATAAATTAACCTTAAATTCGTGACATACTTGCAGACAATACTAAACAAAATTACATAGAAAACAAATAAACAAATTTATGCCATGTAAAATAATATCTTAATTGGCTTGTTACAAACACAGTTGCGTAACAGATAAATAAATGACAAAGACAGAAAATATACCTCATTGGCCGCATGAACCCGAGAGGGTAAACTTAGGGGGGGTATTCATCTTCACACTTAACCGACAAAACTTATAGATAACTTTCCAATCTTCAGTCAGCAGGCTTCGCAAGCCGCAGCGCATATCTCTCTCTCTGATCTTAGCGAGTGCACCCCCGCAGCGTCCCCATAACAACAAACTATTATTTCCACACGGAACAAAAAATAAGTTCCCTCCTTTTTACACAAAGTTTTTAACAAAAAGAAAAAAACATGAAATTATTATTTATTGGCCATGAGACATTATTATTTTAATCATATGATTTTTAACCTTATATATATTTATATTTATATTGTGAACCATATTTAAGTGAAATATATGAGTTGCCTTTGACGGCAGCTACAATTATTCTCATCGAGCCAGACGACTTTCTAATTTTCAGTTATTAGCTCCGACCAACTAGCCTGGGAAAACCCAGACTACTTCCGGTGAATTTTAATTCTCTCTCCAGGATAGTCTGGAGAAGAGCCCATTCAAACTCATTTCTGTGCCGCCGAAATCGCGGCACGAATCAGAAACGTTTGGGGAGGGATTTACATGATGACGACAGCGCAGCGACGCTGAAGGAGATTTCATTACAAAGATGGATGCCGCCGTGGAACATCACTTGTTCGAATCATAGACAGTAGATAAACAAATCAGTTATCGCATCTGTTTTGAGCGATTTAAACTTACCGTTTTCGTTAAAACCGGAGCAAAGAACAACACTCGAAGCATACGTCATCTCCTTCATCGATCTGATTGGTTTTATGACTATCCAATTGCGCCCAGAGGAATTTGAGCTACGTCGGTTGGTGACGCCCCTTTGGAAATGATTTGTCTACATAGCTTCGCCAGACCCTACACTCAGTTTCAACTGAGAAGGGTCTGGTTTTAACCAGGCTACCGACCAACAGGAAGTCAGATATATTTGTTTGAATGTGGATTTTTGGAATTAAGCTCTGATCTTTCATTACTGCTCCAAGGAGCCTCACACGATTCACACCAAACTTTCTCATCATGATGCCACTATATTGAAGATGCAAAATTTCGAACGGGTATCTTGAATGGAGTTGATGAAATAAAATAATGACAAAAAGGGAAACAGGAAGAGTCTCATATCTTCTAACTAATACATTATACACCATTTATTTATATAAAATAATACAAATAAGAAGTAAAAAACACATTTTATTATTTTTCATATATTGCATTTGTGCTATCTGGTTGAAAGAAATAAAATAAAATGTAATACATAGTATAACCACTAGTTTGCAACATAGGCCTATATTTAAACAGGGTTGAAAAAAACCTAGTTGCTGAGAAGTTTTCAGACATAATTATCAAAAAAGTTTAATTTTCTAGCTCAACTAACTGGTAAACAGTCTCCAACTTATCATTTGATCTCACTCTGCCTCTCTCTTAAAGGGGTAGTCCACCCAAAACATCTTTTTTTATTTTTTATTAAATGTAATATGATTCCATGGATGGCAATGGGCTGTATATCATTTCAAAATTAGCTTAACATGTTTTGTATCACAGGTGCATATGAGAATCTAACTGGGTTCGAAACATTGGACATTGGCTGGCAGCTCTTGAGAATCTTCCCCAAAGAGGACAGGATCCTGAACAGGATCCCTCAGAGCACTCTGGCTGAGTTTGATCCCAGAGACTCCAAACATTAGTCTTCCTTCCTTCCTTTTTCATGAACTTTGTCAGCTGTAAATCTGTCTGATTTGAATCAAATCATCAAACCTTGACCTGGTGTAAATACATTTTGGTACTTATGTACGCTCAAATCTATCAAACAGATTTTACTCTATCTCTCTGCTCAAATCTAGCACACCAAGTCTACACTGATGGATTACAAAGTTGATTTCATTGCTGATCTTGTTATTTATTTATTTATTTATTTAAGTGTTGCTAAATAGTAAAGCAAAATGTTATGAATATCGTTGTTGCACTGCGGTGTGGACGTTTTTTTGTGTGTTGCTCAGTGTGTCAAACAGTGTTCTGACCAAGTGGTATATGATGTAAAGGCAAACTTTTATCTTAGCCTGCAAAATATTAGAAAAACTGACAAAGCTACTAGTATGTGTCACAAAACAGCCTGCTTCTTTAGTTTCAAAAGTGCCAAGATCAATGATGCTTATTGCAGTCTATGAATCTGTCATCATTATAAAGAATATAAGGAAGCCAAATGTTCATATAATGCATTAAAAGGGAATAGATAAGCACAGTGGCCCTATCAAATCAAAGTAAGAAATCCAAAATCTGAGCAATAGATTTTTTTCACGTTAGTTAATTTATGTTTGGTATAACAATGTGTCCTTTATAGTTGTATAAGCAATGTATTTATTATAATTTATTTTGGTGCCATGTACTGTGGTACAGTGTGTGATTTCAAGTGAATTCATAATGAAGTGATTATCCTAATGCATGAACACTATTGGAAATATATACAGTACTATGTGACCACTTGCTTAAACCTGGTGTAAATGAATGATCATGATGAAAGTAATCAAATATAATAGTGCAGCAATGCACGTCTTGATGGACTGATGTTAATTTTGGTATTGACGTAATATACATAACAGGGTAGGGACTTTACAAAGCACAGTGGTTCTCAATTGTGCATACACATATTGTAAAATTTAGTAGTTTTGCTTAACCATATTCATGTAACTTGCTAAGTTGGCAAAAGGTACAGGATTGTTTTTAGACGCAATTTAGCATTAAATTCCACCCAATTTAGCATAAACTGAGCTTAGTTCTTACTTCTGCATGTGCCCAATCCTAAAACTTATCTGCCCCATATATCAGTAATTGTCTCTCTGCAAAGTCTGTATTACATTATGACAATTACACAAAACTATTTATAAAGGTCATCCTGATGTGATCAGGCACATTTTGTGTAAGGTGTATGAGAATATCCTATGCAGTCGTTACACAGTGAAATGCTTGATTAATCATCTGCTTTCAAATGTTTAAACAGCACAGGGAATCAGAGCCTTCATAACACAATCATCAATTATCTTTTAACAGCCAGTTAGTTTCCCAGGTGAACCATGTTTCTTGTAATTAGTTATTTGCCCTAATTGGACTGATGAAGGCCTATAAAATACACTTATCTCCAGCTACATGTATGTTTGTATTTGTAGCGTCAGTGTGGTGGTTTGAGAAAGTGAATGTTGGGGCTTTGGAGTACTCAGGTTTTTTTTTTTTTGCCATGGATAAAGGGTGGACACTAGTGATGGCAAAATGAGGCTTCCTGAACCACTGAGACCTCGCAGCCCATTGTTTCAGCCAAAGGTTCATTACTCGAAGCTTCATTCAGCATTGCTCACTAGTGACACCTAGCTACTGTGCAAAGAAATAGCAGACAAATTAATTCATTCTGAACCAGTGTGTGTCCCCCCCTCCCCTGGTTTCATTCATTCATTCATTCATTCATTCATTCATTCATTCATTCATTTATTTATTTATTTATTTATTTATTTATTTATTTTCTTCTCACTGTTAATGTCTGTAACCTTTCATTTGCAATAATAAAAAGACCTGAGCAGACATTTGTCCATTGCCTGGGTATTATATAAAATATGTAGGCTATCTTTCTCTGTCTGAATTTACTTGTGCAGAGACAACTGTCAAACACAGTTAATTAATTATTCATAAATTGTTTGGATAGTGACAGTATGAACAGCAAAAGTGACACTGTGTTGAGTGCATTGCTTATGGTGGAGGGAGTGTAATAAAGTAAACTGCAACAGAATAGTCTGGGGTGGTAAAAATTGTTTCTGGGGGGTTTTGTGCTGTGAACTGTTACTAGTTTTGGTGCAGTGTTGTGCTTATTGGACTGGGGATATAGAGGTGCAAACTGCAACACAGTATTGCAGTTTGGGGTGGGTGAAGGAAGGATTACAATAGATTTTTATTGAGAAACAGAATTATTTCAAGTGTGTTGGGGTTTAGACGATTCCTTTTCTCGGACCAAATCTCTCCAGCCTTGGAAAAGATCCTTTCACAAGGAACAGAGGATGCAGTGGAACATAAATGCCAGTGCCAGCTGGTATAAATGAGGATACTGATGCTTCTGTTGAGCCCAGACAGGGGAGGATTCCCTCTTTCTTGCTGGCTCCATTACCAGGAAAAAGGAAGAGGTCACAAAAAGCAAACAAGTCCAAAAGGGCAATCCAGTCCAGATCCAAAAATTCAAAGCAATCCAAAGCAATCCAAATAATCTTATCTAATAATATAACAAGACTATAATATAGCTACTATAATTAATGATAACAATACTATAACTCTTCTAATCTGATAATGTAATAATATACAGCCCTAACACATACAGTATATGACACAATAACGACAATGACAATGATAGTTATCTAACTCTCTGAC
The DNA here is from genome assembly GCA_021554675.1 of Leuciscus idus. NCBI lineage: Eukaryota > Metazoa > Chordata > Actinopteri > Cypriniformes > Leuciscidae > Leuciscus > Leuciscus idus. The sequence goes on along the minus strand of CM038621.1, from coordinate 41,459,037 downwards.
TCTCTGACACTACTACAACTGCTTCTACTACTCCTGACAAGACCCACAAGGTGGCGTGAGTTACAAACCCCCTTTTTCCAAAAGCGACACTCAGACCGAACCGATGATGTATTCACACAAACCGAGGCCTCGTTTGTCATTAGTCACGTGATTTTCGCGTTAACAACACAAGCCTCGAATCGCGGCTTCATCTGGCATGCCCATTTTTTCTCGACACAAGCTCCGACGCCTCACTTCAAATGTCGCTCCAGGGTTCCTCGGAATCAGCAGCCACAGATACTGCTAGTGTTTCTACACCAGGAGAAAGTACTAGCTTTTTTTCCTGTGCAGGGAGGTAGTTCTACTTCTAGCTTATATCTGAAGCCTCAGGGCACTCTGGGTCTGTATACCCCTGCCAAATATGTGAATTTTCCCATGTCATCACACCCAGCTGTTTATAGCCAGTCAAAAAGTAGCTCTGGTGCTTGGTTTGGGGGCTCTACTGTCTTTGCCTCCAAGGGACTGAGTAGCACTTACAGTGGTTCTGTCCAGCCTCAAGGTACCACAAGTCAGTTTGCCACTGGGTCTCTGTCCTCCTATCCCAGTGTATTGCTATTCTCACCCCAAGGTGCCTCCAGTCAGTCTGCTACAGCCCAGAGTTCACGGAAGCGGTTTACCTCTAGCTATGGCACACAGTCAGGGTCCTCGAAGCCATTCCCCCTGCAGGGAAGCACCACTTATGGTGGATCACTCCAGCCTCAAGGTACCACAAGTCAGTTTGCCTCTGGGTCTTTATCCTCATATCCAAGTGTATTACTATCTTCACCCCAAGGTGCCTCCAGTCCGTCTGCTACAGCCCAGAGTTCACGGAAGCAGTTTACCTCTAGCTATGGCACACAGTCAGGGTCATCGAAGCCATTCCCCCTGCAGGGAAGCATCACTTATGGTGGATCACTTCAGCCTCAAGGTACCACAAGTCAGTTTGCCTCTGGGTCTCTGTCCTCCTATCCCAGTGTATTGCTATTCTCACCCCAAGGTGCCTCCAGTCAGTCTGCTACAGCCCAGAGTTCACGGAAGCAGTTTACCTCTAGCTATGGCACCCAGTCAGGGTCATCGAAGCCATTCCCCCTGCAGGGAAGCATCACTTATGGTGGATCACTTCAGCCTCAAGGTACCACAAGTCAGTTTGCCTCTGGGTCTTCAATGTCTATCCAAGTGTATCACTATCCTCACCCCAAGGTGCCTCCGGTCAGTCTGCTACAGTCCAGAGTTCACAGAAGCCGTTTACCTCTACCGTCATAGACAACTCTGACCAGTCCAGCCAAGCATTTCAAAGCTATTCTGTGTCCCAAAGCCAGAAGTCTCAAAGATGGCAGCCTTCACGAGGTATTCAGACCTCAGGTGCAGCTGCATCACAGGGTAGCTCTCTGTCTCAAAGCTCTGCAATGCAGAGTTTGTTTCCTTCACTGTCATCAGCAGGAGGCTCATCTTCAGGAGATCCTGGACCGTTTGTTTCTGCACAGGGTGGTGGCAGCAGATATGGCGGCTTTTCTCTTCATTCTCAAAGCCCCTCTAGCAAGTACACGCCTGGGTCTCATGCATATGCCAAACTTGGTTCCTCTCCCCTAGCTGTTTCTAGCCAGTCTACCAGTGATAAGTGGTCAAATGGCCTGTATAGCTCAGACTCTCTGCGAACCCAGGGTCTCATTGGTGTAGTTGAAAGACCCTCATCTCTAGCTCCTGACTATACAAGCAGTAACCATATATCTGAGCATTTTGGGACCATGCAACGCCCCACAGGTTCAAACCTAACTCCATCTCTAGGCTTGAGTGCCCAAGCATCATCTGTTGGCATGTTCTCTGGTATCCCGCAGACCGCACAGGCTCTACGTGAATCTGGGTCAGGTGTCCAGCAATACAATCAACCATCCCTCAATCCGCTATACTCCGTAAAGGGCTAAGGGACTCTATAACATGGCCACATTATGCAAAGTGATGTCTTCCAGAATAGAAAATCTAATAAATGTTTCAAACTAAGCTCTTGCTTGTGTTTTTCTTTTCTTTAAGCTACATTTGAAGGCTGGAACTCCATGTTAGCTGAGTTTGTTAGGGTTGTGTGCCAGATTGGTTAAGAGTGACTTGCTGTGTCTGACACTTTTGTAGGCATTGACTAACTAAAATTTGGGGAATATTTAAAAGCTGTAGTAGTCTTGTACTATGCTTTGTGTGCAGTTTTAGATCTTATCTCTTAAGTATCTCACAACTGTTTTTTTTTTTTTGTTGTTGTTGTTTAGTGTCATGATCTGGGCAATTTATTCTTTGGTGTTCAAACTTTTGTTTATATTTCTTAGTGTAAATGGTCTGAAATGTGTATAGTTCACTACATTGCAGGATATTAAAAGTTGAAGTGGAAATATCAGCGATTTGTATATAGCAGCTGTTAGTGTTAAAATATTGGTCATCAGAATTTGCTTAATTTCCTGATGGGTGCAATACTATTTTCTTGTCAAAGCTTCAACATTTTCAAAATTTGTTACTTTTGAATCTTATTTACCTAAAATGTTTGTTTTTGCACTGAGGGCAGCATTTTGGTGTTTGTCCATTGACAAATTTAATACATGGTTGATAAAATTGAAACTTAAGTTTATTGTGCAAGTGAAAAACAATTGTGCAAGATCTAATGGGCAGAGATCTACCAAGTTAAGTTGGTAATGGTTTGAGTCATTTAATCATTCTCTGACTGATGGCTGAACTAAGCAATCATAGTTTTGCATTAAAGGCACAGACTGATTCATCAATACATGATATATTCAGAATATGAGGATGTGCTTGTGTATGATCTTACAGGCTTTATTCTCAGAATACTGTTGCACAAAAAAAAAAAAAAAAAAATGTACATGAAGCGTGTCACAAGTAAGAACTAAAAGTACTGTCAATTGTGATGTGAAACGAACTACCTGCAGTGATTGTGGCGGGGATGTGATATAAGGATTACTTTACACTAGGGTTACAACCCAAGTACTTCTGTGTGGGGCGTTAGGACCCACACACGCCACAGGATGAGCAGCACCCCCTGCTGGCCTCACCTCTTCCTGCAGCAACCTAGTCTTCCCAGGAGGTCTCCCATCCAGGTATTGGCCAGACTCAGCCCTGCTTAGCTTCAGTGGGTGTGCAGGCACTTCAGGTTGGCTGCTGCCGGCTTGTGGAGTGGTTCTCCTCAAGCATCCCATATACCTCTGCCACAGAGCCTTCCAGGCATAGACCAGCATGACTTTCTTTTACATGTTGTTCATTGGCGGTGAGTGAAGCCCGCCTCCTTCGATCTGATCTCTGACATTTTAACTCAAGTTATTTTACATAGACTGGTTATAAACAGTTTAATAACACCCCTGTTGAAACAGCAGTTCATATCAGAACCTTTGCACGTTTCATGTATACATTACATTCAATGCTGCTGACAACCAAAGTGACATTTCATAGAAAATAATTGTCCCCCATATAATTCTCACTCCAACCTGAACACAAACGTTGGCAGCCCTGTAATTATGAAATTATGACATACTAGGTCATATTTATGACATTTGCGAAGAAAAGTCCAAATTAAGGCAAAGTAATAAATTAAATGAAAGTCAAAATAATGACGAAAGTAAATTATGACAATTATGACTTAATATTAAATTTAATAATTTTGATTTTTTATTACATGATGACTTGGTATATAACTCATTTTTAACTTAATTTATCTATTACTTTTTATGTTAAAATTAAGATTTACCAGAGCCTGACTTTTTTTTCTCTTATGTGGTGGAAATGGGCTTCCATAATATAGTAACTTTATACCTCAAACAGCACATTTTGTATGGAAACATCAATACATGGCTTTAGCAAAAATATGAGCTGCACATTTTAAATTATAAATCTTCAGATTGTTTTGCCTCATTCAATCTGAAGATTTAGATTGAAAGATTTAGATTGTAATTATGTTTTTTTTTCTTCTCTATTTCCTCTGGTAACTTACAGCATACAAAGAGCTTAACATTAAATCTGAATTATTAAAATAAAAAATTGTTTAAATAAAACATGAACTTGAACAGTGAATGCAGCACAGTTGTGAATTTATTACTCATTACAGTGAACATACAGCTGAAGGGAACAATTTAAACAACTAAAAAAAAGATATATATTTTTTAAAGTATAAAAAAAATTGTAATACTCCCCCTCCCCCCCAAAATCAACGGTCTAAATAAAACCACTGTACTATATATCAACACCCCTCTCAATGTCTCCCAGTGCTTTAAAATAAGCTGTCAGTTATTCAAAACACAAAATAAGCCACCAAATTAAATTATCTGCATAAAACCCAAGCACAACCATTTATGCAAAACACTCTGCATATATACCGATCTGTTTTATGATCCGATCAGTAATGCAAAGTAACATTTCCTTTGGTTCAAAAAGTCCTGTGAATGTTCAGCCCCTCAGCATTTGGTATTACATGAAACACTCTTCAAGAAAATGATTCATCAGTATAATGTTGTTTAGGTTTAGCTCTTATACAAAACCTAATTCAATAAAGAAAACACCTTATGTTAACAGACACATGCCTCAGTAAATGAGGACAGATACACAATCCCCCATAATCCTTCTCAAATGCATCATGTCACAGTGCCTTGGTGATCATTGCACATGCTATGGTCTTAGAATATAATGTCAAAGGGAACAAAACCATCAATATATTAATTAATATATAAGTTGCATGAAGAAGAGTCAAGAAATTATTGCATCCATAAATGTTAATAATTTCATACTGCAAGTCAGATCAATTAATCACATTTAGAGAAAAACACTATTGTTAATTCTAGCTTGTGCAAATACAGTATACTAATTCATTCAGTACTGTTCCCTTGTTTAAATTGCATTCAAATACTTAATATATCTGACAATTGTTCATCAGAGCCTTGAGTAAAACCCTGGTGATAATTAGAGTATATATATATATATATATATATATATATATATAAAACTTTACAATAAGGTTTTATTTGTTAACATTAGATAACTACATTAGTTAAAGGGGTCATGAAATATAAACCATGTCTTTGTGCCATTAAAACATCCTGCAAGTTTTATTGCTTAAAACATCCTCCTCATAAAAAAAGCATTTATTTAGTCAAGCTCCAAAAACAGCTCGTTTTGATATTGTGATGTCACACGTGCAAATTCATTTGCATATGACTGCCTCCAGAACAAGGCATTGACAAATAGTTTAACATCATCGAATCACAGGCCCCGCCCACTGAAGTTCAGTCACTTAAAGGCTGGCATTTGCCTACACTGGATGTGAGCGTCGCGTAAAAAGCAAAAAAGAAACAATACAATCACTGACGCTGTAAATTACGGTTTTATATGGATAGTGTTTTTAAAACACTTACTCGAGTGCAACAGCGAGTGGCCATTGATACCGTTTCCTATACAATGACATTAGCCAATCATAACAGTGGCCGTATATTGACAAGCCTTAAAGGAGCCGTGCCTTAAAAACTGATCATTTCAGACGGAGGGTCAAAATGAAGGTTGAAAATAATATTTTTCCCGCATATATATTTGCTTTTTGTGCCAAAAAAAAAAAAAAAAAAAAACCTCTATTAACATTATGACTGAACCAGAATACTTCTACACTATTTTTTGTTCTTGGTTAATGTTAATTAACATTTACTAATACACTAGACCTTATTGTAAAGTGTTACTATTTTATATATATATATATATATATATATACACTTTATATAATTGTGTATACATATATGACAGAAAATAATATGTACACACAATAATAATGAATGTATAAAAGATATTTATCTTCATCATCACTGAAAAACTCAATTCACTAGTAAAAACTGTTCATTCTGGTCCATTAAACCGACTATGTAGAAAAATCCCTAAATGCCGAGTCTGTAACACATCCTGTTGTGTAACTAGACAAAAATGTTCTTAATGTGCAATTCTTCCATCTTTTACATTTTAAACCTCTTCAAAAAGGCTTTTTCTTCACTAACCGTTGTGGTGGCTGTCATTTTCTGACCTGATATCTCAGTAGTCTGCCCTGCAGAAGTACTGCTTTTCTTTGTAAATGCTGCATGTATGCATAGCATATCTCATTTGAAAGCACGCATGACAAATGGGCCAATAAAACTGACTGTAGAAGATTATTTGCACTAATACCTTCTATAGCGCCCCTTATAGTGATGGATGGGAATTCAACACAATTAACATGACGCATGTCATCAATCTTGCGTTTATGCTCATGTACTTGCGTAGAATATGTTTCGGCCCATTTGACTTGTTGCACCAAATGACTCGATACTGCGGTAAAACTATAAAAATAACACTGCATATTTCTCCAGCCTTAACTTCATCAACACTGACGGGTGCAACAGTAACGGATGCCACAATAAACTATGCTATCCTGCGTTTAAAAAGTCTGTGCTCATACATTATTATTTTAGATTACATTTACCCAAGAACAAGGGGGCAAATGGGATGCACTAAGACTGGGCCACAGGAGGTCACATGAGGTACCAAGCAGCCAATCCGGCTAGAGCAGCGATCCAGGCGGCCAATAGGACTTGACCGGAGGGATTTTTAAGCACGGTCATGGCCACTTGACAAATGTAAGATGATCCGCTGCTGGCAGCTGAAACAGAAAGAATGAAATCATCATGTAAACGGTGTCATTTGCTGAGGTTTAAGGCCGGGTTTCCCAGACGGGGGTTTGAAAGAGAACTGTAGAGGTTGATGAAAAGCTAATGATTAATAAAATCAAATATAAAATTAAAATAAATAGAGCTGTACAATTAATCGACATAAAACAGTAATAGCGATATAGATTAGAGTAATTATCAAATCAAAGGCTGGAATTTAAAGTAATATATAATCTATTCAGGGTTATTATAGTTAACTAAAATTAAAAACATTTAAAAAAAACATGTTTGTTACTTGAAATATAATAAATGTTAACTGAAATAAAATAAAATATAAAAAAACCTTAAACTTATTTTATTACAGCTAGGTCCAATTTCTCATTTTCATTTAGTTTAACTTGATGCACTAAATAACTAAAACCGAAATAAAAATGAATAAAAACTATAAAAGACATTGTAAAAAAAAATAAAAAAAAATAAAACTAATAAAAAAAGACAAAAACTTTAAACTAAAACGATAATGAAAACAGAAAATTAAAAAATGATTCAAAATATGAATAACTAAAGTAGTATCTCAATATTACTAAAATAACACTGAATCTATATAATAATTCAATATTTTTTTATGTACTTCGCAGTACAATTGTAATTTACAACAGTAGTATACAGTTAAAACTAATAATGATAATTTCATTTAAATATTTGTAACAATATTTTTAAAAAAAGCTTACTAAAAAGATTAAATATTTGATCTGATTGGTTGCATGTCGTGACAGTTAACCATCATCAGAGAACGGTGAATGTCTGAAATTGCCGTTTCAGGCTCAGGTGCACTTAAAATAAATATTTAATGGGTTTGTCTGACAGTAAAGTTAGTGAGTCCCTGGTTTAAGGTGTAATGAAGATTAAGTTTACCTGTTTTGGCAGCGTGGTACGGACACTGACTGACATCTCCTTGTATCTCTCCATGAGCAGGAGCGGCGTCCAAAACATCGTCCTGAAGAGTCTTTCCAACCTCCTCTAGTTCTCCAAAAATCTGCAAGCAACACAGAAAAGGACGTTTACAGTTCCAGATCACGGGAAACAATGAGTGAACACTGAGGTTTAATGAAAAGCTCTTTGTCATGTGTGTGACAGTGACAGCGTTGCATAAACACATTACACTAGATGTCACAGTCAAACGCTCTGTTAAAAGAGGCTCTGGTGAGATGCGAGACATTGTTTTGACCCCGGTTTGTCCATTTAATTTCAGAGCTCATCTGGGATCTGCCATGAGGACAAAGGACTCCATCTGCTGACGGATGAAACTCGAGCCACACGGAGCAGCGGAGACTCTCATCTTTAGTGACACGCTCACTGATATGAACACAGTGATACCAGGTTCAGTTTAATAGAGCGACTGCAAAGCCCTCCAGGAGAGATTATGAGCGGGCCATTAGTTTCATTCAGTGTTAGTGAAGGATCTCAGAGATAATGATCTGCACATCTTGAATTAATTGTCATCAACATCATTCTTTAAAGAACTCATAATGAAGAATCAAATTTTTATTGATTAAACTTTCAGAACCTGAAAACATTAATTAAATGTAACAATAAAACAATTCATTTATTTGTAAGTTTTAAAATTGGGGTTGTCTCATTTAATTAAACTTCCTTCAGAAAAAAACATTGCTTTATCTATCTGGTAATAAAATCGGTTATAATAACAACAATAAATTATTATAAAACAAATGAAAATAAAAAAACTAAATAAATAAAAGCATTTTTAGAATTTAGTTTAATTTAGAAAATTGTATTTGGAAACGTCATCCATTTAACAATAAAATAGGTAATAATAACAATAATAATAAAAAAAAAAATTCAAAAAGAAAAAAGTAAGAAAAAAAACATTTAAATTAATAATTATATATATATATATATATTTATATATTGTGTGTGTGTGTGTGTGTGTGTGTGTGTGTGTGTCTGTGTCTATGTATAAAGCAATTATTTTAAAATGTAGATAAATGTAACAAAAAAAAAAAAAAAATTTTTTTAATTAATTAAATTATTTGAATTTAGAACATTTTATTTAGAAACATCATCCATTTGACAATAAAATAAGTAAAACAAATATTTTCAAACAGAAATATTATATATATATATATACACACACACATACATATATTTAAAAATTTAAAACTGATTTTTGAATGATTAAGCTGAATCACTGAATCCTCTGTTTTGGTTGTTGTTGTTTTTTAAGTGAACTCCTCTTTCTTTAGAAAAAAGCCATACAAAATTACTACAGTTGGTTCAACAAATCTTGCATGAAATAATAACAAGAAAACATGACCCCTTTAAATTGAACCGCTCACCTCCATATTGAACTGAAAGGCCAGGTTGGCTTCCTCCACGACCCTCCTCTTGGTGTGTGTGTCGAGCTCCAGCTCGTTCATCCGGCTGCGGTACAGCTGCTTGAAGGCCTTGGCGCTGTGGATGCCTTCAAACTCATAGAAGCTCAGGCCTTCTCCTGTGGGCGGCAGCTTCAAGGCGCGCTGGGCCACCTTCCTCAGCACCTGCCCCCCCGAGAGGTCTCCCATGTAGCGCGTGTAGGCGTGGGCCACGAGAAGCGCGGGCTGGTCCCGGCCGACCCGCCGGATGCGGTCCACGTATCGCTGAGCTGCGGGAGAGATGCGGATCTGACTCTGCCAGTCCTCGCCGTAGAAGAACTCCAGATCCCGAGCCAGAGCGTCACGCCGGTGGAGCTCGTGAGGGAAGTAGAGCGGAGCAAAATGAGGATGCTCTTTGTTCCTCTCGATCTCCTCTTCCATGGCGGAGTACGTGAAGAATAAAGCCACATGGCCCAGCTGGAAACACAGATCCAGAAATCATAATCAAGGAGAATTGAACACATATATCTCGCTGTGTGCAGTGGTATTTCAGTATCACTGAGATAGTTTTTATGTTTTGAATTTTTTTTTATATTTTCTCTTTTCATTTTTATTTTGTTGCTCATTTTTGTCATTTTTATTTGTTTTTTAAAAGATATGTCTATTTAGTTCTTATTAATTTAAATTTTATTTTCAGACTCGCCCAGAAAAAGCACACAGGTTGGAAAAAAACCTAGGGCTGTGCAACAATTAATCGAGATTAAATGCATCCAAAATAAAAGTTTGTGTTTACATAATATATTATGTGTGTGTACTGTATATAATTATTTTGTATATATAAATACACACACACATGCATGTATATATTTAAGAAACGTGTTATTTATATATAAAATATTTATAATATACAGTATATACAAGCAAATATTTCTTAAATATACACATGCATGTGTGTGTGTATTTATATATACAGAATAATTCTACACAGTACACACACTTCTATTTTGGATGCGATTAATCGTTGCACAGCGCTAATAAAAACATGACATGAAAATGCAACTAGAAATCTCAAAAAACATATCTGTGTGCTTTCCTCACTGAGTTGAATATCTCCATATATGATCTCCATATATAAAAGGATATATTCCGTTATATAAAGGATATATTCACCTTAGAGAAGAGAGTACATGGACTGAATTTCAATTTCAAAGCTTGTGTGTTTTTTCTGGGCGAGTCGGAGTGAATTGCGGCGACCAACGGCCAAGCTGAGGATTTTCTTTAAATAACACATTCAATTTGGGGTTGCTTTTCTCCAAACCCTATCGCATACCCCAGAACACTTGGATTATACGACACGTGTCGCATGGGATCATTCTGAGATACTTTTGCAAAAGTTTTTTTTTTTTTTCGTTTGATGCTGGCTATTCACTGCCATTATATGAACAAGTGCAAGCGGGACATTTCTGAAAAATTCCTCTATTTGTGGTACAAAAAAGAAACAAATGCCATATGCCATTCCCTAGAACAACACCAGGGTGAGTAAATGATGACTTGATTCTCGTTTAGGGTGAACTATCCCTTTATACTAAAAGAAAATGAAAAATTATGTCTTGGCAACTAGCTGAATTAACTCTTTCCCCACCAGAAAACGTTTGACGGAATTTTTTCGGCTTTCCGTCTTTTCAGTGTTATACGGTAGGGGGCGCTATTACACATCTTATGAATGAGTACTGAATATCCTGATCAAAACACAGGCGAAGAAGCAGCAGAAACAAGCGATATCATATGTAATCATATGCATGTGTAAAATAACGCGATCATCAACATTAAACAGCATATTAATCAGAACTGCCCAATGTTACTGAACGAAATGTCGACCCAGGACGAGCTGTAGGACTGTGAAGCTTTAGGGGTGTTGATGGACTCGATCTCCTCCATCCGTGTTTTGATCATCGTTCTGAATCTGATCTGGACATAGTCTTTGACAAAAACGTGATTTTCTCAACTTTTTGCTAAAAATGTTGCTTACCCAAATTCAAGTGTTGATATAAAAGAATGCATGAAGCTAGAATAAAACAGATTTTTTGGTTAAAAAGCAGAGGGTCTGTTCTTTGATATATTGCATGTTCAGATATTCATACAACAAAATATTCTGGCGGCCATGAACGTTTTGTGAAAATGGTCAAAAAAGCTGGCGGTGGCTGGCAACTTTTTTTTCTTTTCTTTTTTTAAACACTGGCAGGGAAAGAGTTAAAATCAATTTAATTTTTTAAATAAGTAACTCTTTATAACTCTTTACAATAAGGATCACATATGTAAAAATTAGTTGACTACATTAGTCAACATGAACTGACAATGAAAAATATTTCTAAAGCATTTATTATACATTTTGCTAACACGTTAATAATATCAAAAGTTTTTAATATTATTAAATTGTTTAATTTGATTACCTCAGTTGACATGAACTAACAATAAACAGTATTTTTATAAACTTGCGTTTACAGTTAATTAATGCATTACATTCAATTAACTAATGGGACCTTATTGTAAATTGTTACCATTTTATTTGTAGCTTTAAATAATATTATGAGCTTCAATACCTTCATTTTAAGTTTATGGGATTTCTTTTCCGTTTAATCATCTACCACACACATATCATACTAGCAAGGTTTAATGTGATAAAATGATCAATCAACTCAAGAAATATGCCACATTATGGAAGTTGTAGGTATTATCATCTATAACAGGGGTTTTCAACTGGTTCTGTGCCAGGGACCACCATTCTGACTAACAAGCAATCGGCGGCCCACTATTGTGTGTGTCTGTGTGTGTAGTGTGTGGATTCCTTTGTCAGATAGCACAGTCAGACGTCGAATTGAGGAAATGGCTTCTTTTTTTTCTTTTTTTTTAAATGAGTTTGTCATGTCATTTTGCTGTGTACTGAACCTATTCACGGCTCCATCAACATTTCATGCCAAATCGCTGTATTTCCTTGTTTAAAATGTACTGCAAGATGCAGTTTCTTTCCCAATCGCGATAAGCGCCAAACCTATTTTTAGCCTAAACGCGATACATCCTCTCGACTAATCAGAATTCTCTCTTTCTCTCGCTCTCTCACCCTCAAATCACTCGTGCATATCGCGCCAGACGCTCAATTTGCCTAATTCGCGCGACCGCGCTAAACGCCTCATTCGCGCTGCAGGACCTCCAGATGCGCGTAAACGCGTCTTTACATTGACTTGACATGGAAATCACTTGTGCCAGACGCTCTATTCGCGTTTGGTGTGAACGCTACTCACTCACTCACTCACTCACTCACACAAGGTCATGTTGTGATTTGTTTTATGTAAAGCGGACAATGGTTCTACTTTTTATGGGTTCGACACTTTACTGAATGCCAATGTATTTATTACTGACTGACTAGCCTTTTTTTAAGACAAACTTTTTTTTTATGGAAAAAAAGTGATTTTAATAGTGAAATTACGTAGGCTGGAATGCATGTCACGGACCACCAGGGGGCCGCGGACCACCGGTTGAAAACCCCTGATCTATAAAATCCATCACGACTGACCTTGAAGAGCTCCTTGTGGATGCGTCCCCTCAGGAAGTCTTTGACAAACTCTGTGTTTTCGGCCTTCTCGTGAACTTCTTTGGTTCCCGCTGCCAACATCTCGGATAGATCAGTGGGACTGTAGGGTTCACATGACATTATAATTAAGTTCATGAATTGTTCATGAAACCATTACGCACTCAAACGGTATATACAAATATATATATATATTATTTTCTGTTTTCAATTTTATTTAGTTCATTTCTGTCATACGTATCAGTTTTTTTTAAATACTATTATTTTATCATTAATATTACTTTTATAATGTTTATTCATATTTAGATTTTAAAAAATCTATATTTTTTATTTTCTGTTTTCATTTTAGATAATTTCTGTTTTCATTTTAGATCATTTCTGTCATTTTTATTAGTTTTTGTTTGTTTAATATGTCTAGAGTTCTTATGAATTTTTATTTCAGTTTGTTATTTTAGCATTTCAAGTCAAACTAAAAGAAAATGAAAAAAGTGTTTTGGCAACTAGCTGAAATTAAAGAAGTTTATTATTATTATTATTATTTATTTTTATAAATTATTTTTAATTATTATTTTAGTTTTAGTTAACAATAATAACTGACTATTATAGTCAGATAATAATAATGTAGTAAAAATAATAATAATAATAACAATAATGCTATATATTAGCATTTTGAATCAGCTTTTAGTTTTAGTAATTTTCTCATTTTTATTAGTTTTTAAATCTCTCTATTTGACTTTCGTTTTCTTTCTTTAGTTTGAATAATTTTAGTACTTCAGCTTAAACTTATTTTATTTCTATTTAATTCAGTTTGCCATTTAATATTATTATTTATTTCATTAACAAAATCATTTTTAATAGTTTTAGTAAACAATTACAGCATAAAATTCAAGCATGTTGTTACAGGAAGAAAGCGACGACAGGAAATGTTGCTATTGTAAATGTTGAATGTATCATGTACCTGAGGACCGTGACGCCCCCCTCCTCACACACTCCTCCTCCTCCGTTAGCTGTGCTCGTCCCGTTAGCATCCTCTTCAGTCTTCATAGCAGACATTGCTCTGTCTTCTGTTCAATCTGTCCTGACTGCTCAAACACATGAACATGACTGAGCGTTTCCTTCTTAAACACACACAGACATCCACCCACCCGGACATCCACCCCCACACACACACACGCACACGCACGCACACACACACACACACACACACACACACACACACACACACACACACACACACACACACACACACACACACACACACACACACACACACCTGATATTCCTGTTTTAGATCATCTGAATCTCCTGGCGTTCAAATAGATCAATTTGATACATTATTTCTTTCACCAAAATGTAAATCTACACACCAACACTTTGATTCCAAACAAATATTTAAACTCATTAATCTATCTATCTATCTATCTATCTATCTATCTATCTATCTATCTATCTATCTATCTATCTATCTATCATGGATTTTTAATAGATAAGATAGTAAACTATCTTTTAAACTAACCATGATTCTGATAACCCTAACATCTAAACCTTACTTCCCCTTTTAGGTCTAACAATTCTAACACTTTGTACAGAACCTACCAAAACATTCTGTTCTTTGTCTATTTGTGTTATGGAAAATTCTCAAGTGCTGACAATAACAAAATCAAAAATATACTGTCTGTATTATGTCATGATATATTGAGTCATCAACTGAGCTCTTAACCCTTTACAATAATATTTTTCCTTATGCCAGTAACAGAGGGTAAAAAGGTGGGGGCTTGCTTTACCAATTGAACCAATCAAATTGTAGGGAAATGATGTAATGTATAATGTCATTCTCGCCCATTCTCCTTTTCTATAAAAACTGTTGTATTCCTGTTTGCTGGTGGGATTCTCTCTGAAACTTGTCTGAGATCCTCCGACCTTGCTTCTTCTTTGGGGAGATCCCCCGGCCGTGATTAAAGCATTTAAAGGACATTTGCAGAAGTCAGTCTGGTTATTATTGCTGCGCAGCAAGTTAGTTAGGGAAGCAAGTTAGGGTAAGGAACTCAAAGCCAGTTGTCGACTGTAGACGCAAGAGCTAGAGTATAAAGGTTATTGGGTGTCGATTGTAGACGCCCCAGATATATTTATTGTCGACCGTAGACGCTTGGGTGTCGATTGGAGACACCCCAGGTAATTAGGTTCCAGGTAAGTAGTTAGGTTTAGGGAAAAATCTATCTATCTATCTATCCATCTATCCATCCATCCATCCATCCATCCATGTATCTATCCATCTATGTATCTATCCACCTATCTATGTATCAATCCATCCATCTATCCATCTATGTATCTATCCATCTATGTATCTATCCATCTATCCATCCATCTATCCATCCATCCATCTATGTATCTATCCATCTATCCATGTATCAATCCATCCATCTATCCATCTATGTATCTATCCATCTATCTATGTATCAATCCATCCATCTATCCATCTATGTATCTATCCATCTATCTATGTATCAATCCATCCATCTATCCATCTATGTATCTTAGGGGTGGCACGGTACATGAAAAAACATCCGAACCGTTCGGTTCGCTTGTCTTGGTTCGGTGCGTGTGTGCGTCGCGCGGTTCGCACGGTTCGACGCATGCGCAATGTAGCCTTGTGCCCGTGCTACTGCTAATACAATGCTAAATCATAAATCAGACAAATGTAGAATAACATTACAATGTCCAGCAATCGATTTAAATAGTACACTGGGTTTACTTAGACATTTAATGAGATCAACTCCACTAGGCTATATGTTGTTTTTTTCACGTGAATAAATAGGCTACATAGATCGACTGTTCCACGTACCGGTATGCACTTTAATGGTCCAGTGGCAGAACTTGCCAAGCGTGTCAAAGGTTCTGAGTTCTAATCTGCACTCGTATATATTTTTCTTTTTCATCAAAACCGATTATGTTTATCAGCGGTTGTATATCAAGCAGGGACAGATTTGTATGAATTTTGTTTTGTGATTTCATCGGAACGAATAGAGTAGCCTAGAGTCTCCTCAACGGACTGAAGCGCGCGTCTGAGTGAAGAATGTGCGGCCGCTGCGGTGTGTGCGCGAGCCACGAGAACACTGTATCAGCGCCACTGATCGCAACGGCAACGAGCACTTTGATCACTTGATTAAAAAAAACACATTTCAGCGCTAGATTGCTTCTTATTTAACAAACGAACGAAACGAATACTTTGCTAGTTAACTGGAAATGTTTTATTTATTTGTATTGGTACATCCGTGCTGGGACATAATATCAACCCTGGCAAAAAGTGGTGACAAATAACTGTCCGACACAGCCCACGGGAAATGAGAAGCTGCGTTTTGCAAACACACCCCATTTATGAAATAAATTAATTAATAATTAGATAATTCAGCTATATATCATATGCTGAAGTAAATTTTTGGAGTGTTAAAGATTAAAAGAAAAAACAACAACAAGAATCGTACAGAACCGAAAACCGTGACCCTAAAACCGTGATACGAACCGAACCGTGGGTTTTGTGAACCGTGCCACCCCTAATGTATCTATCCATCTATCCATCTATGTATCTATCCATCTATCTATCTATCTATCTATCCATCCATCCATCCATCCATCCATCCATCTATCCATCTATCTATCCATCTATCTATGTATCAATCCATCCATCAATCCATCCATCCGTAAAACTTTGAACTGAAATTAACATGAAAAGTAAAAATAAGAATAATGGCTAATTCAAATTATGAATAAATACTCAAATAGCAAAATGAACGCTGCTATACCTAACGATCTATCTAGGCAAATAACAGTTTAACACAATACAGAACAAATTAGAAAGCTCATTCATCCTTTTCATTATGTAAAAGTGATTCTGTAAGACATTATCCCTCAGATTTGTTCATGTTTTGACTTTAGCTTTTAATCAAAGTGTGATATATGCAGCTCAGCTCTAATAATGATGATAATGTAAACACACACACACACAGAAGTGATGAAGAAAACATCTTACCTCAAACCTCCTGAGCACGAGCTTCAACTGTCAGTGTCCCTACAGCAGATGACAATAGTTCAGCATCCAGTCAGGTGATTGTTTCTGAGGACACACACACACACACACACACACACACACACACACACACACACACACACACACACACACAGTGAGCCTCTATTCATCTAGCACACACTGAGGTTGTTTCATGAGCATTTGTGTTTGTTTGCAGGGTAAATGAAAACACAGCACAAAAGAGCAGTCATGAGCATTCTGGTGTTTGCCAGTCAAAATCCAATCTAATCTCACTGTCCTGTGATCAGCATCCGTTTGAAACCTACAAGCAGCTCCAAAAGCATCAAAACACTCTAGTGTCATTAATTCAGTCAGTTTTGACAACGGTGCTGATTATGACATATCAAAGCGAGACTAGCACTCACTGTGTCCTGTATGCGCCCTGAACAGAAGACAGTAACGTTAACGTACTTACAATCAGCTCTTCAGCAAACCCTGCTTTAGATTAGATAGTAATAGTATTACATGGTCTGACCAGGCCGTAGGAATGATAATAGATTGATTACTGATTATCGAAATGATCAATAGTCGGATGCTCGCGCGGGGTTTTTTTTAATTTATTTTTTAGCGGCGTTCGAGCTCTCCGTTATAAACTCAATCCAGGAAGCAGCAGGATGAAACCACGTGACTCTCAGAGCTTATGCTTAAAGGCGCAGCGCACATTTAATGCATTAAGCTGCGTTCACACTACAAGCGACTTTGTCGCTGCATGTCGCCGGTGGCTGGCGATGAGGTCGCTAGTGGGCGTTCCCACTACTGGTTGCCTTGTAATGTTTATGAATAACATCCAAAGACAGCGAATCAGTTTTCTTGCCGCTAAAAACAAACATTCTGGATCTGGAGGGAAAATATTAAATATTTAGACTCGTAAAGCATGTAAGTTAAATGAACGAGTACCTGGGTCTCACAATTCCGAAAATATCAGATCAAAATTGAAAATAGGCGCTATCTGTATAAACAAACCACATATTTGAGCTTTAAACAACTACATTCTCGACTGAAAAACTCTTATAACTACATTTCATGACACAATAACAGTAGTATTTTAGATTTTAAAAAATACTCCTCCATCTTTCTGTCGATGGGGCGAGGGGCTGAGCGGAGAAGGATGATGACGCGCGCTCCAGGCTCCACTCCTATTGGTTGTCGCTCGCGAAAGTCGCTCTTCATTTGCATAAAGTTAAACATTTCTCAACTTTGTCGTGTCGCCAGACACGCCCCATCCAGTCGCCAACGGTCGCGACCGCGCGTGTCGCCGGAAGTCGCCCGCTCCCCATTGAAATGAATGGTATCGTGTCGCTTTGTCGCGTGTAGTGTGAACGGGGCTTTATACGCGATAGCAGAGCTCGTCTACGGAGAACCTGGCCACTCCCTATTAAGTCCTATTGTACCGAATTTTGGTTGTAGTTCCACCAGAATTCCACTGGGGGCGATCGCCCATGAGTGCAAAATGAATGGGAGTCTATGGAGCTAGATGACTAAATTTGTCTCTTTCACCCGATTGCTGTTGAGAAATCTCAGATTTGATTGTAGGTTTTGCAAGTTCAACATGGGTTATAGGTCGAAAGTTGAATGAACGAGTACTTATGTCCTTTCGATTTCTTAGAGGTTGAGTTGTTGTTGCCCATAACACGCTAGCATTCTGCTAATGAACGCTGATTGGTCAGTGGAGAACTGATTACAACCAGAGATACCGCTTGATGGCATCATGTGTGTGTGTATTTTCGGCGTGGTCTTTTAAAACAACAAAACAAAAACTCTTCTAGCACGTGTATTTACCTGTGTCAGCTGTGTTGTCGATGCCTCAAGAGAAAAGAAAGTGCAGAGCGCGAAAGCACCAAAGTGACTGAAGGATTGCCGTAAAGCAGTATCTCTGGTCGTACGATGTGTATGACATCATTGACATTTTAAAAGACTTTTTAAAGCAAATAAGTTACTCTAAAAAAATCTAACACCCAGCAATGTGTAATTTCTTTGCATCTCCTTTCGAATACAACATTCAAATTACTAGACAAAAAATGATATCCTGAGAAAAGTGGATTTTGAGGGGTATAGCTCCATAGACCTCCATTCATTCTGCACTCGTCCTGTGAGCGCCCTCATATGGAACCAGAGTGGAACTGCAACCAGTTCAGAAGCCGGAAGTGTAGTGAGAGTGGAAGTTCTCCTCTTATTAGACATTCTCTGGCAATAGATATTTGGCTGCGTCCGAAATCGCACACTTCCCTACTATGTAGTAAGCGAAAAACAGTATGTGACAAAAGATGTCAGAATTCACAGTCCTCATAAGAGTAGGCAAAAAGTACCCAGATAACAAGATAATAAGTTTGCATACAATGGACACTTTACTATCCAATGAGGCCACAGGAGAAGATTTATGAATGGCAGTGAAGCGACGCAACTGACACTGGTAGCCGGTCACATGATAATGACAACATGGTGAATAGTAAGTCTGGATTATATTCATACTACACACATTCATACTATATAGAACATACTTTTTTAGCGATCGTGAAGTAATTACTTATTCAAAACTAGTACCTACTCAAGAGAGTATGTGATTTCGGATGGAGCCATACTTTTTAAAATAGTTTGTCAAACAGAACAACCATAAACTTTTTATGTTTAATTCAGCAAGTTACGTTCCGTAATGATCACAGAAATAAAAAGCTGTTTTTGTATTTTTAATTTAATTTTGTGTAAAAATGTATTTACTTCTGCAGTTGGATCAAATCAAGGTACAGTGTGTTGCATTCTGGGATAATTTGCATGTTATGGTAGTATGCTATTCTGAACATACCTTTCTCAATCTTTCATTTTTATCAGTCATCCTGATTTGTGCATGTGTACAACCTAACGTAAACAATAAAGGCCCGTTCGCACAAATTATGATAACTACAAAGATAACTATAACAATAACTATATTAGGAATAGGATGATAATGTTGTGTTTATAATCACGCGCTGCTTTAAAAGCTCAAACTCTTTAAAGTCGGGTGGATCCTGATAAGCTATCAATGTATCATTCCTCAGCTGGGAAAAGATCGTTCTGAAAGTGATTCCAACAATATTTTCATCAGTGTTGTCATTGTTGTGCTGTAGACTTATTCACATAGAATTAAAATGATTAATAAAACTTTATAGTTGCTGTCCTTGGTGTGAACGGGCCTTGTGTAGCAAATATCATCAAGATCACCCGATGCACAAGAAATACTACAGTAGATTATGTTAAAAGTCATATTTTATTATAATTTACACGTTTTTATATTAGGATTAAGCAATTAATCATTTTTAATGTTTAAAATTTCATTTCTGTGGCTAAGGCACATCAGAAGGAAGGGTTTCCGAACCCAACGCGTGACTGCAGGTCATGGATCTCCTGTAGAAGTGACTCTTTTTGTAAATTCATCTGTGAAACCAAACATAAAAGAGGGCAAAAATTCAACATATTTCGATTCCAAAGACTTTAATATTCACAAACACATCAACATTAGACAACACAAACCTTCATGGCGTATTTATACGACTGCTCTGCCTCTAGTTTTCGGCCAGTCTGGAAAGACAAAGCAACTAAAGTCAAATCCAAAGTCAAAAAATGCAAGATTGCATCTATCTTCTGTTGCTTTGCTCTCTGCTTCCTACAATTTCACATGAGGGAATGAATGACTGAAAGAAAGCAGTCCCTCACCTGTAAACAGACCAGACACAGGTAAGCCCACACCTCTGGATTCCTGTTATTCAGTGCGTTGGCTTCAGTCAGCGCCTCTTCAGCCTCACTCAGCTCCTCCAGCTGAAGATACAGCAAAACACACTCTACTTCATGCCTTCTATCATCTGATTGATACTTTAGACTAGAAAGTAAAAGCTTTTATTAGTGTAATTGTGAAAACATCCACCTTCAGGTTGAGGTTTGCGTGTCTTTTTGCTGAGATATCTTCACTGATTTTGATAAAGTAAACCTAAGAATAACTGTTATATTGTTAGTAATATTTCAAGATGAACATGGTTTACTTGATTATCAATACATCATTTGTAGAAAAATCCTGTTTAATTGCAAGTATAAAATATGATGCATTAGGCTTTTGAGGAATGCTTATTTGTTCATCTGTTAATCCTCCTTGTATTGAATTGCATTACATGTTTAAAAACTGCAGAGCTTTGATCATAAAACTAAGCGTTTAAATACCATCTTAAGACATATTATCGGGAGATATAGAGTCACAACTGATATTTATATGCATTTTATGTAAGTATCTGCTAGACTGCTATAAAGATCTCATTACAAGCTATCAGAATTTCATCTTACTTTTTGACCAGCCTTAACCCTGTAAAACCTGACATGAGATAATAGTCAGAAAAATCTCTCTATATATATATATTTTTTTATGGAACTGTTTATTGAACAATTAGACGAGATTTATATTATATATAAATATAAATCTCATCTAATTGTCTCGTATTTTTTTCCACCACCATGTTTCTGTAGGGGCTTCTTAGGAATATCTATTAAGAAAGTGACCAATTTTGGCTTCATGTTGATTGAGCATCCTGCTTACAGTGACATGATCTGTGATTAGATGATGTCAAAATCCTCAAGCAATCACAAACCTTCCTTACACTGGCATGATTCTACAGACACAGACGGCTCTTCTAAATGCCTTATGGGTATATACTCACTCTATAGCAGGCGATTCCCAGCCTGAGCCAAGTGAGGCATGACGGAGAGCGTTTGCAGACGCGCAGGAACACAGCTTTGGCTTTTTCATACTAAAGAGGGAATGAAACACGCATGATAATAAGTGAAAATAACTCATAAAGAAGATTAAAGGATTAATCGGAGCTCACTTCTCTGTCCTGCAGGTAGATGGAGCCCAGACGGAGGTATACGGAGTGTGTGTCTGAAGCGTCCAGCACAGAATCCAGCGTCCGCTCATAGCAGCTCTGAGCCTGAGCGTAATCGGCCCTCGCGTGATGCAAGTGACCCCACAGGGCCCATGTGTCTGGGTTCTGCCGGGATCAAATACCAAGAGAAAGTGATGAATCCCAGGTGCATCTAAAACCCTAGTGATGGGGGCTTCCAAAACACGAATCATTTGTTTTGAAGCAGTGATTTGGAGCGTGTATCAAATGCGGTGTTGAAATGCTATTTCGTAATTACTGTAATGTGCAACATGTGACGTTCTACTCTGAGCTGTTGTGCATTTTTATGGCCACACTAATCTTCAGCCGTCAGGTGGTACAAGTAGGAGGTTTTCTCAGCTTACAAGTTGTAATTATGAGCTCTACGAGGATGTGAATGCTTTTTTTTTTTTTTTTCACACGTTGAAATCTTGTAATTATGCAAATTACGATATGAACGCACCTCAACTGCCAAAGTCACATGATTTCAGAAAACGAGGCTTCGTGTCGTGTTGACAGTTTCGAAACAAAAAGTTTAATAAATCTGTAAACGTTTTTAATGACACATTTGTATTATAAAAAGAAGAGTTAATATTCTCTTATTGGACTGAATAATCAAAAAACAAGCTCTCCATGAAAACATAATAAAATAACATATTATACAGACACTTCATATTTAGTGCTATTAGATGATTTGTTGATTGCATTTAAAAGACTACAGTTTTCATGCATGTTTGGGCTGTTTCTGTTGCATTTACACCATTTTGACCAGCAGGGGTCACCAGCGCGTGGTGTTTCAAGCAACCAAACAGTGAATCGTTTTTGAACAATTGGTTCAACTGATTGAAAGTTTCTAGAAGCTACATTTCTCCCATCGCTATCAGTCCCCAGTACAGGGAATGAATTGTGCAGACCTGGATGTTGTGGATCAGCGCCTCCTCCAGGGTGGCCTCAGCGCTGTCGTGTTCTCCTCTCAGCAGATGAAGCCGGGCCAGAGCGAGATGATACGAGCTGATACTGCTGTCTCCTCTGTCTGGAGACAGCAGCTCTAAAGCCAGAGTCCGCTGGGACATCTGGATGGACACAATTCAGCATTAACTATTAACATAGACATTCAAATGTGCTTCGTTCTTGCTGTTTGCTGTTCGGTGTAGAAATTCAAAACTCAAAGCTCATCTTCTGTCCACATTTCGAATCTAAACTGCAAAAAATGGATAATTCAGAAAAAAGTCACTCATCATTAGCATACGACCGCCCACATCCTGCAACTCTGTCCTGATGACAACGTGAGGTTAATCGATCATAACGTACAGGGTATTTATAAAACATATATACTACTGTTCAAAAGTTTGGGGTCAGTAAGATTTTATTCAGCAAGGATGCATTAAATTGATCAAAAGTGACAGTAAAGACAATTATAATGTTACAAATGTTAACATGAAATGCTTCTCTTTAAAAAAATGCTGTACTTTTAAACTTTCTATTAATCAAAGAATCCTGATTTTTTTTATCGCAGTTTCCACAAAAATATGTTTTCAGCATTGATAAAAAAAATAAATCTTAAGCCTCAAATCGTAATATCAGAATGATTTCTGAAGGATCATGTGACACTGAGGACTGGAGTAATGATGCTGAAAATTATGAACAGAAATAAATTACATTTTAAAATATATTACTATAGAAAAAAGCTAATTTAAATGGTAATAATATTTCACAATTTTACTGTATTTTTGATCTAATAAATGCAGCCTTGGTGAGCATGAGACTTTAAAAAGGACATTCAAAAACTTAAAGACAGCAGCAAAACAACCTTTTAAGTGTAAAAAAATTCAAGAAAATTTGACGAACATTATAAATGGACTTAGGGGGTAAAAAAAAGGTAAAAGTGAGTAATTTGAGACTGATGTGCACAGGATCTACTGACATCACCATCCGCTGACCTGTAATGCATAGTTCTGCAGGAGAAACCACACTGTCTCCATGAAGATAGTGGTTTGGTGTTGCACTTCCTGTTTTCTCTCCTGGCAGTTCTGTGGGATGTCTTCTTCGTGCACAGCGCCAGCGCCACCTTCAAAGCAAATGATCCCATATGAGCTATAAATGAAAGGGCATTTGTCACAGAGCAGACAGAAAAGAGGTGGTCACCTGTCTCACTCGTTTCATCTTTCTGCTCCTTCTCCTGACCAGACTGAGTCTCTGAGGTTATTTTTGATCTAGATGTCTGGTCATTTTTCATGACTGAAATAAAATGCTTATTGGCCTCCCGAAAAGCCATTTCTGCCTGGATGAACTTCTCCTGAGCCTGGAAGAACACACCTGACAACAATTTGACACACATTCTCATCATTCCGTCAAAATTATTGTGCACACTAACTACATAATGTTGCAAAATGAACTCAAATTAATGAGTATGATATGACAGAACATTAGAAAGAAAACACTACCGTTCAAAAGCTGGGGTAGATGCAATTTCTTAATGTCTTTTTAATGTGCATTTATTTGATCAAGAAAATACAGTAAAAACAGTAATATTGTGAAATATTTTTACTATTTAAAATAGCTGTTTTCTATTTTAATATGTTAAAATGTTCAGAATTTATTCCTGTGATCAAAGCTGAATTTTCAGCATCATGCTCAAAAAATATTTCTGATTATTATCAATGTTGAAAACAGTTGAGCTGCTTCATATTTGTGTGGAAACTGTGCTATATTTTTTCATTGTTGAACAGAAAGTTCAAAAGAACAGCCTTTTTTGGAACTATAAATCTTTTGTAACATTAAACTATGTCTTTATTGTCACTTTTGATCAATTGAATGCATCATGGCTCAATAAAAGTCCTAATTTCTTCCCCTTTCTAACTTTTGAGCAGTAGTGTATGTGCTGTTTAATTCTGTTCTCACCAAATAGAGTCCAGGCGACCACGTTGTTTGGCTCCACACTAGTCGCCCTTTCAAAGAAGGTCTCTGCATCCTCATAGCGTCCATTCATGTCAGACAGGACACCGCACATGAGCAAACTGCACCGAACACCACAGAAGAAGTCAGAAAAGAGTTTTTAGAAACTTATTCTGCACTGTAAAAAACACAACTTGATAAAAGTTGAAATGACTGATTTTGTTGTGTTGGTTCAGCAAAAATCCACACTGTAAAAATCTCGTACAACAAAAAAAAAAATAGTTTTACTATAACTTTTGTAAATAGTTTTTTTAGTTTATTTTTTTTTGAACTGGCTCAACTACAAAAGATTTGTTACAGAATAGTTGCACCTCTCCAGAAAACAAATAATGTCAAGTTGACTCAACTAAACGTTTTTTGTATCACAGACAACTTATTTTAAGTTCGTATAACTGTTATTTACAAAAGTTGAGTCAACAAGAAAAAGCTAGGGGAAATTAGTACTAAGATTTTTTTGTTCAAGCTTAAATTTATTTACAGTGTGAGCCATTTCTGTCTGCTAACCTGGGTATGTGTGTTTGCTCAATGGATAAGGCCTGTTGAAAGCACTCCTTGGCCATCAGGTGGTCAGCGGTCAGCATGTGGAACGCTCCATAATCAAACCAGTGGGACGGGTCACTGCGGTCTCGAATCAAACACTACAGAGGCAAATTCAGAGAGACATGAGTCACATCCAGTGATACTGTCATATCACAAATGATTGCTAAAGCTCCGTTTGAAATAGCACACTGTCATTAGAAGGAGTTCATTGTAAATGCATGAGATACCATAATTATATGCTACATTTTTCACAAAATACGGTGCGTTCATGCTTGAAATGCCAAATTGATCTTTTCCTTGCATTACTTTAACATCAAGGGGTTTCACTTGGCAGGGTTTGTTGTGAGCTCATTATTCTCAATGGTTAATCTCATTCTCATTACTGTGAGACAATGTTTTTTTTAAACCAGCATAATACAGACAGTACAAAAAAGAATAAAAGTGTATTATTTTATATAGATCCTTTCTGCAAACTCAAGGTCGCTTTACAATGAAATGACAAATAAAATGACAGCGAAACATAGAGAACACATATAGATACAGTTAACATGTTACATTTTTTATTTCTTTTGATTTGTGGGTGAAATATGACCGGACATGTTGTTTCCTGGTTAGGTATAAAACCATTATGTAGTTTACACCGCATCCTAAACTACTGTATAAAGCAGCATTCAGTATCCAGTATATACTGTAATAATGGTTTATCATTTTATTGTGTATTGTGCGCTAAGATTTCAGATTTGCAATGCATTCGTACATAAATGCTTCCAAAGCCCATTTGATCTTTTGAAAATGTAAGATTTTTAGTATTATGACAGCATTATTAATACCAGCGACTAAAAAAGCTGTATTATTCATGCCAGGCCAGTAGTTGGCGATGTCACTTTGTAAAGAAACACTACGCACCTATAGTCTGAATACGTAATGCACATTCGCACGATGTCACTGTTTTCACAAATTCACGTTTTTGTAGTTCACATGGAGATGATAACGGTAGCCTATAGTTTTCAAAAACGTGCACTTTGAAACCTTGTCGTGTAAATGAACGGCCAAAATGTAGTTTTCCGTTTTTTCGTTGAAAACGGTGTCGTGTAAACGGCTCCTAAAAGTCAATGAAAACAAAACATAAGCCTGACAATAATATTATTTCAATGAAACTAAAATAATACTGCTTTACACTATAATATAAACTACTGTAAAACAAACATGCTGTGTATAGTGTTATGATGATCGAGACAGTCGAGATAGGATAATAGTATGTTATTTTGAAGCATCAAAAGTGCTGTAATGCTTTACCTCCTGATAGTACTGTGCCGCCAGCTGGAAGTCCGTGTTGAGTTCAGCCTCTTTGGCGAAGTGTTTGAGTTGAGCGCAGCTCAGCAGAGGCTCATGATGCGTGTCCTGAGAGTCCACTGACAGGCTCTGATTCAATGGAGTGCATGAAAACACAACTGATAATACAGACCCTAAAGGACCAATGATCAGTAACTCTCAGCACGAGTGATGCTTCCATTAACAGATAACACAAAAGTATATTTTGAGGCCTCACCTTATTGAGAGCAGCATGCATCTCGTCCACCAGGAACACGTAGAGCTGACTGAGGAACGTTTGGAGCTGTCCGGGGTCTGAGAAGGCCTCTGTCCTCAACATCTTCTCTCTTACGATCCGGACCACAGAGTACTGACACATACAACAAACATCGGGAGCTCATTAACATATATGCTAATCAGTCTGCCCTGATAAACAACAGTATAAATCATAACAAAGGTTGTTCCAAAACACTCATGTGTTGTTATTTTTAATTGAAACTAAATCTATTCGAAATTATTTTCGTTAATTGAAGTAAAATGAAAAAAAATCAAAAAAATTAAATAATAATAATTAAAATTAGAAATGTTGCCTTGAGGTACAAATAAATTAAAGCTAAACAGAAATATTTAAAACATGAATAAGCACTACAAAAGCACATAAAGAATAACTCAAATTAAATTAAATTAATTAAATGCTTTTACAGTACAACGGTACTAAAACTAAAACTATTTAAAATTGTTTTCATTAACTGAAAATAAAGGTGATTTAAATATAGATATAAAAACTTAAAATGAAAATTAGAAATGCCACCTTGGCAGCTAGTGACTGAAATAAAGTAAATGTAAGTACTAAAATTACTTAAACAGAAACGCCTACTATTACTATAACCAAAATAAAATTAAAGCGAAATAGAAATTTGTTTAAATGTATTTTAATTTTAATTATAAATTTAAAAACGTATATACAAATGATGAAAGCACATAACAAAATTAATTAAATTAAATTAAATGAATTAAAACTGAAAATATAAAAATAAAAATCTATAATATATATATATATATATATATATATTCTTTTCTTTTTTTTTTTTTTTTTTTTTGCAAGAAACCTTGAATAACATTAAATGGAGTAAATCAAAAATGACACATTTAACATGATTCAAATTCACCTTCATCTGTTCCTTGAAGGCAAAGTATTTCCCAGAGCAGTTGAGTTCTCCGAGCAGCTGGGTTATGCGCTGTTCCTGCAGGACGGGGTCCAGAGGTTTCCCTCCAGGCACAAACGCGCTCCCGAACAGCTGCTGGTACTGATCCAACACCTGGGCGGCCACACTCGCTATCTGAGACTGGTATTCCTGTACTGCCTGATAAATTCATGCACATTTATTAATAATCATATGATTTATTAGCTATTTGGATGACTCTTATGAAAAATTGGTCATATTTCACAGCCAAAATCTTAATAAAAAATGATATTTATGTCAGTGGGTGGTGGTAAATGACCGTCTTTATGAGCGAGCCACTGATTCATTCATTCAACTGATTCATTCAAAAGCACAGGAACGATACAACGATACAAGTAGCGAGGCACTGAATCTAATGATTCACTCAAACACGCTGATTCATTCAGGAAGAAAACAGGTGTGTTTGACATGAAGCGGCGCTGCCACTTCAAGTCAAACACACCTAAAAATAACTGTCTGAATGAGCGAGTCATTGAATCACTCAACCGATTCGTTCAAATACCGATTCGCTGATTTATTCTTACATATTCAGAACAGCAGCACGACCGCAAGTGCTTTATTGTTTAATAATGCAACTCATACATTTGAATGCAGGGGACAAAGTGCTTGATTGTCATGAAAATATTGTTACAGTGAAAAATATTTCTTTCTGAAATATGACCCAGGCATTTCATCGCAAGTTTCAGCCATTCTCTTTTGACATGATAGTGTAAACTGTTATAGACAAATGATTTCCCATAGATCTGACTGTGAGAGGAAAATGTCTGACAGAAAAAGTGAGAAAACAGGAAAAAAAAAGTTTTTTTACTCTTTCCGCTCCCGCTGGCCGCCGAGGCAGAGGAGGTCTGGGAGGAACCAACTCCTTCACACTGTATCAGACAGAATCAATTAATCTGAAGCACTCTCTAAACACATTTAGAAGACAAAACAAGGCTTTGAATTTGAAAGAAGCTCTTTCCTATTACCGTCTGGCCAGCTCCTCCGGTGGTCTCTTGGAAACCAGCGGCTTTTCCATAGCAATTTCAATAATGATGTACGATCTTGAATCGGTATACATCTGAGACAATAAAAAAAGGGAAGATCACACCATACCAAGACTGTATATTTCATATTTGGCTGCTTCATTTTGATGCATACGTGACGGATGAACTGACCTGTCCCTCCGTGTTCACCGGTGGCTCCAGTCCAGTCACACTTTCTGACTGAGCAGATTTTCCCTGGGAATCTGGCTATAGAAAGAGGAAATCATTATTCTTTCCTAAGCAGTCCCATTACTTACTATCTAAACTTATTTGAAAAGTGTTGTATTAAAATAAACCTTAAACGACATTCAAAAACTATTTCACTTGCGCAATGTGATGTACACTTCTGTTCAAAAGACAGGGGTCAGTATTTTATTTTTATTTTTTAATTAAATTAATATGTTTATCCAGCAAGGATACGTTAATTGATCACAC
This sequence comes from Leuciscus idus, assembly GCA_021554675.1. Classification (NCBI taxonomy): domain Eukaryota; kingdom Metazoa; phylum Chordata; class Actinopteri; order Cypriniformes; family Leuciscidae; genus Leuciscus; species Leuciscus idus. Next base: position 41,429,910 of record CM038621.1, on the reverse strand, counting down.
GTGACAGTAAAGACATTTATAATATTACAAAAGATTTCTATTTAAAATAAATAAATAAATGAATTATATTTGTCAAAGAATCCTGAACAAAAAAATTTATTGTGTGTAATGTAATGTAAATGTTTCACAAAAATATTAAGCATCACAACTGTTTTCAACATTATTAAAGGGATACTTCACCGATTAGCATTAAGCTTTGTATCAGTAGAAACCCGGTAGTATTTTTGAATGACCGTGCTTCACTCCCTCATGTCCCCCTGAGATGAGAGATTTCTGTATTGTGTGTCTGGAAAAAAACCTTGGATGACGCAAAAATCGTCATTTAGCGTCATCGGAGGCTTTTTTGTCCAGAGGCGAGAGACTACAGCCAGTAGTAGGAGCTCGTTCCGCATGTTTTCAACCCGCCCATAGGGGGATCTCACGATTAAACAGCGTCTTTTCAGTTTCGAGTCAACTAGTAGCCTAGTTGTATCACTTCTTCCGACACTGCCCTCTGTAACCGGTAGGCGTGGCTTGGGAGTGGCCTCGTAAGGCAGCGAAGCAAGTGCATTCTGGGAGTTGTTGTCTTTCATCCACATGAGCCAAAAATAAATTTTCTGGCTTTTCTCAGTCTAGAAGGCACCAACTTCTAAAATAATTTCACATTTCTACTTCATAAATGACCCAATTTAAATAAACATTCATCTTTCCAGCGGTGAAATATCCCTTTAATAATACAAAGTATTTCTTGAGCATCAAATCATCATATCAGAATGATTTCTGAAGGATCATGTGACACTGAAGACTGGAGTAATGATGCTGAAAATTCAGCTTTGATCACAGGAATAAATTACATTTTAAAATCGATTAAAATTGAAAACAGTTATTTGAAATTGTAATTATATTTCAAAATATAATTTTGATTTCTGATCAAATAAATGCAGCCTTGGTGCGCAGAAGAGACTTTCAAAAATATTAAACAAAATCTTGCCAACCCCAAACCTTTGAACATTAGTGTAATTCATAGTGACTGTGGATATTCAGTGAGGTGAAAAAATAGAAGGGCGGCGCAATTGAGATTTATTTAATATCTCAATTGTTTCTAAGGGTATGTTTACACAACAGTGCTTTACTAAAAACTGAAAAGTTTTTCCTTTTCACACGGATCCGCGAAAACAACTAAAAATGCTGTTTTACTCAGGCCAGGACAATACTTGGCGATCTCACTTTGTAAAGAAACACTACGTGCCTATAGACTGAACACATAATACACATGCGCATGACATCACCGTCAGATGGTATAGTTTTCAAAAACTTGCACTTTGAAACCTGTTTTTAGGCCCCCAAAATGATGTAGTCATGCAAATGAATGGCCAAAATGCATTTATTTTTTTTAACAGTGTTGTGTAAAATGCCCCCCAAAACGGAGAGTAAACTGAAACAGAGATTCTCAAATCTCATTTCTCATTAGAAAAAAACAACAGTAATATCAGTGTCTCGAGCCATGCTCAGATTCGCCAAGCTAGTCAATCAAAAGTCTGAGATCTCAATACAAACTCAAGCATTTCCCATCAAATTCTCTCAAGATCAAATAACATATTCATTTAATAACTCTTAAGTCATTCCGTTGTCTCACTTGTTTCTCCATCGACATTTTAACAGTTGGTAGTTAAACGAAACTCATCAGAGATCTGGATTAAACATCACTGAGCCATGAAAGACATTATTTGTCTAGCGGGCAGCTGCGGCGTCAGATGCTCGGTTGGTGTGTGTTCCTCGCCTCTCTCCGTCTGCTGAAGAGCCACGGGGCGTCAGAGAGGGGTAGATGAGCAAAGGAGATGATTCACCACAATCTGCTGCTATTACAGCTAATAGGTTTGGGAAGCGTGCCTGGGCCACAGATCCGGATTTAATTAGGGGGGGTATCAAAAACGAGCCTCAATGCCGTACGGAGAGGGGAAGAGATGGCATCTGCTCCAAACGACTCTATGACGTCTCGTTTGGGTGAAACGTATGCTTTGTGTGCGTGACATCTGAAAGCAGCTGTGACTTTGAGGAACAACGTACTGCTCTGAAGTCGCTTTTCATAGCTCATAAGTCACTTAATGTTGTGTTCTGTCAAGTATCATCTTTGTCTCAGATGTTTCTCCTACAATTTCTCAGGAGAAATCAAAATAAACTCAAATAGTTGTCAACCAGAAAGAGTATTGCGCTATAAATGAATGTGGATAGCAGCTTAGGCTACTTAATTATGGAGAATTTGCTGAGAAACATTTGAGCTCGTCTTAAAAACTTGAGATTTTTTGGTATCTGTGCAGACTTTTGTTTGAGGCAGTGGGATTTCAAACACCTAAAGGAGAATGTATGATAAATTAATAAGATCAGATTTTTCTTCTATACCTTTTTGGGAACCTCTTTGTTTCCTCTATGGTTGTCCAAGGTTTTACTCTGAAACGCCCTTAAGGAGTCGACGGAGGAATTGTTTCGAGTTCGGCCCGGTGCTGGCGGTGCTCTGTTGAGCTCCTTCAGAACGCTGTAGGTCCTCTGAGTCTGGAACAGCACATAAAACAAGATTCACTGTCAAAGAATCAATCTTAAATTAATATACACTTCGTATTTTTTATATGTTTCGCTAGCTGATTCAAAAGTGGTCATGGACTTTATACCTGTTTGATTACCTGTTTGCATCTGTTTGATTTGGACACAGCATCACAAGCTTTTTGTTGGACCATTTAAAAGTATTGGTCAAAAGTACAGTTAATGTTTGGGTGTAAAACTTTTTAAAAGGATTTTAACTGTGAAGATGATTGACTGGGCAGTTTACATGACGGGATGCACGCGACAGATCCGTCCGATAAAGATGATGAAGTAGTATGTCCAAAAGTTGGCTACTTTTTTGCTACACATTTTCTTCACAAAAAGAGTACATACTTTTATGGCATAGTGTAACATAGGCGAATTGGGACGCAGCATATGGCTTTACACATGACGATCGCTCTGATTGGTTTTTGGAGTTTTAGGTCTATCCAATTGCGCCGAGAGGCATTTGAGCGACGTCCGTTGGTGACGCCCCTTTGGAAATGATTTGTCTATGGAGCTTTGCCAGACCATAACTTTTAACCAGGCTAGCAGTGAACCAAAGACAGTCTCAAAAACACGGTTTGAAATCGCTGGTGTTTCTGACGTCACAAACTACCTTTTAACCAATCAGGTCAACGTGTGATCGTCAACGAGTGGATCTCTGAGCTGGAGTGAGTGAGTGGAGGCGGGGCTCATTTGCATTTTCATAGAACTGCGTATACTAAATGAGGCAAGGGTGTAGAGTTACATTCAAGCTATTTTAAGGCATGAAAAAAACGCTTAAATTTGTCATCAAAGATGAGTTTTAAGGGATAAAATTATTGACTACAGGGGGACTTTAAGTCTTGTTTTTTGAAAAACTGAGTTACTGCTTAAAACAAATGAGAGAAAAAAAAAAAAAAAAACTGCCAAGTGGGTAAGAAAAATAAACTGGTTTCCCCTTGGAATATAGTTGATTTTTCATAGCCTATTGGCAGATGTTTTTCTTGGTTTAATCATAAACTTACTTAATTTTGATCTTTTTATTAAATTTCATTTTTTATTGTCTTATGTTCTCTGTGTTTGTCCCTGGACTTTTGTTACACTTCCTGTTTCTGCCATCTTGGAAGTCCTTTTGTAGTTTTTCATGTTGATTTCCCCTTGATGTCTTGTCACATCTTAAGCTTGTTAGCCCCTGTGTATATATAGTCATCATATATACACAGCACAAAACTTAAAGCAAAAAAGTCATTTTGCTTTAAGTCATATTTTTGCTTTCCAGTGGTGTCAGACTATGTCATTTCTGATCTTGATTTGATGCATGATTGATTTGATGTGCATATGACTTATATTCACTCGCCTTATTCAGTAGATCAGACTCATAAAACGGGTAGACTCTGTACACCCCGTGTATTCGCCGTACTCCAGGGTACAACAACGGCACCAGATCCACGTAAACCACTCCATGAAATGATATCTGTGTCTCTTCCTCCCCCTACAGCACACACAGGCAAAATTGTTTTGTGTTTTCATCAATAAGATATTTCTGTCTTGTTTTGGGTTTTGAGGGCCATCTTGAGATGTTAAAGTTCATGTCGTTTCTCACCAGCTTGTCTCTGGCTGTTCTCCCACCTTTGGTTGGAACCATCTGATTGGCTTTCATGATCTCAACAGGCCACAGTCTGCATTCTGCAATCCTGCGGGACAGACTAAAAAAGCAGAAGTTGGAGAACGTGACAAATAATGAGAAAATAAATTCAAGTGCATTGATTAAAAGAGGTGTTTACTCACCAGGCCACGCCTCCTGCATCGATAAAGCAACGACGTGCCGTATCCCAGCTCACCCTATTCTCGTTACACTCCGCGTTCTCTCTGAAATCCTTGTCCTACAACCCACACACAAATCAATGTTGTGACATGCTCCATATTCCTTTCACATCCATCACTGTTCAATTAATGGCTCAGATCACCTCTATCTCGGTAAGGTCCGTGTCTGTGGGTTCTGAGTCAATATAAAGGCCCTGAATGACCTCGGCTCCTGGTGTGAGAAGAGGCCCCAAGGGCCATTTTTTGGGTCTTGGCACTGGCTCCTGCGCACCACCCATTTTTAAGATGCCATTGGAGAACAACAACACTTGCTCTTTCTGAAAAACAATTGATAATGTCAGACTTTTTATTTGTTGGTGAATTATTTCTTTGAACATAAAAATATCTTACATTTATTTAACCCTCTGGTGGTCTTCTGTCATTTTAGGCAGAGAAAATTTCACATTTTGAATTTTTTCTTCAAAATGGTACAAAACTTTGTGGCACTTGCTAAATAAACAGAACTTAAAACGCTGAATTAATTGAAAATAATATTAAATACATTTGAATTATTTTATATTTAAAAATAAATGGTGCATAATTTAGGTGAATATTGTCAAGTACCATGAAACTCCTTCAAAAAAAAAAAGAAAAAGAAAAGAAAAAATATTAGTGAAACAAAATATAGTACATTCATTTCATAAAAATAAAAAAAAACTACCTGCGCTTCTTGTCTTCTGTTCCCCGGTTTCACAGACAAGACTTAAGTCTCAGACTACGATGCATAGTTAAATGCATATCCATAATTAAATGATCCCATTAATTTATACAATGCTTGAGCTGTTTTAAATGAATGCAACTTGCACTGGCATATCTAAAAATATGCCAATGCCATTGTTTTGTCTCAAGATGCACACCAGCAGGGTTTGAAATGAACTTTTTCACTCACCGGCCAATTTGGCTACTAAATTTTTAAGTTGCCGGCCATTCAGAACTTCTACTAGCCAAAAAAATATATTTATATATATAGCCTACTGTAAATAAAGTTGAATTGAAATGAATTGGATTTCATAAATTCATTTATTATTCAAACAAAATCCTGTCATCCAGCCATCTCCTCCCTTCCTCTTTTATCCTCATCCTTTTCACCAAAAATGTGTTTAAGGCAGACAGATCAATACAGTATTAAAAACATAAAAAAATGTAGGATGTTGGAAAATAACAATGTCTTTTCTGTTAACCAAATGCTATTTAATCTTCGCTTTTGCTTCAATGCAACTGAACAAGCGCGCCGTTATTTGTTGCGTAGTGACGTGCATGTTCAAGTCAGCCAAATATGCGCAGTTTCTGCACAATACGCTGTATTTAATATATCATAATGACTAACGAGTTGAGTATTTGCACTAAATCTGTGCAGATTTGGCTTACACAAACTTCCACAGCAAAGTGAGTAAACACAAAAAGTAACACGCCAAATTGGCTAGTGATTTGATAGCGTTACCCGCCACAGTTGATTTTACCAGTTGAGAATACCAGAGGCTTTAAGTGTCTTGCTTCTTGGATGCTTTGGAGAATCAAGTACTGATGAATCACTTGAAATGCCAAACAAACACTTGTTTCTCACCGTGGCTGAGGAGGGAATCTGCAGGGCAGCAACGTAGCTGGATGGAGGAGTGGAGGCAGGATTCCAGACCTCAGGAACCGAATACATCGTCTCAACGGTGACCATCAGCACATTAGAGTCAGAGCGCTGGTCGTCAGAGAGCAACGGCTCCGGAACGCTCACTGTCACATCTAGTGTGGACTGTACATGCAAACACACACAAAATATAAAACATGTATTTAAAAAACATACTAAATGAGTGGTGTCAAAATGACTTTCTTACTTTTACGCCGTCCTCGTGCACAGCAACATCATGAAGAAGCACAGTGGATGAGAAGCTACACTGACCTAGAATAAAAACAGCACCGCCTCAAATCTCAAGAATATGAGAATCCATAAAAAAGTGGCATAAAATGTGACAAGTTTGGATAAAATGAAATGGTTTAACCTCGTAGCAGTGGCAGAAGGTCCACAACGGCTTGTCCTAGTACAGTGGTTTTCTCCTCTTTTTGTTTTTTCTCTTTTGGTAAGGTCTCGAGCACCGTTACTGAGGGCACACATACATTTCTGCTTACATTTAACCATGGCTGATTTAACTCGTGAAATTTAGTCTAAATAGGTGCCAATTCACACTGCAGTGACTGACGGATGCCGACCAATGCTGACAGTCATCAGATTACAGTCATCACTTCTCAGACATGCCAAGACTCGATAAACACCGTTTTTAACATGACCAACGGATACCGACAGGCAGTGTTTTGGGTAACGCATTACAAGTAATGAGGGTTATGTAATCAGATCACTTTTTTCAAGTAAGTAGTAAAGTAATGCATTACTTACAGTATATATTTAAACAAAATATCTGAGTTACTTTTTCAAAGTCATTTTCCGGTCTCATGTTGAGAGAAATCGGGAATAATCACCCCAATCACAGATATTTATTCTTGTTTTAACTATAAACTCATTACATTTTTTACTCGCTTTTAAATTAATATATATATATATATATTTTTTTTTTTTACAAAACGAGACTTAATATTTTTGAGTAATTTTGCTTGTCAAGTAAAGGTATCTTGATTCAAGAATACCTAGATATTTATTGGAAAACAAGACAAAAATATTGAGTAGGAAATTTTTTTTTTTTTTTTTACAGTGTGTGGTGGGGCTTCGAGAAACAATCAGCACCTGATAAAAAAAAAAAAAAAGCTAAAACAGCAAAAACTGCAAAAAAAATCGTTGTGAATGTTCAATACTCACGTATGACAGGTTTATGTGCCACATCATCCAGTGTATGTGCGGATTCTGAACATTCAAATCTACAGGTGAAGTTGTAAACCACATCTTTGTCTACAGCAATGTCCAGTTTTTGTGAGTCTCCCAGCACAGATCCATTGAACTCCACCCGAACAAGACTGAGACATGAATCTGTCCGACTGCCTCTCTGAAATAATCACAAATGAACCTGTTTATTACAGTAAACCTTACAACAACCTCTCACAAAGAAATGATCACAGTAGTGCCAAAATACCACACTACTGCAAAATCATTATAGATCAATATGGGATCTCATTAAAACAGTGCAAGAGGCTCTCAGAATCTCTCTATATTTTTGTTTATTTATTTATTCGATTTTTCCCCCCCAAGTCCAGTGGTGGCTAGTGCCATGTTTGTTTCATCATTATATTTGTAATAATATAAACAAAGCTGTCACACTATAGAGCTCGGGCGTAGATGTTATGGAATGGTGCATTGTGGGTAACGGCGGCCATTTTAGAGGCACCGCAAAAGCCGGTTTATAATAAGAGAACAGCGTAGCCGGCCGGTCTCCAGAAAGAGTTATGGACCGTAACAAAAAAAAGTTGGCTATACCATATACAGACAAACTTCATAATGAAGCCAAACAACGGTACTTAAAAAAAATTGAGATTATAGGCGGAATCGATCCCTATGAACACAATGTTTGGTGTAATAATTATGAAAATTTACCAAGCCTCAGTTTCCCTGATATTTTCTCTTACCTGGTCTGTGGAGTGAGCGCTTACACCTCCGATCAATTTAAAAATTTTAAGTCACTGGAGGCTCACCTGCAATTCACTAATGGATGGGTGCAAGATCTGCAGATCTGCAAAATAAACGCGGAGAAAACAATTGTTCGCACTAAGGTAACGTTAACGTTAACAAGCATCAGTGGTGACACACACACTTGTCAGATTCTGTGAGCTATGAAGCTTGTCTATGCGGGTTTGTTACACTTCAGGAGTAATTACTCACCTATCATACATCCAATAATCCACTGTTTTCGTCCGGTAGTTCTGTAATCCGGCATAATATTGACGAACATTCACCTCAGACACAACCCACCGTTCACCAAAACTAGACGCCTCACTTTCTATTTTGAAGTTCGTTCCGGTTGTGACGTCGACCTCGCCTGATTGGTGGACGGCGGCCGGTGAACTATTTTTAAAGGGATATTTCAACAACTAACCCAGTGGAATATCAACGTAGTAAAATATTATTGCAAATGTCTGTATTTATTTGTGCAGAAAAAAGCTTTTGTCAAACACAATAGTGCTCAAATATTTCAGTCTGATCCGTGTGCAAGACAGCCATGGCTCACTGAGTTTTCTGCATTGTAGCTTGAATGTTATTCCTGATTTTGTAAATGGCTTTGGTTAAAAGCATCTGCTAAATGAATGAATTTAAAGGAGGGAGTGGCAGCAGTTGTGTCATCACCCCATTCACACTTGTGTGCTGTAATTGTGCAACATCTGGAGGAGACATTCCCTCTCACTCTTATTGAATGCTTAAACTTGAACTCTTAGGTCACTTCTTTTTTAGGTTATGCACTCCCAGCGGCTGAATGAACCCCAACTTCAGCCATGGGTTATCCTCAGCTCCTGTGGCAAGGTCGATAATGGGCATTGCACATGCATGGCTGGCCTTGCTGAGTCTTGCACCCATGTTGGGGCTTTGCTGTTCAAAATTGAGGCAGCAGTGAGGATACAGGGGACCAAGACGGTCACAGATGTTCCAGCGTACTGGATGATGCCCTCTAATGTGGACAAGGTTCGAGCGGAGGTGGCCCACAAAATTGATTTCACCTCTGGTGCTGCTCAAAGGAAAGAACTGGACCGGCGCATCAGTGGAGAAAAAGGCAGGCCGGGTATTCGTACACGTGCTGGTAACATGAGTTCATGTGAACACAACCCCACACTTTCTGACCTGTCACCTCTTTTAAGTGTTTTGCACACACACAGCAAGGCTGTTTGTCTGACGGGGATGGAGGACTATTACCAACATTATAAAGACCCTGTCTCCCCTCGCATACTGCCAAAGTCCTTGCTGCAGCTTCACGATACAGGCAAGTATGGGTGTGAGTTGTCTCTCCTCCAACAGCACTGTGAGGGCCTCGCTGACATGACTGCAGTAAATGAGGCACAGGCAGCTCTAGTGGAAGCCGAAACAAAACGGCAATACCTATCACCGGCCTGGTACGCCCTGAGAGCAGGTAGGATAACCGCATCCAACATCCATGCTATTGTGTCCACCAGTGTTTCCAAACCTGCCATCTCCACTGTGAGGAAGGTCTGCTACCCAAATAAATCAGCCACCACAGCTGCTATCAGATGGGGGATAGAACATGAGGAAGAGGCAAGGCAGGCCTATGTCACTGTTATGGCACCGCAGCATGAAAACCTGAAGGTGGACCAATGTGGGTTCATATTGAATCCATCCTTTCCAGAAGTTGGGGCCTCACCTGATGGGCTCATCCACTGCACTTGTTGTGGAAAAGGCTGTCTGGAAGTCAAGTGCACGTTTAAGCACTGCAACACCCACATCCTACAAGCCTGTGCGGATGACATGAATTTCTACCTCGAGGTAACTGATGGTAAAATTAGCTTGAAGAAGACACATCAATACTACAGCCAAGTGCAAACACAAATCTTTGTGACTGAGTCAAAGTTCTGTGACTTTGTAGTGTGGACTGTGATGGACTGTGTTGTAGTTAGAATTTTACCTGATGCGTGCTTTTGGAGCATGTGTTTAGCTAAAGCACAGGAGTTCTTTCTTAGAGTGTGTCTGCCGGAGCTTGTGGCTCACCATTACACTAGGGCAGCCTCCACAACACCACATGTCAAGCCTTTAACAGTAGTCTCGCAGACATCTCGCACAGATCCCCCTATGACATCCAGGCCAAGGAAACGGGCTCTACAGAAGAAAACCAAACGATGGTGCCTCTGTAGGGGTCCTGAAGGACTGGATGACATGGTAGCATGTGACAATGAGAACTGTGTAGTTCAGTGGTTCCATCTCCGGTGTGTGGGGCTTAGTGAGGCACCTTCAGCCAGCGAACCGTGGCTCTGTGCTACCTGCACACAGACAAGCTGACATATTTAGGCACTATTGTGTGTTGGTAGGTGTCGAGATTGTATTGCAATGATTCGCTCCCAGGCTCACCCCCTCTCTGTCAAATATTAAAATATGATTTATATAAATAAAATATATATATAAATATTAAATATATAAATATAATATAATATATATAAATATTAAATATTAAAATATTAAATATATAGATATAATATATATAAATATTCAATATTTAAATATATAAATATTAAATATATAAATATAATATATATATATATATAAATATTAAATATATAAATATTTAAATATATAAAAATGCCATAGTCTGTGTATTCTTTTTTTAATAATTTGATTTAATATTATTTATTTTTTACTTGTTTACTTACATGTTCTGCACTTGTTCTTATTGTTTATTAATCCATGTTCTGTACACATGTTCTTATTGTGCGATACGTCCCAGGTCTAGGGTCCAGGAGAATGACATAAATAACTTCGTCACACCTGACTTCTTGTTTCTTTCTTTTTATTATTTTGAAACAAGTTGTTCAAATTGGTAAACAAAAATATAAAGCACAAAATATAAAAAAGCAGCAAATAAAGTTCAGGATTGGATCAGAAGAAAAAGTTTAAACCAAAAATAAAAAATAAAAAAAATACTGACACTAAACTGACTCCCTTACTGGCCAAAAACAAGAGAAAACGTAATGAATTAATTAATTAATTAATGACTGAATGAATGAGTGAGAGAGAGAGAGAGAGAGAGAGAGAGAGAGAGAGAGACATCATACACAACAAGTCTTCATACAGCAATATAACAGTAACAATGACAATAATAATATGACAGCTTTCCTGTTACATTATGGTTTCATAACAACACTGGGGCACATATTAGTCAGAGCACAGCACACGCACACAATTTTGTCTAGTAAGACCATGTTTTCGCCTTCGCAGGGAACCACCATGTTTAGTGGAATGGTGTCGTTCAATATGCTGTACTTTCCGCGAACACAACCAATTACTCTCTCCACATGAACCCTAAGGTGCGCTATTTTCCTGGTGTCTTCCACGTCCTTTGCATCCAACTGACAGCGGCCTCGTGTGAAGGCAGGCGTTTTCACTTCAGCACACATCAGTCCAACGCTGTCTCTGATGTCAAACCCACGATCCGCCAGCACCAAGTCTCCAGGAAGCAGATGATGAAGGATACCACAGTCCTCTGTCACCTGTTTGTCACTCACACGACCACCCCACCCTTTTGAAATGAAAGATATTGCTCCCTGTGGTGTAATGCCGATAAGGTATTTCAGTGTGTGTTTGTGCTTGTAGTGTGAAAATGTTTGTGCCCTAGCTTTAAGATTGGATGCCCTCTCAATGCCAATCTCGAAACAGTCCACAATAACTGCTACACGATCCCCGAAAGCCTCCACAAACTGATGTGGCATGGTACCTCGTAGACAATGTCTCTCTGGCCAGTGCACCAGTGGCCTTAAATGTTTAAACATTACTGCTATGGTGTCTCTGAAAGTAACTGAGACTGTCTTCCTGTCTAAGCCAAATAGATGTGCTACATGTTGAATTGGCAGGTTCAGCCTCAGTCGCATCAAAGTTAAAAGGACCATCTGAAAAGGTGAAAGTTTTCGACCTGTCTGTAGGCATGGAAGGAGCTGCGCCAGCACACCCATCAAAACAGCGAAGCAAGGCAGACCAGTGTAGTATTTCACCTTCATGTCATTGCCTTCAAAGAAGCGCTCATCAAAATTCTTCTTGGAGATCTCTTTCTTCAGTTGCCTGTTCTCCTCTAGCAAACGGTTGATCTCAGCTTGCCTCTTCCCACAAAAAATGCAATCTTGTTGTTCCCCAGAGTCAGAGGGTGTGTCATCGGCCATCAGTGTGTCAACAGGTGGGTCATTGGATGTGTCAACAGGTGGGTCATTGGATGTGTCAACAGGTGTGACACAACAAGCATCATCAGATGTGCTGGCAGAAGGTGTGGTAAAGGGTGACACAACTGCGGCTTGCTGCCGTTGAATCCTACGCTGATATCTGTCAGAATTTCCACTTATCCCTTTGTGGCCAAGGTGTAGAGACGGTGCCCAATCAGGGTCGCACTGCAACATTTCATATGCTGGCTTACCTGAAAAAAAATACAAAATAAAAAAAATTAACAATTAACCAACAATTCTCCAACAATAGAATAATATGTAAGCTATTAATAATAATAAAGCATTTTAGCATTTTAACATTTAAGCTACAGCTTCAGCAACAGAATACTATTTAAAGGGATACTGCACTTTAAAATGAAAATTCTGTCATCATATACTCACCCTCATGTTGTTTCAATCCTTTATGAATTTCTTTCTTCTGCTGAACACAAAGGAAGATATTTAGAAGAATATCAGTAACCAGACAGTTTCTGGTCCCATTGACTTCCATAGTATATTTTTTCCTACTATGGAAGTCAATGGGACCAGAAACTGTCTGGTTACTGATATTCTTCTAAATATCTTCCTTTGTGTTCAGCAGAAGAAAGAAATTCATAAAGGATTGAAACAACATGAGGGTGAGTATATGATGACAGAATTTTCATTTTAAAGTGCAGTATCCCTTTAAGGTCCAGTGCAGAGGAGACTAACGTTATAGCTAGGAATTATATCTGAACAGCATAACTTTAAATAACTGCTAAATAAATACATTCAATGTAAATGTAGCTAGCTAGTTAACTCTGGCAGCTGAAAATCTATTGACCATGTCATAAAAATATCAGTTATCAGTTAGCCAAACGGCTAATCGCGATTAGCCGCGATGCTAACGGAGTTGACTACAAAGCAAAGCAAAAAGACCACAGCTTTGATAATAACTTACCTTTGTGAAAGTGCCGTGAGCAAACAAGCATGTTTTTTGAAATATTATCGAAGGTGATGGTTTTCCTCCTCACAGCAGCGACCCAAGCCATCCGACGCCTCTTGGTGATTTCTGACACAAAGTCTCCTTGTATTTTTTTCCAAGTAGGAAAATTGTGAAAACTAATGTGATTCAAGAGGCGTTTGCCCTTTCGATCGTGAGATCGATTCCTACAGTTAACAATACAACAATACTGAACCATTTCCCCCCAAAAATTACCTCAATTAATGACCAAATGACCGACGTTTCCTACTGCCTACTATACGCTACTACACTGTATATCTACTTCCGTACCGTGATTCCCACAATGCATTGCGGCGTGACGCAACGATCCCGAGCTCTATTTACTGCAGTGAATATTTCTCAGGGTAGGTTTATTTGAAAGTCAGTTTGTTCTCTAATGTAAGGCCGTTTGAACTAACGTTAGGTGTTTAAACCATATAGCAAGAGAGAACAAGAATGTAAGACCCTACAGTAAGTGACAGCCATGTGACAACTAACCCCGGTTATGGTTTCCACGTTTTTGCACAATCATTTTAAGGCTTTTATTTAAGTGATTGTAACATGATTTTAGTGACTTACCAAATTATTTCCAGAGAGAACAGTGATCTGCACTGGAACAGCTCTCGCAAACTCTCTGTGATTCTCCATGTTGACAAACTAAACGAGTTTCTCTCTCCTCAACACGACTGTTGCTCAGCGCTCACTTATTTCCACAGCAACGACGCTTCGTGTCAGTCTCGCGATATTTGAGACGAGACGAGCGGGCGTTTGTGAGAAGTCGCGCTGAGCTAGGAAGTTTGACGCAGAATTTTCTTTGTTTGTCTGACATTATGTTGACAGTCTGAGTTACATACGATTCATTTAAATCTCTCGACGAGCTGAAGGTACACAAAGGATGGATAAAGAAAAGTGAAAGCTGTGTTTTTAGACACAAACGTCAACGTGCGCTTCCGGGCGGGTAACTTGAATCTTGATGATAAGATTCTTGAATATTCACACACATATTGACCAAATGTATAGGTTTAAGTTACTGATTTAATGTACTTAAGTACGCACTCTTTAGTACGCAATGTGCATTATAATAACTGGCTGTTTGATGTCTGAACTTAATGTCTTAATGAACTTCGTGCCACCTGTAATATTTGTGCATGTGTAACGTTAGATGGAAGCATCTATTACTTGCATGCTTGCATACATGTTCATTTTAACCTAAAATCTTTTTGTTTAAAAACATTGTCACACCTATATTGTCTCCTATACACAGTACAGTTGCTCTAGGCTTACAGTTCTAGTGTATTTTCTCAGATAATGAGCATGTCTCTTCGTGCTGTTGAAGAAGCTGTCAAGATGTGCAAAGCTGAAGAATCAAGACTCACTGAAAACATCAGGCAGTGCAAGGAGATATTGCGTTCAATGTAAGGTATTTAAAGGGATAGTTCACCAAAAAAAAGAAGAAAATTCTGTCATCATTTACTCACCCTCATGTCGTTCCAAACCTATATGAATTTCTTTCTTCTGTTGATCACAAAAGAAGATATTTTAAATAATGTTTGTGACCAAACAGTTGATGGACCCCATTGACTTCCATATTATTTTGTTACATTCTATGTGTTCAGCAGTAGAAATAAATTCATACAGGTTTGGAACAACTTGATGGTGAGTAAATGATGACAGAATAAATTTTTTTGGGTGAACTATCCCTTTAATTGTGGCTTCTTGTTGTTATGGCATAGGGAACCAAGGGGCTAAAGGCACACCTTAAGAAAAATGTGCTTTTCACTTCTCCCATAGTGTATGATTGGAGAAAAAAATATGTTTGTATTGAACATTTATGGAGCAACAGATTTTGGTGAAAATAAATAACAAAAGTGGTTTATTTTGTTTACAAATCGTATAAATGTATGAGGTGGCGAGGGGGGCCTTTTACCCCAAACACAGGGTTAAACCAGCACAGGGCAAAAGGCACACAGTATTGATACAAATACTTAAGCTAAACTAATATAATGTTTTTAATAGTGTCCAAGTTAATACATGTCCAAAACAAACACTTTAGCAAAGTTTGTACTATTTTCTGTTTATCTTGATGAATAAAATAATTAATTTTTGTTCAGTAAATATACTTTCATTAAAATATGTTATTTTTAATAAAAAAAATTACAAAATTATTTAAAAAGTAAAGATTCCTGAAAGCATTGAAGGAGATCCCATAATAAATTAATATAGATTTACATTAGTAACAACAATATATTATATTTTATTATATTATATGAAATGATTAATGGCATATATTTAAATATGATGGTTTGGTGGACACCCAACTTAATCTATGATTTTTACCATCTGAATCTAACCATGTCATGTCAACAAATGGAAAAGTCAGCCAACTCTTTATTATCATGTTAATTATTGTGCCTTTTACCCCAAATACCATACTTTTACATAGTCTTCCGTTATTGAAAAACTGTTGCTTTAATTAGCTTGAACAAACCTGAAAATCATTAACAAGACCTTTGTCTTAAAATATATTCAATAATTGCTTATTGCTCATTTGCTTCTTAAATCTACAACATTTTAAAAAACATCATATATTAGATCAAATTAGCGCAGAATCAACTTTGCGCTTCTGCGTTGTTCACGTCAGGGATCAGACTAATTTCCACGTGCATCTTGAAAAGCAGATGTTTTGGAAAGTGCTTCGGCAGGTTTTTGTGCCGTCTAGTGGTTTAGACGAAAATAAAATCAAAGGCGACTTTTACTCCGGTGCACCTTTAGCCCCAATGTACCCTAAGCCCCAATGTACCCTACCTGTCTTGAAATAGAGGGTGTAAAAAGTCCAATCATGTTATATTTGTGCAGGAGAACACGCGTGACAGAAGCCAGTGATCTGGAAACTGCCACAGCCATCGGTACTAAAGATGGTCAGAGGAAAATCATTTATTTATTTGTCTTTATTTGTCATTTAATCCCATGTTATATATTACACAATATATCTTTGTCTCTGCTTTCTAAAACAGATATTCCAGCTGAAGAAAAAACAGAAATTGAATTGTTGGAGAAGGTTTTAAAAAAAGCACTGAAAATCCGCAGCACATCTGAGGCTCATAAAGAACTTCACTCTGACAGCAACCAAAGAAAACACCCCAATGTGGGCAAACATAAACCTCTCCTTAATGTTACTGTTAAAGAAGAAGATAAAAGGAAACCAGTGAAATCTTTCCCCCCTTCAGAGACGTGCAAAAAACCCAATCATCACAGAGGAGCCGCCGTAGGGAACGTGACCCACGGGGCCGTTCTGCTTCGGAAGGGACCGAATGCTCATCCAGTGTTCAAAGGAAGGCCATCAGTCCCGAAGAGCGCTCCAGTGATCCCAGCATCCCAGCAGAAGATGTGTGTCAAAGCTGAAGAGTCTTCCCCATCTGTGTCCTGCCAAGAAGTGTCTGGTAAAGATGGGAAGTTCACAACAGGAAGTATGCAGAATGCACAATGGTATGTATGAGATCAGATATTCATCTTTGTCGCGGCCAAATATGAAATGAATCTTTAATCGAATATGTACACTACCTTTCAAAGGTTTGGGGTCAGTATGAAATAAATTAAGAAATTAATACTTTTATTCAGAAAGGACGCATTAAATTGATCAAAAGTGACAGAAAAGACAGTTACAATGTTACAAAAGATTTCTATTTTAAAAACGTTCTATTCATCAAAGAATCCTGAAATGTATCAGTTTCCACTAAAATATAAAGAAGCAAACTGTTTTCAACATTGATAATAATCAGAAATGTTTCTTGAGCATCAAATCATCATATTAGAATGATTTCTGAAGGATCATGTGACACTGAAGACTGGAGAAATGATGCTGAAAATTCAGCTTTGATCACAGTAATGAATTACATTTTACTATATATTCAAATAGAAAACATATGATAACATTTTTAGTAATATTTCACAATATTACTGTTTTTACTGTATTTTTCATCAAATAAATGCAGTCTTGGTGAGCAGAAGCGACTTCTTTCAAAAACTTTAAAATCCTACCTACCCCAGAAGTTTGAATGGTATTGTATATGTAGGCTATTATATATATATATATATAATTATTTTTCATCAAATATAGCTTTAATGGCTTGTCTTTGTCGCTGTAGGATATCGTCTCCTTTGTTACCAGTCTGGCGAGCACAAAGAACAAAGCAGATCCGGTCAGTCTAATATTGTCTTTTAAATCAAAGGAATATTTTGGATTTATTATAAGCTAAGCACTATCAGCAGTATTTGTGGCATGGTATTAATTAGAATGACAAATACTTTAAAATCATGTCACAATACAGTGGAAGTAAACATTAGACATGTTAAACTTAGACTAGTGTAAGAAAAATCGCTTGCTAACCTTGTCAGTGAAACATCATATAAAATGAAGATTTAAAGCAGGTAGATCTTGTACATTTCACACAATACACACAAAGAGAACTGAACCATTTACACAGAGAAACATCTGAACACATAAATATCGTCAGTGAGTGACTAATAACTGCAGTAGTTATAGAGCAAAATGATCATTTAGAAAGCATCACAATAACTGATTTTTTAAGAAGTGCTTCATGTAAACACCTTGCTTCTTTGACTTCCATTGCACATGCATTACTTTAACCATGATTCTTCCTTAAAAAATATTTACTTGAAGTCAACCCAGAATATTTCTTTAAAACAAATGATAATAAATTAATAAATGCAGAATATTAAATGACAATTATTTTTTTTATTTTTTTTAAAGTGTAAGTGTTCTTTCAGATTGTGGAAAAAAGTGTTAACCCAGAAATCAAAGCCAGTACCAGAGAGAACTCAGTTTACGGAGAGACTGCGGGCAACTGTATCCTTCAGATCAATCCTGTCACTTCTGACCTGTTGCATATGATCAGACATTATCAATGCATCCATGCAATCATCGTGTCTCCTGTTGGTGGGTTTTAATCCTGATCTAGGACTAAACTGCATACATTCTTCAATTTGGTGCAGGGATGGCGTGTTTTTGTAGGCCACCCTGGTTCCCTCAAAAAAATAAAAAAAATATGATTTTGGCTTTTGGATTGTTGCAGAAAATAAGCTCTGTGTTCAACAAAACTCTATGTTTCTTACATGTTTTGTTCAATGTGAAAATGTTCACAAATGAACACAACTTTTATGAATTTTTGAAGTGTAAATGCAGTCGGTAGAAGTCAAAAGCGAAACGCTATAAGCGAACTACACCACGGTCGCATGACTTCAACGTCACCATCATTCAGTCTTTGCTTAAAAACATTTTACTGAAAGTTTGAGTCACAATAGTTTGCAAGAGCGCAATTATAAACACAGCGAGGCTGTGAAAGCAAACAATGCATGTATATACAGTATATCATCTGTGGAAGGTGTAGGACAATAAAATGTTCATCCAAGCATTGCAGTCGGACTGAATGATGCTTTGAGGGATAACCTACTTGCCTGTCAACGTATGTTTTTCCATACCTCCGCGCACCTGCTCGCGCAGACATCACACGTCATCAGCGCGTTTCATGCTATGCCGAGTTAGACAGACGTCAGTCACAGAGCAGCGCAACCGAAAAAGCAGCTGCCTTTTACAGTTCCTCCTGAACCAAAATAATGAGCTTATGTTGCGTGACATTGTACTCTGAGCTGTTCGTGTGACTCGAATTATGCATTTCAATGTCAACACTATCAATGCCGAAATGAAACTGCAGCAGTCAGGTGGTACAAGTAAGAGCTCTGTAAGTTGTTTATGTTCATTATTATTTTAATGTAATGTGCTTTGAGACATGAGGTTAGTTTAACGGTGTCTCTTGTGACGCTTTTGTTTGCTCCCTGTTGTAGGCGTTCATGTGTTTTGAAGGAGGTGTGTCTTTGTAGACGCTCTGAAGGTATGTTTTCAAAGCTAGCTCGCTATCGCTAGCCGCTCCGAAAATTGCCTACCCTACCTTTAATGTCTCCGACAACCTCTGTAGTCCCATTTAGCCACTTGTTAGCAACCGCCTTTTACAAGACAAGTAAAAAAAAAAATCACAGGAGGGTAAACCGTGAAAATATCTTGAACATACCACAGACCTTTTTTCAAGCATTTAACCAAAAACACATTCAAAAATCACATTGACTTCGGGACAATGGAACCGGAAGTTTCTGTTTCTGGGTTTTGGCCTAGAAAAATACGTCATCCCTTCACCACTCTTTTCTACTTGCTATTTGTTCAAAAGGCCTCGTCAGGATAGATGGCATATTTAATTCGACCATTTAAAAAATGAATCTTTGAGGGATAAATGTAAAACTCTGTCATCTTTTTCTCTCCCTTTCTTTTTTTATGGTCAAATATTATGTTGTTGTTGTATGTTCTTGACCTGCTCCTGTATCAGTTTCCATCCGAATGGCCTTCCAGATGTCCTGCTGATATCACAGCAGAGCTGGACATGCTTTCACAGCGTTGTCTTGACCTGACGCACTGCTTCACACACTCAGACTCAGGTAGGGCAGAAAGATGGAGGGCTGCAGGAAGACAGAAGTGTGTGGGAGGAAGAAGGGGGCTGAGAAATGAGCATCTGGACAATAAGAATCAGTCCAAGGAAAACACTGTCATCTAGTCTTTATTCCTCTGAGTCACAGGATGTTTCACATGCGGGCAGCTCATTTGGAGTAGATAGAGATCAAGAGAAATGTGTTTGTGTGTGTGTCACAGGGATGTCGCATGAGAGAGAATATGAGTCCTTGCGGATGCTGGAGGGTTTGGAGAGAATGACGGCAGATCTTCTTACATGTGCTGATCAGCAGAAGAAAGGTACTTCACAATCTCTCTCCAGTTGCCCAAGCTTTTTGTGTCATTTTCAGGTCAGGGTTCATGAG
This sequence comes from Leuciscus idus, assembly GCA_021554675.1. Classification (NCBI taxonomy): domain Eukaryota; kingdom Metazoa; phylum Chordata; class Actinopteri; order Cypriniformes; family Leuciscidae; genus Leuciscus; species Leuciscus idus. The sequence goes on along the minus strand of CM038621.1, from coordinate 41,409,809 downwards.
CAGAGTTTGTTTCTTGTGTTGTTACTCATTTGTAAGACACTTTGAATAAAAGCACCTGCTTAATTGATAATGTCAATTTACAAAATAAATGTAAAATATTTAATTTTACGGCTCAGGGAAAAGATACAGTTCATTTAATACACACTGACCTTTTGTGACAACATGCCCCAATAGTGCATCATAAGGTAAATTGTCACATATGTAGGCTATTTAATGGCCAAAATAGTGTTAAACAATTATGAAGAACAAAACAATTCATGAAACAGCAAAAGGTGACATACAGAAATATGAAACCATTGTTTTTACCGACAGAAACTACAATTAATAAAATATTTCTGATAAAATGTTATTTAAATTTGTTAGAATTTGTTTATATTTATTAGAATATTTGAACTATACGTATTTATTTTTATTTTCTTATTAATATAAATTATAATATTGATATTAAATTATAATGAATTATTATATTAAACTATTTGTAAATGTTTTAATTATAATATTATTTATTTAGTTATCATTTTATTTGGCACATGTAAAAACTTGACCCTACTTGACATTTATGAACAATTCTTCAAATCATAGAAGACAGTTCAAATCTGCCTTCATTGTAAAGTTGACTCTTGATTGAATATGTCAGTGTGTTTCTATTGTTTTTTTGTAAACAATAAAACAGACAGATATTACAAAATATGGTTATATTGTAATTTTACTTAAGTATAAACACATTTTAATGTAAGAACATTCTGGCATTTAAAACCAACATACAAAACCAGTGCTAGAAAAACCACACATGTGTGTAATTGTAGTTTTTGTGACAACTAGCCCCGGTCTACTTTATATATGCAAAGAAGCACACGAGACAGGACTAGCAAACTTCATCCATCTTCGTTTCTCTTTTCATTTCTGTTCTCACACACATTACGTTATTACACAAGTGTACACAACAATGTACATTTCTTCTCATGAACACAACAGTGTTCACATGGTATTTGCAGTGATCAAAAACTTTCTTTAAAGTCAAAGCTCCCATCCCCTTTCTCAATGTTGTTAGCGGTTATCTTTTTTCTTATGAATTTTGAAGTGCTCCCTCTGGATTTAATGGGTAACACATCAACAAGCCTCACACATGGTTAATCGTTTTGAAACTTCATCAGCCACAACCCCATAGAAATCCGCCAACTCCGAAGGGATCCATGTACCAGAGTTCCCATGTTCTCGCTTCTTGGGAAAGAAATTAATGTAATGTAGAAGCTTGCTCATTTTCAATGTTTTGCCCTTTCTCAATGTTGTTAGCGGTTATCTTTTTTCTCATGAAGTTTGAAGTGCTCCCTCTGGATTTAACATGTGACATATCATTTTGAAACTTCATCAGCCACAACCCCATAGAAATCCACCGACTTTGCTCATTTTCAATGTTTTGCCTTATACCAATCGCATTTGGTATCATTAGAATGTTATTAAGAAATGATATTGATATGATATCACAGATTTTGATATCACAGATTTTGCAGTTCAGTTGTGAATTCAGTTCACTATCCCGTTCACACAGCTTGATCTGGATTATATGGGTTGATAACCTGGACGTTGATCTAAATCCAGTGCAAAACTGCCTTGTGTTTCTCAGACTGGGAGAGGTGGGATAAGAGGAGCTCTGGAGCTTTGTGTCCCATCCGGAGGAGAGGTGAATGGGGTGACTCAGATCGTTCCTGTCTGCCGCCCATCCTGTCCTACACCAGTGAGACTGAACTCAGAGAGCTGGAACGCCGAAGGCTCACAGTAGAACAACTTCAGCAGGCCATTCGTCTTCAGAAGGTTTCAAATCATTTTGATATCTCGCCTTCTTATATTCAAGAGATACCCTTTTTCTCGTTATTTGGCCGAAAAAAGGTGTCTTATAAGGCATCATATTGTTAAATATCGACACTATTGTTTTCTGTAGAGCTGCTTTATATCTGAATTGAACTCATTTCATAATAATTGATGAACTTTACACGGTTATTGAACTGAATCAACGTTGAACTGATTTCAGCTGAATAATATTGTCTTTTTAGAGCCTCTTTACAGCAGAATTTATTGTTTGTCACTGTAAAGCTGCTTTGAAACAACCTGTATTGTACTAAGCACGTGTTTTTTTCTGTTTTTAGGCGATGTCCGATAACCTTATGTCTGTCTGTGACGCTCGTTCCGGTGTCGAGCGACCCAGTGCCGTGGCTCTGCGTGGTCTTTACTCGCTTCTGGCGGAGGGAGGCGTTCAGTTCCCGTCACTGGTTTTGGATTCGGAGTAAGATTGAGCAAAAACAAGATTGTATTTCAGGGTTAGTTCACTGAATTCTGCAAAGCACAGCTGGAAAGTATTCCACACAAAACTGTTCTCCAGATCTCTTATTCTGAGAGAAACTGCTTGCGTTTCAGCGTGTTCGCTGTTGTGCGTTTGCCTCGGATGTCAAACAAAGTGCTTTTTGTAATCAGTCACGTGACTGGAGACGTGATGAGCGAGTGCAGCTGCTGTTAAGAAACACGAATAAAGCTTCCAGCTGATGGCTCTCATGATCCATGAGTCAGGATTTCATTTCATGTCATACTCCTCCATCCTGCATATATTATCGTCTATCACTGTGCGGCAGAAGTTTATTTGGCTCTCTGAGGAGTTCTTCCTGTTTGAATTCATTACTGTGAGCCTCAACGTGCCAAACCACCGGCATGTTTTGAACACTAATACCGTGCGTTCTCCTGAGGCCTGTGGTGTTGTGTTTTGCCAGCAGAGGGTGATGTGTCCTGAATGCTGTCCTGAATGTCTTCCAGAGTCTTTATTGACAGCATCTGTGGCATGACGTCTGTTAGGGCTGAAAGTAATGTAGACTCATCCCTCAGTTTATAAAAGAAAACAATGATTGTGTTTATGCTGTAATGCACTTAGACATTCCCGAGACCCATCGTCCATTCAAAAATGTGTGTTTTTCAATCTATAAAGTGTCTAAATCACCTTTTTTTTAAAAATTTGTGTCTATGTAAACCGATCAAAAGTTTGGAAACATTATTTTGGAAACATTTATTTGATCAAAAAAACAGAAAAAAACATTGGGAACATTTCTATTTTAATATACTTTAAAATATAATTTATTCCTGTGATCAAAGCTGAATTTTCAGCATCATTACTCCAGTCTTCAGTGTCACATGATCCTTCAGAAATCATTCTTATATGATGATTTGATATTGATAAAGTTGGAAACAGTTGTGCTGCTTAATATGTTTTGGAACCTGTGATACTTTTTTCAGGATTCGTTAATAAATAAAAAGTTGAAAGAACAGCACCGACTTGGCAGCATTGCTAAGATTCTGATGCTTACCTTCAGGGGGTGTAAGCAGATCGTATAAATCATACAAATGAGATTGTATCAGTTTGTATGAACTCAAACTTACAAATTGTCATATGAATGTGTTGATCATATTGAAAATTTTAGAAGAGTTTTTATTACAGTTAATGGAAAAAAACAAAACACTTTTGCTGAATTCATTCAAAATTCATTTCATTTGACTTTAAGCATTGTTTCATTGCATTTTTTATTTTATTTTTTCAAGTAGGAAATTCAGACATTCAAAGTTGAAAGTAACACAGCAGTACTGTCCCTTTAACTGACTGGTTTCAAAGGCTTCGATCACAATGCAACCAATCAAATATGAGCAGTAGGTCTGACTGTAATTTTGCAGGTAATAAAAGAAACTGCATCTGTTGCTTCAGACAGTTCGGTCAATATCTGTATCTACACCAGTTGCCATAGTGACTATGAGAGTGGCTGTTATTGTGGAAAGATGAAAGCAAAAAAACCCAATTTTGCTTATGTTGATGTCCATCGTGACATCTCATAGCGGTGCTGTTATATGATGTGTCAGATATTATTTACTCATTCACCATTCAAAATGTAATGAATGCCACTACTTCTCTAATTGTATAACATTAGAATGACGTTATGTCCTAAATGACAAAAAAAAACGAAAAACTACTTGGCATCTGATATAACCAATCAGACTCAAACATGTTTCTAAAAATCTGAATAATGTGACTTCGAAGCAGATATAGACATTTGTTAGATAAAGACAATCAGATTGTTTTTATGTTCTATTTTGTGGCATTTTTCTGAATCTGTGTGTATTTGAATGTTTATCCTGATGCAGTGTCTTACACACAGACGTCCATTGTAAGAGTAAATGTTATTGTAGATGTGTCCGTTGAGCTTAACTTCTATTGTACCAGGTATATTCCTTTAAAGGTCCACTAGTCAAGTATGTTTTCCAATTAGTAGTTGTTATAGTAATTAGTAATAGTATATTTGACAATTATGTTTGAAATCTTGTCAGTCCTAAAGATCATATTTGATATTACGTTTCAAAACATAATGAATGCCACTCCCGCTCTTTGTGAATTACCTCAGAATCACATTAAGCCTCAAAATTCCATGTATTTTTTTATTTTATTGTTTTGTATTTTATTGTAGTATTTGGTCACACTTTAGATTAGGGTCCAGTTCTCACTATTAACTAACTAACAACAACTTATGCCTCAATAAACACCTAATCACTGCTTATTAATAGTTAGTAAGGCTGTTAAGTTTAAGTATTGGGTGGATTAAGGGATGTAGAATATGGTAATGTAGAATAAGGCATTAGTATGTGGTTTATTAGTACTAATAAACAGCCAATATCCTAGTAATATGCATGCTAATAAGCAACTAGTTCATAGTAAGAATTGAACCCTAAACTAAAGTGTTACCTAGTATTTTATTTCAAGACTTTTATTTTGAGATGTTTGTAAAAATCACATTTCATTTATTTTATTTCAGCATTTTATTTCAGTATTTTTTGTTTGTTTTGCTTTTCAGAGTACAAACTGAGTCCGATACAGCCAATACAATCACATTTTTGCTGCATTTTCTGAAAAAAGTCAAAGGATCAAGTAAAATAAATAACAATTGAGCCAAATGCCCTCTTAAACTCGTGGTGGTGACTAGTGCTGCATCCCAGTTCACCTACTTATACTATGCCCTAAAAGTATGTACTATTTCTGTGAAGAAAAGTACATACTTTTGAGTGTGTAGCAGAAGAGCAGGCAGGCTTTGGGACGTACTTCATCATTACTGCGTCTGTCGCTTAGTTTCTTGCATCATCCTGTCACCGTTTAAATTGCCCTGTCAATCATCTTGAAACAGTTCAAATCCTCAACATTCAATTTAATTTAATTTCCTATCGTTTCGGAGAGAAATGTAGTCGCACATTGATTCATTAAGTTAGGTTCATTGTTCAAGAATGAACAATACTTCTTCAGCATTTATTAATCTTAGTTAATATTAATTTCAACATTTACTAATCCTATGTCATTAAAATCAAAGGTTGTATAGTTGTTAACATTAGTTAATGCACTGTGAACTAACATGAACAAACAATGAACAGCTGGATTTTTACAGCTAACATTAACAAAGATTAATAAATACTGTAACAAATGTATTGCTCATTGTTATGTTAGTTAATGCATTAACTATTGTTAAATAATGAACCTTATTGTAAAGTGTTTCCTGATGCATTTAAAAGTTAATGACTAAACATATCTTTACAAAAGTTGACAATGCTGCTGCAGATGAAATATAATGTAGATAACATTGGATAAATATCTTTTCATCAGGTTAGATACTGATAATGAATCACTCAAATCCCTTTAGACTCAAACATCTGCCATGTTTGTAGTTTTTAACACTTTTTATTCGTGCTTGTAGTTCTAATCAAATCCTCGTCCGGGTTGTGGGCAATATTAGTCATTACAGTTGCACGGATCTACACTTCGGGTTCTAACCGGAAAAGTAGACCACTGGTATCTTTTGGAATACTCGTTTCAACATACTAAGATTTGGGACACACTAGTTACGTCCCAAATCGCCTACTTATGCATTATTCTGTGATGTTTTGTAGTATAAATAGTGCTAGTAGTGTGTTCACACAGAAAACTTCCACATTGAAAAGGTACACTTTAAATACACGGAATTTACGGAAAAAACTAAGCGTGTAATGTTGGAGGGGAGGGGCATCAGACATCAGAATGACAAAATAACTTTATAAAATGCATACACTACATGGTTGAGTACACAGTGCATAAGTACATAGTGTATAAGTGCATAGCATACACAGTAAAAAAAAAAAAAAAGACAACATATGTTTTTTACATTGCTTTAACTCATCAAAATAAGTAATTTTAAACTTTTTTTTATAAGTTAAACAAGATTCAACTCCTTTTTAAGTCAGTTTAATGTAATTTAAGGTGAAATGACTTAAACATCCAACTTGATTGTGCTTTTTTAAGGCAGCTACTTTTTTCTTTTTTTTACAGTGAATAGTGCGTCATTTGAGAGACAACTAAGTCTAATTTGGAATATTACATAGAATATATATTATGCAAATTGGGACGCAGCATAGTTCTCTTAAAGAATATCAATATATTTATGAAATTGTGCCAGAAGAGATGCAGTGCATTAGTCACGGCGAGTATTACTTTTCCACCCGGTAAGTTGATTAAATGTCAAAACATGCCAATGGTTTGTGTAATTGATTGGGATAATTGTTAGTTAATCTCTGACTGTTCAAACCTCTTAGTCACCAGAAGTGGAGAACAAAGAAGGTATACTTCTCATTGATTTCATCTCACTTTTAGAGTCCCACATGGTTTTCACACAGCCTGAGGAGCACAAAGCTGTCACGGGCACCGCCACCAACCTACTGAGACGATAGGTCATAGGATTAATAAATCGAACATGCTTCGCTCCGGTCATGATACGTGCAACTCACCACGAGGATCGCCTGTGGTAAGTATTCATGCCTGGGATATTCATTTATGCACAAAAAACAGTCCTAAACCTCATTTTTAGAGTGCTAAATAGGTTTATTTATGTCAGATTCATGCTGAGCGTGTGAAAATGAGTGTTTGAGAGGTTCCATGGGGCCCGTTGGGGGACGGTGGCCCACAGACAGGAGGCTCAAGCTGTTCCAGACTGGGAGACAGGTGGCGCTGGGTTCACGGGTGGGCGTCCTCCTCCAGCCCACGCCCACTCCACGCTGATGTCACTGACTCACACGGGAACGCGTTCAAGGGACTGATACTTCCATCGTGGGGAAAAGAAAGACAAAAAAGGAGAAAAACAACAGATGAGTGCGTGAGTGAGTTCAACCAGGACACGTTCACTTTGTGACGACACTTTTAAAGCCATCATGACACCTTGTCTCTTTTTTTCATGGAATATTGCAGTATTTATTATAAATGATTTATCTGTGCCCTCATAACTTCCCCTTTCTCTTGCAGCGACATCTTTTCTCTGATGATGTGTTTAACTGGCGTTTAACCCTACATTTGTTCTTGTTCGGGAGGCCGTTTCACTCAGATATACGCTTCAATAGGGAAGAGAAGATCTCACATCCTCCGTTTCATGCCGACTTTAAGACGGCGCCTCAGCTTTCATGTATCCTTCACAGAGAAACCAATCCCAGAATGCATCTCTGTGAACATAAATCCAAGATGGTTGCAAAAGTTTTTAAGTTACCAAATATTGTACGCAAGATGTGTTTTTATGCCTTTTGGTGCTAACATGAAACGATATAAGAATCAATGAGTCCTATCAAAAGTTGTGTCCCAAATTATGCATTATATGCACTTACTATGTACTCTACCGTCTAGAGTATGAACTTTATAAGGTTATTTTTTCATCCAACATGGCACACCCATTTTCATTTTCAGTGTGTCACTGAATAGTATGCAAATTGAGACGCACCTAAAGATTGTATGTACTAAGACGGTGCACTGGTTTTAATTTAAATCAGGAGAAACTACAATGTGCAATATGGCATCTCTAGTAAAGGAAGTCCCGCCTTCAAAATAAGAGCCAATCACCAATTGGTAGTCATCGCTTCATTGTAGCCAGTGTTATTTTAGTATCACTGAGATACTGTTTTATTTTTGTTACAATTTTGAATTAGTTTTTGTTTTATATTTTCTGCTTTCACTTTAATGTTAGTTTTAGTAATTTTTATTTTTTTAAAATATATCTTTTGTTTTTATCAATTTTTTATTTTCAGTTTTTGTTATTTTAGTATATCAAGGTAATCTAAATGAAAAATGTTGTAGCTGAAAAAAGTTTTTTATATATATACTTTATTTTATTTAAAGTTTATTTCTTTCTTCTGCTGAAGTCAAAAGAAGATATTTTGAAGAATGTTGGTAACCAAACAATTGACTTCCATCAGATGGGAAAAAATATATACTATGGAAGTCAATGGGGTCCATCAACTTTTTGGTTACTGACATATTTCTTCATAGAAATATCTTCTTTTGTGTTCAGCAGAAGAAAGAAATTCATAAAGGTTTGGAACAACTTGATGGTGAGTAAATGATGACAGAGTTAAAAATTTTAGGTGAACTTTCCCTTTAAATTCACTCAAACTGTCAACATTTACTCACCATCTTCCATTCTTCCATGAAACACAAAAGGAAATGTCAGGCGGGCGGAGAACCTCCTGCTTTTTTTCCCCTTACAATGAAAGAGAATGGCGTCACTGACGATTGCTCATGAAATAAGTGAAGACCAATGATGTTGCCACATGTCTTTTCTAAAAAGTAGTGAAAGTAGTGGTTCATTTAGATGTGACTTTCACCTACAAGTCACATGCACTGGATTTGAAGTATTTTTGTAGTGATACAGAATATATAATTGTAATTTATTACAATTATTGTACGAAATAATTCAACACTTAAAATACTTAAAATACTTCTGTCCGTGGACTTTTATTGATGTGCTTTTTTGCTTCATGATTTTGTTGAATGGAAAAGATCAGCTTAGACATTCATCCAGATATATTTTGTGTTCCTCAGAAGAAAATCATGCAGATTTGAAACGTCATGTGGACGAATGCACAATGACAGAATTTGTTCCCATTTGACAGCATGGCTGCCTTCTGTGAGGAATATTATTTGAAGCTTATTTGCCAAAAGTATTACAAATGCATCAGATTCAGCTCTTGAACCCATATGGCATATTGCAGTGTGAAGGGCTTATCTGCTCTTGACTTTAAAACATTCGGCCTGCATTACATTTGCCTCTCCAACAGCTTTAAAGGGCTCATTTCTTGCACAAACCATGTCAATAAAATCTTTTTTTCTCCTTGCAGTTTATCCAGCTGCTTACTCATTCACACGAGTCTTCATTCAGCGCAGCCCCCGGGGGTCTTCCTCATTGTACAATGCTTTGAGAAAGGAAGGAATAATAATGAACAGAAGAAATAGTGATGTCAGGAGGGAAACGGTTCTGTGTGAGCTATTTAGGATCATTGAAATGTCGGAGCACGAATTCTCAGGTTTACAGAAACTATACCCTGTGAGTCCAGTAATAACATTCATCTCTAGCTTCCTAGGAATATCATCAAGCCTTCCTGGAAAAGCAATACTTGTGTGAAAGGAGCTGTGAAGTAGCATTTAGTAATCCTAAAAATACATGTCCACCCATAGAGATAAATCTTCAAATGTCATTGTCACTTTGGCACACATTCAATTTGTCATCGTTAAATGGTCATTTTGGCACACATTCAAAAGGCTTTTGTGCCTTTTATGTCTCTTCAATGGATCTTGTGGACATCTTGAGACAAATCTCCTGTAGAAGATGCTATTGCAGAAATATTTTCCACTTGAAGTCTACGTATAGATTACATACAGTTGATTTACAAAGAAGATTTTTGTAAAAATGCACTGGAAATGCATTAACGGTACATACGCTTAGCTAGCAAGCAACTAAATGGGAGGTTAGGTTGTATTTTAGTGAACCTGCATTAATTATTCATGATGCAAGTTTGTTAATTGAGCTTTAAAGTTTCTGAATTGTACTTTTAGGTGGAGGAACTTATGGTTTTGCACGAGGCCTCAATAACTGACACTGGCACAGGACTCGATTACGACTGTCCTAAGATGTGGCGTAAAAAGACAGTGAGTATATTACTGTAAATGTGTTTCCCTTCATTTTAAAAACTTATTGATGAGCTGAAATGATTGTATGTGGTACATTTACATTGAGGGTTTTATCCAAAGTAACTTACAACATAAACCAACAATATTATCATAGCAGTAAATGAACAGCATGCCACAATCTAAGAGGAGCAAAGCATTATTTAATGCGATCCTTCGGCGGTCTAACTCATTCGCCACCCCCTCTCTATATTATCCATCTTTCCCACCCCGTCTCTCTCTTTCTCTCCTACGTCTTGTTTTCTCCCTCAGTATGTCCATGCTGGCGTGGGGCTGAGTCACCAGACATCAGTTAACTCTGTGTTTATGCTCCTCCTTCGATTTCACCTCACTCAGTGGGATAAACCGAGCTGGAACCACTTATTACGAATGTCAGTCTTATTAGACATAATATTTGGTTGTGTATAGAAGAGAGGCTTGGATCCATTCCTTATTTAGTGAACTCATCTCGAGTGTATTTGATAAGTGGTCATTTGGGGCTTTTCAGGATTTGTTGTCCTCAGTTGATGCCATAAGGAAGGGGTTTTGCAGTGGACGGCATCAGTCATGTCTGAGTAAAACAGACATGGTGATCAGAGATTGATCCTTTAAATGTCATTGGATCAATAATGTGGGTGTTTTAGACACAATGCACAGCATGTGGGAAGATAGACAATATATACTTTGCGTGCTATTGCTCGTTCCTGTCAGGGTTGCCTTCTAATTTCCAAATAAATTCCTGAATTTGAATGAAGGGAATAGCAAACAGAATGCAGAATTGGAATTCAAAATATAGATAAACAAAGACAGACAGACAGATAGATAGATAGATAGATAGATAGATAGATAGATAGATAGATAGATAGATAGACAGACAGACAGACAGACAGACAGACAGATAGATAGATAGATAGATAGATAGACAGACAGACAGACAGACAGACAGACAGACATAGATAGATAGATAGATAGATAGATAGATAGACAGACAGATAGACAGACAGACAGACAGACATAGACAGACAGACAGACATAGATAGACATAGATAGATAGATAGACAGACAGATAGATAGACAGACAGACAGACAGACAGACAGACATAGATAGATAGATAGACAGACAGACAGACAGACAGACAGACAGACATAGACAGACAGACAGACAGACAGACATAGATAGATAGATAGATAGATAGACAGACAGACAGACAGACAGACAGACAGATAGACAGACGTACATAGATAGATAGATAGACAGACAGACAGACAGATAGACAGACAGACAGACATAGAGAGACAGACAGACAGACAGACATAGATAGATAGACAGATAGATAGATAGATAGATAGATAGATAGATAGACAGACAGACAGACAGACAGACAGACAGACAGACATAGATAGATAGATAGACAGACATAGATAGATAGATAGACAGACAGACAGACAGACAGACAGACATAGACAGATAGATAGACAGACAGACAGACATAGATAGATAGATAGATAGACAGACAGACAGACAGACAGAGATAGATAGACAGACAGACAGAGATAGATAGACAGATATAGATAGATAGATAGATAGATAGATAGATAGATAGACAGACAGACAGACAGACAGACAGACAGACAGACAGATAGATAGATAGATAGATAGATAGATAGATAGATAGATAGATAGATAGATAGATAGATAGATAGATAGATAGATAGATAGATAGATAGACAGACAGACAGACAGACAGACAGACAGATTGATTGATAGATAGACAGACATATTTACGGAAAGAAAGAAAAAAATTATTAACCTTTGTCGACCAGGGTGGAAGAACCCTTCATTTCCTAGAATGCATTTAGTAAATTCCTCTTCCTGTCATTCCAATTTGAACTCCACAAACTCCAGTTGTACTTCTTGTGTGTTGGATCCAATTCTATTCTAAACCCAACTCATTAGATAAAAGGAAGCCAATTCAGGAAAACTAACCAGGCACAATGAGATAAAAGAAATAAGTGATGCATTTCCATGTTAAATCTGATATTTTCAGTTGGTTTTGATTTCCGTGGAGTCGTGTATTGGCACCCACAGTGAATCCAAAATCCTGCTTAAGTAATTTCTGATTGGCTGTTTGTACCATGATGTGCTGAATCTCTGCTTTTAGTGTGGACCGATAAATGAATTCCCCTTGGAAATGTTCTGGTTAGGATGTGGTATTAGGGACATATAAAAAGCAGATTGATTTTTTTTTAACCAATGCAAATTACCCAAAAAGAGGTGTGTGACTGGTGCGGGTCTCCCATTGTTGTCATCGCAAGCACAAAGCACGAATCTTCACACCTCATTGTCTGTCAGCATTGCCTCCCTGTTCATGGCCAAAATTAATTCACGTGAGAGACGAGACTGGTTGGTAAATTGCACTGGCATTGCCATGAGCGCATACGATCTCTCCCATTCCCTCACTCAAATTGATTCTTCCTCCAGTGCACAATCCGTGACAGAGAATAGACTCGGTAGGATTAAAAATGGACATCCGTTCAGAGCCCCCCCATCAAGCATTTGGCAGTGTTTTGTGTTAGTGCGGCGTGGGAGGCCAAAAGTGCGTGGGTGCGCAGCAGAACGTGCGTGAACGGAGTCTCTGAATCCATCATATATTAGCCGGCGTGCGTTTTGCCATGCTGTCAGGCTGCGTTTCTGTGTGAAATAATCTCCTTATTAAATGAGCACTTAAATAGTCCCATTCCCATCCAGTTACACTGTCATCCCCTCCATGCACTCGTTCTCTTACAAGCAAGTCGCAGCAAGAGAATGGAGAAGGAGTGGGTGGATTTTAGTGAACGGTGCTGGAATGGTTAACTCCTTCTCCCCCTCCTCCTTCCTGTTTGCTCTCCGCTGCCCAGTCTCATACTATGGCATTTTACGTCAGAGTGCAGCTGCAGCCAATCAGATTCTCCGGGCTGCCACTTGACTCCGCCCCTCCTTCTGGCCTCATATATAGCAGTGCTCATTCTGTCTGCGCGTGTGTTCAACGTGCTGCTGCGGGGCTCGAGAGGCAGAGCACCGTGCCACTGACAAACACACAGACATTGTGAGAGGATCTTCACATCCATAAATTGCGTTTCCTCTCTTGAGCGCATCCTTGTTGTTGTGTTTCCTGCATCCTGGCTTTAAGATGGGATGCACCCCTGGGCACTTCACCTGCCAGCCGCAGACAACAACAGCCCCAACCCTGGAGGGACAGTCACAAGAAGGAGGACCCAAAGTCCCCGAGGTCCTTTCATCCCTAGAGAGGCTCTCACAAGCCACGGGAGGGATGGAGAAGTCCTGGTACCGCTGCATCTTTCCCTTCGGGATCATCTCGTTGGTGATTGGAGTTGCCGGGACCGGGGTGACGTACACGTATAACGATCTCCCACAGACCAAGGTGGTGTCCGTGTTCCTGCTGATCGCGGGGCTGATCCTGGTGCTGATGGCGACCGCTTGCTGGACGGCCCATAAGAAGAAGCGTAGGAAAAAGAAGGAAGGAGGTTCTTTCAGCTCTGAACAGTGTCCCCTGTGAGAGCATCCGAAAACAGTGACGGGGAAAATAGACCTTTCTTTTTATTTTTAACAAGATTCTTGTCCGCTCAGGTGGCCGAGGACAGGCCCTCTTAGAGTATCCCATGGAAAAGGCCGGAGGCATGAAGGTTCACCGGAGTCACACACACAGTTTACCGTTGCTCAGCAGGTGTCTGGTATCAAAACAACCCTGGAAGAGGACGCACATCCCCGCATGCACACACACACAGGACACTTAACACTAACTGCGAGCCATTCCTGGAGCCACTGCTGCCGTCAACGCCGCTGTCAGTCTCCTGCATTCCTGTAACGAGCGGAGAAGTGGGCCAGCGGTGGCAACCGGACACCGCGTCGAAAGAGGAGTTCACCTCCGTCACCGTCGCACGTCATTCGCCCGTCCAGTGACACCGTAGCAATGCGTAAGCTTTTTCACGGAGTGGAACTTGAACCTGCGTCTGCTGGCTAGAACCGGCAGCTGCGGATCAGGATAGGAAGAGAACGCGGACCGGAGAGGTCGAGAATGCGTCCGTCTGTGTGTGTGTGTATGTGTGTGTGTGTGGAATATGTGTGCAGGATGGACTACTAGAGAGACAAGACACCTGCTCGGCCTCTTTCGCTGTCAGCCCTCTGTCAATCGTAGCCGCTAATGATTTAGGACTAGGGTGCAGCAATTGATATTAAGGACACAAAGATCCGAGATTGATTTATTGGGATTTTTACACGGTGTACAATGTGTTGAAGGAATTTTGCATTGGATTGTGTATGTGTATGTGTGTGTGTGTGATTCTATCTGGCAAATTCAGGACTCTTCATGGACCTCATATAGTCGGTATTCGGAAAAACAACCGCAGAGGAATTTTATAACGACACGGTTCAGAGAAAGGCAAGCAAGCCTAAGGCCCTTTTCGTTCTGAGATAGCTAGAAAATTAATTTCCTGTCAGACAGATGTGCAGTGTTATTGGGGGGGGGGGGGGGGGGGAGATGCCACAAGGGTACACAAAAAGTGTGTGTAAAGTTTTTGTTATTGTTCCAGTGCCTTGAGCAAGCGTTAGGACTAGCATGGTACAGTACCTTAGCTCTGTTTCACCCCTCGGTCTCTCTTTTCCTCTTCCAGTGCCAGCTTTAAAACTCAAACTCAGCTATTTTATCATGTTCTCCTCCCTCCCAAAAACATCATGCATAAATATGTCGTCACCTTGACCTGGTCAGAGCCCACAAAGGCTGGAGCTTACATCCGTTTTCACAATGGGAATACCGCTTATTTACATTGCCTTGATCATTTGGCACATTGTGGGTAACAGATAATGAATTAAAAATGAATATTCTTTCATCATTCACTCACCCTCATGTCCTGCCAAACCTGTATGACATACTTTTTTTTTTTTCTGTGGAAGACAAAAGAAGATATTTTGAAACTCAGTGGGGTCCAAAACAACTTTTTTTTCTTTTTTTTTTTGTAAGAACAAAACAAAAAAACTGACACATTTCTCAAAATATCTTCTTTTATGTTCCACAGCAGATGGAAAGTCATACCGATTTGGAACTACATGAGGTTGAGTAAATGATGACAGAATTTTCCTTTTTGGAAAGAGTTTAGCCTTCAAAAGTCCTATAAATCATGGGAAAACTCTGTGTGAAGAATAACATTTGGAGACGGACAGAAATCCATACCAATTCAGAGGTTAATACCCTTTTCTTTTCACAGAAAGCATCTTCGATCGAGATGTTTTGACCATGTTGAGGAGTGGATTTGAGAATCCTTGTGCATAAGAGAAAGAAAAGAAATCGAGAAAGAGAGAGGATTAACAACCTTGAGTGCTTGGAAAAAGGCCGTTTTTGAAGCATTTGGCTATTAGCACAAGCTCAGACTTGTTTGAGCCCAGAGGAAGATTGATCACTCTTTCATAGCTCAGGAGATTAAATTAATTCCTCAGTCGTGTTTAAGTATCAACCTTGGAGAAATAAAAGCTTTAGAGAAATAAAAATAGACACAAATTGAGACAATTGTTCACATACAGTAGGAGTTTAGAGCTATAAAATTAGACTGGATATCTGAACTAACTTGTTCTTGCATGAAAACGATTTGTGTTCATATTGGGAACTCTGACTTTTCATGGCAAATCTGAGCACAGTTTGAGACATTGTTGAGAAAACACATGAGATTACTGGGTCTTTTTCTCCATTTGCCCTCCGTTTAATCTCATCGCTAAAGGCATTTTGAGATATGAATGAGATCTCGTTTGTGATTTAAAAAGACATGTAAGTTTGAGGCTAAGCTTATTGTAACTAGAAACATACGTTTTTGGACTGCATGCGTGCGCATGGCATGCAACTCAGCGGTTGCACTTGGGGCACGTCCAGATGGGATTGATTTTTAACAGTGACGTCTGACCACATGGCTAGGGATAAACACAGTGCCTTTTTGTTGACCGATGTACGTGCTTTAAAGCTGCCTTTGCCTCCTTTAGCATTTTTACTAGCTTCACACCAGAATGTGGTTTTTGTCCCTTTACAAAAATATATTGCCTTCTTACAGCGTGCTAAAAGCAGCGAATGGAGTTTCCGACCGCATTTTAAACACTGTTCACAATGCTCTTAACTGCAGCACGGGAAAAAGCAGATTAGAATCCGGCTAAATCAGGGATGAAGTTGGTGTTTAAGTGGGAAAAAATTTGATCTCTTGGGATATCTGTGACTGACCCTAATGGAGCATCTGATTGTATCATGGAAAGCCAGTAATCCAAGATAGCTTTTTACATGATCAAATCAAGATCACTTTTTGTTTTTCAGAAAAAACATCTGATCATCCTTAAAACATCATTTTGCAAAAGCGCTGTAGCAAGTGCGGTGCAGTTTGTGTTTTTATATCTGAAAATATACTCAAACGTAAAATGTTCTTTTTTTTTATAATACAGATTTTTGGCCTTCCTATGTGATCGTTTCCATGTATATCTGGAAGTAGTTGTTCGCATTATTTCCTCCAGTTTTCAGATTTTCTTCAGCCCTTTTACAAGAGCTGGAAAGGAGGGAGGTTTATAGAGGGTGAACACATTTACAGAGTTGTGCAATTTCATGGAAGAGACGTGAGCAGAATGTCACGGCTATGTGTGGAATGCACAATCAAACATATTGGGACCATATATTAAGTATATATACTTAGCTTCGTTTATCACCTTACAGTCTTCTGTTGTACTTAAATCCACATCTGTACCCCCAATGTACTGACCTAGGCTGCGTTTCTCAAAAGCATTGTGCATTAAGTTGATCGTAAAGACCATTGGTGGCAATTGTTCTACGATCTACTAAGGCTTACGAGAAACACAACCCTGTCCATGCAGTTTTGTTCTTTAAACTTGCTCTTGTTTCATGTTGAAAGTGGCAAAGTTGTTGTGAATGAGTGAGTCGTGAATGAATAACTGTTCTACTGTTTCATATTTTTGGAATGAGAAAGAGTAAATCTACCTCTCTAGTTCTGAGAGTATGTTTTCGCCACCCTTGCATTCTCCAGAATGCTTTTTCTCTTAAGCTGGAGGCAACAAATGCCAAAATCTGTATTCTGTGTCAAACTATGTGATGTAAATATTAGTTATTTATATTTTTACATTTATATTCATATTAAAAAGACTTTTGAAAAATTATATTAAAGAATTGTTATGTGAAATAGTTTATCACTGTGTCATTTTACTCTGTCGTTACCATGTAACTAAAAGTAAAAGTATTAAACTCTTACAAATAAAGGTTCTTTATTGGAATCGATGGTTCCATGAAGAACCTTAAATATCCATGGAATCTTTCTATCCCACAAAAGGTTCTTTATAGTTGAAAAAGGTTCTTTAGATTATTAAAATGTTCTATCTATCTATCTATCTATCTATCTATCTATCTATCTATCTATCTATCTATCTATCTATCTATCTATCTATCTATCTATCTATCTATCTATCTATCTATCTATCTATCTATCTATCTATCTACCTAGTAGTGTAACTAACTTTAGTTATTAACTTAACTAGCTTAAGTTACAGATTTAAAGTAGTTGAAGAAGAAAAATGAAATTCAACATGCCTGGATGTTCAACCCTGAGGGATGTTTTTGTGAACACATTTTTATAGCTTCAGAGAGAGAGAGAGAGGCTTCACCCTCTGGCTTTTGATTCTAGTAAAATTATATGGAACCATGGTCCCTGCGGGCAGATCTATAAATATCTTCAGAGAGAAAGACAGAAAGTGTGTGAGTCACAGGGATTTTCTCTTTAAAGGCTGCCTTCTCTCTCTCTCTCTCTCTCTCTCTCTCTCTGCATGTGTGCTGAAAAATCTTAATGAAATTTGAGCTTTGAAATTTGTTTTTGTTTGGCTGTTGGTGTCCGCTTTTCATGAGGAAATAATACTGACGCTTTTGTTGCTTTTACAAGCTTACATTATTGTAGCTTACATCTTTTTTCCACATGAAGATGTTTGACCAACCTAAACGCACTGCTGTCGAATTTAGCACCAATCAACAGACAGAAATATTGCTGGGTTTCTGCAGGCATCTCAGACAAGAAGTGTTAAATCAGAGATAATTGATTTGGACGTCACAGCCTTGGCCAATGGAAAAACAATCTCAATTTGTAAATCCGAAAGCATGTACCGAATAATCCCTCAAGTCAGCTGAAGGGCTTCAGTCAAGAGACTCCACCTACTGGAAGCATAATGCGGTGAATGTGTTGCATGTGTATTGAGATGGAAAATCTCATTTAGGAACTTTGCAGAAACTTTGTTTCTGTAAATATATTACATTATTATTATTATATGAACTTGATTATACAAATGAACTTGATGAAATGCCTGGCTGTACGGGCACTAGTACATTAGAAATTGTACCCTTCAGATTAAAAAAAGGTTGGAGAGAAAAGTACTGTGCCATGGTTCAACATGTTCAACACATGCTGTCAAGAGAGAAACTTGTAATCTAGAGTGCAAATGGAAAACTCATTTAGAGACACTACAGATCAAAAATACTCATAGATCCACTACAAAATTAGACTGGTATTCAGGGACAGGCATTTAGGTGGTTAAGATCGTACCTATCACACTGCTACCATTTTGTCTATTTAAACGGGGAAGTATCCAAGTTAACGTCAGTATATTATGGAGTGCCACAAGGATCTGTGTGAGGCCCTCTGCTATTTTCAATATATATGCTGCCACTTGGTAATATTATAAGAAAACATGGAATAAGTTTCCACTGTTATGCTAATGATACTCAGTTATATATTTCATCATGACCAGATGAAATCTTTAAATTATCGATATAAAATATTGGATGACCAGTCATTTTCTTCTATTATATTTAGATAAGACTGAGGTGGACCAAAACTGTACTGTCACTTCATCCTCTACAGTAAAAGACCTGGGAGTTATATTAGACAGCAACTTGTCGAAAATCACATTTCATATGCTACAAAAACAGCCTTCTTCCATCTCAAAAACATTGCTAAGCTTTGGAACATGCTCTTTGTTTCTGATGCAGAAAAGCTAGTTCATGCATTTATGACCTCTAGACTAGATTACTGTAATGCATTACTAGCCGGTTGTCCTGCATCCTCAATTAACAAGCTACAATTAGCCCAAAAGGCAGAGTTCCTACTAGGTCAAGAAAATATGATCATATAACACCAATTTTATCATCTCTACGTTCTGTATTAATTACAAAGTATTGCTGCTGACCCATAAGGCCCTAAATGGTTTAGCTCCTGTGTATTTAACTGATCTTCTATCACCTTACAATCCATCACGCTCTTTAAGATCACTAAACTCTGGGCTTCTGGTCGTATCCACTAAAGGAGGGAGAGTGTTTTCTCATTTGGCTCCTAAACTCTGGAATAGCCTTCCTGATTATGACGGCAACAGCTGATGCCAACTCTGAATCAACATACACAACTGCCAAATTTTCTCTATATTGTAATCATTATGATCACAACTTGTAATAGCTTTAATGAGATCATTGTTTCTGCCTAAATGAGTTAGCTAACAGCATGATTTGCATCATCTTAGAACTGGACATTTCTGGACATATGGACATATCTTGTACACAGTCTCATCTGCTAACAGATTACTCTAAACTGAAATGTAAGCATGCCTTTTCTGTAAAGCTGCTTTGAAACGATTGTGTATTGTGAAAAGTGCTAAACAAATAAATGCGAATTGATCTAAATTATGAAATCCAATCCTTTTGGCCCACGCATTTGAGTTATTCCTCATCACATATTTTGTACACAACAATGTGTAATTGCTGGTTATTATGCTTAACTTGCTGATTTTTGCTCTCACTTCTCCAATCTCAGCCTCGTGTTCTTTTGGAGAAATTCCAAAAGTGCGATTAGCGTGAAATAAGCGAATAGGATAGTCAGCGAGACAAACAGCTTTTGTTCAGGATCAATATAGTGCTGTTCTTACTCTGCACTTCTTCCGTATGAGAAATCCATTAACAACCCGAGCACTTTCTTTCCATGTCCTCGCTTTCCACTTCTCAAATGTGCTCAGGCACTACCTAACCACAGGTAATTTCCCACAAGCCGAGTGTGCCGTGTGAAACGTCCGTGCCCTTCCACCAGAGACTCTAAATTCTAGTTAGCGTGTGAATGTTTGAGCAGGAAACAGGTTGATTTAGGGAAAAGGGGAAAAGGCCACAGGAGGCGACTCTGGGCGTGTGATGGTCAGGGTAGATTACAGGAATCCTGGCAGTGAAGCTTTTCCTCCCCGTTCCACCCAGTCTTGACTTTAGAGCCGGCCGGCGATGACCTCTCCCGCTCCACTGAACTCTCCGATCAATTACACCAGCTCCCTTTCCTGCCTTTTCACATGCACACGGATTCAGCGCAACTTCAGCACGCCTGCTTCCTCTCTGAGCGCTGAGAAAAGTGGGTGGCTTTAAAAATAGGTCACGTTTCGTTGAACTTTAAGTTGTTAATTGAGTAGTGATAAAAGGCAAAGCTTTTTGCTTTCCGTTTCTTTTTCTAAAAAAATGTTTTTAGAGTAGGCCTATTCCCTCAAGCTTCTTTTTCTCCAAGTGGCAGTAAAATACAAGGATGAAAAAACTGCCGTTTTATTTTACTGGCCAATATACTGTTTTTTATTGGCCAAAGAATGTAAATAACTTCTGTAAATGAAAATGTGAGCAGCTACCATGATAGTTTGTTGTGGGTGGTTACCAGGGCGATGATATGCAGTATCTAGGGTGTTACTATGTGGTTGCTATAATGTTAAGATATTTTGTTTAGTTGCCTTGGTTTTCTGGGTGGCTGCCAGGGCATTGCTTAGTGGTTTCTAGGTTGTTTCTATCCTGTTTCTATATTCTAGGTGGTTGCTAGGTCATCACTATGGGTGTTTGGTTGCTTGTCAGGGTGTTTCTATGTGGTTACTATGCTGTTAGGGTGTTTATAGGGTTTTCTTGGTGGTTGCCAGGACATTACTATGTGGTTTTGTTGTTTCTATATTTTGGGTGGTTGCTAGGGCATCATTAGGGTGTTTTTCTGCTAGCCAGGATGTTACTAGGGTGTTTTTTGTTGTTTCTGTGTGGTTGCAGGACATTGCTATTATAGCCAGGATGTTACTAGGGTGTTTTTTGTTGTTTCTGTGTGGTTGCAGGACATTGCTATGTTTTTTCTATGCGTGTCTGTGGTGGCTAGGGCATCATTAGGGTGTTAAGCGGCTAGCCAGGTTTTTTGTTGTTGTTGTTGTTGTTGCTTGGGTTTTCTGGGTGGTTGCCAGGGCATTGCTATGTGGCTTTGTTGTTTCTATGCTGTTTCTATATTCTAGGTGGTGGCTAGGGCATCATTAGGGTGTTTAGCGGCTAGCCAGGGTGTTTTTTTGTTGTTGCTATGGTTTTCTGGGTGGTTGCCAGGGCATTGCTATGTGGTTTTGTTGTTTTTATATTCTAGGTGGTTGCTAGGGTATCACTATGGTGTTTGGCTGCTTGCCAGGGTGTTGCTAGGGTGTTTTTTTGTTGTTTCTATGCTGTTTCTATATTTTGGGTGGTTGCTAAGACATCACTAGGGTGTTTGGCTGCTTGCTAGGGTGTTTCCAGATATGCTGTAAGGAGGTTTTGTTTGGTTGCTTGGGTTTTCTGGGTGGTTTCAAGGGCATTGATATGTGGTTTCTAGGTTGTGTCTAATCTATGCTGTTTCTATATTCTGGGTGGTTGCTAGGGCATCACTAGGGTGTTTTGCTGCTTGTCAAGGTGTTGCTAGGGTGTTTCTAGATGGTTGCTATATGCTGTTAGGATGTTTTTTTGCTATGGTGTTGGTGTTTGGGGGATTTTTTGGGTAGTTAGGTTGTTGCTCACTCCCACAAGTCAAAAGAGTCTGCATTCGGTTTGCAGTGTATTCTTCTTTAAGTATATACTATTACTAAGTAAATTATGCACCCAAAACTTTTATTTAGATTTATTTTATTTTATATGCATCGCACAAATCTGTAAAAAATGGAAAAAAGTACTCTCTACTCTAGATATAGCTCTGGTCCCTTCTTAAATGTCAGTCAGTGGGATTTTTTTTGTTCACAAGCACAACTAAAAATACACCATATCCTACTTAATATAGCAAACAGTCCATAATCATCTTTCCAAAGCTGAAGAGGGGATGTGCATGTGATAATTTCATTAATGATTATGCTAAAACTGCTAAAAATGTCTCACACTTAACATCTCTGTCCCAGAACGCACAATGCACAGAGGCAAACTGCAGTCTGATATAATCTTTCAAAGAAGTCCTTGCATGGCTTTTAGACGTCCCATTTTGTGCCATCAAACAGCCTTTTCCTGAGAGGGGGGTGAATTATCCCTGTGAGGAAAACTTGAGTAGGGTAAATGGAGGTGCTAAATTGACTGTTGCATCAGATGGCAGGGTGAACTCTACCAGATGTTCCACTGCATTTATCCACCAATTAAGCAGTGAGAGTTTCCTGGAAAATTGCCTGCTTGGGGTTCTTCAATTATCCTCAGATTCAGCTCACACAGGGAGAACTGCACGGCAGGAATGTCAAAATAAATAAGGATGATCCGTTTCCTGTTTCACCAAGACAAATATTTGGACTAATAGGGTTCAGTGAGTTTAAAATAACCAGCTGTATCCATGATTACCAAAATATGCAATTAGAAAGAGAATTTGGCACCATTAATCGAGAGAGCTGATGAGTAAATAAACACAGTCTCTCATGAACATGCTGATGCAATGCAATGGAAATACAGCATTTGTATCTTTAAAAGGGTTAGAACTGGTACACAAACTGATGGAAATGCTTGCGAATCGCAATGCAATAGTCAGTATAAAACAAAGTTGCGATAGTCTTTTCTTCCCTATTGTGACACATAACAGCTATAACAAGAAAAAAATGTAGGGCAAGACTTGATTTTTTCCATTGGGAATTCATTGGATCGTTTGCTATTAATTTTGTTTAAAATGAAAAGTTGAATAATAATTTTGGAGGGAAATCGAGTATCGAGTCCAGTGAGTATCAACAGATTTGATTAATTCTGTAATGTTTTGTGCTGTTAGATTGGGTTTGTGTCATGTTAAAGTCACCATGAAATCAAAATTGACTAATCTTTTTTTTTAATGAAATTTCTATGAATCACTCCTTTAGTGCAGTTTAAATGATATTTCCATGCATGTCTTTTCATGTGTCCTCGTAATCTCAATCAAAATAACTTTCCCTCCCTCTTGCATCTTCTCTTCTCTGATGATGTGTTTACTGGCGCGAGGGCGGAGCAACCTGTCACTCGCATGGGATCCACCAATAGTAAACCACAACCATCCAATCAAATCCACATGGACAAAATCAAGCCCCGCCCTACATTTGTTCGAGAATATTTTACTTAAACATCACAATAGGAAAGGAAAAGACATCTCAACTTCCATGTCACGCCAACTTTAAAACATTCAATCCTGTTTGATATGTCTTAAATCTGATTATCAATTATTTTCAAGTTGACGTCCTCATGTAAGCAAACCATCAGCCCCTCACTGATTTATTCCCATTCTGTTCATTTTCTCAAAACTGTGTAAATAATCAGAGTTATATTTACTAAAGTTTAAGTGCCTGATCTTGACCTGAACATATTTCTGAAAGTCTGTTTAACACAGAAATACTTCAACACAAGGATACTTATTTTTCTAATGGTTACAAAGTTCAGTAGGCTTTCTGTGTATGAACACTATGACGAATTTTAAGCGTGCTGCTATATCTCACGTTTATTTTACATTTATTCCACTGAGCTCACGAGACGAGAGCCGATAAACACTCAAAATCAACTGGAATCTTCCAGATCCTCCGAGAGACACGATCCGCTACACCTGGATTACCAACTATAATATTGTTTCAGGTTGCCATGGAAACACGTCCATGGTCAATTCAGCCCTCATTTGGACCCTTTCATTCTTCAACAGGTGCACACACTCCCATTTAATGTTGGTCATTTGGAAAGCAGAATTCTGTTCCTTTGTATAAGCGTAATTTACGCTGTCAGTGGAGGCTGTTATCTCTGTGCCAGGTCAAAAACCTTCAGACCTTCATTAGGTTTATGTGAAGTCAAAACCTTAAGTATACAAAAAAACATCTTTCAACGAGAGAAAAACAATAAACAGATGAATATCATATCACATAAAGGTACGCACTAGCATCTAAGCAAGCTTTAAATGCGCCTGTAACTCAGTTGTTTATATTCATTACTTGTTGCTGCCAATAATCTAATTCTCAATGACCGACTAAAGCACCTCTTGCTCTTCACACTGTCACTTGATTAGATTACTGGCTCAAATGCGTACAAGATGCTTTCTTTAACAAGATGCAAAGCTTTTATGACTTGAATAGACACTTCAATCATGCATGCAGTTGATTAGTATCAATAGCTTTTTGCTACACTTTTAAAATGATGCAATATATGCACAAGCCTATCGATAAACATCTAATATTGAGGAACGCATCATGTATAACCAAACAAAAATGACATGAATTATGACTCAAATGAATAGTCACTCCATTAATGAGTGGCGTTTTCTTCCTGTTCTCTTTGTCTGTGCTGAAAGCCACTAATAATCACTCTTTTCAGACGTGACAGGCTTGATGAAAGCTAATTGTCAGCACTTTGTGACGGTTACCATGAACACACAACCCTCATTCATGACAAAGTCTCAAGGCACTCTTAAAAATAAAGTTTTTTTTTTTTTGCTGCGATGCCATAGAAGAACCATTTTAAGTTCCCTAAGAATCTTTCAGTGAACCGAACATCATTTTAAAAATCTAAAGAACCCTTTTCCACTATAAAGAACCTTTTGTGCAATGCAAAGGAATCATTAATGCCAATAAAGAACCTTTTTTTTTAAGAGTGTGTGGTTGAAACCTGCGTTCAGAGCCATCCTGACACTGATAAACATGTGAGAATGATTTAACTTTCCTGTACTGAAAGACATTGTGTCAAAGGTCTTATTTGTGAAATCCTTTGCTGTCGTTCGTTATGTTTGTAAAATGACTGCTAAACTGTATCGACCATTGACCCAAACAATCAATAGCGATTAGTTTTATGCCTGTCCTTCTTCTCACATAATAAAACTCTAATCAATATCTCATCTACATTTATTTATTTGGTTTGTTTTCATAAAAAGACCCCAGTGAAAAATAAATATACCAACATGTATTTGAAATACATTTGTTTTATGCTAAGTGTAGGCTACTACAAATACATTTACATAGTTATGTACTTGGTATAAATATGCGATTGTGCTTTTGGTATACTAAATTGACCTTAAGTCTTTGTACATACTTTAGTTATCCGGAAATAGTGCTGAGGTCCAACTATAGATATACTTAAGTGTATTTGACTGTGCTATAAAGTGGAACTATTGCAAGTAATTGACGTACACTTTAAATATCTTGCATTTACTGATATTATACAGTGATCTTAATAGTGATATTAAAACACATTTTAGGCTAATATTAAGAAATGTGCATTGTGCTATAAAGATAGCCTACTCCAAATAAAGTTTAATTATAATATTTATATAGGCTATATATATCAGTAAGTGATATGTCAGTAAATATGTTAATGGTTTAATACTTACATACATTTTGATATACATACAAAAACATTTTGGTAAAGTGTTTTTTTTTGTTTTTTGTTTTTTTACTATAGGGATTAATTAAAGGCATTAAATAATAATGATACAATTGTTACTTTGTTTGTAATAGGTAAATATTGTAATTTTAAAAATCAAGAATCTTTCTTTTAAAGGATTTTAAAAATGGTAAATAAATGGGGTATTTTAAAAAGGCTGAAACGATTCATTAAAATTATTTGAATGTAACAATGTATCATAACAATGTATTATTTAATACATGTAGCCTAGCATATCCCTTTCACGCATAGTGGTCACTACAGTGGACAGCTATTAAAAAAGCATTTTCTTGAATTTGCACGCGTTTTTATGGCAAAGTTGCCCATCAGCCTCTTCATTGGACTCTGGTGCATCATCCTATAAATTTCAACCAAGTGGCAAGCCGTTGTGTTTCGATTTTTTCCCCCTCCAAACCAAGATGGCCAAGGGTCAGTCAGACATGCCAAGTTGCTCCGGAATATCCACCCATTCCTTCTATCCTAGGAGACTCTTGTAGGTAAAAAAAATATTGCAGCATCAAGCAATATCTAATGAGTCATATCACAGTAACATTTTCCAAGTTTTGATTTTAGATTGAGAGAAAACTCTGATTAATCACATGTCCACTGTAGTGGACGTCATGCATCAATTGCTATATTTCAGCTACAATTCATAATTATAATGTGAATATTGTTTTTGAAACTTAAAACTTAAAAACTTAATCTGCAGTGACTTTTTTTACTGTAAATAAATGTATTTGTATTATTAGAATGTAATTTTCATTGACATCGAAAAAAGTCATGTGATTACATAATGTATGACTCTTGTAATGCATTACTTTACTTGTTAGATCAAAAAGTAATCTGATTTCGTAATGCATGTTATTGTAATGCGTTTTTTTTACTCATAACATCAAAAAGTAATCTGATTACGTAATGCATGTTACTTGTAATGCGTTTCCTTACTCATAACATCAAAAAGTAATCTGATTACGTAATGCATGTTATTGTAATGCGTTTTTTTACTCATAACATCAAAAAGTAATCTGATTACGTAATGCATGTTACTTGTAATGCGTTTCCTTACTCATAACATCAAAAAGTAATCTGATTACGTAATGCATGTTACTTGTAATGCGTTTCCTTACTCATAACATCAAAAAGTAATCTGATTATGTAATGCGTTTCTTTACTCGTTACATCAAAAAGTAATCTGATTAGGTAATGCACATTACTTGTAGTTAATTACTTGTTAGATCAAAAAGTAATCTGAATGCGTTATGCATGTTACTTGTAATGCATTACCCCCAACATTTCAGATAAGATTGAAAAAAAACGTATCGCTAGGTTTTCTCAGAGGAGGGCTATGATAGAAATGTGCATGTCCATCTTGAACATAATCAGAATTATCAGCTAATAAGGGTAAATCTCCATACTCTGGTGCACTGGAGGGAGCATCTGAGTGGTTTCCACAGTTGTACTTTGATAGGCTGTAGAAAATTCTGATGGAATCACGTCCTCATGTTCTGATATCAAAGATACGCGAAGTGCAACTTGTATGAAGTTGTATGAAGCCTTTGCAATATTTCGCATTTAGATTTTTTGTATATATTTTATAGTTTTCACATGATTTGATATAATTGTATTGATTAGTTTGTTAAATTCACATACTTTATCTGTTTGATTATTGTCTTATATTTAATACAGTATATCTTCAGTTTAAACCATAACCGCATGCTGTCCACTCAAGTGGACATCTGAAGATCTCTTTGAAAAATTTGTAAAAAAATAAAAATAAAAATTAATTCTTGTTTTTCATGCCCTAAGAGCAATAAAAACACATAGGAAAAAGAATCCTGACTGAGGTTATCATAATTCATGCATGAAAGGGATATTATTATTTCATAATTGTGACAGTATTTTTTTTAACAGCATCTGAGGTAAGTTCTATCTAGTAGCCTATGCTTTAGCTGAAAGTGTGTTTAGTTTATTGCATTACAGGCTCGTTTTGAGGGTTGTTTTGGACGTAAGTCTTAAAAATGTATTTGATTTAATATATGAAAAAATACACATTTCTTCTGACTGATTTCGCTAATGTTATACAATGATATACTTCATCTCCCAGAATTCTCCGAGCGAAACCCCTTAACCACTCGTCCCACAGCACTGCAAGCGCGTAATTCGAAATAGCATCTTTTCAGCCAATACATCGACGCCTTTTATCCGTTCAGAAAAACGGACCAATGGCGCTTCGAGGTTTACGCGAAAGCCAATCAGAACGCAGCAGTGACCGTGATGGGCGTATCCTTCTTCTGGCCAGTGAGCGTCCAGAGTTGATGTTTAAACTGTCCGCGCAGGCGTGGCTAAGCGATCGGGGGGGAGGGGCTTAATGGAAGTTGCATGGTTGGGTCAGAGCAGAGGAGAGTTGTGTTTTAAACAGTCCAACACTATTAGTTAACAGGAATTAAGTAGGTTAATCAGTGAAACTGATTGTATTAATTTAAGGTCTAATACTCACAGATTTAAGTATTAATTTCGGATCACTGTGAAGCATTATCGCTGCAAACTGACTTCTCTAATCCTTCCTTGAAATGAAAGCGGGCGGTAAGTTACGTTAACTACTTTATTCTCATCGAATAATAAACTTTTCAGTTGTAAATGCGTATGTTCATATTTAATCAAGAATGATGAACGTTTATCTTTCGATTACATCATAATCAGAGCTGATGTTTTTTTTTGTTTTTAATGCTTACAAAGTTGAGACTTACTGACCCGTTAACCTGTATATAATTGAAGTAAACTTTCATTACTTCAATATAAATATTCTTCCCATATCCATAACTGTGTTATTGAATTGTCCTTAATACATACTGAGGTAATATCTCCTAAAGATAGGTCAGTTGTCCTCTGTCCCATAAGTTAACTGGTTTATGAATAAGGAGGGAAAACTGGCTACTGGTTGTGAGCATGTCAAAACTGGCATTGCAAACTAACAAAACTAACCCTTATTAGTTACAATTTGTATTTAATACTTGTGTTAATGTATCTTTAAGCTTTTAAATTAGTTT
Organism: Leuciscus idus; assembly: GCA_021554675.1. Taxonomy (NCBI): domain Eukaryota; kingdom Metazoa; phylum Chordata; class Actinopteri; order Cypriniformes; family Leuciscidae; genus Leuciscus; species Leuciscus idus. Next base: position 41,381,031 of record CM038621.1, on the reverse strand, counting down.
AAACCGTAAATAGCCTCTTCTGGTGACCGATCTTTTCGCAATGCAACATCTTAGTATACAAAAATACCATGGTAATACCATGTTTTAATGGGCTTGTACTGTGGTAGTACCGTGATAATGTATTTGATTTGGCAATATTGTATTTACAGTCATGCCAATAAAGCCATTTTGAATTTGACATTCCTTGAAGTACCTTGGTTTAACAAGTAGCCTATAGGCTATACCATGGTATGAATATAGTAATATTGGCACCACAGTGTAGCCTATTTCAAAGTACCACACTTTTACCACAATGTTTGCTCAACTAATATAGGTTTTTGTTTATTTATATTTAATGGTCAGTTTTGATATCTAGCTGACAGAGTGACCAATATAATGCAGATATTCTTTAATAAGTACAGTTTAATGCCATACAATAAGATGTAGCCTACCTGTATGAATACTTGTATTAGAGTCCAAATAAATTAGGCCTAAAACCTTTAAGAACAGAATATGTGCACTATTATTTGACCAAACTGTTTGAACTTACAATTATGAATAATTCGGTTAGGAGTTCACCCAAAATGAAAATTATCCCATAATTTCCTCAATCTCTATGCTTCAGAAGGCCTTCATTTTATGATGGATGGATGCACTTTTTGGGCCTCAAAATCTCAGTTAATATTCACTCCCTTTATAAGCTTGGAAGAGCCAGGATATTTTTTTATATAACTCAGATTGTGTTTGTCTGAAAGAAGAATGTCATGTACACCTAGGATGGCTTGAGGGTGAGTAAATCATGGGGTAATTTTCATTTTTAGCTGAACTAAACTAACCCTTTAATGGTCCAAACAAACCCAATTATTGATATTAATGATCTCAAAACGGCCAGTTAATCGACTAGGATAGGCCAGAATAACAGTGACGAACTGTAATTTCAAGAAGTTCCTGGCCGCACACTGATTGCCTTGCAATTATATTCGAAATGTGATTCAGTGTTGTTGTTTAATTGTGATTTTCTTGATTCTCCGTTTGTAGTGCTCCACTGTCGATGTGCCAAATGTTTCTCTCTCCCTGTCCGGAAGCGTGTCCGAAAGCGTGTGTCTGCCGTCACGCTGCTGTCTCTTCCTGAGGAGCTGCTCCTGTACGTCCTCCAATGCCTCTCCGCTGAGGATCTCCTCTCCGTCAGAGCGGTTCGTCAAGATGGACGCCTTACTTGCAACCTCAGAAATTCCCCGTTAACTGAAAGTGCATTTGTGATGTTGAATGTCATGTGATCCCGCAGGTTCACTCTCATCTCCGTGACATTATTGATAGTAACTCAAGCGTCTGGGCACGAGTGAGCTTCAAAGACCGCTGGCCGGCCCTCAGCACCGTTTGGCTCTTTGAGAGGTATGATATACATCAACGTTTGCACCATATTTATAAAACAAGTATTTTAAAGAGTTTGGAAATTCTCTCATTGTTTACTCATTCTTAAAGGACAAGTTTGGTATTTTACACTTAAAGCCCTGTTTACAGATCGTATCTGATGAAATAGAACGGTTAAGATTAAAATTTGGACACATGCTGCTGTCCCGAGAATTTTAGGTTTATTTCGCTGAAAAAGATGCATTCCAACGGGTTTTATCGTAGTTTTTGTCCAACTCCATTGACTTAATAGGACGTGCTGTGAGACCGCAGCACCTTTACGGTATTACTCCGCCGCTTCTTCTTCTGCTTCTTCTGTGTATTCAATGAAATGCCCGTGGTTTGCTTGCAATTGGCAAAGGTGCATTATCGCCACCAACTGGGCTGGAGTGTCTATTATTCAAGCTCTCAACGGAAGAATCACGGGTGTGACGCGTTTGGCAAAATAGGTCTACAAAAGCTAAATAAACCTAAAATTCTCGGGACAGGAGCATGTGTCCAAATTTTAATCTTAACCGTTCTATTTCATCAGATACGATCTGTAAACAGGGCTTTAAGTGTAAAATACCGAACTTGTCCTTTAAGTCGATCAAAACCCGTAAGACTTTGGTTCATCTTCGAAGCACAAATGAAGATGTTTTCAATGAAATCTGAGAGATTTCTGTCTCTCCATATAAAGACTGACACTTTAAAACGTCCATGAAGAGATCGTAAAAAAAAATCCATGTGAATTGAGCGGTTTAGTCCAAGTCTTCAGAAGAGGCATGATCGCTTTATATGATGAACACATTTAATTCGCATATAAGCTTTGATCAGCGAACAACATGCATGTAGCGCTCACATATTGTAAACAAATTGACATAAGGGTGAGTAATTGATGGCAGGATTTTCATATTTGGGTGAACTAACCCTTTACAATTCATTCAGATCAGTTTGTGAACTATTTAAGGACATGTTATAGGTAGATACATTCACTGTAGAAATCATTTAATTTGAATAATTTTCATGCCTGAACACACACACACACACACACACACACATATATATATATATATATATATATATATATATATATATATATATATATATATATATATATATATATATAAATAAATAAATATAAATTCCATGATATTTCCAGTAGGGGTGCGCCAAAATATCGATATGGCGATATCTCGCGATATTTTCTCCCGCGATCGATTCTCGATGCGCTCTTGCCAAGTATCGATCCTAAAAGCCGTTAGGGCGGGCGTACACGGTGCGAGTTTGGACACTCGGGAGGTCGTGAGATATTGCACACGTTGCGAGTCAGTTTAACTGCTAATCGCGTCAAAGCAGCTGGTACACTGTCCATGCTGTCCTGCATGAATTTTATCCCGAGCCGGCAGCAATCACGTGGGCTTTCGCGCTAAACACAGAGACCGTCATGTTGTGAATGAGAGAGAGAGAGAGAGAAAAGTGTGTGTGTGTGTGTGTGTGTGTGACAGTGACAGTGTATGCGCACGCTGTATGGTTGCTGCCACTGAGGTATAGCCCCATCGACGTGGTTGTGTATGATTTGGCAATATGGGACAGCTGGTGAAAAAACATGTTTAAAAATTATCGGGAGGTTGGGAGAGGTGCTCGGCTCGGCTTGTAATTCCTCTCACACGCTGCGAGCCGCGACCATGCGAGCATCACCGATTCCACTCGATTTCTCCCGAGTGAAAAAAATCATCTGCAGCAAAACAAAAATAGTGTCTGTGACTGTTTTGTTGCAACTGATAAGACACAAGTTGTTTTTGTTGTTGTGTTTCATCGAAAAAAAATAAATGGAGATTAATTTTCCTAAAAATAAATAAATAAAATTATTTCTTAAAACATGATATATTGTTGGTTATTACTGATAATATATCGATTATCGCAGTATCGCCATATCGTGATATTATCGGTATCGTGAACAATGTATCGCGTATCGTATCGTATTGTGAAGTACCCAGTGATTCCCAGCCTTAATTTCCAGGTTTTCCAAAGCTCTGTTTTCATGGTAATGCCTAAATTGTGATATCCAAAGCATGTTAGTTCCTGTTTGATATCCATAATTCCACATTTTAAATGAATTTTCTCATCCTCATATCTAGGGCTGCGGAGAAAGGAAACTTTGAAGCTGCTGTGAAACTAGGAATTGCGTATTTGTACAATGAAGGGCGTAAGTTTCTACAGTCTCTTTTTTTTATTGAGTGATGTAATCGTCTGAGTGACTGATCAGAGCTGTAATGATGTGTGAATGTTCTTCAGCGTCGCTCAGCGAGGAGGGTCGTGCCGATCTGTGCGGCCGCATGGCGTCTCGATACTTCAGCCTGGCCGAGAGCCTCCGGTCCCCGCTGGCCGAGCCGTTCATCTGGCTGTTCATCCGCCCGCCCTGGTCCATGTCTGGAGGCTGCTGTAAGGCTCTGGTGTACGACCAACTCCAAGCCGAGTGTGAGACCAACCTGGTGAGCCATTCCTGGAGTTCCCAGCATTCACTTCCACTACAGTTCAACTCCTTCAGGCCCAGTACACAGTACACACTTACATTTCTTAGATTTTTATATGTTACAGCTCTTAATGCAAGTGTTAAGCTTTCGTTCTAATTAAAGGGTTAGTTCACCCAAAAATGAAAATTCTGTCAGTAATTACTCTCCCTCATGTTGTTCCAACCGCGTAAGACATTCGTTCATCTTCGGAACACAAATTAAGATATTTTTGATGAAATCTGAGAGCTGTCTCACTCCTCCACAGGCTTATGGACACTATATCTTGCTGGCCCAGAAAAGTTATTAAAGAGATCGTTAATATAGTCCAAGTGACTCCAGTGGCTCAATCTTAAGTTTATCAAACGACGAGAATACTTTTTGTGCGCAAAAACAAACAAAAATAACGACTTTATTCCACTTTTCATTTCCTTCTCTCTGGGCCTCGAGTCTTTTCACGTAGTGTAAAAGCGTAGCGCGTCTGTGTTGCACGTCACCACGTAGGCTCACTATTGGCCGACGCTGGTCATGTGTGTGATACGTGGTGACGTGCAACACAGGTTATAGCTGCGCTATTACACTACGTGAAAAGACTCGAGGCCCAGAGAGAAGGAAATGAAAAGTGGAATAAAGTCGTTATTTTTGTTTGTTTTTGCGCACAAAAAGTATTCTCATCGCTTTATTAACTTAAGATTGAGCCACTGTAGTCACTTGGACTATATTAACGATCTCTTTAATAACTTTTCTGGGCCAGCAAGTTTCAGTCCCTTAGAAGCCTATGGAGGAGTGAGATAGCTCTCAGATTTAATCAAAAATATCTTAATTTGTGTTGCGAAGATGAACGAAGGTCTTACGGGGTTGGAACAACATGAGGGTGAGTAATTACTGACAGAATTTTCATTTTTGCGTGAACTAACCCTTTAACCTGTTAAGCTGCACCAGTGCGTTGGCGCACTGAAGCGTTTTTTTATTTATTTAGTTCAAAGTTACTATCAGATTAAATGTTTTACCTTGACAAACTATACATCATTAAAAAGATATAAGACTCAAGTTTCAGTATTTGACAACTATTGTATTCTGAGAAACTTATAGTGACAGTTATGTCTTATTTTGTGTCAGGAGTTATGAAATGGAAAAATGCGTTGATCCCTTTAATATGATTTATGAGCGTCAGCTGGTCCATTCAGAAAAAAAAACTCCGTGCTGTTGTCATGACAGTGCTATACAAAACAACGTCCCTCAGGACTTTTAGCTCAAAAATGTGCAGACTTGGAGAAATATTGATATATTCTCATAGATTCACATCATATTTCTATAGACAGGAATAATATTTATTGAATTTATACCCAAATGCGTCGATGTAATCATTATGAGCGCTTCTTACTGAGATGTGCTGTGTTTTCAATTCATACCAATAGCCTGAGGGCGCTATATGCACAAAAATACTCCATATATGGAACATGAAGAAGAGACATAATCATGTGACCTTCAAGGACGTCACTGATAGCAGCTACACACAAAGCTAACACAGAGATCGCTGTAATATGCAGATACAGACGTTTTGAAGACAATAAACATGATTGCAAATGATATTTGATATTTGAGTGTTCTTCAAGCAATGCCAGGTATTTTTATAATAATAGATTATATTTATAATGTAATGCTAATCGATATAGACTTTATCATCGTGCATACTATAAATAATATATTTCCTTTCTGATTTTTTTTTAATCTGAAGCCAAATTAGATCACAGAAGATTATTTAAAACAATCGACTTGCGTTATAAAATAAGTTTGAAGCACAAACATAGTTTTAATCTCATAAATGGTCGTGTATTGATGGTGTGCTAAGCTAACATGCTAGCTAGCTCAGGTGCACCTGTCACCTAGAAGTTATTCTTTTATGGGTTTTTTTTCTAAATAGTAATGCTTTTCTGAAATGTTTTAGTGCATTTGATACAGTTTCAAATATAAGTGAGAACTTTGATAAAATAAATTAGGGATTGAAACCCTATGAATAGCCTGTGAATAGCCAGTCGTTAGTAACTATAATGCAGACAAAAGATATGCATATTTAGATCCATAACCAGGCTGGAGAGGTGTGTGAATGTGTACTGGGGAGACTGAGACTGAATGGGGCTCGTTTGCACCACAAAACAATAGAGACAATAGACTGAATAGATGACTTAGATGATGACTAAACATCAGTAGCATTTTTAGAGTCTAATCAAAATAAAGTAATTTGACATGATCTTGAAAAACATTTAACCAAATACAGAGTTTTAGACTTATCATTTTCAGATTTTAAATATAACATTGTCACACATATGGCTTTAGCTGCAGTGCATTTCTAGATTGCTCCAGGGCCCACTTCAATTTTATTTTCATGAATATGTTTAATAAAAATAAATTTCTAATAACTTTACAAAACTTTGAAGCTATTTAAAAAATGTTTTTTTCATTATGACAATAATTAATTCTACATTTACAATAAACTACCAGGTGTCAGCTTTCAAATGAGATCATACTTGTGCTTTTAGTGCAAAGGGTTCATGAACTGTATCTGTTTCAGTTTGGGTATGTCATTTCTGGGGATTTTCCAAAAGTGGCGTTGCAGCTTAACAGGTTAAGTTTATAGTCGGATATACGTTACAGAGTGAAACTAGGTATTTAATGAGACCAAATCTGGATTGGGAACTGAAAAAAGGGTTCTGAGTATTTAGTTTTTTGGAAACCCTTTACAAGAAGGTTTCATTATTTAACTACATGATTTAACCTTGAATTTGTATTAAATGTATTGCTCGTGGTTTAGATTAGTTCATGTTAGTTAATACATAAACTAATGTTAACAAATGAAACCTTATTGTAAATTGTTAACAATTTTTTTAATTAAAATAAATAAATAAATTAGTTGGTTCTTGTAAACCCAAACTCCAAGAATTATTTATCATATTTTCCATAGTTTGTTTCTCATTAATTTAGTTATTAATATTGTTCACTATTAAAATCATCTGATTTTGAAATGAGAATTACACACACACACACATATACATACATATATACATATACTTATGTTACAAAAGATTATTTCAAATAAATGTTCTTTTGATCTTTTTATTCAACAAAGTAAAAAAAAATGTATCACGTTTTCCACAAAATATGAAGCAGCTCAACTGTTTTCAACATTGATAATAATCAGAAATGTTTCTTGAGCAGCAAATCATCATATTAGAATGATTTCTGAAGGATCATGTGACACTGAAGACTGGAGAAATGATGCTGAAAATTCAGCTTTGATCACGGGAATTTTTGACATGACATTTTACAATATATTCAAAGTGAAAGTTCTTTTAATCTGTAATCAAATTTTCACAATGTAAGTTTGATCAAATAAATCCAGTCTTCGTGAGCATGAGAGACATTAAAAAACATAAAATAAAAAAATACTGACCCCAAACATTTAATGGTAGAGTAGATAAATAAAATACACAATTGTTGATTAAAATGTTTTTTTTCTTCAAAATATTCATTTGGTTTACATTTCTTTTTCTTCCTCAAAATATGGTCACTATGGGATTGTGTTTTTTCTTTTCTTTATTCCTCTCTCATGACAACAAAATTGACTGGAATCTATGTAATCATATTTATCCAATTTATATTTGTCAATCATGATGCAGATGCCATCTAGTTCTAAACGCATCCTAATGTCTCTTTCTTTCTTTCTTTCTTTCTTTCTTCTGCTCTGTATAGGAACGGAGAGGGATGTTATATTACTGCTTGGCTAGAGTCCTCCAGCTGTTTGATGTGAGTTGGTTTTGTTCTTGAAAAGATGGCCTTCTAATCTGAGATTGATTGTGTAAACAGATGTACAATACTACCAGGTTTTAAAGATGGAGTCTCATTTGTAGCATCACAGAATGGTTTATCCTCAAAAACTAGAGCGTGAAATGTTACTAATTTCCGACATCCACAGGATGTTCATTAGGGGTGGAATGGTACACAGAAGTCACGGTTCGGTTCATACCTCGGTTCAGACATCACGGTTCGGTACAATGGAGGGAAAAGCAAAACAAAAATGCAGAAGGCTTGTGCATGTCTCAGGCTGTACCACCAAAGGAAAATAAATTACTTAAGCCTTGTATTTTTTAAATAAGTTTTATTAATAAAGTAAAGGCATAGAACCAGTTTTTGTAGTGCACTGACAATAGTTTTATATTAGTTTATTAATTAAATTAATAAAAAGACAAAAAGACCTTGAGATATGTTTGGTAATTGTACCTGAATGAATTGAAAATTAATTTGCTACATTTCAGATTAATATTTGTTTTCCTTAATTTTAATGAACAGTAACTTAAACACTTTGCAGTTTGAATGATGTCCTGTATAAACAAAATGACGGAGTATGTTTTTATGTTTCCACTGTTCGATCGCGCCCACGCCTCACACACACACAAATATAAGTAAACACTTTGCGACTTTTCGATCTCTCTCTCTCTCTCTCTCTCTCTCTCTCTCTCTCTCTCCTCTCTCTCTCTCTCTCTCTCTCTCTCTCTCTCTCTCTCTCTCTCTCTCTCTCTCTCTCTCTCTCTCTCTCTCCTCTCTCTCCTCTCTCTCTCTCTCTCTCTGAATTGCATATTCCAGCATTGCAATCTTTACATCGCAGCCTGCTTCAGAGCTAAGGCGGGGCTACAGATTAGGTGTCCCTAAAGAACCCGCGTATCTAACAGTAGTTCCGCATTACATTCATTAATTTGCACGCAAGTTTTATTTATTTTTATACGGTGTATTCTCCATGTAAATTTATGCACCGAACCGTGACGCCCGTACCGTTTCGGTTCAATACGAATACATGTACCATTCCACCCCTAATGTTCATCATTACCATGGTTAAAGGATTAGTTAACTTCAAAATGAAAATTTCTTGATCATTTACTCACCCCAATGTTCCAAGATGTTCATGTCTGTCTTTCTTCAGTGGAAAAGAAGTTAAGTGTTTTGAGGAAAACATTTCAGGATTTTTCTCCACACAACTCTGAAGTGCTTCAAAGGGCTTCCCAGCTGAGGAATATGGTCTTATCTAGCGAACGTCATTTTCTAAAAAAAATTATATATATATATATATATATATATATATATATATATTTTTTTTTTTAACCACAATTGTTGGTCTTGTGCTGGTCTGCGACGTGCCACGTATTACGTCATCATGTTTCACCAGCAATTCTGGTTGCCGTTGAAGCCAATTGTGTGGAGAAAAATCCTGAAATGTTTTCTTCAAAAAACTTAATTTATTTTCCACTGAAGAAAGAAAGACATGAACATCTTGGATGGCATTGGGGTGAGTAAATTATCAGGAAATTTTAATTTTGAGGTGAACTAATCCTTTAAGTTGGGTGTGGGCTGCTTATTTGATGTTTTCTGTGTATGGACTTTATGATTTGTGCTTCTCAGTCAATATGTCCCAGTGAAACGCTTGTGTTAATGAGTGCAGTTCCGCTCTGGTTCTCCCATAACCCCCTTGAGCGGCAGGTGTTAACTCAATCTGTGACTGTGTGTGTGTGTGTCAGGATGAGGAGAAGCGTGAGGAGGCTACGTCCATGCTGAAGGAGTCGGCTCGTTGCGGGAGTGTGCAGAGCTCGTATCTGCTGTGGGAAATGAACCGCGGCACGTCGGTAAGAGCTTCTTAAGCGCTCGTGATAACGCTACTCCTGTATCTCTGCAGGCTGTGTGCTGATCGTTGGTTTATTTTCTGTCCTCAGACCGCTGACCCCGGCAGGTATCTGCAGTGCATGCGCACACTCAGGGACTACGCTGCTAAAGGATGCTGGGAAGCTCAGGTGACTGGAGAAATGACGTGTAGAGAAAATTATAGAGGACCTTTTGTGCTTTTTTTACATGTTGGACTTTCTTTAGTGTGTAATGTTGCTGTTTGAGCATGAAAAACGTCTGCAGAGCACAAAGTCACTCCAGCGGGAGTTATTCTCTATATCAGTAACACTGTTTCTGAACTCCCTGAAACGCCTCCATTGTAGTCTTTAGATTTGTTCTGGGAACAAACACGTCACAATAGAGTGGTGCAGGTATGATGTCACTTTGTAGGTCAACCTGCAGTTCGCATCGCGCTGGTTCCCTCGACGAAAACCCAATAGGATTTTTCCAATTGGCTTTTGGATGATTAAAAAAAAAAAAAAAAACTCGGTGAAAGTTTGATACTTGTACGTTTTGTCCATCAAGATAATTATCACAGATGAAGTCAACTTTTATGAATTTTGTAGCCTAAATGCAGTCGCCAGAAGTAAAAAGCTAAAGGTAGACCATAAACAAACTACACCACGGTCCCACGACTTGAATGTCACCATCACTAAGCTTCCGCCAACAGTTTTTATCTAAAAACATTTTCCCAGAACTTTTGAGTTAGTTTGTAAGGGCACAATTATGAGCATAATGATGCTGTGAAAGCGGACCGAGTTTACCTGTTCAGCGTGATGATGTTTAATCTCCTCGACAGCCTCTGTAGTCCCATTTACCTACTTGTTAGCAACAGCCTATTTCAAAACACGTAACCGCTTAAAAAAATCATGAGTGGGGGGTAATACTGATGTACTTTATGCCGTAGAATAAAACGTGAAACTGTCTTGACCTTATTTAAGCCATTCAACCAAAACCCTATTCAGAAAACCCATTGGCTTCGGGACGATGGAACCGGAAGTGCTAAAATGTAACTCCATGTTTTGGCCTATAAAGTGATGTCATACCTGCACCACTCTATATTCTATATATATATTTAAATAATTCCCGCCTAAGGCATACGCAAAATGAAGGATTGAGGTATAGTAGTGCAAATGCTGTATCTTTTTGCTTTTGTTTGAAAACAAACAGTTACTGAATATATTTTTATAAAAAATATCAAAAAATATATATATTTTGTCCGTTGACTTTTTTCCTTTGATGGCTCAGCCTTCAGTTTATTTTCATTTTTTTACCTTTGTTGTTCGAAAATGATGACTGTGATGGGGTGTTTGATGAAGTCATGACCAATCATCCGTCTCCATTATTCCTCCATTCTCACAATGTCAGTGCTCTGAGCGTGCTCATAATGGAAGTGCACACCCTGGGAAAGATGCGTCATATTTCCTGTTATCTCATCTGGAGGTTTTCTCTGCCATTGTTGACATTGACTTGTAATAATCAGCAGCTGTGCCAGATTGAAAGCCACTCTGATGTGTGTAAATGGGTTTGGATGGGGGCTCTTCAAATGAAGAGTAATGCTTTTTTTTCTTTTTTTTTAAAAATCTGTTCATTTGTGATGCCATATTAAACACACACACACACACACACACACACACACACACACAGGGTTTCATGTTTATCTAACTTGTCTGTTCTGATCGCCCAGCTGGCGTTTGCAAAGTCATGTGGCACCGCTAACCCTCTGGGTCTGGAGCCGCGGGCCTGCGCTGAACTCGTGGCCCAGTTCTTCCACTCCGGGCCGTCACCCCTGCAATACCCGCTAAGTCTGCAGGGACAGGACATTACCACTAAGAGGTACGTCATCAACGGTTTGGACAAACGCCCGTCTCAAAATATTCCTACAGGGTTCACAGTATACAATCATGGAAAACCTGGAATATCAGGGGATTTTAAAGTTGTTGTTTCTTGGCTTGAAAGTCACATTTGTTTGTTTTATCTAACTTTTTTAACTTTAACTTTTTTATCTAACTTTTTTAACTTTAACTTTTTTATCTAACTTTTTTTATTAACATTGTTTAACTTTTTTATTATTGTTGTTGTTGTTGTTTATTATAATTATTATTTAACATGGGTTGCAAAAGTTTTTAGACCATAAAACTGTTAATAATCATGGTAACACTTTACAATTGACTAACATAATGAGCAATACATTTGTTACACTATTTATTAATCTTTAATGTTAGTTAACTGTTTGTTGTTAGTTCATGTTGAAATTAACATTAGTTAACATGAACTAACAACGAAAAATACATTTATTAGTGTAGTTAACTAATGTTAACAAATTGAACCTTATATTAAAGTGTTACCAAAATCATTTTCTGAGACATAAATAAAGCTTAAATAAAGAAAATATAAATATTACATGGGGGGGAAAAATGTATTTGTTTTAATTTATTTTACAAATGTTGCTTTGGTAACTAACTTCAATAAGTTTAATTTGAAGTACTAAAATGACTTGGTCTGAAATGGAAATAAATCAATTATAGCTGTAATATAGAAATGTGTGTTTGTCATTTTTGTTAGTTGAATTATTACAACTAAAATTAATATGTCAATATGTATTAATACATACTATAATAATATATTAAAATATTAAAATAACACTGAGTGTTGCATGCTTTTATATTTCCTGCAAAATCCCTGTGAATATTTAGCAAATATTCAATACTTATCTCCAATACCTAGCGGTGGCTAAACAAATGCAGACTGTCCCCTGAATCTAATTACTAAAGCACTATTACGGCATTTTTGGTGATAAAAGATGGTCATGGTGGCTTTGTTTTTTTTTGTTGTTGTTTTTTTTTGAATCACTGATTGAACAAATCCTGTATCCTCTGCTTTTCAGCTTCATGTTTTACACTCATCACCCGTATGTTTTTGCAGGTATATTCTGGTGGACTGGCTGGTGGAGGTGACCACCATGAAAGACTTCTCCAGTCAAGTGCTGCATGTGACCATCGGATGCGTGGACCGCTATCTGAGCCTGTGTTCAGTGCCCAAGGCCCAGCTGCAGCTCCTGGGCATCGCCTGCATGGTGATCTGCACTCGGTGAGCAACGAGACGCTCTGCTGATCGTGTTCTTGAACTGAACGATTAATCGTTAAAAGATTGCAATGTTAATTCAACCACCCAATGCAATATTTTTCCTAAATGACAACAATTCGACTATGTCTATTAAACCTTTGAGTACGTTCACAATGAGCGTATTTGCCATTGAAATATTCATTCAAGAGATTCGTTAAATGTATTCATCCTGTAAATGAAACAAGAAGTCTTTATGAATGAGTCTAGCTGTGTTCGAAATCGCCCTCTATTCACTATTCCCTACATTACTCCCTACATTACTCCACTAATATAGTCCACTTGAAGGAGTGAATGAAAACGAGTGAGTGAATTCGGACACTGAGTGCGCCGGAAGGGCTGCCGCTTTTGCATAGTTTGTGATTGCTGATTTAATAATCATTTGAAACTTATCAAAGTGACAGCTCTAGTAGTAATGAGAAGATTTATCTTGAACTCTGTCATAAAAACTATAAACTTTACTAAACAATTTAAAGGACAAGTTCAGTATTTTACTAGCCTGGGAAAACCCAGACAACTTCCGGCAAATTTAGATTTGCTCTGCAAGTAAGTCTGGCAAAGAGCTCATTCAAGCCCATTTCTAATCCCTCGAAATCGCGGCACCAATCAGAAACGTTGAGGCGGGCTTTACACGATGACGATCGCTCTGATTGGTTTTAGGTCTATCCAATTGCGCCCAGAGGCATTTGAGCGACATCCGTTGGTGACGCCCCTTTCGAAATTAGTTATTAATGAAGCTTTGCCAGACCATAACTCAGTTACTACTGAGAATGGTCTGGTTTTAACCAGGCTAGTATTTTACACTTAAAGCCCTGTTTTCAGATCGTTTCTGATGAAATAGAACGGTTAAGATTGAAATTTGGACACATGCTGCTGTCCCGAGAATTTTCGGTTTCTGTGGTAGCTACCACAGGTGGGGGGGGTGCTACCACAGAAACCGAAAATTCTCGGGACAGCAGCATGTGTCCAAATTTCAATCTTAACCGTTCTATTTCATCAGAAACGATCTGAAAACAGGGCTTTAAGTGTAAAATACCGAACTTGTCCTTTAATAATCAATTATATAGGAATTTCTACCTGTATGATATTACGCTGTAGCCACATTGAACCAGCGGTTTGAAAAATAGATGGCGGGATGATTCGGCTGTGGGCGCCATCTTCTGGCCCCATGACTATCACAGTACATTATGCGTATTCTCTAGCAATTGAGTGTACATCAGTTGTACACTCATTGGAGTGCATTGTGGGATTGAATGAGTGCACTCGATAACGCCCACTATGGTTTGGGATTTTAGGCGATTTTTGACACAGCCATTGAATCATTCATTCAAGAGATTTGTTCCAAAACATTGTTTCATCCAGTAATAAAATGAGTTAAGTCTCTGAATGAGTCATTGAATTATTCAAGAAATTTGTCCAAAAAAATTGATTCATCAAGTAATAAAATGGGTAAAGGCTAAGTGAATCTTTGAATTATTCATTCAACAGATTTGTTCAAAAAAAAATGATTCATCAAGTAATTAAATGAGTAGTCTTTGAGTGAGTCATTGAATCATTCATTAAAACCGATTTCTCATCAAAAGAAAACAATCTAATTAAATCTTTTTTTTTTTTTTTGAATGGACTGCAGCAACTGACATTTTGTCAGAACATCTTGTAAATTGCATGTTATTTTGTCTAGTTGTCTATTTCTAATCATGGGAGAATCATCATCTCTATTTGAAACAAAAATATTTGATTCTTAGTTTCTCCAGAATCATGCAGCCCTATCTATTCTAGACTGAACACGTTTTTAAAATCTTCTGACTCAGATACATCAGTAAAGAGATCCTGACCATCCGTGAGGCGGTGTGGCTCACTGACAACACCTATCAGTATGAAGACCTGGTGCGCATGATGGGGGAGGTCATCTCCGTGCTGGACGGGAAGATACGGGTCAGTTACTGAAGGACATACGCGCCCTCTTGTTTGCTTTCACTCCAGCACACAAAAACCTCATTATAGACTAGCAGCTCAGATTAATGTGTCTGAGGTTTAGAGCTCGACGCCAAAGCTGAGTGAGCAACCAGTCTAGATGGCATTTTAAGACCTCGTCTCTCAATGCAAAGGTTATTCCAGAAGGCATTGCAATGCTCTTAGTAAGAAAAAATAATAATATTTGAGCAGAATGTTGACCTTAAATGCATTTCATTGAACATTGACCAGCAATCTAATTAAAAATGCATTTTTTTTTTTTAAATCAGTATTTAAATTAATTGCATTAAGCCAGTATTTATAATAATTATTTTGGTCTATATGTGTAGAGTATTTTGCCCAGATCTGAAATATTTAAGTAAAATTCCATAGACAATCTTATTTGTATATTGATCGTTTGTTTGTGGATATACAGCTATTTTACACACAATATCATAGAAAATTTCAAGATATTATTATATTAACTCAATATTTTATTTGATACTTTTGAGTGCCATACAGCTTTCTTCGAAGCATGTTAGCATAAAACTAATTAATTGAGAGTCGATAAAGATAGAGATTGACTGATAATTCATTTTTATATGCAAAGCCGATGCTTTTAAGTTATATTAATATTGCTTGAATAACAAAAAGTATTTTTTTTTATTTATTTAAAAATGTATGCAAGCAAAACTCAAAAATATGAGTTTTTAATTATAATTAAAAATATGAAGTCGCTTTACGTTTGAAGAAATGGGCTTCCTGTTGAATGCGCAGTAGTTTAATGACAACGGCGTACCAGATGATGAAAGATGGCATTTTATTAGTAAAACTGATATTTCAGAAAGTGGAAAAAGTGAAAGTCAAACAATTATCATCTGTATCTAATAAAAGATAGTATCACGGATGTTCAAAGCGAGTGTTCAGGGTCCCTTTTTGACATTCATGTTATTTATTTGCTCTCAGCGCTCAATACTAGGGAGTTTTATTTTACTGTTTTTCTTTTCTTTTCAGTGAAAATTTTGGCAGTGCAAGTAAGAAAAAAAAAAAAAGGGCCAGTAGTTCAAATTTATTTAGTACAAAATATTCACTGGGCCTGCCACAAAAAAAATTATAAATAAATAAAATGGTTATGTTTTTGTGGGTTTTGACCCATGTAACCTTCTATTCTATTAAATAAGGTTAAGACACCCACATTTGAGAGATTAGTGAAATTTCACAATTCATTTCTCAAATTATCTTTTATTTTCCTCAAAAGAAAGAATGGCATACAGGTTTAAAACGACATTAGGGAGAGCAAATGACAGAATAAAATTTTTTGGGTGAACTGTCCCTTTAATACCCATTTAAAACCCATTAATCTCATGCCATTATTTACACAAGTGTAATTGCAGTTATGCATTCATGCCACTTTTGAGCTGTGATAAACAGTCTGTAAATAAATCTACACGCCAATTCAGATGCAGCTTCTGGATTTTTTTTTTATAGTTATTATATTGTTATTTCTAAAGCTACTTTTTGTAATGTGGTTTTGATGCTCTTCTAATTTAACAACAATAATGACTTGAAACTATCTTTTGGGGGTAATTTCTTAGCAATATTTAAAATGTGATCAATTAGTTAACACATCATACATTTTTAATCGCTTGACAGCTCTAGTATAAAAATAACTGACTGCGTTTACAAGGATACTCTCCATAATTGTGTGTGCATTGGTCCGTTCAAGCAGCTCTTCTCGTGGAGCCCTGGCTCTTGTGCTCAGTAATTGATTTCTGTGTTAATGTTGTGTTTCAGACCGCCACAGTGCTGGATTATGGGGAAGTGCTGCTGTCTCTAGTCCCTGCGGAGCGACGCAGTTCTCACCTCTTCAAATACATCTGTGAACTCTCTCTGCTCTGCTCGCCTCTCACCATTCCTGGGCCGGCCCGACTCGCCAGCGCCATCCTGCTGCTAACCAGAGCACTGCACAACTACGGTACTACCACCATCCCACCAGAAATATCACATTACATTTACTGTAAAACACTGGCAACTGTAGTTTCACTGTAAAAAATACTGTGGCAGTGTTTCCAGTTTTATAGGGCGGAGTTAAAAATAAGGATTTCTTGATTTTAATCGATTCTCGTTTCGATGAACGGATATTGTTTCTTAATCGATCTTTGAGTCTGTGCAGTTTTCAGTTTGCAAAACTTCACTAAACATATTTTTCCTTGAGAAAAATGCACGTGCTATACCTGATACATTTACAAATCAATTGAAATTGAATTGCAAACTTGTGTATTGAAATGGAATTGAATCAATCATTTTGTCAATGCCCAGCCCTACAGTGCCAGTGATACAGTGTGATGTAATTTTAAAATACCCAGTACATGAAGTATCAAAATATGCCTTTTTACTTTAAAATGTGCCAATAAGCATCACCATAAAACACCATAAAACCCACATGATCAATCAGGGTTCATCATAATTGACTTATTCCATAAAACATGGTCAATACTGGTAAATATAGATAGGGCACATGGTCAAATACACACAAGCACAAAACACCTCCAGGGTAACACACAACACTAAAATACTGCAATAAACATGAACTAAACAACAGAACATGTTACACAAAACAATTGAACACTTTTTCACAATTATTTGACTTGTAACAAAAAAAGAGGAAACAATTAATTATACAAAATATAATCATATGTGATGTCACACAGGGACTTTTTACGGGTTTTCATCATAAATTAAATGGCAATTTTTACTGGCAAAACTAGGGATGTATGATATATCGGCCACCATATCGCTATCGGCCGAAATGTTCATTTTTAATGTTATCGTTATTGTATCGTTACTTTTTTTTTTTTTTTTTTTTTTTTACATTTTAAATTGCTTGAAATATGATTGGAATCTCTTAAAAAAGGAAAATACAGTAAAAGTGCAGAGCAAGTCTGTCATATCGGTTACCGGCTTTCAAAATAAAAGAGTTATCGGATCCATGAATTTGACAGTATTCTACAGTAAAATTGCGTATAATGTGGTTAAACCATTGACAGTTTTTTCACTGTATAACTTAGTTAACCAATTAACAAGTTTTAGTAATTTTTACAGAAAAATACTGCACCAACTGAAGAACAGCTGCAACCAAAAATCAAATGTTCATCTCGTTTGGGAAGTTGCGACGCTCACTCTAGATTCTAGAGGAATAAACTTGATCTTTAGGAAACGTTTCAGCCAATCTTTCAGCCAACCTCCGTCAGACATTTAACTGATGAAGCTCAAGTTTATTCCTCAAGAGTGAGTGTTGCACCTTTTCTGTAAAAATTACAGTGTAGAACTGGGCTGAACCATTCCACGAACTTGTACAAGCCTTACTGAAGTTTTCCCGGTCCGTTTCTCCACAGTTCCTGTGTGGCCCATCCAGCTGGAGGAAAACACGGGCTTCTCCAAGCAGGATCTGGTGTCCTGTGCTTTATCGCTCTACGTCAAGTGGTGAGTGTCCACGTCAGTTATCCGCACAGTTGTCTACGTGCATTTCATCTAATGAAGTTTAGTGGTTGTTCTGACCCCGAGAGAAGTGGTGTTTCCATGGAGCCGGTGATGTGCAGTCAGACGGGCGTTGTGTTAACACGTTATCTGTGCTTGTCACTCTTGCCCTTTATGAGGCGCATCTCCTCTGGGTTTGAGGAGTTTAGCTGGTGTTAGCACGTTGCTAACATTATATATATATATAATACAACAAAATGTTATAATGGTTATATTATTTTTTATCGTTATTATTAATCAAATTATTTTGTTGTTATTATTATTAATTGCTATGAGTTGTAATATATGATTGTTTTGTTATTAGTTTTTATATTATTAGTTATAATATTTACCACTATTTATGCTATAATTCATTAGTAAAATATAGTATTTTATATTTAGTTATTATTCTTTCTAATAATGATATTTAATAAAACAAGATTCAATTACTAGTTATATATTTTTTTAATATTCATCATTAATCTACTATAATGATATTATTGTTTATAAAGTAAATGCCATGATTTTGACTTCATGGTGTCTCTAAAGCCAGACCGCTTTGATATCTGTGATTATATTGTGGTTGTGTCAAACTCACCAGTCTCTTTCACTGCATTCACAGTTTCGGTCAAGATGTGCCCAAAGATTACAGACACGTGTCTCTGACGGGGGTCAAGCAGAGGTTCGAGGATGATGCGTACCAGCAGATAAGCAGAGACGTGGTGAGTATCTCAGAGTCTGCTCTTGTTGGGTTGATCATGTGAAGTGTGTCCTCTGAAGTGTGTGTGTGTGTGTGTGTGTGTGTGTGTGTCAGGTGATGAGCTTTAAGGAGCTGTGTCAGGTGCTGGAGGTGCCAGAGGTGGAGCCGCAGGTGGAGGAGTCCAGCGCTAGCAGTCAGATCACAGAGATGCACACCTTCCTGTCCTCACCCACCAGCAACAGCAAGAGGTGTGTGTGTGAACCAAACACTACACACAGGATAGAGAGGGAGGATGTATCGCCTAATATCAGTGTTTTAACCCTGAAGTTTGACGGATAAAAAAAACAAAAAAAAACTCTTATTGCGTAGCCCTCTTGTGAATGCAAATATCTAGGAATCGCATGATTAGGACATGGATGGACACCAAGACCCATACTTGTCAAATGTCATTCACTTCTGTTTCTAGGGGGCGATATATCTCTAGATAATCCTGTTAAATTAACTATGATAAAGAAAATTGACATTTGACACCAATACAATTGTACACACCACATCTATACAACCAAAGTCCTTTTAGGCAACTCGTGCCACATCTTGGCAACGCCTCTGGGCAGCTATTTCGGACTAACAAGACCAGGCTCCTATCTAAATGATATAGAATACATGTATAGAAACAGCAGTAAAATATGATAAAAATCGCTGAAAAAGTTTGGTGACTTTGCCCCAAAATAAGGTTTAAAATGCCTTTTTCCCCACAGGTTATACTTTTACTACGCATGCGCAAGGGTTCACGACACCAGCTTCATTTACGTCTCTATCCAGAATGCCGGTGTTGTGCCAAGCACTTAAACAGTGTACCGGAGAGAGAGAGAGAGTGCGCGCGCGCGCGACCGGGGCTCTCTCTCTCTCTGCTTGTTCTTTCAGTTAAATATGCGCCCTGTCACAAGCGCAGCAGTTCATCTACATTCACCGATCAAATAAGACATATTTTGTGTCTTTTACTTAGAATGTAAGGTACCATATTTGTGGTCGATATAAAATGCTTTAACTACCTTGGTAGACCGGTGCCTTCGCGTTGTGGATTCCATCTGATCTTGTACACACCACAACTCGCTGTCGCCAAATCGTCTCCGCTGTCGCAAAACCTCAACTCAGATGATTGGCTTTCCAGCGGGAGGGGCGGGACATGTGCATACAACCGCCATCTTTACCGTTACGGGTTTTCCTTGTATAGTTGGATTGAGGAAGTGGCATGTCTCTTATATAAATTGTCTCTGATACAACTCATTGTTCTATATTTTATCTGTAATACTATTACACTCAAAAATGATATATATATATATATATATATATATATATATAATATATATTTATATATATATGTGTGTGTGTGTGTGTAGGGCTGTCCCCGACTATGGATTTTCATAGTCGAATCAGAATCGTCATGTCTTGCCTATAGTCGAATCATGTGTATGGGGGCGGGGCTTTAACGTTTCAAAGCCGCGATGTACAGAAAATCACACAAAGATATAGAAGAAAATGTATAAAAACATTTTTGATCAATAAAACTAAGAAATAACATAAATAACTCCAGAAAGGCCACACTGCAGATTTGCATTTCACATGCAAATCAAATTAAATCGGCTAAATTACCTGTGCGAGCAGGCCAGCCTACAGCACAACATCGATGCACCGAAAAAATAAACAATTAATTTACTAAATTAAATTAGAACAGAATATACCTTTCTAATAAATAAAAATACAAAACGAAATAAATCAGAATCAAGTCACAGGATGAGGAGCAAATGTGTGCAAAATGCCTAAAGTGCAGGGGAACATATATTCAAAACACAAGCCACAAATAGTTAGATTAGATAACCCTGACAGATTAATAAATAAAATTTAAATAAAGAAATTATTAAAATAACGATAGTAGCCAGAATTTTCAACTTTGTCTTTTTAACTGCAGAAACAACAATAACTGCTAAACTGGAGAGGCAGTCTTTTTAGCTAAAAATGTTCACAGCATCCAAAAATAAAATTAGAACCAGCTGAAAAGTTTTGAAATCACTTGTACCTGATCGAGAGAACAAATCCTGAAAGTTTTTCTCTCTGTCTGTCCGTTGGAGTCTTTTCAAATTGTGCGCGCGGATAAAATACATTCTAACGTGAAACCCAGTCTATGCGTGAAACATGTTAACGTTGGCCGGTAGAAGTGCGATCATGGTTTTCCTGATGCTAAATCCAGCCTTGGAGAATATCCTTTCTGATGGTGTACATCCACACTTTAGATTTTCTTATCCCAGACATTGTTAAAGATTTAAATCCTTGCCGCGAAGACGCTCCTCTGTCGGTCACGGATTGAAAGTGAAACTTAAATCTGTCACGGGGTGTTTGGATTTATTCACGCACGTTAAAAAATATTTATTAAAAGCTTCTTTCTTTGCACATTTTTATATAGGCCTACAGCATTATCATAATAGGCTGAATATTAACGTATTCACATAAAAGCTAGTTCTATGTGAAATCAGACATTGAGCGCCCTCATATAGCCAAAGTGGCATGATCCTCGTTTCATAACACCTCTGCGAAGATTCGACCGTGAGATCGGTAGTCGAATCAGGCTCCTCCTATCGAAGCATCGAATCTTCGACTATTCGGGGTCACCCCTATATATGTGTGTGTGTGTGTGTGTGTGTGTGTGTGTGTGTGTATATATATATATATATATATATATATATATATATATATATATATATATATATAATGTATATGTATGTGTGTGTGTGTGTGTGTGTGTGTGTGTGTGTTTCAATGATCAGTATCGGGCTATATTTCTGATATTGACAAGATATTTTTAACAGTAATTAGTATATTGTTGTTTTTATTTTATTATAAAAATATACTGATCATTGAATATATCTGATATTGAGAGATAATGTTTTTTTAATTAATTAGTATTTTCTTCTAACAGTATTTGTACCATTTTATAATAATAATAATATTTTTTATGGCTGATTTTATTTTAGCGTGAATGTCGTTAATAAATAAAACAGAAAAGGTCAGCTGTCATACGTTACTATTCATATAAACATTTTGACACCTGCAAATAGGGGAAAATTGTTAACAATGCATCTGTAATCCTGTTATGTTTCTCACTTCTCTGTATCTTGAAGACCATGTTTTGTTAGATGTGTGTGTGTTGAACAGACTCTTTAAATGCGTTGTTGTTGTCGTGTTGAGCAGGAGGCGGGAGGACAGCATGCAGGCGCACAGGGGCAGTTTCCTGGCCACTCCCACAGCCGAGCTGTCCAGTCAGGAGGAGATGCTGCTGGGAGACATGCTGGACTGGAGCCTCGACACCTCCTGCTCGGGGTACGAAGGAGACCGCGAGAGCGAGGGCGAGAAGGGAGGAGAAGGTGAGATGCCTCATATATCAACTACATCATATTCTGAATCATCTTACACTAAAACATTAAGACAAAACCAGTTGTCATTGATGCGTGACGAGTCACATTAGTGTCACAACGTCGTTGTGTTATATATATATATATATATCAGCTAGCATGATCATTATTTACATTTACATTCAATCATTTAGCATTTAGCAGACACTTTTATCCGTGTGTGTGTATTAAATTCCTTCTAAAAGAACTAGTTTACCAAGAGGTGACCCTAATGTCATTCCAATCCTGTATTTCTTTAACTCCATAAAAACATTTTATTTAATTATTGAAACAAGTTCATATTTAATGCAGTTGTTAAATTGTTAATTTAATAATAACATTTAATTAGTATCTCATTAATTGGAAAAATATTTCAGTTGAATTATTTAAATGATTATTTCACTGTTAAATTATTAATTACATAAAAATTATTCATAAAATCTATTTTACATTATTTAAATTTAAATTATAAATTTAAATCATTTCAGATTAACTTTTAAGAAAACAAAAATATATTTATTTTAAATGCGACTGCATTTGAGAGTTCTGTTCCTCACATAAAGCTTCAGCTGATGTGAACTGACTTGAAGCACACAGGTTATAACATTTATGGTGCTGTTTTGTAGCTCGACTGTATTAAATCACTGCTCACTCTCGTTGTATTGAAAACAGGAGCTCAGACTTTCTGCCTACAATCTCATTTTGTGCATCATGGAAGAAAAAATATAATACAATGGGAGAAAACATTTAAAAATGTCAATTTTCATGGTTATTCCTTTTAAATTGCATTATGTTTGCATTTAAGTCCCGTTCATTAAAGTTGGTCTCTCTTTCGTCCCCAGTCTCAGTGATGGAGGTGCAGATGGAGCTGCCGGTGGAGATCGCTGAGGGACATTGTTGCGCTCTCTCCACCGACGACGACGACGACAGCCTCTGTGAGGAACCCAACGAGGAAGAGGAGACCAGCAGTCGAAGCAGACCCTGGATACGCCACATATCCCCTTCCTCTTCATCGAGCACCTTTTGCACAGACCGCCGCAGCTCGGGCTACTCCTCCATCCAAAGCGTTCCCAGTCCGTCCGTCTCCTCGTCTCTGGTCTCTCCTCAGAATCTCTCCGGTTTCCGTCTCCTGCTGCCGCCCGTGCCGAGGACCCGCCGGCAGGTGAAGAGGAAGAACACTGCGGCTCACAGCGGAGGAGAAGCGGAGCGTGACGAGGGCGACGCCAACCTGGGCTTCCTCAGCCTGTGATCGACAGGAAGCTGCTGTCCCTTAACGCATCACTTCCTGGCCGCCCGCCAGGAGCACTTTCATTCACGGGTGCTTTTTATCTCAGAGGGACACGGGCGTGAGTTTGCGTCCATTTCTGAGCTTTTTTTAAGAACAAAGGTCATGGTTTTTTCTTCCCATAATGCATTTCACTTCAGCTCCTGACTGTTGACAAGCAACGTGATGAATGCCGATGAGTGTGTTGAAATCACTGGAACTGTCTCTGTTTTTGAAGTCTCGTGTACGTTGTGTTGCGTCTTCGTAAGTATTTAAAACCGGACTGTTTACAGAAACTGACTATTGTAGTTTATCAAATGTGCAAATGTTTTTTTTACGAAGTTACATGCAGCTACGGAGGAAAGTGACTCGATCCATGAAGTTTCATGCCGATTAATGCACTGTCCGAACTGAACTGGTTTGTTTACGCGGATGTTTCTCGCCACGTATCTCGATTATTTATCTCGAACTCCGGTGTTTTTTGTATTCGCGCATTGCTTTGCGTTCGTCAAATCTTCTGCCAAAGTTCCTACGTTAACGATTTTCGTACTGTTTTCTGTCTGCTTGTGATACCACTGATGTTTTGACCTGTGAAACCTGCAAACGTACAGTACATCTGTATGAACTCCATGTGCTTTTTTTTTACGACAGATCCGATGAATGTGATCGTTTGACATGCTTTTTCGTAATGACCTCGAGAGACACCGAGCACTTTTTTATGACCGATGCTGGAAAGCGAAATGTTGCTTCGTAACGAACGAGTCTCCATGTTTTATCTTTGATATGCTTGAACAATCAACCATACATATATATTTGTGAGTGTTCATCTGATTGAGGTTATGACACTAAAAGCATTAAGTTATTATTTTTGTGCAGGTCTTGTTGGTACTGTATGTCGAACATCACTAAGGATTGCGACTGTAAATAATTATTCCTTGTTTATAACTGTAAATAAATAAATGTATGAAGCTGTGAAAGGTCATGTGAACTTGAAAACAGACATGTGTTTGTTATATTCTGAAAACCACAATAAAACAATGCAGTAGTCACATTTGCATGTCTACAGTGTTTCTTTTTCATACAGGTGGGAACTTGTGGTTTGCACACATTCATTGCACTGCCGATCTAACACCATTTCACTTAACTCGCTTTAGCACAGACCTCAAGATTTTTTAACACTGGTTTGATGAGGAGCAATTGCTGGTCAAACAGTTGTTAAAAGATTAAAGATGTTATTTAATGAATAAAAAGTAAACTAGTAAAGATACAAAACAAATTGACTACCTGATTTACATGTTTGTAAAACTGATAAAAATGAAGTTAGAATATGCAAATTGCTTAATGAGATATTGAGGTAGTTATTTTAGTTTTAAAACTTCAAACCTTTAGTCACCATACGAAAATTTTATAATAGTATGTTTGTGTATATATATATATATAGACGCATACACACAAACGATGTATATAAATATATATATACACATGTAAACAAATTTTAATGTTAGATAAGATCAATCGTGATTAATTGAATTGACAGCACCATATAGCACAGGTACGTCTGCTAAAGATCTGTTAATCTGGAAAGCATCTGCTGTGTAAAAACATTGTAGAAAAAGCAGTTTTACATACATTCTAAATGTCTTAAAGACATCTTCTAAATGACATTTAACAGGAAACGTCTTAGGGATGTATTGCAGATGAGCAAACACTAAAAAATACATCTTGCAGATGTAAATGCAGACATCAAATAGACATCTCCGAGAAGTATTTGTGGTATACACATACGTATGTGTTTATACATGTATGTGTGTGTATATATGTATTAGCCAAAACAATTAATAAAAACACGACAAAGGTAATTTTTTTCTGTTAATTTTAATTTCAATTTCATTTTTATGCGCGGTGACGTTTTTGCGTCTGCCACTCACGACGGTCACATGACCGCGAGCATCCGCCCAGCTGGCCGAGGTCACGTGACCGTATTTGTTGTGTCCACACGGCACGGCCGCTGCGCTGCAATGTCATCATCTTCATTTTCCTCATTATTATCGCCCTTATGAGTGATGATTCCTGATGGAATTGGTCCGTGACTGAGCCGAGCTGACTGCGAACATCAATCCAATGCTTTCCGACTGAAAGAGCCGATATTTGAGCTCTATGCAGGACAGATAGACGAGTGTAAGGTGAGCTGTGCACGAGCGCGCGCGTGCCTGCCTGTTTTCTATTGTGTTTGTTATGCTGTGGGAATTGGGTTGATAAACAAGTTCTTGACTCAATCACAAGATCTTCGCAACGATCAGACTAAAGAAATCGAATGCATAAAACAGAGAGAGAGAGAGAGAGAGAAACAGCGTGATGCATGTTTGATGTAAAACAGACTGCTGTTATTTCAAAGAAGGAAATAAAATAAAATCATACAATACTACAATTGAATAAACGCACTAGACAGGCACCAAAGCTGTGTCATCAATATGATGTCACTGCCGCGTCAGTAATCTTAACCCTGCTGTATGTTTAATAACGACAAGCATTTACTAAATACTACTAGTGTTATATAGTCCCATGCATATCACTGACACATTTAAATACAAAGATGTATTTTATTTAAGGCCAAATCAGGTGATATTTTAATCTGAGTATTGATATGGGAGATGACGTTCCCCTCAGTGTCTGTATGGTGGTTAAACTGGCCTTCTTAGTTTAAAGCGCTGAACAACATGACATGTCTTCACACTTAGTTACTTTCAGTAGTCCTTGTTTAATCGGACCACATTGTCTAGTCAAGTCACCTTTATTTATATTACAATACAGATTGTTTTAAAGCAGCTTTACAGTGATAACAGGAAAATAATGCAACAAAGTTTGTTTCAGCTGGACAGCAGATCTAGAAGAATATAGCGTCATAGTCCAGCTTAAGGAAGTTCAGTGATGGTTTATTTTTATTGCAAAAAAAGTTATTAATTTAGTTCATTTATATATATATAGGCCTAGGCTGTATGAAGAGTTCAGATGCAAAAGCCTCCAAATGCCATCTGAAATTTTCTCATAGAATGATCATTTTTATCAAGCTCATGTATTTAAATTCAATAATTGCACTTAAATGGCAATGAAGATTACCTATTAATTGTCATTTAAGTGAAATTACTGAACTTAAATATACAAGCTTGATAAAAATGATCATTCTATAAGAAAATTTCAGATGGAATTTAGAGGCTTTTGCATCTGAACTCTTCATATATCCACCCTGGAAAAAACCGTGATGTCATCGTTGAGCAATCAGAACTGAAATAGAAGTAAATAATTGTCTCAACTTCTTGTTTCTTATCCGAAACATGAGTATTATAGTTATTCTGTTATCTACGAATGTAGTTGCGAAACAGTGAAATTCCAGGAATAGCCCTGATATGGTTTTCCTTACATTTCTTGAGCAGTGACCTGATGTTCACTTTCTCTCGGTCCAGGTTGTGAAGTTCTGTAAATCGAAAATGGCCGTGTTGCAGCAGTTTGGATTGCTTCTGTGGAAGAACTATATTCAGCAAGTGAGTATTTGGTTTATAAGTGCAATGCATGTGCTGATATTCTTTTGTTTTATTGCTGGATATTGGATATAAGGTTTTATGGCAATGATATACACTACTTTTCAAAGGTTTGGCATCAGTAAGATATTTTTAGATATTTTTTTTATTAGTTTTATTCAGCAAGGACTCATTAAATTGCTCAAAAGTGACAGTAAAGACATTTATAATGTCACAAATAATTTCTGTTTCAAATAAATTGTTTCTTGAGCATCAAATCATCATATTAGAAGGATTTCTGAAGGATCATTTGACACTGAAGACTGGAGTAATGATGCTGAAAATTCAGCTTTGATCACAGGAATAAATTACATTTTACAATATATTCACATAGAAAACAGCTGTTTTAAATTGTAATAATATTTCACAATTTTACTGTTTTTACTGTATTTTTAAATCAAATAAATGCCGTTTTGATGAACAGAAGAGACTTCTTTTAAAAATATTAAAAAAAAAATCTTACCAACCCCAAACTTGTGAACGTTATCATATAATATGTATGGCAATACGGTTAAATTTGGGTTATAAAGCCCACAAATGACGGCGAAATGCTGTTCTGGACAGTTGTGTAAGTTGTTTTGCACCAGGCAACCAATCATAAACTCCCTCCAAACTTGCCCAGTTAAATATTCATGTGTTTGGTGCATAAACCCGTTGTGTTATGATTCCTAGAATTCTTAGCATGTTTTAGAAGAGTTAAAACAACCAGAGTGTTTTGAAAGATGGACGAGCCGCTGGTTAAATGGGTTGCATGCTTTTCTTGGCACGTTCTGCTCATCCAGTTGATGTTAATAAATCATGCAAATAAGAATGTGAAGCCCTGAATGTACATTTGTATTGTGCATTGTGAAATATATCAACTACCTAAAATGAATCCTTCAGGGTAAAGTATGACAATGTGAAACATGCAATGAGATAACCCAGGATTATGTAAACCCAGGGTTAAAAATTACCCTAGGTTAACTCTTTCCAGCGTAAAAAAAAAGAAAAGTTGCCAACCACCGCCAGCATTTTTAATTGTTTTTACAAAAGTTTCATGGCCCAAATAATATTTTGTTGTATGAATATCTGAACATGCAATAGATCAAAAGAAAGAACAGTCCCTCTGCAAACCCCCCCCCCCAAAAAACCCCAAAAAGTTTTATTCTACCTTCATGCATTCTTTTTTTATCAACACTTGAATGTGGTTAAGTTTCATAAATCACGTTTTTGTCAAAGACTTCATCCAGATGGGATTCAGAACGATGATTAAAACACAGATGGAGGAGATCGAGTCCATCAACACCCCAAAGCTTCACAAGCTGCATTTCCATTACAGATTTTCTCAAAACTTTTGCGATGTTTTCTAAATGTCGATAAAACTGTTTTGAAATGACGGCGTTTCTATTAACCAATGTTTCTTTGTGATTTAGAATCCAGTATTCCCGTCTTCTGTCCAAACGTAAAACTTTTTTGCCATATAGCCTATGGGAGTTTTTGCGAAATTGACGTGTTTTCCAGTGGGAGAATTTTCTATTTCAATTTGCGCAATTTGAAGGCTAATGGAAACATGGCTGCAGTCCTACAGCTCGTCCTGGGTCGACATTTAGTTCAGTAACATTGGGCAGTTCTGATTAATATGCTGTTTAATGTTGATGTGTATATTTACACAAGCATATGATTAGATATATGGCTTGTTTCTGCATCTTCTTTGCATGTGTTTTGATCAGGAGATTCAGTACTCTTTCAGAAGATGTCATAGCGCCCCCTACCGTATAACACTGAAAACATGGATTGCCGGAAAATTCGAGATGGTCCTCACTGCAGAACATGAAATCCAGGGGGAGTGGATTTCATGTTCCCACCTTACATATACCTAAACCTACCCATCTCCACCCCCTGATCCCTAAACCCAACCCCTAAACCTACCCATCTCCACCCCCTGATCCCTAAACCCAATCCCTAAACCTACCCATCTCCACCCCCTGATCCCTAAACCCAACCCCTAAACCTACCCATCTCCACCCCTTAGATGTGGATCCAACCCCGCCCCCTGGATCTTGTGGACTGCATTGAGGTGCTACTGGAAAATGTCATCAATTTGATGACGGGGAAAGAGTTTATTATTTAAAGCCCACTAGTGTAAATCTATAAAGTCTGTTTCTTGAAACCAGACATTATAGTTCAGATGCTACAGCAAGTCTATTTTTGTAGAAACAAGGAAATGTTTCAACTAGTTTGCGGCGAATAAAAAGACACAAGCACAACCAAGGCTTGGTGTTCAAATGTAATCATTACCCCCATTCACCTTATTTGCTGTAATGATTTAACTCGCCGATTCTTTTGCCCTGTTGAATAGCTTTTATGTTCCTTCCCGTATTTGGCCTCGTAGATTAGATTTCAGAGTTTCTTGTTCAGTTGTTTACCGCGGATGCATGGCTTTGATCGTTGTGTGAGTGTTCATGTGTGTATTATTATTTTCCTTTATGCCGGATCTTTGCTCTGCACACTTGTGGAGATTTGCTGTCTTGTGTAAGATCATGTGCAGGTGAAGTGTATCAGAACTGAACTTTCTGAACAATCAATCGAGCTCGATCATAGTGCTGCAAGAAGCGTCCTGATTCCCTCGTGATAGAGGGCTGTTTGCACACAGCTGTTGCTTGGAAACCCCAGTAAACACTGGCCCCTTCACGCCTCATTAGAGCAGACATATATAGAAGATTATATCCTTCCTGACCCAGATCAGAGGTCTAACGTTCTTCATCGACCCAGATCAAGCCTCGGGTGCTGTGTGGGCTCGTGCTTACACATGACGCATTGACATGACACTAAAGCCTTGTTTGTGAAACCGGGGGCAAGTTTAGTCGCGGACTAAAATGCATGTTTGAGCTGTTTTAACTGAATGTAACTTGCACTGATATCTCTTAAAATATGTCAGTGCCATTGAAACAATGGCACTGACATATTTTAAGAGATATCAGTGCAAGTATGAGATATCAGTCTCAAGATCAGTACAGTGCAAGTAAGAGATATCAGTCTCAAGATGCACACCAGTAATGGTTTTCTTTATAAGATGTGTTTATAAAATCTACTTAAAATTTAAATTTAAAGGGATAGTTCACTTTGAAATTAAATTTTGGTATGTTTTAGCTTACCTCAAGGGCATCCAAGATGTAGGTGTCTTTGTTTCCGCAGTAGTTTCAATTTTGATATTTTTAGGTCAAACTGTTCTTGTCTGTCAGTCATATAATGCAGGTCTATGGTCACCACCTCAAAGAGCAAGCACAGAGAAGTCCAAATTAAACAATTCCCCATCGTAAGTACACATTGATGGCCTAAGACACGAAACGAGCGGTTTGTGTGAGAAAACGAACAGTATTTATATCGTTTTTACCTCTTGAACACAACCATGTCCAAGTGATCTGAGGGCGCGCGCGCTTAAAACCAAAATTTTATTTCAAAGTGAACTATCCCTTTAAATGTCTTAATTGAACCAAGGCCAGTCCTGTTTCAACCTCTGTCCATACTGTCAATAAAATGGCAACATTTTATTTTTATTTTTATTATTTTTATTGAATTATTTTATTTTATTTTATTTTATTTTATTTTATTTTATTTTATTTTATTTTATTTTATTTTATTTTATTTTATTTTATTTTATTCAATTGATTTTTTTTTTTTTAAATCAGCCTAAAAGTATAGAAGTGTATTCATAAAAATCCAACAAACACTTTTGTATCCTAGTGGTTAGAGCATCTGCTGAGAAACAAATTTGGCTTGTATCATTGTCCCTTCTCGTTCCAACCTCTGTCCGTACTGTCATTGTCAATAAATGTCAATCATTGTCAATAAAATTATAGCTTTTTTATTTTTATTTTATTTTATTTTATTTTATTTTATGTACAGCCATTCACCCATCCGTTAAAAACCCATCCCTTATCTACATAACCATTCTTCCATGATCCATATCCATCCATCCATCCATCCTCTGTTGTACTCATTGACCTCCTCTTTCTCTCGGTCTCCAGAAGCGTCAGATCCTAGTCATGCTGGTGGAGGTCGCACTGCCTCTGCTCTTCTCAGCCACCCTGATCATCCTGCGGCAGAACGTGTCCGTCACCAACTACCCTAATGCAACACACTACGCCAGATTCGATTTGAGCGGCCTGCCGCTCACACTGTGCGCCCAGCACCTGCAGCTGGCCTACATGCCCTCAAACGCCAGCGTGGTGCGGGGAATCGCAGAGGACGTCCAGCGGAACCTGGGAAGCTGCATCGGAACCAGTAAGAGCTTCAGCTTCTGGGTATTCATATCAGTGTATTCACAAAAGCTCATCAGAGCTGTGGCCAAGAGTATCAGATCAGACACAAGTTGGGCTTTTATCATTGACTAATCTCGTTCCCTATATATACATCAACCTTATGCAATAAATAGGAAAACCTATATGGAAAACCTAGAAATAGCATATTTTATATTATTTTATTTTATTTTATTTTAATACTGCCAAAAAATAATAGAAAGAAAAAAATGTAACATACATCAAAGCAATAAATTGGTTACATCGAAAATAGCGGGGCTTTTTTCATTTTAATATTTATTTGACTAATGACTATATAGCAAATGTATGCAACAAATTGACAACATGGAAAACCTGGAATTAACAGAGATTTTTATTATTATTATAATTTTATTAATACTGTTAGAAAATGACAAAAAGAGAAAACATATACATCAATAAGTTGGAAAACCTATATTGAAAACCTAACTTATTTTATTGGAAATAGCATGAACTTTTAAATTAGTGATTTCCAGGCCTGGGCAACTTTTAAAAGGTTATAGAATTTTTTTGTTTTGTTATGCTCTTTTCTAAAATGTTTAATTATATGGATATTGCTCCTCGTGAGTGAAAATGTTTTTAAAATCATTTTATTTGTCATGAAAGCTTTAACAGTCAAAAATAATACAAACTTTGAAAAAAAAATCATGGGAATTCCATGTTGTTATCGCCTAGAAATTGCATCTCATGAGAGCAATATCTTTCAAATATATTTATAGATATTGCACGTCTATCCGGAAATCATCATCAAGTTTGTTGGTCCAAAAGTGTGTGAGGATCACTGATCTTTAGTCTCTACAATGTGAGCGAGTTTACAGTTGACATGCAAAGCATCTCTTGAGTTTTGTGAATGAACAGCATCATGACCTCACCAAAAACCTTAATGGCAGGTTTTCCTGGCAATAAAGCTTCTGTCCGACCCTTGAATTCTCCTGGTGCTTGTGTTTATGAGCTGTCATAAAGTCATACAGCTGGTCAGTCACATAATAGACGTTTCTCTGGCCAGCATCCTGATAATGGAGGAGGATGTCCATAATCTGATGCCTCAACTTTGACTGTAAAATTAACCGCTTTGATGGTGGTAAAGTGCTGTGTAATATTCACAACTGACTGAACATACTGGTTTAAATGAGTCTTCAGCTGTGCTCATGCAATGAAAGTCTATGATTTTGACATTTTGTGGGATAGCTGAGAAGAGGAAGTTTCAGGCAAATAGATAATTTATATGAAATTGCAGCGCTATGAGTAGAGGTTTGTTTATATATATGGACATGACGAAAGTGAAGACTTAAGGATACACGAGTGAGTCATAAGTTAATGATTCAGTGGGCCATTTGCTTGGATTATTTTGACTGATTTGGGAGTCTTTTGAGCTGTTTCATTTAAAATTCAGTTCGTAAGTTCTTTGTTCATGAGCAACAATTGCTCAGTGTGACTGTATGTTTGCTGTTGTGTACAACCATCAAAGACAACACAATAGAAATATATTCTGTCTATTGTCTCTTTATATTGTTATGCATACCAGACTGCAAATTTAAGGTACGTTTACATGACAACGATATCCTTAAAACGGAGGAGTTTTCCACGTACAGACGACACCATTGTCAAAACGATCCCCATTCACAATGATCCGCGAAAATGACTAAAAACGCTGTATTCTGCTGCCAGACCATTAGATGGCGATGAAACCCTACAGACTGAACACGTAATACGCACGTGCATGACGTCATCGTCTTCAGAGATTCGCGTTTTTGCTGTTTACTCGGAGACCGTTTTCAAAAACGTGTACTTTGAAACCCGTTGTCAGGCACCCAAAACGCTTTTGTCGTGTAAACGAACGGCCAAAACGCGTAAAAAGTTTTACGTTTTTAGTTGAAAACGCTGTTGTGTAAACCGCCCCTAAGAAATAAGACGCTGTAGATTCAGTAGTGTCGCAGGAGTATTTTAGCACAGAGATGCCACAGATATGACAATTATGTCCGAGACCGATAATTCTTTATAATTGAAAGCCGATAACCGATATATTGGTTGACAAATCTAAGTCCAAATTTTTATATAATTTTTGGAGAGCCTGGTTACAAAATCAAAAGTCTCACTATTAAAATCCATGTACCAAGCACACAATTATAATGTTCTCATCATAATTGTATGTAGCCTATATGACAGACTTGCTCTGCACATTTAACTGTATTTTCCTTTTTGAAGCAATGCAAAAGCATCATGGCGAACAGTGCTCATCTGAAGTGTCTCAGCTGAAGGAAATAATCCATTATTTATCGGCTTTAATAATATCGGCCGATTACATATATCGTCCGATACCGATTTGGTGGCCGATATATCGTACATCCCTATAAAAAATGCAAAATATAGTATTTTATAGTATTATTTTTATACTATTAATATTTTGAATATGCTTTTAGTTTTGTATTTTTAGTTTGCATTTTTTTAGTTTGTGTTTTTAAAAATGTTCTATTTAGCTTTAATTTATTTTTATTTTATTTTGAGTAATTTAGTACTTATTTAATTTCATTTAGTTGCTAGTCTTTTAAGTGAAAGTTTTTCATCTATTATATATATATATATATATATTTTTTTTTTTCAGCATTGTTTCAATGAACAAAAAACATTGTTGTTGTTTTTTAGTTTTAGTTAACAGTATCAACACCACCACTAACGAATCCGATTCATTTGTTTTGGTAGTTTTTAAAAACTGCAAATGCTTCAGAACTAGAACTGGTTTCCGATTTCCAGCCGTAATGAATTTGAGCAGGACTTCAAAAATGACTTAATTTCTGGTTTATACAGTATTTATTAATTTTGCTGGTAACTTTACAGTAAGCTTCCATACAGTATGTTAACTTTTGTTAATTTATATTAGTTAAAATGAACTGAAAATGAGAAATTACTGCTGAAATTTTGCGTCATCGGAGGATTTTTTGGCCAGAGGCTAAAGACTACAGCCAGTAGGAGGGGCTGTCCCGCGTGTTTTCAACCCGCCCATAGAGGGTGGGATCTCACTCACAGAATGTACACAGTGTCAGCCATCTTTGGAAGCTAAGCTAGCAGGCTCTTGTTCTGTGGAGAAATGTGAGTAGTAGGGGTTGCCTTACACTTTTTCCCGGACATGTCCGGCCGTCGAGATCGTCCAAAATGTCCGGGATTCGGCTTTTGGTTTCTGCAGTCGCCATTCATTGTTTACATGCACACCTTTTGTTTCAGTCTAACTGAATTCATTCCGATTGGTGAATCTGAATGTAGTGTTTACATGAACGCTAAACACAAGTGATCGGTTGATGTGCGTTTTAACATTGCTAAGAAAATTCCCGCTCCTCCGTGAGAGATACGAGACCGGTGCGTCTCAGTAATCACGCCACTGGCCTCGCGCCGTTCTCCCGCGCCCCTCAGCCTCGTCCTGCTCGCCACAGTAAACATAATGAATGGCGACTGTAGATCGCAAAAGCCAAATACCGGACATTTTGGGCATCACGGAGACTCACTAGTAGCCTAGCCTTGTTGATTTAAACTGCGCTCTCTTACCGGTAGGCGTGGCTTGGGAGTGGCCTCCTAGGGCAGCGAAAGCAAGTGCATTCTGGGAGTTGTTGTCTTTCATCCACATAAGCCAAAAACACATTTTCTGACTTTTCTCAGTCTAGAAAGCTCCAAATTCAAAAATAATTTCACATTTCTTCTACATAAATGACCTATTTTAAATACACATTCATCTTTCAAGAGGTGAAGTATCCCTTTAATGTTAATTTGCCAACACATTATTAAAATCAAAAGTAGGATCTGTTGATATTATTTAGCTCACATGAGCCAACATGAACTAACATTGAACAGTTGTATTTTAATAATTAATGTTAACAAAGATTAAAAATACTGTAACGCATGAGTTGCTCATTGTTAGTTAATGCATCATTAACTAATGGGACCTTATTGCAAATTGTTACCATTTTGCTGGCTGTGGTTTACATTGGCACATGTAGCACAGATGCTTCCTGGTTGTGTGTCGACTGGATTTGCTTGTTGATCCTGGTTTAACCGGCTCCTCCTGTTTTTATATAGGCAGACACTGTATCTCACAATAAAAAGCCATGTGAGGACATTTGGTTACATGTTAGATGAACGTTTGACTTAGAAATAAAAACTGCTATTATGTATTCTCCCTCATGTCTTTCAAACCCATATGTGTTACGTGTTTTTCTGCAACAATAAAGGAGTAATAGTGGCATTATATCTTCATTCAGATCTTTCCATATAACAACAATTTATAGAGACCACGTCTGTCAAGCTCCGAAAAGGACAATAAAAGTAGCATTTAATAGAGTGGTGCGTGGATGACGTCAAAACTCGGAAGACTTATTCGCCACTGGTTCTCTTGAGATTTTCCCATGGGGGTTTTATGAGGAAAATAAGGTGGTAAACACAACTGATGATTTATGTTTACAATATTCTACAGTGTAAATTACACACACCCACACCACAGATGTTCGTATCTAGTTGCTTAGAAACATATATTTTAAAAATAAAATAAAAATAAAACATGTTGTGGAGTAAAACATTCAAGCATCGTCAAGACATGTTTACCACAGACCTTATTTTACTCATAAATAAAAAAATCTCATTTTAAAACCCCATCGGGAAATCTTGAAGGAAGTAACCAGTGGGAAATTGGTCTTCCTGGTTTTGAAGTCATCCCTGCTATATCCAAAGAATAAAACGTTAACAAAAGCTTCTTAAATGCATCTAATTTATTGTTGCACAAAAAACAAACAGACATTGTATGGGTTTATAACAACATGAAGAGGAGTAAATAATGACACACTTTTCATTTTTGGTCAAATATTCTTTTAAAGAGCCTCACTAACCTGCGTGTGTGTGTCTCTGTGTGTCTCTGTGTGTCTCTGTGTCTGTCTATTTGTGTGTGTATGTGTGTCTGTCTCTGTGTGTGTCTCTGTGTGTGTGTGTGCGTGCGTTTAATCGGATAAATCCCAGTCGTGACCTGGCTGAAATCCCAGTTTTGCCTAGTGTCTCATTAGCTTTTCCTTTTAACAACATTTTCTCTGGAAAAAAATACCTAGGGGTCATGATATCATTAACACATGTTTACAGTAGGCTGACAAATCCTAAAATCAATTATGTGTCCTTAAAATCAATTATAAATCCTTAAATGGCAAAATTTCACATCGATTAATCTATTTTTATCAGTTTAACCCTCAAACTTTCATCGCTGATCGCATGTAACGATATGAACAATTTGCATTTGTTTGAAAAATTTGTTTTCTTTGCTTAAGTGGGTGGTTGTCTAGGTGTTGCCAAGGTGATTTGCTAGATGGTTCTGGCATGAAAAGAGTCTTCCCTCGAGTCTTCGATGTTTAAGCATGAGCTGCAGTAACAGTAATAGTGACGTATGTGACACTAATGATGTGTCGTCTTGTTTTCCAGTCCGGGGCTTTGAAACAGAGGAGCAGTTCGAGGAGTTTGTGAAAACTGACCCAGAGTCAGGCAAGATCTTGGCAGCCATTGTGTTTGAGCATCCTTTCAGCCACGACGATGAGCCTCTTCCTCTGCAGGTGAGACTCTCAGAGCATTCCTCTGAGCTGACAACCAATCACAGTCTTCCCGTCAGCCAAGATCAAGTTGTGTGGATGAATCTCATGAAGAAATGTTCATGCATTTCACTTCAACAATATATACATTACACCATTTATTGTTATTTAAATACAATTCATTTAATTATAAATTAAGTATATATGATGCATGACAATTTAAATTATATTTTACATAAAGAAACTGAAGCTTATTTTTTTTGCATTGTAACAATATTTGCATGAATTTGTATAATTAAACAAATTTTTTCCTCAAATTCTCATTAATGCTAAAACTATGGCAGCTTGTTTCTGCCCCGGAAATAAAAAAATTAAAAGGTAATTGCGCCTTTTTATCTCACAATTAAGAAATTTGCAAAAAATAAAGTCAGAATTGTGAGAAATAGTCAAAATTGCAAGAAATAAAGTCAGAATTGTAAGAAATAGTCAAAATTGGACTTTATAAATCGCAATTGTGAGTTTATATCACAATTTTGAGAAAATAAGATAAAAGGTAAAAGAGATAAAAAGACTCAATTATCTTATAAATTGTTTTATTCCGTGGCGGAAACAAGCTCCCATAAATAAATAAAACATGTTATTTATTTAGAAAACATGTTATTTATTTAGAATTATTTAGAAAATCTATTTAATTTTTTTTATTAAAAACAGCATAAATTGTTTTTACATTTCATTTGCATCATTTGCAAACAAGATTTCAGTTCTGAAAATTGGGGGGAAATAATTGGCAAATATGATAGTGATCCAAAAAATGGGATTAGTTTTACATTTCTTTTGATTTTGGTGTGAGATATAGCACGTTCTTGTCAGTTTTTGTGAGAGTCTAGTCTTTAACGATGATTACTGTTACTTAAAGGAAGGACATGTTCTTTTCTGAGCATTTGAGGGGAAAATAACCGGTTTTCCACAGAAGTGAAAAGTGCAGAGTCAAATCTAGCTGGAGGAATCAGGCTTAAGTGCTCTAGCAGCAAATGCCCTCAAACCATATTTGTTCATGTCTCGGGCGCCTGCTCGAGTGTTTATGAACCACTGATTCTTCCAGCTGACGCTATTTCAGCCATTTTGAGATGCACTTCTTGAGTTTCCTCCATGTGTCTAATGGAGAGATGAGGTCTGGTCTGGTCTTTTCTCATAAGGACATGAGTGAATCATCTCTCATGATGAAAGCGCGAGGGTTTAATGAGTTTACCGCAGCTCCTGCATCTGCAGCGATGGAAAGGGCATTTCTGTGTATGGGGTTCATAAAATGTATGTTTTTATAACACTTAAATGAGACCCAAAATTTTTTACTTGATTTACTTGTATTTCCAGTAGACTGAAAGGTCCGTTTTTGTCAGTGACTAATTTAATGTTTTGTCAGATGAACTGTTGTCACTCACCTGGGAGTAGATGCAGAATTGAATTTTATTCAGATAAAAACTAGGCTGTGTGTACGTTGTGCGGTCAGTGTGTCATATTGTGTGTCTGTCGCTCACATGACGAAACATTTGAGATATATTTTTATTGTGGATAAAAAGACAATTAGGGCATCTATTCATCAAAATAATAATTTAATAATTAAATACTCAGTATCTTAATTTTACAGTAAAATTTTACAACGGTATAATATTTTTTTTATTTTGTTTAATGTTTTTGTTTAATAATAATAACACTTTTTTTCATTTTACAGGTAAATTACTACAGGAAGATTTCTTATTTTGATATGTAGTAGTAGTAACAATAATAATAATACTAATAATAATTAGTATTAAATACTCAATTTCTTTATTTTACAATGAAATATTATAACAGTCCTATTACAACAATATTTTTATTTAGTAATAATAATAATAATAAGTTATTGTTGTTGTTATTATTATTAAATACTGTCTTTTTTCCAGTTAAATATTATCATAGAAATTTATTTATTTTTGTATAATAATAATTGTTATTGTAACTTCATAAAATACATTTCTTTATTTTACAATGAGATATTACAACTGAAAGATTTTTATAATGTTGTTTAATATTTTTATTAAGTAATAATAATAATTATAATAATGATAGAGATGATTATTATTATTATTGAATTTTATATTTTACAGTTAAATATCACAACAGAAATATTTATCTTTTGTTTAATATTTTTATTTAGCAATAATAATAATATTACTAATATTATTATTAAAATAAATACTCAATTTCTTTATTTTATAGTTACATTTTACAAGATAATGATTTCTTATCTTGATATTTAGTAATAATAATCTTTATGATTAATTTATAGCCTAATTGATTATTTTATAGCCATTTTAATATAAAGTCTCAAAATGTTTGGACAAATTGTGCAGCCACGCAAACATGTTTGTTTTTTAAAATATCATATTTAAAATCACAATCTGAATACTTATCACAAAAATCACAATTAGCAACCCTAAAAATAATTCTCATTGAAGTACAAGACACGTTGAACTTCAACCCCTCACAGCTTTGTTAATGTCAAATTAACTGTTACATGTGCTCTGAAGTGTATATATATTGAGCAATATTCAATAGTATCTGATGTGGTAACCCTATGGTTGCAGGTTCAAACCCCCTAAGAGTTGCTCGATGTGCTGCTAATCAAGACACTCATGTTACTGCAGAGGAGTAATAGATGAACTCTTAAGCCTGCAAAACTCATATGCTAAACAACCCTTGATCTGATGTGTGTCAGGTCAGCTATCATCTGCGCTTCACGTACAGCCCCAGGAACGCTCCGTCCCCAGAGAAGTCCGAGTTCAACCCCAACAATGACCTGGACTGGCACACGCTCAGCTTGTTCCCGCTGTTCCAGCTGCCCGGGCCTAGAGAACAACACAAGGCACAAGGCGGCACGCCAGGTGAGTCTGCACTGAACTGCATTGAAGTCAAGTCACCTTCATTTATATAGCGCTTTTAACAATACAGATTGTTTCAAAGCAGCTTTACAGTGATAGGAAATTAAAGTTTTGGGCTTTACAACAGCTCTAGAAAAAAGTTATTGTCCAGCTATAGTACGTTTTTTGATTGATTCACTTCCGCTGCAAAGATCATTAGTTATAAACTTCGAGGACGCTTACATGACACCGTTTTAACTGAAAACAGAAAACTTGTAATGCGTTCTGGCCGTTCATTTGCATGACAAAAGTGTTTGGCGACTCGAGAACGCAAGCTTTGAAATGGGTTCCAAGGTGCAAGTTTTGAAACATTTTGAAAAACATTATCATCTCCGCGTAAACTTGTAAAAACGTGAATCTGTGAAAACGCTGACGGCGTGCAGATGCATATTACGTGTTCAGTCTATAGGTAAGAGCGTTTGAATATATATGTACGCAGGACCGTAGCCTTTCTTTACAAAGGGACATCGCCAAATTACTTGTCTGCCCTTCATAATACCGAATTTTTTGTCATTTCCGTGGATAAGCAAATCTACAGGTCGTCGATTTCATGTTAAACTAAAAATTGCATCCAAAATGAGTCAATAAATGCATTTTCCTGCAAGGGTAAATCTG
The DNA here is from genome assembly GCA_021554675.1 of Leuciscus idus. Lineage (NCBI taxonomy): Eukaryota > Metazoa > Chordata > Actinopteri > Cypriniformes > Leuciscidae > Leuciscus > Leuciscus idus. Next base: position 41,340,427 of record CM038621.1, on the reverse strand, counting down.
TGAATGTATGTGCACTTCTGCTAGATGTTTATTTTTTTATGAATTAAAATATGTTTTAAAGCTAACAGCCACAAAACTACATTACATTAAAACTGCATTAAAAAGCTCTGTAATCAAGAATCGCCCACCAACGTGCAAATTAGACCCGGAAACTTCTTAATGTGTGATTGAATTCTTCCTTGAACCGACTTGATACCATCTTTACTGTCAGTTAGCGTTAACAGATGAGATAAACCAGCCTGTTCTCTCTTCTCTGCTTCTCACGATCTCCTCCTGTATCCGAGGCTTCCCGCGACGGCGCTAGCTATTGATTAGGAAGTGATTTGGTTGGTTAGTATTCCCTTTGCCCGGCGGCCTACGGTGTTGCCGACAGCTTCAGAACGCCTGCAGCGTGTGTGTTATTAATCATGAGCGCTGCGTTGGCGTCCTGTCTGATCTTTGATGTCTGTCAACCTCTATTTTTGGTACAGTGCTTCCAAATTACAGCTTGATCTCTGCTTCCACGACTCTTCACACTTCAACGCCGTCCTTTTATCTGCATTTAATTGCGTTGAGTTGCAAAAGGATCTTCAAGGGTCATTATGGCTTGGAAAGCCATTAGGAGCAGCGAGGACTGTTGAATGAATGTCTACGCTTTGAGAAATATGACTATATGAAGCTCAAAAGAAATATTATAGGTGTTTTATGTAAGTTTAACGCCTTCATGGCTATGTGTTTTTTCTGCATCGTGGCTGATTTGTAGATTTTACCCCAAAAAATAGGTGTGTCTTTTATATTTCCCATTCATTTCCTATTGCTGGTAATGTTTGACCGATGAGAACACAAGAGTGACTTTTTTTATAGGAGCATTTAGCATTTGCAATTCGTGTTTTTGCGTTTGTGTTCGCATAGTGAGTGAGATAAGTCACAAAGTTGTGAAGAAGTAGTAGGGGTGTATCGGTACCGAAACTTCACGGTACGGATGTCATGGCTCTGTTCATACAGTCAGATGACGAAATGCGGTCAGTCACAGGCGATCCACACTTCAATCCAGAAGGGGGCGTGTGCGGTAATGCAACACTGTTTGCTAACCACCACAACAGGAAAAAGCAGCAGAAGAAAAGATGATCTATGCACCAACCCAAAACAAGAGTTCAGATGGCACGCAAGAGCTTGCTAGTAGCTTATACGCTGAGTTTCAATTCATTTTTGTGACACGCTCCACAAACTTCATGTGAAGAAATATCTGCCGGGATGGCAGAAAGCGGTATCCTGTTTGTTTTCTTTATTTTACAAAAGCACAATGTTTTGTTTTTATAGTGCTTTTCGCATCATGCTTGCTTATCTATCTATATGACCATAAATGACGAAGTATTTAAGGTTGTTTCTGCTGTTATAATGAGACAAAATCATTAGACATTGTGCCGATTTGTGTCATGGAAGTCCAGTGATGAAATATACGTGTCCAGGAAATGTGGCTTCACTCGCCGTCACCTCGTGGAAAGGTGAAGTAGGCTCAGATGTAGATGGCACTTTTTGCATTGATCTTTGTGCCGTTGAATTTTACCGTGCAGCATTGGTCAATCTATCAATTAGAGGAACAAATCAACAATTCCTTATTTTTTTATTTGATAAAATATACCAAAACGGAGGTACGGACCAAACTGTAACTTCTGTGTACCGTTACACCCCTAATATATAGCATTTACATTAATCGTTCTTTTAAAACATCTCTCTTTTTCAAGCTGAAAGCTGTTTAAATCATCATTTTTACAGCCATTTCTGAGTTATTGTTTGTGGCGTTGTGTGCTGTAAAATTGGATACAATTTTTACAAAAAAGAAGGTTAGTGAGTGCATTTGTTTCACTCTGAAATCATTTTAACATGCATTTTGTTTACGTCTTATAACTTTGCAAAAGAAACAGTGGATCTTTTAATGTTTACAGATTGGCCACATTCGTTTCTATTGTAAGTGTCTCACTGTAAACCAAATTTTGGCTTTTTTTTTTGTTGGTAGATTGTACCAAAATATCTTTGAATCAAGTCCAATTTTTGTGTGTTCACATAGCAAGTGTGACACAAGTCACCAAGTTTCGTACCCTTCAGATTAATTAAAACTGTGGTAATCAACATTATGCTGTCAACAAATACTGTCAATTGAGCTTAACTTTTACAGAGCTCAGAATTTCCTTTTAAAGGAAATCAAAATTTCATTTGATTCAATCATGGACCCTTCTAAGTACCGTATCTTTCTCTTCGACGCCTCTTGACAGGTTATTACCGCGAGGGTTTCCTGCAGGTTCAGCACGCGGTGGACCGAGCCATCATGAAGGCCTACAACAGCACGACTGCGGCGGCCCTCTTCAAGGAAACGCAAGTGCTGCTGGCCCGCTTCCCTTACCCAGCGTTCATCTACGACGTCTTCATCCTGGCCATCCAGAACCAGCTGCCCCTGCTGCTAGTGCTCAGCTTCACCTACACGTCTCTGAATATCGTCCGCGCTGTGGTCCAGGAGAAGGAGAGGAAACTAAAGGTGAGGAACTTGTTGTGTTGAAAGAAAATAGATTATGTTGGTTTTGATGCAAGATAACTAACACTATAATCGTCTGTTGTTTATTGCAGGAGTACATGCGCATGATGGGTCTCAGTAACTGGTTGCACTGGAGCGCCTGGTTCCTCATGTTTTTCCTCTTCATTTCCATCTCCGTCTTCTTTGTCACTGTGCTCTTCTGTGTCAAGGTAAACAGAGGCACATTGGTGATTCAATCTGTTCTTTAAGTACCTCTTCCTTCTAGAATTATAATGTTTGCATTTCTTTGTTTGTTTTTTAACTCCTTGACAAGTAAACTTGAGGGTTGAGAATTGAGAACCAGTTTATATTCAGAACAAGTTCTACTTGTTCCACAAAAACACTGGAACCACAAATTTTTTTTTTCTGTGATGTTTAGTTCTGTTAACGTTTCTTGAAAATGTAATTTTTTTCACTGTTGTTTTCAATGTTGTACAACGTACTTAAAGGGATACTCCACTTTTTTTGGAAATAGGCTCATTTTACAGCTCCCCCAGAGTTAAACAGTTGAGTTTTACCGTTTTCGAATCCATTCAGCCGATCTCCGGGTCTGGCGGTACCACTTTTAGCATAGCTTAGCATAGATCATTGAATCTGACAAGACCATAAGCATCTCTCTCAAAAAAAAGACCAAAGAGTTTTGATATTTTTCCTATTTAAAACTTGACTCTTCTGTAGTTACATCGTGTACTGAGACCGACGGAAAATGAAAAGTTGGGATTTTCTAGGCGGAAATGATCAAATGATGAAACGTTAATGATATGACGCAGCGCCTGAAAATAGTCCCCAGCTCGGTAGACTATAGGGTCGACTATTTTCAGGCGCTGCGTCATATCATTATTTTTTTAAATATATATTTTTACCTTTTTTTAAAGGTATAGCGGAGGATGTTTTACTTCCTGGTGGGTAGTCTAAACTATTGGTCCTCCTAATTGTCAATCATTCTGGTGAATCAATCAAACTTTTCAAAAAGTGGAGAGGGCGGGTCTTATCTAAAATTTGGAAAGATCCTCCACTATACCTTTAAGGTATTATTGTAGTATAAAATTTAGACAAGTTAATTGTGTCCTCAAAAATAATGCTAATGAAATCGCTTTACAATAAGGTCCTATTAGTCAACATGCATTAACTAGCAATGAGCATAACATTTTTACAATATTTATTAATATTTGTGAACATTAGCTAATAAAAACTGTTTTTTTTGTAAGATCATGTCAACTGAGGTCCATTCAATAATATTAGCAGATACAACTTTTGATTTTAATAATGTTTTAGTAAATGTTGAGATTAGCATGAACTAAGATTAATTAATGCTTTAGAAGTATTTGTCATTGTTAGTTCATGTTAAATAATGTTGTTAACTAATATTAATAAATGGAACCTTATTGTAAAAATTAACAGAAAAGGAAAAAATATCAGATAAGAAATAGGAATAATTACTAAAATATAAAACACTAACACAACACTTAATACAAAGCTTATTATGTACATGTATAAGTCAAATAAATACTTGTATAAAACAAAAAAATATAAAGTTAGACTATAAAGTTGTTTTCTTTAATTTGTAATTTGCATGTATTATATGAAATTTGACCATAATAATAATCATAATAATACAATTCTCTCAACCAATAAATAAATAAATATAAATTCCTCAGCAGCAAAAATGTCTCGAATATTTTCATCTATATGTTTCTGTACACGACATTAGGAGTGCAATTAATTGTTAATAGATTCACTAAGGAATCTGAATCATCAAGAAAAATGGGAATTGATTCCCATCTTTAGTATTCCATACTATTTACTAGTTTTGTCAAAGAATCATAATGTGTATGTCTTGTTTTCTATCAGGCCAGTCCTAACGGATCGGTGTTGACCTACAGTGACCCCACGCTGGTGTTTTTCTTCCTGCTGGTTTTTGCCATATCTACCATTAACTTCAGCTTCATGATCAGTGTGTTCTTCTCCAGGGGTGAGTTCTCCATCTACTCTTATTATCGCAGAATGTAGTAGTTATTATGCTGTATTCTCTGTAGGACAATGATAGGACGCTCATGTGAACACACACGCAGCGGTTTTTAATCAAGCAGGCTTATTTCGGTGTAATAGACAAAGCCTCATAATCAGAGGTAAGATATAGTAGAACGTGAACGAGGAGCAAGAAAAGGTGACCAAAGGAATGAAGGCACAAAATAGGACGTGTTCGGTATATCTTTGTCTAAATACATGCACAAACATTATAAGTTACTTGGTAACACTTTACAATAAGGTTCATTAGTTAACATTAGTTAATGCATTAACTAGCATGAACTAACAGTGAGCAATACATTTGTTACAGTATTTATTAATCTTTGTTAATGTTAGTTAATAAAAATCCAGCTGTTCATTGTTTGTTCATGTTAGTTCACAGTGCATTAACTAATGTTAACAACTATACAACCTTTGATTTTAATAACATATTAGTAAATGTTGAAATTAATATTAACTAAGATTAATAAATGCTGTAGAAGTATTATTCATGCTTAGTTCATGTTAACTAATGAACCTTATTGTAAAGTGTTACCAGTTACTTATTGTTACATTCACACTTCGCATGCATAAAGCTTTTGAAAATCAGCTCTCCATTGTGCGTAACCTGCTCTACTTCTTTCTTTTCTCTGCCAAACGAAACCACCAACTGTGTAAATGCAGGTAACCAGCTATGGGAAAATGTTCAGGTTGCAGTTATTGACCCTTTTTGATGCTTGAAATGCTTTTAGTGAGTGAAGGCAGAACTCGTGGCTGGACTTCATTGCATTTGATTGGTGCTTGTGTGCATGGCGGCCCTCACCTGAGCTAATAATAAGATATGTATACCTGCTTTAAGAGGAGGCCATGAGATTCATCAAGCTTTAACTGTTCATCCTGATGAAAAGAAAGAATGTAAAATCAAAGGGCTGTTGGTGTACAGACCTGCCGCTTTAATCAGTTTTAAGGTGGCATTTTGTTCGCAACTTACTCGTTATGGAAACTGCACTGATTTGAGAATAGGTCTTTTTACTTGCAAAGGCCATTATGTGAAGCTTGATTGAAAAAGTGCATTTAATGCAAAAACTCTCCAAGTCTTGATTTTGTTTTTGGGATTTACTAGAATAGGTTTTAATGCTTGAATGTTCAAAAACACTTGATTTTCCACATATTAACATTGTCGCCTCTTCTCATTCTGTCATTAACGCTCTGTTTAGTTCCTGTCTCTATGAAGCTCCTCCTTCTGAAAAGCTCAGTGTGCTCTGATTGGTCGGCTGGATCAGTGTGTTGTGATTGGTCAAGCGCTTCAAGCGTGTTTCGCCCCTTTTCCATTGTCATGAAAATAACATCAAAATAATGCAAAAACTCCTCTTTTTTTTTTTAAAGAGCATATTAGTAATGTGCGCCTATCGGCGGGTCCACAACGCGCGTACACTCTGCTTATTACACACACAGGGACGCGCAGCAGCACACAAACTAGCCAAATATTACAAATAAAAGGATTACATTGTAAAAGATTATTTTTGTGTACATAAACATATGGTGGAATCCGACTTGTCCCGTAGATGGTCTGCTCGTTCCTCTCTGGAGACGAGTTCAGTCTTTTCACTATCAAACTCCGTCACGTAAATAGCGAATCCGCCATGGCGCGAGCGCAACTGGCTTTTAAAGGGAATGAGACTCTGATTGGTTTATTGCACGTTATGCCCAAAACACACCCATTACTCATTAAGAGAATAGGGACATTTTAGACCATGCACCGGCAGCACCGACCATTTTTCCCGTCGTTTAACTAGCAAAAGTGGATTCGGACACGTCCCTAAGTGCACATTAGACCATGCACTTAGATCGTTAAAATAGGGCCTTTAATCTTGCAGTCACTATTTGAGAAGGTTTTATTTTTGTGGTTTTCTACAGTTGATATATGTGATGTAGAACAAGGTTGGCTGTTTTTTTCTTCTGAAATCGAATCTGTGCGGTTCAACGACCTTATTCAAAAGCCTATAGAGACTTGTCCTCTTTTGGGTTTAGAGAGGCTGAAAATGAACCTTAATCAACATGTCCTGCTACTGCCCATTCAAACCCCAAATTACATATTGTTGAGTCTGAAGAGGCTCTCCGCATCTATGCGTCCCTTTGAGATCTGAATATAAAAATAGCCTAGTGTCGTTTTCTTCCATTTGTTGAACAGCAGTGCCACTCTTTTCTCCCATCACCTCTCTCTCTCTCTTTCACTCTTTTGTGGCTGGTTGAGGGTCGGAGGGAAGGATGTTCAAGGCCAGGGTTTGAACTCATTCACATGTCCATCCTTCAATCCCACACACTGAAACTCATGTCTGTCCAGGTCACATTCACCCAAAAATACATAAAATACATTGAAAATGTTACAAAAGATTTCAATTTCAAATAAAAGCTATTTTTTTTATTATGTTTTTTTTACTTTCTATTCAACAAAACATCCAGAAAAAAAATTCATCATGATTTCCACAAAAATATTAAGCAACTGTTTTCAACTTTGTTAAAATAAGAAATGTTTCTTGAGCATCAAATCAGCATATTTGAGTAATTCCTAGAAAAGGCAGGCTTCCATACATTTCTCTCTGAATTTACATTAATATAATGTGAAAAATAATGAAATGCTATTTCATTTGATTTTAAAAATAGAATAAACCATAAAAATAAGTACTATTTAAATATTAAAGTATTTATACACAATGGTAGTATTTATTTTGTTGCCTTTATTTAAATCTCTATAAATTATTATATTATAGTATTTTTATTTAGAGAATCAACATTTTGAATAACTGGAAATGGCACAAAAAAACATTTCCATTCACTTTACGGTATGATCATTTGTAGGGGAAATTGTGCCTAATTGACATAAAACACGATGCAAAACATTTTGAAGATCTTATGAAGGCATCTTAAAGAAAAATATAATTTCTTACTTTTTCAGTGCGTGTGACTTAAACATGTTCTTGTGATGTTTTCATATAATTGTAAGCACAACCTAAATTCCGGTGTCATTCTCTCCCATAGCGAATGTGGCGGCGGCAGCAGGAGGCTTCCTCTACTTCCTGAGCTACCTGCCGTACGTCTTCCTGTGGCCTCACTATGACCTGCTGTCACACGCCCAGAAAGTGTCCGCCTGCCTCATCTCCAATGTGGCAATGGCCATGGGAGCCCAGCTAATTGGCATGTTTGAGGGCAAAGGTCAGGGGGTCGAGCTAAACATGACACTATAGTTGCTCTAATAATGCTGCCATGCACCTGATGCTCATGTCTTATGTTGTCCTCAGGGACAGGCATCCAGTGGCATAACCTGTTTGATCCGGTAACGGTGGACGATGACTTCTCCATGGCCCAGGTGATCGGACTGCTTCTTCTGGACGCTGTGCTGTACGGTCTGGTCACCTGGTACGTGGAGGCGGTGTTTCCTGGAGAGTATGGAGTCCCTCTTCCATGGTACTTCTTCATACTGGTACGTATTTCATACGTGCACATTGTCTATAGCCATATTCTTGGTCACTATAAGCTGCATTGAAGACCTTGGGCCGGATTCACAAAAATCTTCTGAAGAAAAAAGTTTATTCTTTTTTTCTAAATTCGTATAAGTTTGTAAGAATGTTCAAGTTCTTAAAGGGACAGTTCACCCAAAAATGAAAATTCAGTCATCATTTACTCACCCTCATGTCGTTCCAAACCCATAAGACTGTGGTTCATTTTAAAAACACAAATAAAGATGTTTAATAAAAGAGGTTTCTCTCTCTTCATTGAACGTCCATATAAATTTCATTTTTGGGCTATCCCTTCAAGAAGTCAATTATTTTCTTAAGAACGATCAGATTTGATCCTAAAATCCATAAATTGTATTCCTAAAGTGGGAAACAAATCAGGCTTTATAATGGAAAAATCCCAAACTAACACCATTGATCTGAAGAACATTTTAAAAATCTCTAAAACTATTAAGAATCTTTTGTGGATTGGAAAGGTTCCATGGATGTTAAAGGTTCTTCACTGGAACCAACATTTTTTTTTAAGAATGTAGTCACAAGTCTAACTAGTCTTCTGTTTGAGTGCATTGATTATTTCCTCAATCCTCAAATTTCCTCGTGCTCATCACATGGGTTGGCGTTCTTGCGAAACTGGTCAAAACAGTCTTACTTTGGCCTTGTGAACTTGTCGCAGTGGTTAGCGGTTCACCTATGAGAAGTTTTTAAAGTGTGAGTGAGTGAGGACTGGAGTGCCTTGAACAGAGGCCCTTGAAAGACAGGAAGCATTTGCTCTCGGCAGGAAAACCTTGCTTTATGTCATCAAGACGGCCAGGAAGTGCGTGCACAACCTTATCTCCTGACATACAGGATTTACTGTAGGGTGTGAAGAGGGAGGGTACGAAGAACAGCGACTCGGTTTGTGCAGAGCTTTTGTTTATGTAGGACACCCGTTGCGTCAGTGCTTGTGTTTGCAGACTGGCTTATCATCGGGCCGGTAATAAAGACCCCGCCGGAGTGAAAGTGATATGGAACAATGGCCTCCTGGGTCACACCTATGACTCGGTGGTGTCTGGATGTCTAGCATGTTTATACACAAATGACTTGGTGTAACACAGTTGCTGTCTGAAACCAGCGTAAAGCTACTGTATTGATTATAGATAATTGCCATATTTTGTAGCCAAAATGTTGCTAATATGACCGCACCTTTGGACATATGATAATTTTAACATTTCCTCTTGTTAATGAGAGAAAACATGTGAATAAAGTTTTAGCGGCCCTTTATCGTGAAACTTTTAGCCATCATCAGGGCTCAACAGTGTGAGCGTTTTACTCACATTAGGTGTGTCCGAACTGCAAAATGTATTTAGGAGCATGTGTGTTAAAAAAAAAAAAAAAAAAAAAAATTAAGGTATTAAAAAAAAGGGTTGTCAAATCTTTGACCTCCTCATCTGCCCTCAGCCCTCGTACTGGTGCAGCAGCCCTCGTGTGGCCTTTCTGAAGGAGAAAGAGGATGACGAGGAAGCCGAGAAGGCGACGAAGGGGGAATTTATCGAAGAGGAGCCAGCTGGACTGGTCTCGGGGGTCAAGATCAAACATTTGGCTAAGGTATCGGATGCACCGTGGTTTGCATTAATATTATTAGATACACAGGGGACAGATGGAAGACTCTGTGTGTGTGTGTGTGTGTGTGTGCAAGGTCAGTGTGACAGAGACATGGATTTCCTCTATAAACTGTTGGAGAAGGTAAACATGTGGATCATTCTGTCGCAGGTGTTCAAAGTGGGCAATAAGACCAAGGAGGCGGTGAGGGATTTAACGCTCAACATGTTCGAAGGCCAGATCACTGTCCTGCTCGGTCACAACGGAGCGGGCAAGACAACCACACTATCAATGCTGACAGGTGAGAACACAGCAATTTAGTTTTTTAAGTTGTGTGACTGTCCCTCTCAAATTGCTTTGGGAAATGTGATTCTTTTTAGTGAGTCAGTTCATTTGAATGGTTCATTTGAATGAACTGGTTCAAATGATTCATTTGAATCATATCTGTATTGTGTTCCTTGAACAATGTACATAATCTGTTTTGTAGCTATTTAGCATTATTTTTATGATTTAGTTGAATTAAGGTGTTGTATTATAGGTTTAATAATTGTTTAGTGTAAATCTAAATAAAACAGCTCTTTTTTTAACTGAATAAAATATAATGATAATTTAAATCATTTTTGTCCTGTTAAATAATACGTTTTAAGATACTAACAAAAAAGTAGCTAAGTACTTGACTGTTTAATTACGTGACCAGACGTCCCGGGACAGTCCCGAAATCTAAGCTGTTGTCCCGAATCCCGAATCCGGCCCTAATTGTCCCGAAAATTATACTAAAGCAAAATCTTGAGTAGTTATTTTCTGATAAAACATTAAAAACTATCCGTGGAGGTTGAGTCGTCCTGCAGCCAGCCCCCGCCGGCTGCTCATTGGCTGCAGCATCTTTTGCAGCCGCGAGGACAGTGAATGTGCAGGTCGTAAAGGAGTGATTGATTGGTCGCGGCACTGTGTGCAAAAAAAAATACTTCGGCTGATGTCAGGTTACACAAAGCAAATCATCCACACAATTATTTAGTTTTCTTATTTAATGACTGACAATTTAGTTGTAGGCCAAATAATAATTTTGGCATAAGGCTTATTAGCGTTAGGCTATAGCCTGAAAAGGTCTGATTTACGCACTGTTACAACAGTCATTGTTTGTTTTTTTCACAATGACATTTGAGTTTATGATTTGAATGTTGTTTTATTGTGGCAGACTAAAAACTAATGACAGACTGTTGATCTTTGAATAAAAATATCTTTTATTACAGGCTATGTAGTCTAATATCATAGTAGGTACATATATTGATCATAATATCAATATAAGTTATATTATAAAAAGATCAAGCTTTTTTAAATATATCACAGTTTAGCAAATTTTTGTTTGCAGCTTGTATAGCTACAAGCTAGTGTAGCTTTTAATTTACCTTGAAAGTATGAGAAGCTTGAAGCTTATCTCTTAGCAGTTACACCATTGATTCTGCTCCTAGCTGTAAACAGTGATAACGGAGGTCAGTCAGAGTAGATCGCTTCTTTACATCATTCAAATTCTCTTTCTTTCTTCATTCCCAGGCCTTTTCCCGCCCAGCAGCGGCCGTGCGTACATTAACGGTTATGACATATGTCAGGATATGGCTCTGATCCGGCGCAGCCTGGGTCTTTGTCCGCAGCACGACGTGCTCTTCGACAACCTCACCGTCCGAGAACACCTGCTCTTCTACACGCAGGTAGACACAGATCACTCGAGGAGTTTTATAAATTATAAATTATAAATTATCGATAAAAATCAATTTCCATGTGGAGAAAATGAATGGGATTTTTAGATGGTTGCAGTCTGTTTAACATTGAGATGGATCTTTACATAGCTTGTTTCTTCTCTTCAGCTGAAGGGTTACCCTCGTGAAAAGATCCCCGATGAGGTCGACCGCATCCTTCGGATCCTTAATTTAGAGGATAAGCGTAGTGCGCGATCCAAGACCCTCTCTGGTGGGATGAAGAGGAAGCTTTCCATCGGCATTGCTTTAATCGGAGACTCAAAGGTCAGACAACGGAAACTTTGTTTAAACCACTGCTGTTTTATTTCACAGATATTTTATGTTTAGCAAATGCTTTCATGTCATATTTGTGTTAATTTTTAAAAAAACATCTCCATGTTTATCCAGGTTGGTTTATGCTACTTAGCATGGTAATGCTGGTTGTATAAGTTAGATGAGGAAAGGTTTCCTATTAGCGTTAGCCACTCAAATCCTGAAGAAACCCATTGTTTCCCTGTAGGTGGTGATGTTGGACGAGCCCACCTCAGGGATGGACCCCTCAGCCCGACGGGCCACCCGGGACCTGCTGCAGGGCGAGAAACGGGGACGTACCATCCTGCTCACCACACACTTCATGGACGAGGCCGACCTGCTGGGAGATCGCATCGCCATCATGGCCAGTGGGGAGCTCCAGTGCTGTGGCTCGCCGCTCTTCCTCAAGAACAAATACGGTGAGACCGCTGCAAGATCATGAGAGGAACAAAAAGAGGTTGTCACGAGTTGTTTATGCATAAAACGTGCTAGCGGAGATGATAGGAAGAGGTGGGTACTTGAGTAAAATGTGACATTTCCCAAGTCCAATATGGTGGCTATAGTAAATTTAGAGTAAAGTCGTGTTTTCAAGATGGCAATCACACAAACCAACTTGCTCCTGTAAGGGCTTTGCTTCTACCTAGAGAAGTCCCAGGGGGTTTTCAGACCTGTAGATCATTTGCTTTGTTCTGAAACAGGGACTTAATTTGTTATATAATGTTGCTTTTCCTTTTTGTTTTGGTTCGCTTTCACAAGGCAACATTTCAAAGCATACCAAAATTTGTAAGTCACATGTGAGTAAAAGCTGTCCACTTAATGGTTAGAGTTTCCTCTGCGTCATCCATCAAGATGATTGACAAGTTCGTTCCGTGAGCTTATTGTGGCTTTATCTGTAGATGTTGAGACACATAAACACTTGAATGTAGCTGTCATTCCCGCCCAGGGGTGCTTTTCCCAATAGCATCGTTAGCCAACTATGGTCGTAAGTTCTGTCGTTATCAGCATAGTTCAACGAGTCCGTGTTTCCTGAAAACATAGATCCAACAAAAATTTGCAAGTAGCATCGCAAAGTTGGAACGACAGCTCTCGACCTGTGATTAGAAGCAGAGTTTCTTGTTTTTATGACGTGGGCCTAATAAATCCTTATCTTGGGAAAAATAAGCAAGCTGACATTCATTACAATCTATATCTTTTATTTAGAATACATACAAATGTCTATTACGTCTTTTAGTTTGTCGAGATTTAAAGCACCGTGTATGAAGAGTGTGCATCTTTGTACGAGCTCTAATACTTAAGAACGAGCCTAGATTGAATCTAGAAATTAAGCAAAATAACTGAGGAAAATTTGAACAAGTCCTCAGATGCCATGTCTGTAATGTATAGCAAAACATCTGGTTTCAGGAAACAGTCGTGACTAGCAAGTTTGTTTCTTCAACGATGCATTGTACTATGGTAGTTAAGCAGTGAGTTACGTCATTGTACAGGAAACGCTTCCCTGACTGATAAATTATTTATATATAATATAATTTTTATATATAATTTTTTTTTAGGGCTGTGCGACGATTAATCGCATCCAAAATATAATATATGTGTGTGTACTGCGTATAATTATTTTGTAAATAAATACACACACACGCATGTACTGTATATATTTAAGAAAAGTGTTTATTTATACATAAAATATTTCTATATAATATAAATTATATATAAAAAAATATATAGCATATACATGCAAATCATGCATGTGTGTGTATTTATATTTATACAAAATAATTATACACAGTACACACACATGTAATAGTACACACACATATATTATGTAAACAAAAAAAAATTATTTTGGATGCGATTAATCGTTGCACAACCCTAAAATTGTATTTAAAATGAAATATATAGTTAGAGCGGGAATCAAGGCTTCGTCAGGACAGCATTCTTGCTTTCTCTTTGGTTTTGAACTGCAATCAACTAATGTGTTCACTCACAGAATCAGACACTGCTGCTTTAAATTCCCCATATTGAATAATTATACCGCTTGGTTTTCGTTGGCCCGTTGGGTCGGATTGCTTTCTCACCTCAACCGAACTGCTCGTTAAGGTGATCTCGGAGAGATTGTTTTGGTGTGGATCCGAGTGCGATAGCCATGTTCACATATGCCTAAACGAACCGAACTAATGGAGAAAACACACCGGGTTCCAATCAAGCTTGGTGTGAAAACGCCCTCAGAATATTTTTTTAAATTTATATTATTTATCTAAACCTATCCTCTTGTACTTCTCTCAGGTGCTGGTTACCACATGGTTATCGTAAAAGATGCATTTTGTAACGTGTCTGAGATCACCCGTCTAGTCCACATGTATGTGCCTGATGCCACTCTAGAGAGCAGTGCCGGCGCTGAACTCTCCTACATACTGCCCAAAGAGAGCACCAGCCGGTAAGACAACACTCAGACACAGCACATATTAGATGCCTGGTTTTTTAAAGTAGCGTGTTGAAACCATATATTGCTTGCAATGCATACATTGTCATCACATGACTTCATAATTTAGCATTTTTAATGCAGCGAGTGGCGTGCTATTATTATTTTAGATGATCCAATTTTGTGTCTATTTGAATGAGTCAAGTACATTGCATAGTGGGATATGATATATTTCATGTGGTGTGCTCTGGTTGTGTACTACAGATTTTGGCAGATGTGGTAATTTGCATAATATAATTTGCATACATTGAACTGCATAAAAAAAAAAAATCATGTGCAGTATTTTAGTATGCTGTTGCAAATGCACCTTTGTTTGAAATCCTGTGCTCCAGTCGAATCCTGCTGAAATCATCCTTACATCTGATTTTGAAGAGGTTGTGTTATTTAACATCAAGGTCCTCATCATCAGTGTCTTTAATCAATAACCTCGATTGCACAAACTCAGCTGGTACTTATAAGCGACAATGAATTATGAAAAAAAGTACCTTGGTGTATACAGATGAATGAAGCGCATGAGGCTTCAGTCTTGGGTTTGATTCTTGTGAGCTGCCATAGCAACAGATGGACTAAATTTACCCATTGATCTGTTTTTCAGTGAAGGTCTTGAAACAACAGTCTTCTCTGTTCATGACACACGCGTCTTTCTCCTCAGCGACTCTCTGAATCTCCTCAGTGAGAGAAAAATATCATAAAAGCACTTTGTAAAAGAAATGCTTCACCTCAAAAGGAAAATTATGCCATTTTTGAACCTCAATGTTCCTGAATGTACAAAATGTTTGTGTTTTCGTGGAACCAAGGTTATTATCGTAAAGCAGTTCAGCTAGTTGCCAACATTTTTCATTTTCTTTTAGTTTAAGTTAAAGCACTGAAAATAACTCAAATTAAAACTATGGACATAATTATTTTAAACAATTTTAAAAATGAAAAAAATGAAAAAATAACTTAACATTTAACTTAAACAAGAACAGAAAATATAAAAATGAAATTTTATTCAAAATATTAACAAAAACTATTATAGCATCTCAATTATACTAATTTAATACTATACTAAAATTAAATAATACAGAATTTGGATGATTGCCAGCAGCTTCAAGAGCCAAAAAGGATAAAATATGTGGTACATCATACAAGCTTTGAGTGACGTGAGAATTATACATTTGCATTTTGTTGAACTGAAATGAATGGATATGGATGGACTCACTGGATATCTTTCTCTCCAGTCTCAGCAGTTTCAGCAGTTCTTGACTGTCCTGTCTGTTGAGGCTTGAGTTTGCACTGCGCTCTCAGATCTGGTGTTTCTCCGCAGGTTTGAGCTGCTGTTTGCTGAGCTGGAGATGAATCGAGACGAGCTGGGCATCGCCAGCTACGGGGCGTCCGTTACCACCATGGAGGAGGTTTTTCTCAGGTATCTGACCACAAGAAAAGTCTCCTATTGATAAAAGCTCCAATTTTTATTCAGTAAAGTTTTTGGAGTTGTGACATAATGTTGATCCCCATCTTTTTCATTTAATATTGTGTTCCGGTTTTCCGCACTGAATTAGAGCTCTGTGAGAAACTGATTTCCCACCGGCTCTTGACTCACACATATTTTTCCCCTCCCTGCTCCTGCCAGTGTTATTTTAGGATTATTTATTTATTTACTATTGTATAACTTATTAACATTTTGAATTAGTTTATAATTGTATATTTTCTGTTTCATATTTAAATTGTATTATGTGCTTTTTTGTACTTTAGATTATTTTTTCATATTTGTATATAGCTTTAATTTATTTGAATTTCAGTTTTAGTCGTTTAAGTACTTCAACTTCAACTTATTTATTGCAATTAGTTTTCAAGGCAACATTTCAAATTGTTCATCTAATATTTTAATAATACAGCTGAACAAAAACAATTATTAATAGTTTTAATGAACAATAACAACACTGGGCTCCTCTTCATAAACAGCTTTTCATGTTTACATATTGTCTCATAATAAACTACGTGAATATGTTTGCTGAAATGTAAACATGAAAACGGATGTGGAAAAACGAATTAATTGTTTAAATTACCATTTTGTAAACAGTATGTTCCCTGATTTTAACACTGACCGTCCACTTTGAAATCATGCCACGTATTCTGAATGCTTTTAGAAAAGAGACAGGATCTCTGTAAACACATTAGCAACTAAAAAGAATCACTTAATTGGATATATGAACTGATTCTTTTAAAATAATTGATTTGCAGGGCTTCTTAACCAACCATGTTATTGAAAACACATCCTGCGTGAACATGCTCAATCTCTGGTGTGTCATTCAGAGAAGATTTTCTAATCAATTCTCCTTCACATTCACAAAACCTTTTTCATGATGGATTTGGAGAGCTTAAACGCAGTCCTGAATCTTCAGCCATTAGCTGTAGGACAGGGTTCGGAGTGACAGGTTACAGTGACATCATTGCTTTCTCTCCTTCAGCATCATTTCTCTGAGCTCTTCTACGTTTTATATAACCACTTCTGTGTAGGCACATTGAATGGCTGTCCAGCTGTGTTCCAGTAACAGCCACTTTCATGCAGATCCTCATGTTTGTTTCGTCTTTTTATGTAACCGTGTGTGATTGCGTGCGCTCAATCTCTCAGGGTCGGGAAGCTCGTGGACTCCAGTCTGGATATTCAGGCCATCCAGCTCCCTGCTCTGCAGTACCAGCATGAGCGGAGGTCACATGACTGGACCATGGACGACTCCAGCAGCATCAGCGGCATGACTGACGTGACGGATTTCACCGACAGCGGCACTATGATCTCAGAGGACTGCTCCAATATCAAACTCAACACCGGGGTCAGTGCTTTTAGCGCTTCGCAAACTAACTGAGCTTTTTTAAATGAGGTGATATTACTTTTTTAAGCAGACATTAAAGGTGCAGTAAGTGATTTCTGAGAAACGCTGTTGATATTTGAAATCACCAAAACAAACATGCCCCCCAAAATGTTGAAATCTTGATAGCTCCGCCCCCAAATTCACGAACACACTATGCGACATAGGCACTAATGAGTGTATACGCCCCTTACTGCTGATTGGCTACAAGTGTGTTTTGGTGCTCTGTCCGATCCACTTTCCACCGCATTTCTCAGAAATCGCTTACTGCAACTTTGATCCTATAATCTAACGAGAAACCCAAGCCAGAATATTATAGACACGTGGATTATAGAGCCATGCAATTACCTGTCAGCGACTTTTGTACCACTCACAATACTATATAAAAAAAAAATAATAATAATAAATAATTGCATACATTCACCTCTTGATCCCACTGTGCGTTTTCCAGGCTTTTTGTTCTCTAATAACAAAATACAGCAGGAAATTAATAAAGAAGAATTGTTTTATTTATCAGCTCAAGGTCAGAGAAAGGAGGTGCTTCAGAAAATGTTGTTGAGGAGGTCACATTAAGTAGTGGTTGTTTTATTTTTGTTTCTGTTTTATAAAGGTATTGCAGTCCTGTGTGGGACATTTTATATAGTTTAATACCCTTATTTATTTATTTATTTATTTATTTTTTGCATTAACATCAAGTAAAATTGTTAGAATTAAAAATCAATTATTTAATTATTTTAAACTGTAAAAAAAAAAAAAAAAAAATCTAGTATGGGTTACAGGGTTGAAAGTACTAAATGTTTTTGTCTAATAATTTTTCGTACAATAGCTTTGGTATTTTGGTTACTTTGGTTACTTCTTTGAGGTGTGAGACTTTTATGCAGTATTTTTTTTAATGACCATTTTCTGTGGGAGAATAAAGTTTGTTTACTATATATATATATATATATATATATATATATATATATATATATATATATATATATATAGAGAGAGAGAGAGAGAGAAAAAAAAAATATATATATATATAAATAAATATTTATTTATTTATTTATTTATTTATTTATACATACACAGGCATACTATAGAAATATCATCAAAAATCATAATATATATATATATATATATATATATATATATATCATCAAATATATATGCATCATCAAACATATATACACACACACACACACACATTATGTAATGTTATGACAGCTCTAATTGTAATATATTATAAAATGTAATTTTATTCCTGTGATCAAAGCTGACTTTTCAGCATCATTACTCCATTCTTCAGTGTCACATGATCCTTCAGAAATCATCCTGATATGATGATTTGATGCTCAAGAAACATTTCTGATTCTTTGATTAATAGAAAGAACATCAAAAGAACAGCATTTCATTTATTTGAAATAGAAATCTTTTGTAACATAAATTGAATGTGTCTTTGCTGAATAAAAGTATTAATTTATTTATAAAAGGATTAAGATGGATGGATGGATAGACAGAATAGTGGTTCTCTCTTTTTGGCATTTACTGTTTTTATAAACATTATTTTCTGCATGTTTTTATCCTCAGGCCAGACTCTATATGCAGCAGTTCTACGCTATGTTCCTGAAGAGGGCGCTCTATAGCTGGCGCAACTGGAAAGTGATGGTGGCTCAGTTCCTGGTGCCGCTCATCTTCACAGTGGTGGCTCTAGTGGTGGCCCAAACCGTCCCTAGGAGCCATAACTCGCCCCAGCTCCGCCTGGCACTAAAGCAGTACGGCCCTACCCACGTACCTGTGGCCTTAGATGCCCACGCTGGGCCGTTGGCTGCAGCTCTGGCTAAGGTCTATGCCACACAGCTGCCTTCCGAAAGAGCCACTGCTGACACTAATATAACAGGTAACGCTGCTCTTATTGTGCTAGTGTGATACGCAGTAGCTGCCTTGACAACATCCTAACATCCTAACGTTTGTCTGTTCAGATTTCTCAGAGTACGTGCTATATAACGCCATGCGGGAGGGCGGAGCTTTCAACGAGCACTGTGTGGTGGGCGCTGCTTTCAGGGGCAGATCCAGGAAGTACGCTGAGATCATCGGCTACTTCAACAACCAGGGCTACCACACCTCCGCATCGGCGCTCATGCTGGTTGACAACGCTCTCTACAAGCTACTAGCAGGACCCAACGCCTCTATCCGCACTGGAAATTACCCCATGCCCCGCAACATGTCCGAGGCGGCGCAGAGCCAGCTGTCTGAGTACGTGCCAGCTTTTGGACTCCATTTCATGTTTTCCTAAATTCCATTTTAGCTTTTCCCAAATTCTTTGTTTTTCTGGATTCCGTCAGTAAATTTTAATCATCAAAAAGAATGTCTTATCAATCTAATTCATAAAACTTCATTAACTTGTTAACATTTTAACAATAACAGGGCCCTAAGAAAATGCCTTTTAGTTGTTTTTGTTTTTTTCCAGAAATTCTGTTTTAATTTTCCTGGATTCTGTGTTTTATGGTATAATACTTATGAAAAATGGTGGTAATCAAATTAAGGCATAAAACTTTAAATTAATCTTTTACAACATAATCAAATGAAAATGTAACATTTTTAGCAAGAAGTGTTGCAAAACAGAGTTAAGATCTTTGCAATCTTGCTTTTCTGCGTTTTCCGTAACAAGCATTTTGAATGGTGTTTTGACAATTCAGAGCCATCGAATTACGAATACGAAAAAAAACGCATGCGAAAATTTCAGACTCCGTGTGTAAGGACCTTATTATTGCTTTAAGAAGTATGTGTAGTAGACAAATATGTAGCTGAAACACATTGCATAATGCAGACTTCATGTTTAAACCGCAGTCTTTTTACAGTATAATATAGCAATTTGAACAAACCCAGAACCCTAAGTTAACTTGGCACATTTAGCTGTTTGGTTGTTTCATCGATCTTCCATTTTTGTCTCTACAGGGGTCAGACAGGCTTCGCCATCGCCATAAACCTCATGTACGGCATGGCGTCATTAGCCAGCACCTTTGCCCTGCTCCTCGTCTCTGAGCGGTCGGTGAAGTCCAAGCACTTGCAGCAGGTCAGCGGGGTCTACCTCTCCAACTTCTGGTTCTCCGCCCTGCTGTGGGACCTCATCAACTTCCTGTTGCCCTGCCTGCTCATGCTGGTCAGTATGAACGTGCTGTCTAGGACAGTACTTCTTAATCTGGGGGCCTCATCACAGTTGCAAGATGGCTCAAAATGTTTTAAAATAAGACAAAATGTGATTTAAAATGCACTAAAACAGCTCAAATGTAAGCTGATGTCATATATTTCTTATTTTAATAAATTCCCTCATTTTTTGTTTGTGAACCAATGTTCCCACAGTCTTGGAAAACCTAGACATTTTAAAAGTTCCATTTCTAGACCTGGAAAAGTCATCGAAAGTAAAAGTCATGGACACTTATATAACCAATATATATATTTTATTGAAATGAAATTGCTATTTGTGAGTACAAAAATAATTTGTGATAATAAAAAGTGCAAACTCTGAAGAACATTTCAGTTTTTTAAAAAATTATGGAATTGTATTATTTAAATTATTTAGAATCATTTTATTTTATAAGTATTATAAGTAAACGGTATTAGAAAAATAAAGAATAATATTTAAATAAATATTTAACTGTTAAATTCTAGTTATTTTGCCACTCCTAGTCTCTGCAAACAAAAAAAAAGTTTAAAAAAAGAGCAGCTTTGTCTTTACTGCAGACGTACCAGAAATATCTTGGGGGTCCTTCATATGTTTTACAAGGGAGTCAAAAAAATTGAGAACCACTGGTCTAGGACATATTTATCATTTGACATGCAAGAACAACATATTGTCTCAGAACTTCATAGACCTTAGTCCCAGCAGGCGGCATTTGAAAAAGAGCCTGTGTATATTCTGTGGAAAAATGCTCAAGAACTGTTAACGGAATCCTGGGATTAAATTAGAACAGGTTCTCTACTATGTCGTCTGCTCTGACTGAATGTCTATATGTTCAACTAAGCTCAACATTCTTGACGTGTTTGTTTTTTTTCTCTCAGGTGGTCTTCCGAGTTTTTTCAGTAAAAGCGTTCGTGGCCGACAACCACCTGGTGGATGTTCTACTGTTGCTGCTTCTGTATGGCTGGGCGGTGATTCCCCTCATGTACCTGCTCAGCTTCCTGTTCTCCACGGCAGCCACAGCCTACACGCGCCTCACCATCTTCAACATCATCAGCGGCACCGCAACCTTCCTCGCGGTCACCATCATGACCATACCTGGTGAGAAACGCATGTCCACACTCGTACGCTCAGAATGCTTTTCATTTCTTGCAAGAACTTGTATTTACACACCTCGTGTTCTTGTGGTCCAGAGCTGAATCTGCTAGACCTCTCCCATATCCTGGATAAAGTCTTCCTGATCTTCCCGAATTACTGCCTGGGCATGTCCTTCAGCGAGTTCTACCAGAACTACGAGATCATCACCTTCTGCACCTCCAGTATCTTTGCCGACTACATCTGCAAGTACTACAGTGAGTGATCGGTTCTGTTTCTGTTTCCACAGTGAATTGTCCAAAATTGATGAATATGATGGATGATTAGAAATGATAAATTGATGTTAGAAATAATGGTTAGTTAGATATGAAGAGTGGATATATGGTTAGAATTGATGGATGTATGGTTATATATGATAGATGGATGTTAGATATGAAGAATAGAGGGTTAGATATAACGAATGAATGGTTAGATATGACAGATTATGGTTACATATAATGGATGGATGGGTGGATTGTTAGATATGATAGATGGATGGATGGTTACATAGATATGATGGATGGATGGTTAGACAAGATAGATGGATGGTTATATATGATGGATATGATGAATGGATGGATGGTTAGATAGGAAGGATGGATGGATGGGTAGATATGATGCATACGATGGATGGATGGGTAGATACGATGGATGGATGGATGGATGGATGGATGGATGGATGGATGGATGGATGGATGGATGGATGGATGGATGGATGGATGGATGGATGGATGGATGGATGGATGGACGGATGGATGGATGGTTGGATACGATGGATGAATGGGTAGATACGATGGATTATGGTTCGATATGATGGATGGATGGTTAGATAGGATGGATGGATGTCTGGATGGTTAGATACAATGGATGGAAGGATGGGTAGATATGATATAACTTCATGTTAGATATGATTGATGGATAGATATGATGGCTGGATGGATGGTTATACGATGGATGGACGGTTAGATATGATGGCTGGATATGATGGATGATTAGATATGATGGAAGGATGGATGAATGATTATATATGATGGTTATATATGATACATGGATGGTTGTATGTGATGGCTGGTTATATATGAAAACTAATAATAAATAATTAGCCTATTATTTCCCTGTCGTTTAGTTGCGTTGGATTTGGTGCCGACTCATCTTAGGAATTTCACTTGGCTAATGTAAATGTGAAGCTGTGGACACTAAATCTTCTGTTCGGCCTGTTTTATGTAACATGTTAGCCTGTGTGTGTCCATGCTAATTAAATCATCTGCCATGTTTGCTGTCTTGATGAGCTACGAGATTGAAAATCCTGATTTCATTTGATTGTTGGTAAACCTTTTGAATCTTAGCATCATCTGGCGCCTTTAATGGCGGACTGTGTTGTCTTTCTCATTGTCGTCTGCAGACATCACGTATCAAGTGAACTACTTTTCCATGGACGAGCCCGGAGTGGGCCGCTTCCTGGTGGCCATGTCCCTGCAGGGTGTCGTCTTCATCGCCCTGGTCTTCTTCATCGAGCTCCGGTGCATCCGCACGCTACTCAACCTCTTCAGGAGACGCAAGAAGGTGGGAGAGGAGAGAAAATATGCTGCCAAAAAAATATTATTGGTTTGTATGTTAGCAGTCACAATCACGGGTGTGTGTTTTTGTCAGGCTCTACTGTTGGCAGAAGAAGCTCTTCAGCCCGAGGACAGAGATGTTGCCGAGGAGAGGAAGAGAGTTTTGGATTGCCAGCCAGTGGTTGAATCCATGGTGGGCAGCCCACTCATTCTACAGGAGATCAGCAAGGTATGCCGTCACATAGTATTATTTGGCTCCAAACTACTGTGTGTCAACGTACTGTATTTACCATAAGGTTTCAATTTCCACTGGTCTATATTTTCCCACCATTTTAAGGTTTGTTGATGGATTAAGTTAACCTACAGATTCCATCAGTGAGAACAGATTTTTGCAATGATTTAATCTAGTGACATGCAAATTCCACTTTATCATTGCCCTGAAAACACCATTTTAAATTGGTCACAGCATCATCTACTTATTTAGTTTACTGTCATTGTCCTTTTCTCCTCCTTTGCCTAAGATCTGTGGTTGTGTTTCACTAGGTATATTCAGGCGGGCAGACGCTGTTAGCAGTGGACCGTTTGTCCCTGGCTGTTGGGAAGGGTGAGTGCTTTGGTTTGCTGGGATTTAATGGAGCAGGAAAGACAACGACATTCAAAATGCTGACGGGAGATGAAAGCGTAACCTCAGGGGATGCCTTTATTGACGGCTACAGCATCCTCCGAGATGTGAAAAAGGTTGACCATTTTGTTATCTTATATTTGACACTTCATATAAAATATTAAGTTCCTGAACACTGGAGATTTACATTTGATATTTTGACATTTTTGATCATAGTTGGCATATGTGAATGATGTATGATTCAACACGGTGTTAAATATGACTTCGCTTCAGGTGCAACAGAGAATCGGCTACTGTCCCCAATTTGACGCTGTACTGGATCACATGACAGGGCGGGAAACCCTGAGCATGTATGCCAGACTGAGGGGCATCCCAGAGAAGTATACCACCGCCTGTGTAGAAAACGTCCTGCGCTCGCTACTGCTCGAACCTCACGCTGACAAACTCGTCCGCAGCTACAGGTATGAACCTGAGACCTGAGAGAAAGAGGATGGATGGTTAGAAATGAAGAATAGATGGTTAGATGTGATGAATAGATGGTTAGATATGATGAATATATGGTTAGATATGATGAATAGATGGTTAGATGTGATGAATATATGGTTAGATGTGATGAATAGATGGTTAGATATGATGAATAGATGGTTAGATGCGATGAATAGATGGTTAGATATGATGAATAGATGGTTAGATGCGATGAATAGATGGTTAGATATGATGAATATATGGTTAGATATGATGAATAGATGGTTAGATGTGATGAATAGATGGTTAGATGCGATAAATAGATGGTTAGATGTGATGAATAGATGGTTAGATATGATGAATAGATGGTTAGATGTGATGAATAGATGGTTAGATGCGATAAATAGATGGTTAGATGTGATGAATGGATATGATATAGATATTTTATAAGGGTGGATGCATAATTAGATATGAGGGGGGATTATAGATATGATGAATGAATGGTTAGTTGTGATGAATGATAGATTGGTGGTTTAGAAGTAAAATCAATTGTTTGTGAAATGTTGTATTCTAAGTTGTCTATTGGTTCTTCTGCACAGTGGTGGCAATAAGAGGAAGTTGAGTGCAGGCATGGCTCTGATTGGTGGGCCACCCGTGATCTTTCTGGACGAGCCTTCCACTGGCATGGACCCCGTGGCCAGACGGTTGCTTTGGGACGCGATCACACGAACCAGAGAGTCGGGCAAAGCCATCATTATAACCTCACACAGGTAAGTCACACATCTCCTGACTAACACAGATATGAACTGGAAATGAAAAGAGCATTTTGCAGCAGAACAAACCCCGTCTCATTGTCTCTCTGCAGTATGGAGGAGTGCGAGGCGCTGTGTACTCGACTGGCTGTCATGGTCAACGGCCAGTTCAAATGTCTGGGCAGCCCACAGCACCTGAAGAGCAAGTTTGGGAGCGGTTACACGCTGCTGGCCAAAGTCCGTGTGGAGACCGAGATAGAGGAGATGGACCTTCAGCTCTTCAAAGACTTCATTGAAAACACCTTTCCAGGTATTTAAATGACACGCTTTGTATTTCCGCTGGACAGTTGGACAGTTTTGAAACCTTTCACCTGATGGCTTTCATAGGGAGTTCACTGAAGGATGAACACCAGGGGATGGTCCACTATCACCTGACTGACAAAACTCTTACCTGGGCACAGGTACGTCTCAGTGCTTACCCAGACTTTCCCAAATGTGCAGTTTCCCACAATGCAATGCTCTGTACTTGACCTTCCATTTATAGTTTGATCTCGGCTGCATTTCAAATTTAAATTTAGCCTACTTTTTCATACGAGACATTTTTTTTGTGATTTACCTTTTGATTCAATTTTAAAATGTAGACATCAGTTTTTGTTTACCAAAAACAACACTTAAAACAAACTATATAAAGTTATAGTCTAAGGCCAAAGCCTTAAAGAAGAAATTAATTTTTTGTATATATTGTCGTGGAAATCCTCAACTAAATCTGGCTTCTTACTACAGTATCTCGAGGTAATTCCCTGAATACTTACAATACAATACAATACTTCCCTTAAGTAAGGTGACAGCATCACGTCAAGAAGCCACTATCACTACCTCAATCACACTTGAGCTGTTTCTTTTGTTGTCTTTTGAGCGTAGAATCTTTAGTACTTCTATTTCTCAGCTGCGCAGAATATATCTGACACAACTCCCAAGTTTCTCTTTGAAGAAATCACGTTTTATTTACGGCCGGGCAATCACTGGTCACAGCAACCAAGTGAAACTCCTGAACAAAAGATACATGTACATTTAAATCTTACAATTGAGTAAAAATCAATATCACTCAAGTCTTCTTCATTGTGATTTGCTCTGGTGATGAGTTTAAAAATTATCTAAGCTAATCACATGACTGTTAGTTCTACTGTGTTAAGCAAGTCTACATGGTCTTTGACCTGAGCATACTTATTCTCCATTTTTCTGTACATTTCATGCTGAAAATACCCTTTTTACCATTTCTGAGGCCATTACATAAAATATTTGTATCACAATATATATACATAAACAAGTATTAAGTATTGTATTGATTTAAGAATTCAGGGAATTACCTCAAGATACTGTAGTAAGAAGTCAGATTTAGTTGAGCATTTCCATGACGTATGTATGTATGTATACATATATACATATGCACACACGCACACACACATATGTGTGTGTATATGTGTGTGTGTATGTGTGTGTGTATATATATATATATATATATATGTATGTATGTATGTGTGTGTGTGTGTGTGTGTGTGTGTGTGTGTGTGTGTGTGTATATATATATATATATATATATAAAATATAGAATGCAGTATGCTAGTTGTCTATTTCAAACATAACCAGTATTAACACGAAAATCTCTCTTTACTGACTCTTTATTTTGATCGGGCCAAAAGTAGATTTTGTTTTTATGCAAAAAAAAAAACAATTTGATGCAAAATAAAAAAATGCAAACGAGTAAGCATATGCTAATATTTAATTCCATCGATCTTTAGTTGAATGAAGTTTAATGAAGAAGACGACATGTTTAGTGTGTACTTGCATACAGATGCCCCTGCATAATGGCCGCTCGATAGACAAGACCTCCACGAGAAGGCACAGTTCGCACCGTAAACGCACTGATAGGACACGTTTTTAACATGTCATTTTGTCTCAGGTGTTTGGGGTGCTAGAAACAGCCAAAGAGAAGTACAGCATCGAGGACTACTGCGTCAGCCAGATCTCTCTGGAACAGGTGTTTCTCGGCTTCGCCCAGTTCCAACACTGCGCTGAGGCCTGCAGGAAATGACACGCTGAAGCCCCGAGGGGGCGGCGCTCCTTCACCTGCTGAGTAGGAGGTTCATCCTGGGCTGACTGACTCCCCGTCAAACTATGGACATTGCTCAGGTGTCTCTTTTCACGCGTTTCTGACATTATCATACATGCATAACACTTCCAGACTCAAGCACTGTGTGTGTCGCACAGAGGCAGGACCACTAACTCAAGACCTTGGCCAGTAGGGTAACCGTATTTAAAGTCTGTCTGTGCGTTTGGGGACGGTTTGAGTTTCAACGGGAAGTTCGTCACACTCTGAAATACTCTGAATTTTAATCTGTGGGTCTTGCCTGAAAGGAAGTGGTGTTTGTTCATCATCTGTAAGCGTGACAGACCAGATGTCTCATTGTGTACGATTACTGTTATTTATGAATTACTTTTTTTGTTTGTTTCTCTTCACCTGTTTTCCACTGTGGTCTTATGGCTGAAGCCACTTACACTTCACCCCCTTTATGATAAAATGCGCAAAAAGGGGCGGAAATATTGAAAAATGCGATGTCCAAAACAAAAAAGTCTAAGCAAAAAATGCTGCTGCTTTGGGTTTGCAATAACAATAGAAAATAAAAATTACAGGAAAAGTTAGTGAATATAAAATGATCAATTTTATAGAATAGCTTTAGGTCATTTTTAGAATTTATCCAATAGCTTTATTCCCCTTATTTTGGCATTTATAGTCAGTTATTTGTGATATTTGAATTCATCTTCCAAAAAAACCTAAAAAAAACAAGGAAATCATTCTAGTAATAGACGGTTTGTGTTATGTATGTCAAAATAAGTCACTTTTTAAAAAACAAATTTCGCTGCTAAAAGTAACTCCAAATTCCTTAAGACCACAAATGTTTTAATGCTTTTTTCCCTTCACATATCCAGTTATGATTTTTACCAGATTGTGATTTTTTTTTTTTATATATATATATATATTTTTTGAATAGTGCAACATGGGCTATGTGTAATTCCGCAGATGAACACTAGAGGATGTACAGTGCACCTTTTTAACGTCTGCATCAAACTGAATGTCTTTAGATACACACTAATGTTCGCTTGTATGATGAGAGTCTGTCACAGAGCAAAAAACACAACATTTATAGAAACTTTAGCTTGTTACTGTGGTTTTGGATTCATCCTGTTGTGTTCTGTTGCACTACTGATGTGGACCAATTCAATCGCTGTCAGAAAGATCCATAAAAGAGCTCACAGAAACATGAAGTATCGCAAAGCCAAGGATTTAATGTAAGAATCATTTTGTGCAATTGTTTGTCAAATAATTATCATTGCATTGAAGGTTTTTATATAACTACGAGAAATTTGTTCTGCTTGTACTTCATGCTGCTTGGCTAATTTCTCCAATGCTTTGCACATTGTTATGCTCTTGATTGATTCTACAATCAGTTTAACCTGCGTCAGTCCACATTTCCGTCCAGATTCATGTTAACTGAATGTACTTAATTCATAGCGAAGGAAAAAAAACGCAGGCTCATTCGTCACCTTAACCTCGTACACTCTGACATACTAAATATAAAATAGGGCTTTAAGGTGACTGACCACAAATAGTTTCTTTTCTATGTTTTTTCTATGTTTATTGGTCTGTTTTGCACAGTGCTCTGGCTGTCGTGTCTGAACTGCTTGTTTGAAACTGAAACATTGCATTTTGAGAATTGAGAAAACAAACTTGACAATGGAATGATGACAATGTTGATTAAAAATGGTCAAAACATAATGCAAAAAGGGAATTTACATAATTGTAATCTTGTGTACTGTAGGCTATCACTCAATTAACCTGTGAGAAATGTAAGTATTGTCATTTTTCCTTTTTTTTATTATTAAATCAGCCTTATGCAAAGGAATTGTGTTTAACATTTGTTTTCTTTTTGATATCCTACAGACCCTTTCTCAGTTTGATGACTCATTTCTGCAATTATTAACATCTAAATCTAATTAACCCTTTTTCACTATAAAGAGCCTTTTATTTATTTATTTTTTGCGATGGAAAGGTTCCATGGATATTAAAGATTCTTCATGGAACCATCAATGCCAAAAGTTTAAAACCCGTGTCAGTATTGTTCTGGAAAAAAAGGAGGCTAGAGTTCATTTCGTAGACTTTTACGAGTATATGGGTTGACGGTGAAGACATTCCGTATCTTGAACTGAAATTCACCATAATTCACCTTTTATGTTCTCAGACCTGCTAGCACAAGTGTACAACAATCAAAACAGTCTCCATGTTCCTGTCTACCCCTGACACAGTTAGCAATAAAAGCTAATCATCCTCAGACAGGTGAAGGTTCAGCCATGGGAAAGGAGGACGAATGGCAACTGTCTTTCAGTACAGCGGCACAATTTAGGTATTTAGACTTACTTGTAAATATCATTGCATTTGATCAAGTGACTAACTTTACTTTTTGCCATAATTTTTGCTCAATGTCTTTTGAATCAGTTGGTGTTATTATTAATGAATGTCAATTCTTCTCAAGTTCACATAGCAGAGGAACCACATGTGAAGTTCATCACATTAACTATCAACATGATACACTATGGTTTTGATATATTGCAGTACAGAGCTGTTGCCTAGGTATAAAAGTGTATTGCACAATGTTAAATAATCTTTGGTCTGATCTGATCTATTGCAGGTGTTAAAACAGCTGTGTAATATAGTGATGCAACCTTCCTCTTGATGCAGTTGGCCATCAATAAATCAGGCCAAATAAACAGTAAAACTGAACAGAGGAAAAACGTTGCTCTTTCTGCTGAGAATGAACCATTTATAGTTGATTTTTATTGCCATTTTTTATTGCCATTTTTTATTGCCATTTATATAGTACCTAATGGTATTAGTTCATGTTTGTTTTAAGACAATAGCTGAACATCTGACCAGTGCAAAATGATTAACACAACAGGGTGAATAGGAAAAGTGTTACAATAGCTATTTCCATCCATCTATTTTTATGCAAATTTTGGGATATCGTATTAAAAAAATGCTGGATGCAAATGACAAGATGCACATACATTCTAAAAAAAATTAGCAAAAAAAAATGTATATTCAAGTTCTGAGCCACAATGGCTTCCCCGATTTTTATTATACTGATATTTTGCACCAAACACATAGAATAGAAACACTACTTTATTCGCAAATGTTTTATGCGATATTCCAATTTTGCCCACAAGTTAAATTCAATTAACTTTGGATGGACTCACAGTTATTGTCTACAGTTTGAGCATTTGGTTGGTTAAAGTCTTTAATTCATATTAATTATTAATTTGCTGCACATTGTGGTTGATTATAAAAACACAATTTATTTTTGTTACAAGTGAACCGTTATTCAATTTTTACTTTGGTAATTTTTGTTGTACCTTGTTTAGTTTAGTTCATGGGTTTTAAGATTGAGCGTGACACAATCTGTCCATATTGACTTCTGACCTGTAATGCAGCCTGAATCATAATGAAACTGTGTTCATTCATTTGCCAGAGGAGAACTGCTCTCCGACTGAGCCCCGACTGTTTTATTTCTCCATTCTGTCACCTGATGGAGTTTGGGTTCCTTGCCATTGTTTCTTCTGGCTTGCTTAGTTGTGGACACTTAATCTTCAGTGATCTTATTGACTTGACCTCACTGACACTTTTTGAGAGCTGATTTGATTGACAGGGGCAGTTAGTGTCCGTGACACAAGGTTTTAAATCCTAAACCCTCTGACGAAACGTTGCATTGCTTAATCAGGTCTGTGAAAGTAGGTCTGAAGTCACTCCAGGTTAAAGTGTGACAGAGGTGAGAGGCAAGGCAAGTTTATTTATATAGCACATTTTATATACTATGGCAATTCAAAGTGCTTTACATTGAAAGGTATAAAAATAATCACAAAATAAAAGCAAGGAAAATTAAAACAGTTATTAAAAATGCTTTACATAGAAAGGAATTAAAATAATCACACTATGGAAATTCAAAGTGCTTTGCATAGAAAATAAGCATGAAATCAAAGCAATTGATAACATTCACGTTACAGCCTTGGCATCATTTAATTTTGTTCGGAGCTGTGCAACTGTCAGTTTGTGGATACCATGGAAATGAATGAGAAACACACCAATTGTCCGTGACATCTCTTATAAAACAGCATTTTATTCCGGTGTAAACTAAAAATAGATCAATCTGAAACGAATGTGAAATATTTAATATAGTAAATAGTTATATTATTGTATCATTTCTATTTTTATATATATTTTTATTTAGTAGGCTACTAATAATCATAATCAATAATCATTATTATTCAAATTAATATATAAGCACAACATTTTGGGGCCAAATTGTACAGCCTTACAAGCAGGCACAACAAACCTGGTGTTCTTTTAAAATATTTTTTGTTTGATTCCTAATTGGAAGGGTCTGTGTCTTCCCAGGTGTGAAACACATCTTTATTCGTGATCATTTACGCCTCCTCTAATGATATTTCTAACACAAAACATGTCTTGCAAATTTTAAATCAATATCTTGTTATATGTGAATGAGTGGGCAGGATGATTATCACAGCTTTTTGAAGCAAATATTCAAGGCTACAAAATCCAGTTCTAGAAAAGTCCTGTGAACAAATATTCAGTATGGATTTTATAGCCTTATTTCAACTACGCATAAACGTCATTTTCTCAAAACTACAAACTTTTACATACATGCTGCAGCTCACATATTATTGTAGCAGAGTTTGTGCTGAATACAGTGTAATCAGACTTTAGCTATAAAAATGTTATAAGTAACAGAAAGCACAAATGTCAGAGCATGTCAAAACACCTCCAGGGTCCAGAAAACATCTCAGACCCCAGAGGGTTAAGAGCAAACATGTTGAAGATTAGCCAATGAGGCTGTCAATTCGTTAAATGATAAGCTATTTCCACACAAAAATGGTTTATTCAGCGTAGTGAAGCCTCTCCTCCATTTACATCCATTAAAAAAACAGCCTCTTGTCTCCTTCCCTGTGTGCTGCAATGTTAGCAGGCGTTATGCTTTTTTCGGCTAAGGTTACAGGCTTGCCATTCAGTGGCTTTGATCCCATTCATTTTCAGTGGAGGGCTGTCGACTTCCAGTGACACGAATGACAGTGACTGCATGTAGGGCATGTCAAGCAATGCGAGTAACGTGACAAAAGTTCCGAAAAGTTAAACTTTTTGCAAATGAGCAGTGAATTTCCAATAGGAGTGAAGACTCTCAGTGGAGCTCACGTTACTGCCTCGAGTGCAGGTAAGACAGGACAGAGTTCTGGAGCAATTTCACAGTTTTATATGATTAGACTGTAACCACATACATGGATGTAATAAAATGATACATGGAAAAACTTTCAGCAGTCTAAGTGAGTTTGACTCATTCATTTTGATAGTTTGTGTTGTTAATTGGCAACCCATTCTCACTCCCAAGGAGTCAAAAACTGAAGCATGGTCAAGCTCCCCCGGCGTCACAATGAAGACGCCAAAGGCGCCCCTCTGCGTCACTCTATGGACGAATTGGGAAGTCCATTGCTTTCAATGGGAAACCTGTGGCGTCAACAACAGACGCAAATTTTATCAGTAGGAAATCACGCTGAAGAAGTCTCATTCCGAACACAGATGTTGGTAAGTTGCCTAGTCGTAAATACGCTGTCATAATAATGAACCACACAGTAACCTTAGCTATACTGTGATAGGTGTAGTAAAAGGATAGTAACCACAAAACTTACCATGCTTTTACCTCAGTATTGGTAGTTTAAAAGTTATATTTGTTGTAAATGCATAGTAACCACAACACTTACCATGCTTTTAATGCCTAATAATGTAAAATCCAATATTTGTTAGGTAAATCAATACTTTTTCCTAATTCACAAGATTTAACAAGTTTTCGAATTCGTACAATTCTAGTACATATTTGTATACTCGTACATAATCCTGCAGCTTTCACTTCTACTGCTGTCATTGGCTACTGCCTCAATTCCTGTACATATTTATCAAGATATTTGTAAATCAGTTGCTTCCCTTCTTGGAAAGTAGTCGGATGTCCCACACTCTGTCAGAAAGTTTGTTAATTGCATTGTATTCTTTAAATTTATTACAAATTGGACCCTGTCTGTTTATGTTCCAATGATACATGATGTCTCTCCACACCTCATAACCTTACCTCTGTTTGCAAGAGTGGAAAAGCTAACTTGACTTTGCAGCTTGCTGGAGTTTGCATTATCCCGCCAGAAAGGCGAAGTAGATGGCGGAGGGAAAGGAGGTAAAAGCGGTGAAAGTGAGCCGATCTGCTTGATCAAGCTAATCCAAACAAGCCACCTCTGCCGAACCTCTTTCTTGCAAACTCACTTTGATGGTGAAGTGTAGACCGTTCTTCATACCTAGAGAGTTTACTGTCATTATAGTCATGGCTGTATACACACCACCAAAAACAAACGTTAACATCGCACTAGAGAAACTACATACTGCTATCAGCAACCAGCAGAACGCATATGGGGCCAGTGATTGAGGCAGGATATTTTCATCATGTTGATTTGAAGATAATACTACCAATATTTTATAAAAATGTATTCCAACTAGAGGAAAGAATATCCTGGATCAGATGTATACAAATATTCCTGGAGCTTACAAAACTATTGCATTGGCTCATTTGGGCCTGTCCAATCATACTTCATTGATGTTGATTCCATTTTATAAGCCTCTAATCAGCAGAACCAAACCAGTTGTTAAAACTGTAAAAGTGTGGAGTGAGGAGGCCACCTCACGACTACAAGACTGTTTTGATATTACAGAATGGGATGTATTTGCAGAGGGGGTTGACTTAGACGAATATAGTACATCAGTTCTGGCCTATATAGATTACTTCACTGAGACCGTCTTAACAACTAAAACTATTAGGATATTCCTTAACCAGAAGCCATGGTTTGATAGGAGAGTTTGGTCTCTGCTTAAAGAGCGAGATGCAGCTTTTAAGTCTGGTGATACAGAGGCTTACAGCAATGCCAGGGGAGAATTGAAGAAATTGAAACAACATCTTGAAGACAACAACAATCCCCGTAGCATGTGGAGGGGAATAAAGGCCATTACAGAATACAATGGCAGGTCTTTACTTATTAGTAATGATCCCTGTCTCCCTGATTCTCTGAACTACTTCTCTCCTCGCTTTGATGATCAAAATAACAGTAGAGCTCACTCTGGAGTAGAGCAGGACGGTCCATATGCCCTGATATATTATTATAAAGTGTTTTGAGAGAGTTGTATTGATATTGTCACACATCAAAGCTAGTATACCTAAGGATCTGGACTGTCATCAATTTGCTTATCGGGCGAACAGATCTACAGATGATGCTGTCTCAATTGCACTTCACACAGCTCTGACACGTTTAGAGCAGCCGAACAGTTATGTTAGGATGCTGTTTATTGAATTTAGTTCTGCTTTTAAAAGTCATTTCTTACAAACTTGTATGTAAATTAAGTAATTTTGGAAAAAATTAAGAAGTTTGATAAAGTTTGCAGTATCTCTGTGTGTCAGTTCAGACCTGCTTTAATAATAATAATAATAATACATTTTATTTGCAATGCGCCTTTCTCAAACTCAAAGCACTACAGCATGTACAGAACAAAATAAATCAACCAAGGAGAAATAAATACAAATATAAAAAATACACAGTAATAAATTATACATTAAAAGCTTGACTAAAAAGAGTCTTTAGAAGTTTCTTAAAACAATCCACAGAAGCAGCATTCCTAATAGATGCAGGAAATGAGTTCCATTACTTAGTCGCATTATAGGAGAATGCCCTTCCCCCCATGGTTTTTAATTTACAACGATGCTGACACAGAGAGAGAGCCAGCAGAGCGGAGAGAGCGAACGGGTATGGATGGAATAACCAAATCACAGATGTAATCTTGAGCCAACCCATGTACTGCTTTATAGGTTAAAATCAGAATTTTTAAATCAATACATGATTGAATTGGAACCCAATGCAGTTGCTGGAGCACGGGGGTAATGTGATGGCGTGAAGGTGTATACGTCAAAAGACGCGTGGCTGAGTTGTGTATTACAACCTTTTAAGGCGGGCATACACTGTGCGATTTTCATCCGATTTTGAGCCGAATTCGTGCGACTCTTTTTAATGATCTGCCCAAGAGGTAGCATATAAACACTAAATAAAACGGGACCCAAAACTGACCCCTGAGGGACACCCTGACACAAAGGCACAGTCTGAGATCTGTTAGTACCCAGGTAAACAAATTGGGAGCGATCTGAGAGGTTCAATTTGAACCAGTACAAATTCCAGACAGACCAGTCCAATCTGTCCAATAATATGCTGTGACATATGGTATCGAATGCAGCATTGAGATCTAACAAAACCAAAATGCCACAAGCCCCAGAATTAGCTATAACGAGGAGGTTATTCAAGACCCTGACTAGTGCAGTCTCTGTACTGTGTCTAGATCTAAACCCAGATTGAAAAGTTTCTAGTAGGCAATTCGTATAGAGATGAGTTTGGAGTTGGCCAACAAACACACACATGCCAGGAAAGGTAAATTTGAAATGGGTCTATAATTTGACATATCGGCAATATCATCTTTGCTGTGCATTGCTGGGAAAGGAGGCAATACAACATTTAGTGCATATCTTTTACAAAAAAGGCATGTTTTAATGATGTAAATTGAATAATATTCTGTTGAGTTTTGTGGGTCAGCATTGTGCTGAAGAGTAGAGCCTGTGCTTCAGTCCAAGAAACATTGATAATATGCTGCATGTTGCTTTATTTAAGTGATGTTTATTAGCTACTTTATAAAAATGTTTTCTAATTTCACTTCTTAATTAAAATACACCAAGTATTTGCATTATGCAGTTTAATAAATGTAAATAAATGTACAGTCCATTGTTGTCCAAACACTTTTTTTGTATGTCATTATATTAACAACTAACAACTTTGAGTAAAACATGCTTGAGAAATGTAAGGCAATCAGTTTCCATATAATTTAAGTTTATGAACAAATTTGTTAAGAAAACGGTTTTTAAAACTTTTAAGTTGACTGAACCAAGTGCTCAACTTGTAAAATTGAGTTACCAATACTCAAGTTTTCTAAGTAAGCTCATTAAGTAAAGAATGTTGAGTGAATTTGTATATTTAAGTATTTATAACAAGGTTTCTTGCTCTTGTTAATTTTACTTAATTACTTTGTTGAATTTACTTAAAAAGCATGATGCAATAATGGTATTTTTTCAGTGTAGCCTTTTCTGCTGAGTGTTGCGATATAAACTACAGCAGTGCTCACTGCTCAGTGCATTAAATCATTAACCATATTAACAATCGATCAATCAACGTATTAAACTCACTTGTACTGCCAAAAATTACTAAAACATCAACTCGAATTTGTCTAATAATACATTTTCTTTACCCTAATAATGTAAGATGCAAGATAATTTATTGTCATTGTACATTGTAATTTAACATAAACATACACATTAAATTACATATAAAAAGCATATTGCACATTATATAAAAAGTGTTGGAGTGCATTGAATGTCCTTCAACTTTTAAAAACAGTCTTTATTGCTTGATTCATGTTCCTGTCTTTTTTAACAAGCTAAAGAAGGTTAATGATTTACCACAAAGTGTGTCACATACATGCTGATGTAACGATACCAACCCTCTATTCTCATGGATATTTACAATTAGTTCAGGATCACACAAGGACCCTCCCTTAAAAAGCAGCTATAAATCTGCGAGTGCATCAGTTCAGAAGCTGAGAGAGAAAATGGCTGTAATTGAGTCACTTCTGCAGTTTCTCAGCACAGGTACATTACTGGGCGCTTTGCTGTTGCTTCTGGTTTTGTATTTGCTTTCCTCTGGATCCAGATCTCAGAAAGAGGGAAAAGAGCCACCGGGACCCAAACCTCTGCCGCTGCTGGGGAATCTGCTGACCCTTGACCTCAAGAGACCCTTTGACTACTTTTTTGAGGTGAGAACTTGACACGTTTAAAATGAATAGTGGTCTAACATTTTAAGATTTGTTTGTAAATGTCTTTCTCTGTGTCCTCCAGCTGTCCAAAACCTACGGAAACATATTCCAAGTGTTTTTGGGTCCCAGAAAAACTGTGGTCTTAGTTGGGTACAAAACTGTCAAAGAAGCTCTCGTGAACTATGCAGAAGAGTTCGGCGACAGAAAAATTGGACCTGGTTTCAGGATAATGAACGACGAACATGGTAGGAATCTTTGTTGTTTTCTTAACGTACAGAACAAACTGTAAATGTTAGACATGCTGAAAAAACAAACATGTGGCAAATCCTTTCAGTCAGGGTTTTTCAGTCAGCGTCCTGGACAAGCGTTAATGTCGAGGCCTGATATGTTTTCCTTGATTGGGTTTCCCTGAAGAGTATTACGTTGTTGAAAACGAAAGTAAAAGAGTGACGCATGTTCATGGCGTTTTACCATGACGAGAGTTCATTGACTTTATTAAACTCTACACATTATAATGATTTATCTACCATCCACCGTTGATTGATTGGAATGTTATGTTTTTATAACTTGGTCCACCCAGCACTATCGGCAAACTATACGGTTTGAGAATGAACACAGGCCGGGAACCCGCAACTGAACCATCACGGTGGAAAAAGTGTATCTGAGCATGTGGCTGTGTCCGAGTTTTGTCGAGAGCCGGAGGCGGCACGAAATTTGACGGAAGCCTTGTAATTCTCTATGCAGGAAAAACCCTGCTTTCAGTTCCTCGTGGCCTCTCCAGGCTAATGTAATTGGGTTTAACAACTGAAGTAAACGTTTTTTGTTTTTTTTTTGACACTAATATGAGCTCATTATAAACATGCACACAACATTTGCTGTTGAACAACTTGCTTACAACTTACAGTGTGCAAGCGTGATTGACAAAACGTGAGGTCGTATTTAATGTCTAAAGCGAAATTGCAAACGAGCAAAAATGTCAATGATTGGAACTATCGCTGCATTTGACAGTAATGCTGAGGATTGGGGAACTTATGTGGAAAGAGTGGAGTTGTACTGCAAGGCTAACGGCATTGAAAATGATAAGAAAGTGGTTGTTTTGCTGAGCGTGATGGGAGCAAAGATGTATGGACTGCTTTGTAGTTTGTTAACCCCTGAAAAGCCAGCGGATAAAACTTCCAAGCAATAATGGACATTTTAAATGAACATTTGAACCCCAAACCCTTAGTAATTGCGGAAAGATTCAGATCCCATAAGCGGTACCAAGCTAAAGAAGAAAGCATTTCCGAATACATAGCCGAGTTACGCCGATTGTCAGAGCATTGCCAATTCGGAGCTGGACTGGCAGATGCATTGAAATGAAAGAGACTTGAAATGAAAGCACACAAAAAAGACTGTTGACAGAAAAAGATTTGACACTTGAGCGTGCACTGAACATAGCAATTTCCCTGGAGACAGCAGCAAAAGATGCATTGGAATTGCAACAAAAATCAATGGAATGTGCAGCAAATAAACTGTCACTGAAATCAGAGAGAAAGCTAAATTGTTATCGCTGTAGAAAAATGTCTCATGATGGAAATGACTGCTGGTTCAAAGATAAAGAGTGCAGAAGGTGTCATAAAAAAGGACACATTGAGAAACAGAAAAGGGGAGAACGCACAAATTTAAACGCAAATCTGCCACTGTACATCAAGTAACTGAAAATGGTTCGAAAACAAGTTCAGGTACGGATGATCTTTCATGTCTGGAACTGTATAATATTAAGGAGACAGATCGAAGAGTTATTTGGCTCACACCCAGTGACCCGAAGTGTCTTTTCTTGACCATCCGCACACATAAAGGCTCTATCAGTACAACCGTCTAGTCTTCGGAATTGCCTCAGCTCCTGCTTTGTGGCAGAGAGCGATGGACCAGGCTATACCGGGCAGGGCATACTTGGAACGCAGTACCAAAATACTCATTACTTCTGATGTAGTGTTGACACATTTTAACCCATCCATGCCCATCAGGCTGGCATGTGATGCGTCGCCGTATGGAATTGGCACGGTGCTATCACACAAGTTTCCAGAAGGCACAGGAAAACCAATCGCCTTCGCATCGAGATCACTAACGGCAGCAGAACATAACTACGCACAAATAGACCAAGAAGCACTTAGTCTTGTGTGGGATGTTAAAACGTTTCACCATTACCTGTATGGTCAACAGTTTACCCTGATCACAGACAATCAGCCCTTGGTCTCGATCTTCAATGTTCGGAAGGGTGTCTCAGTGATGGCCTCGGCACGGCTGCAGCATTGGTCACTCTTCTTGGGTGCTCACCAATGATATTGAGTACAAGGGCACCAAACTATACAGTAATGCGGACAGCTTGTCGCGTCTTCCATTGAAGTCTATGGAAGAGTCAGATTCTATGGATCCAGCTGAAGTGTTTCATACCACAATCGTGAGTCAGCTACCTGTAACAAATGCCACTATTCAGAGAGAGACCCGTAATGACCCAACATTGTCCAAAGTCTATGACATCACAGTACACGGATGGCCAGCACATGGAAACTCACTGTATCCAGCATTTTCAGTAATGAGAGAACAGCTTTCTGTGTGTCAAGGAACTCTGATGTGTGGATTACGAGTTGTCATTCTCTCCAAATTGCACAGTAGGATGTTGGACACATTGCACGAAGGACATTTGGGGACTGTAAAAATGAAGAACCTTGCACGTAAGTTATATGTGGTGGCCGGGAATCGACAAGCAGATTGAGGATCTAGCAAAGGCTTGTCCTGAATGTCAAAGGACCCAGAACTCTCCACCATTAGCTCCTTTGCATCCCTGGGAATGGCCATCAACACCATGGCAAAGAGTGCACGTTGATTTTGCTGGACCATTTTCTTGATCGCTGTGGACGCGCATTCGCATGGCCTGAAGTTATTACGATGAAGACAAACATCTGAAAAGTTTCTGTGTTGAGGAGAATATTCTCCAGGAACGGGTTGCTAGAACAGATATGCACGGATAATGGACGACAGTTCGTCTCAGACGAGTTTCAGAAATTCATGAAGCTGTCAAACACATCACTTCTGCATCATACCATCCAGCTTGGCAGAAAGGTTTGTAAAGACTTTCAAGAAAGCAATAAAAGCAATGGACAGTGACAACATCTCGCTACAACACAAAATAGACAACTTCCTTTTCATGTATAGATGAATTTCAGATGATGTCACCAACGTCTCCTCACTGACGTCACTCACTTCTAAAACTTGTCTGCCGCCATCTTGAGTACCTGATTCACGTCAGTCGCAAAGGAACTAGCTAGCTATACCTTCAATATGTTGTGCGGTGGGGTGCAACAACAAAAAAGGAGACCCCAAAATATCCTTTTACAGGCCACCTCAGGACGAAAAAAGACGCCGTAATTTGCGGGTGGGACATGTCCCCACCACTTTTGAAACATCTCGCGGTACGAATGTACCAATACAAATAAACAAAACATCTCCAGTTAACTAGCAGAGCATTCATTTCGTTCGTTTGTTAAATAAGAGGCGATCTAGCGCTGAAATGTGTTGTTTCTGAAATCAAGTGATCAAAGAGCTCGTTGCCGCTGCGATCAGTGGTGCGGATACTGTGTTTGTTTGTGGCTCGCGCACAGTCTTCACTCGGACGCGCGCTTCAATGTGGAGAGACTCTCTATTCGTTCAGATGAAATTACAAAACAAACTGCACACAAACGTGTCCCTGCCTGATATACAACCACTGATAAACATAATCGGTTTTGATGAGAAGAAAAAAAAAACTATATGAGTGCGGATTAGAACCCAGAACCTCTGACACGCTTGGCAAAAGTTCTGCCCCTGGACCATTTGAATACACACTTAAAGTAGTCAGATCAACATATAATATCATTGAATGCCAGGATTGGTAGTTCGGTAGCAGCGGACAGAGGCTGGAAGTACGCATCAGGTATCGCGTAGGGATCACACCCTAACGATATAATTTTTTTGAAAGTAGCATTTCTTTTCATGGCAGTCGAGGTGCGAAATGTTGTCTTTCGTATCCATTTACTGTATCCGTACGAAGCAGTAAATAGTAGCAAGCTAGCTAGTTAATGCTTGTTAGTACCATAGACAGTACTCGGTAGGTACTAAAGATGGCGGCAGTCAACTGGAAAAAGAGCGGATGACATAAGAGGTCACGTGACTGATATTAATGTATAGAAATGCAACACACGCCACAACTGGCCAAACACCAGCGATGATGTTCCTTAAGATCTCGTTTGGATCTCATCAAACCCGATGTTTGACGTGATGTGGAAAACAAACAGTTTGTGCACATGAATGACAGACCCGCAAGAAACTTCCAAGTTGGACAACAAGTCTTAGCACTTAGCACTAGAAAAGTGGCAACCAGGTACCTTTACCACTAGAACTGGACCCCTGACGTACACTGTGAAGGTGGGAGATAACACATGGAGACGTCACGTAGATCAGTTGGTGGATCGCCAGACAAAATCCTCTCCTTTATCTGCCCCTGATTCAAATGATAAGGACATTGAGGCTGTTGAAACTGCCCCTCCTACCTCAGTTAACGTGAATGACTGTGTCCCAAGAAGACAAGCCAGATGTGGCAAGTCCAGTTGCACCTGAACCTCACCCAGGCTTACAGAGATGTTATCCTGAGAGATGTAGAAAACCTCCACAAAGGCTTGATTTGTAGCTATGTTGTAGTTAGCAACACCTATGTTAGATTAACTGTAAATGTTATGCAGTAAGTTTATAGTTATGTGTTTCATATTTCTTAGTATGAGTAATCTAGTGGGGGAGGAAAGTAAGTGTATGTACACTTTACCATCATCGGTAATCATCGTTTTTGTGATAAGCCTGCCACCTTGTGGTGACTTATATAGTGATGTAATTGCAATTGATGTAATATGCAATTGCTTTGTTTGACTATTTTTGTTTTGTTTTATTTGCCCATTTTATTCGCTGTCTTGTGTCAGTAGTAGCACAACAAAAACAGCAAAAAAAAAATTTTATTGTTACAATTAATACAAATAAATAACATTTCATTGTTTCCATTGTTTTGTTGTGCATGCTGAATGTTGAAGTCTGTGTGTGACTCAAGAATGGACAATTGCAAGATATTTTCACAAATATAGAGGGATTATATCAACCCAAATACAAGTTTCACAAGTGTTAGTAATACAATTGTAAAAGATTTATATTCAACATGAAAAATGAAGTTAATCATTTAGTTAGAAATTAGATCACCTTTTAAAGGCAACCTATTTATTACTTCCCTTCCTTTGACACCAAATAACTGTGATTTTCTTGTTGCATCACTGCATCAATAGGAAGAGAATTACGATAATATAAATTAAGTTCCAAGTGCCCAACCAAAGGGAACACTGGTCACCATAACGGTTAGCCTGGTTAAAACCAGACCCTTCTCAGTTGAAACTGAGTATAGGGTCTGGGGAAGCTATGTAGACAAATCATTTCCAAAGGGGCGTCACCAACCGACGTAGCTCAAATTCCTCTGGGCGCAATTGGATAGTCATAAAACCAATCAGATCGATGAAGGAGATGACGTATGCTTCGAGTGTTGTTCTTTGCTCCGGTTTTAAAGGGATAGTTCACTTTGAAATTAAATTTTGGTATGTTTTAGCTTACCTCAAGGGCATCCAAGATGTAGGTGTCTTTTTTTCCGCAGTAGTTTCAATTTTGATATTTTTAGGTCAAACCGTTTTTGTCTGTCAGTCATATAATGCAGATCTTTGGTCACGGTCTCAAAGAGCATGCACAGAGTCCAAATTAAAACAATTCCCCATCGTCCAAATTAAACAATTCCCCATCGTAAGTACACATTGATGGCCTAAGACACGAAACGAGCGGTTTGTGTGAGAAAACGAACAGTATTTATATCGTTTTTAGCTCTTATACACAGCCAT
Source organism: Leuciscus idus (assembly GCA_021554675.1). Lineage (NCBI taxonomy): Eukaryota > Metazoa > Chordata > Actinopteri > Cypriniformes > Leuciscidae > Leuciscus > Leuciscus idus. The sequence continues at coordinate 41,297,720 of CM038621.1, read as the reverse complement.
GTCCAAGTGATCTGAGGGCGCGCGCAGTCTGCGTACACGTCACACAGCAGGATGCGCGCGCGCCCTCTATCCCTTTAACGAAAACGGTAAGTTTAAATTGCTCAAAACAGACGCGATAACTGATTCGTTTATATACTGTCTATGATTCGAACGAGTGATGTTCCACGGCGGCATCCATCTTTGTAATGAAATCTCCTTCAGCGTCGCTGCGCTGTCGTCATCATGTAAATCCCTCCCCAAACGTTTCTGATTGGTGCCGCGATTTCGGCGGCACAGAAATGAGTTTGAATGGGCTCTTCTCCAGACTATCCTGGAGAGAGAATTAAAATTCGCCGGAAGTAGTCTGGGTTTTCCCAGGCTACATAACGGTGAGTTCAAACAAAAACATTTTAGGAAAATTTACATAAATTTATGAAATCAGCTTATGTGATGTGCTTTCAAATGTTTCAGTTGTATTGACAATTCCACATTCAAGATTATGACTTTAGGAAATGAGTGAATGCAGAGAAAGATAACTACAGAAGTGAGGAAATTAGTGAAAAGAATGAGTGAGAAGTATTTTAAGAATGTTCTGAGTAAAGGCATAGTATGTGAATAGTATAGATTACTAGTATATATTTACAATTAAGTTTAGACATTAAGTAAGCTAAAAAAGTGACAGTTATAACAACTGTTGGATTTTACAGTGTATTCAGTGGTGAAATGACTTGTCGTTCATTAACCTGACATATAATGCATATAAGCAAGCTGACTCTGTATAAGTCCCAAAGGTCTAAGGTTAACGTATGTTTAACCCAGTAAGTAATCATTTGCTGCTTGTGTTGTTGCTGAGACTCACGGTCAGTTGGTTTTGTCTGTGTTGATCAGGGATCCTCTTTTCCAATGGAGAGAACTGGAGAGAGATGCGACGCTTCGCTCTCAGCAACCTGCGGGACTTCGGGATGGGCAAGAGAGGAAGTGAAGAAAAAATCATAGAGGAAATTCAGTATCTGAAAGGAGAGTTTGATAAGTTTGAAGGTACAAGCTGAAACACATTTATGGACATCTGCAATCATAGTTTATATGAGTTTATATATCTTAGTTTAAAGGATCCATTGAGAGACATTTGTTTGCTCTTCACAGGGAAACCCTTCGACACAACACAGCCTGTGAACTACGCTGTGTCAAACATCATCTCATCTATTGTGTACGGCAGCAGATTTGAATACACAGACCCTCGATTCACAGAAATGGTCAACAGGGCAAATGAAAATGTTCAGGTTTTGGGATCGTCTTCTATGATGGTATGGAAGTATGTTTTACTGTATGTTTTTGGTGACTTTTTACTCATTAATACATGCATTTTTTTTCTCTGTGTGTACTTGCAGCTTTATAATATATTTCCGTGGTTGGGTCCATTCTTCAACAGCAAAAGGATTGTAGTAAGAAATGCGTTGAAAAATAGAGCAGAAATGACAAAGTTGATCACTGGACTGCTGGAGACTCTGAATCCACACGACCGCAGAGGGTTTGTCGACTCCTTTCTCATCCGCAAAAAGAGCGATGAGGTACAGAAATCACCTTGTTCCATAGAAATACAGGAGAAAGTGAAAAGTAATCATCAGCTTTGATATTTAAACACAATTATTTATTTAATTATTAGTTATAGATATTAAATGAAAATTAAATATGCACAAAAGATACTTAAACTAAATATAGTTGGCGACACTTTATAATAAGGTTCCTTTGGTAAACATTAGTAAATTTAAGATGAACTAACAATTAAAAATATTTCTAAAGCATTTATTCATCATAGTTGATGTTAATTTCAACACATTATTCAAATTAAAAGTTAAACATTTAGTAACACATTATTCAAATTAAAAGTTAAACATCTATTAACACATTATTCAAATTAAAAGTTAATATTATTTAATAAGACACAGGTTAACATGAACTAACAACAGTTGTATTTTTTCCTAAGGCTGGCCACATACTTGAAGATTTTAAGCCCAATTTTGGGCCTGATTTGCGCCCCCAATGATCTGGGGTGTGTGACCCGATTCAAGACTTCTCGCAAACGATTTTTTGTCCAAAATAATCCTCAAGTGCGTGGTGTCATTACGATCATTTTACTCTTCTCGATCACGTTGGAGCCCGCACAATCTCAAATCATAAATATCAATCATGTTCTCATGACTCTTGATCGGGCTGCTCTGATGTAATACCTGCAATAGCCAATGAGAGCGAGCAAACTTAAGCAACTGGATAATGTGCTTCTATAGCTAAAACTTGGTAGCCACAAACAAGCCACGAAAGTGGAGTATTGAGAAAGAAGATCACCCATATTCTTTTCTCCTTTGTTTTTCTTCCCACAAAACTCCCGCCAGGAGAACCAGCTGACGACGTTGATCGTCCTCCATTTGTTTTTCTTCTCAAGATATCATCTCACTGTGAAAATATTAATACAATGGACAGGTGTGCGGTCTCGCGGCCCAGGACGAATCTTCTAGTGTGTGCATTCATAAGATTATAATGCTAAAAATCGGTTCAAACTGCCCTGTGGTCTCCCACAGTTTTAAAAGCGGTTAAGATTTAGAAGTCGTCTAGTGTGTCCCAGGCCTTACATTAAAAAAAGAATAATTACTCTAACAAAGGTATTGCTCATGGTCAGGCCCGGACTGGCCATCAGGAGCACCGGGAGAATTCCCGGTGGCCTGCCGACTAATTTGGCCTGCTGCCAGCCAGCGTTTTTTTATTTTTTTTTTTTAAATCTATTATTATATTTTTTTATATACTACTACCTTTACCAGTGTCCAGTGATCATTTTCGAATTCGTCATTCAATAAAATTATTATTATAAAATAAAATCATGAATCTGTTAGTCTTGACTGGCAAGGCTACGATTCCACTTTAAGCCTCAGCCAAACGGTTAAAAAAGGGAAAGGACAACGAAAAAGAAAGCACTCAGAGAACAAGCAGCAAAACGTTGCAAAATGAATGACCTGTTCAGGGCTTCAAGTGCAGGTCAGTTTCATCTGTAAATACTGTAGCCTACTTTTTTCTTCGTTAACTTAGTATTGAAATGCTAGCAAATGTTAGCGGTAGTGCCCTATTAGTCACTCAAAATACTGTATGCTCAAGGAGATTAATATTATTTAGTGTAAAGTTACATTAGTAATTTAGCAGACAAATATTAACATTTATGTGGTACTGGGAGCAGGGAGACAGGAGTGATAGTGCAGACATCAACAAAAAATAATGCAATAACATTTTATTAGACAATTAAAAAAATTATGTCTGCCCATTTGTGAGGTTTAAAACTTTTTTCCGTTTTTTTAATTTTTTTTATCAAATGAAGGTGGAGACAGTCAACCTAGCACTAGCTGTGGTGCAATGATCACACATTCAGCCAGGGAGTGAGATGACATGTAGAAGCAAAATAAGATTATAATTTTTTTTAACATATTGTATGAAATATAGCCTAGTGTTGCTAAATGTTGGATATTTAAGTAATTTTAACATGAAAACAACAACATTTTGTCATAAATATAATACTTAGATTTTTTACTAACATAAATGTAGATTCTGGGCAAACAAATTACAATAAGGTGGTTGTTTTACTGTGGAGGACAGTTCTGTTTGTAACATGAGGCCAGAACAAGTGACAGGTGAAGAAGAGAGAGGTACAAGAAAAATACGCACACTTTATACATGCATACATACACACATATATATATAACACTAGTACTCCACTTTAATTAGTGTATGAGGCTGATGATACTGGTGGAAGTGAGAGACATAGAGATATTAGGGTAAATGAAGAGAAGGAAAAGGGAAGTGAGGATACTGTTCAAGAGAAAGCCTTTAATTATTTTACACGGCCCCAGCCTAAGGATTTAGACCAATTAATGTAGCCTAATTTAGGAAAAAATAGGGTTGTCCGTGTTTCTAAATTTTATTTGGGTCCATGGGATGGCCTGGATGGGTGTGGGATTTCCCGGCCTGAAATTGTGTCCCAGTCCGGCCCTGCTCATGGTTAGTTCAAGTTAATGCTAACTACTAATGGGACCTTATTGTAAAGTGGTACTATCACATTTAGTCTGAGTTTCAGTTGTATTTTCATTGGTTTCCTGTTCTGTTTCCTTTGTTAGCTTTTGTTACCATGGTCATTCATTGTTTGATTAATGCATTGCACCTGTTTCTCGTTTCATGCATTGTTTTGTTTCTTTTTCTCCAAAGTTTGTATTGTTTGAAGTTTTTATGTAATTTTGGATTTTGGTTCTTAAAATACAACTACATGAATTTTGATGTTTAATTTTTCTAATTATTAGAAGTTTAATTGAGCATTTTGAATGTATTTTTGCTTGTCAGCAATCCTGTAAGAAGGACACACACTTTCACCAGGAGAATCTTCTTGTGACGGTGGCAAATCTGTTTGTCGCTGGGACTGACACGACAGGAACGACTCTGCGCTGGGGTTTGATGCTCATGGCCAAATACCCTCATATACAGGGTAAAAACACACTGATGCCAGGAGTTTTTCTCAATTGCTGAATCCAATGTTGTCTACAGGAACAAACATGGGTTGCATTTGTGTGCAGATCGAGTTCAAGAGGAGATTGACCGAGTGATCGGTGGACGTCAGCCAGCGGTGGAAGATAGAAAGAAATTACCGTATACAGACGCTGTGATTCATGAAACCCAGAGACTGGCTAATATCGTTCCCTTGAGTCTGCCGCATATAACCAGCTGTGATGTTCACTTCAATGGATACTTCATCAAGAAGGTCAGTGAGAAGAATAAATATTTAGCCCTAGAAAAGATACTATGTGCATCTTGAACATTGTCTTTTCTCCATTTTCTAGGGTACCACTGTCGTTCCTCTGCTGACGTCTGTTTTGAAGGATCCAAGCGAATGGGAGAAACCGAACAGCTTTTACCCAGAACACTTCCTAGATGAGAAGGGCCAGTTTGTCAAGAGAGATGCTTTCATGCCCTTTTCTGCAGGTATACGCTCAACTCTAAACACCTAGTGTTTTGAAGAGATAAACATTTGATTTGGAATTTAAATCTCTCTCTCTCTCTCTCTCTCTCTCAGGCCGAAGGGTTTGTTTGGGAGAGAGTTTGGCCAGGATGGAGCTCTTCCTGTTCTTCACTTCCCTCCTTCAGAGCTACCGCTTCACAACTCCACCTGGAGTGTCTGGAGATGATCTGGATCTCAAAGGAATAGTCGGAATCACTTTGAATCCGTCCCCACACAAGCTGTGTGCAATCAGACGCTCCTGATACTGGACAATCAAAACAGAAAGAACACATTTTACCTCACTTTAAATAAGAACTGGAATGATTAAATTCACAAAATGTATGCGAATAACTCCACAAAACAAAATCACTTCTGACTTTTTTATTGCATAAAACATCTTGAGCAGCAGGTGCATATTGTGTTTAATTTCTTCTATGAAAACATTTTGTAGTAAATTTTTTTGGTTTTCACACAAAAAGTAGCTTAAACCAGATTACTTGAGAGGCACAATGATGTAAGATAAGATTAGGCACATAATCACTTTAACGGACCTTCACTTGGACTGTTCCCTGCCTAACTCAACCCGATTCCATAGCCATTTTCAAGAAACGGCTGAAGACGCATCTTTTTCAGCAACACTTGATCCATTAATACTAACACTTTATTTTCTGTTCTTTTCTATTTATATATGGGTGTTTCTGCAACTACGGGCACTTTTGACTCTCACAAATTAAAAAAAATAAAACCCTATGAATTTAAATTTTAACCATCACAGTCCATAATACATAAAAAGATGTACACAACATTGAATGTAGTCGTTAAGATTTTAATCTGGAACATGTTTATCTTTTAAGGTTTTCATCTCTTCTTTTTACAAAATGTCCTTACCGCAACATTACAATAACGTTAAATTTAAACACTTTTCTTATTTCATTTCTATAAAAAAAAATACATTTACAATAGTTACTTTCAAAATGTGTACATTTTTGTAAAAACTAATATTAAAAAGTCATTCATATAGGGGGTTTTATGATTTTCTTTATGCCGTGGAAAATGTTTGTTAACCTTAGATATCAATTGCTTTCATACATGCCGAAGATAAAACATTTATCTTTTTATGACAAATATTATAATTTTAATGTGTAAATCATCTCTACTGAAGTGTTAAAATAATTTTTGCAAACAAAATCTGATTAATAATTAAAATAAATCATTGCTAAAATAAATCATAATGACGGTTTGTATCGGTAAGGAAACAATGTTAATGGCACATAATAACAATAGGTTACTATATGGCAATCTTTGTCAGATCTTTGTTGAGCTTTAAGTTTCAAGATTCAGATCTTTGAGCTTGAAGTTCTTTGTTGAGTTTCAGTTTCTCCATCCGGGTCACGGCCCCAGTAGCGGTTTTTGGCACGGGCGAACCGGGCAATCGCCCAGGGCGGCATTTTTGGGGGGGCGCCGCCGGCACGAGCAAAAAAAAAAAAAAAAAAAAAAAGATCTGCGCCGCGAAGCGGTTTTCTATTATCTACCATTTCACTGTGTGGGGAATTGGCAAATTTGCGCCCCCTGCAGCTGCAGGCGCCCCTGCTTGCTGAGAAGATGCCGTGCACAGAAGCTGTTTGTTTGAGAAGGGGAAAGGGGAGGGGGCGCGGAGGCGCGGAGGCGCGGAGGCGCGGGCGCGGATGACATGTTCACCTCTGGGTCTCTCCCAAATGGAACGGACAAAGGGGGATCCAGATAGTTATCTAAGTCAGTCACACCTCGACTTTCTTCCAAATAACGCACATTTCATTCATAATATTATAAATACAGGCCTCTATATTTCCTGCACATTTTTGTTTTTCTGAATTGTCTGAATGGCTAATAAAAATAGGTAATACAAAACGATTACTTGGTCACCACCACCAAGGTGAATTGGTTTAGTCTTGACTTCTGGTCGTGACTCGTCGTGAGTGACAGTTGGTATGGGGGGAATCAGGGGAAATCTGTTGATTGTCGATGTCGAGTACGTGCCAAATAAGAGATGGACAAGAAAGGTCAAAGCCATCAGGTGCCCAATTTAGAAACGAGCGAAAGATAAAGGAATGCAACTATGTTTTCTCTGTATGATTACGGTATCCATGTCATGAATGAAGGGGGTCTCGCCCAGGGTGTAATTCAATGTAGAACCGCCACTGCACGGCCCCATCTGTTGTAACGTTTTCTTTCATCGAAGCAGAGACCAGGAGACAGTTGGGTTCGCGTTCAACAGAAGTTATTCTTTATTGAGAACTCCGCTGTACGTGGCTGCAGTACTTCCAACATTATCTAACGTACATAAATTTACATGGTGTCTTATAGGCATTTTAGGAGGAGGGACTTTTGAAGGTGGAGACAAATTCAAACGAAGCATGTAAATGAGTATACAGGTTAAGAAACCCGCCCCAGACCGGCAGTCTCAAATTAATCAGCATACCTATTCAAATGCTGATACTGGCCAGGAACTCCGGTTCCAAGGGCCATCCCAGAGCCATTAAAGACAAAGGTGAAAGTCTCCCCTACAGCTAATCCAATCAACCTAACGATTCAATGTCTGGGCTCCGAAAGGTGAGAATCTCAGTGATCTGACACAATAGAGATTGCAACTTTGCTGACATCTTAACCTTAAAAGATTCTTCACCGTGATGTTATGTAAGGAAGCATATCTGAAATAGATTCTTAAATTTGTAACCCTTCAGTGGCTTACAGTATAAGCACTGCCAGGTTCTGCAACAGAGAGGACCCAGAAGCGTAGAATTTAAATCAACAATACATTTATTGAAAATCAACTTTTACACAGTCGGGCAGCCGAGTCCCGAGCCACCAACAGGGCTGAGGCTAAAGGGGTATCCGTTAACCAGGCAGAAGGGTTTGCAATGTTGCTTTATTTTTGTAATTCCGCTGGGTTCCACTAGTGTAGTAGCAGAGACTAAACTTTAATCACTCATTTTAAGCTTTAAGTGCTATTGCTCAATGTGATCACGTGAAAAAGGAAAACAAAAACATAGCAGGAGAGAGAGACCCGAGTCCTCTCAAACAGTTATATCACAAAGAGAAATTACAATGTCTGAGTCCTGTACCGGCAACCTGCCATACATTGTAAACATCTGACTGGGTGGGCCGTAGCTCCGCCCCTGATTCAGCACAATGATATTATAGCAAGAGGTCCAGCACTGTTGTGATAATCGTACTTTATAAAAACACATTGTGCACATCATATGTGATTGAATTTTCTAAAGATATGGCCACAGACGTGTAGTCTATACAATAACATTAGAACGACTGAAATGGGAATGCCCAAAAGCGTCTTCACAGTACAGAGAATAGCGACATACAGCGACAAAGTTGCTGGTGGTGTGAATGGGGCTTAGTCTGCATTCATTGTAACTGCTTGGAAAAGAGCAGCGTGAACATCTTCAAAATATCTTCTTTTGTGTGCCACAGAGATTTTCTTTATTTTAATTCTGAGAAATATAATATTAATAGAATATGTAGGATTATCCGTGAACAGGCCATTTAATGAACACAACTCCGCATTCCACAGTTCGGAACTATTCCCCATCGAACCATTAGTAAGTCATAAAACACATTCATGGTGCCAAGATGGCTAAAGGAGATGTACCTCAGTTATAGAAACTAATCACCAGAAGTTGCCTCATATATGTAAATCCTCTGTATTATGTATGCTTTACATTACCCAAGTTAATTTTTTGTGTTAAACATTTATCACAGCTAAATCCTTATTAACTTCCACCTCAACTGCGGGAAATATATGTTATTTGGTACCTACTTGATGGGTAAATGATTTCTAGAATTTTTATATAAAGTAGATGTTTGTGATGTTATAAAGTTGGCTTATTAAAGCGTTTAACTAAATTCTCAGGAGTTTGGGCACAAGAGATCATGTGAACATTATGCTAATTACATGCAAGAACCGGCGAACGGTTCTTGCCCTTGGGTAGGTCCCGCCCAAGACCATTTCTGATTGGCTGACACACTCGGAAAGACGGGTCAGATGGACACGCTTATAACCCAATGACAAGCAGCTCTTCGTTGCTTTTTACCTTGCTTTTGCAGTGACTTTTTTCTCTTGCTTTGATTTGTGCGGACCTTTCCATCGTCCAGCATGTACACTTACATGCTCTTCAAAGAGCTCACTCAAAACTCATCAACTCTTCCGTAAGAGCCTTCGTTGAACTTCGTCAAAGAAAACCCTCTCAGAGTCGCTCCAGCAGCTCCTCCAGGCTGCATTCCAGTCCAAAATTGTCATGCCCTTCACTCAATAACTTCCCTCTGTCGCGTTCTCTCGAATGTACGTCATTGCTTATGTTGCACGAGTGCCCACTACTGGCGGAAACTGCAATGGGCTGAACTGGAACGTCCTAAGCCCTTGATTACTGGGAATCAGCAATGGAGTTGATTTTTTATTTACATTTGTTTTCCCTTTAAGAATTTGTTTAATGCTGCATCCAAATGTATATAGGTGTGTTTGGGTTGTTTTAAATTTAAAAAAATATATAATTCATATATCATAGAGTTGTTAGTTGTGGTGGTGATTAGACAAGATATGTGTTGACGTCACAATCGTACTGCATTGTGGGACATATAGGTGCCTGAAGTGTGCATTTACATTTACATTTAGCAGATGCCCTTGTCCAAAGCAACTTACAAATTAGGACTAAAACAAGCGAGTCATCGTGAAGAGACAAAAACAACGCAAGAAGTGCTCAAAATACAAAGTACATTTGTACTTTGTGATAATACATTGCTCAGAGTAGCATATGCCAGACAAGGGAGGATTAAAGGAAAAGGAAGTTGTTTTTTTTATTATTTTTTTTATGAGTTTAAGTGCTCACGAGAGAGATTAGTTTTCAGGTGACTTTTGAATGTTGTCAGGGATTCTGCATTCCGGATGAGGGTGGGGAGATCATTCCACCAGCAGAACTGTGAATGAGAATGTTCTGGAGAGTGATTTTGTGGCTCTCTGGGATGGTACCACGAGCCGTCGCTCGTTGACCGATCGTAGGCTTCTGGTAGGGATGTAGACTCGTAGGAGCGAGTGAAAGTAGGAGGGAGCTGAGCCTGTGGTAGTTCTGTAAGCAAGCGTCACATGCCTTGAACTTTATGCGAGCAGCGAGTGGTAGCCAGTGCGGGGAGATGAACAGAGGAGTGATGTGGGCCCTTTTGGGCTCGTTGAAGACCAGACGAGCTGCAGCATTCTGAATCATTTGTAGAGGTTTAGTTGCACATGATGGAAGTCCAGCCAGAAGAGCATTGCAGTAGTCAAGCCTAGAAATGACCAGGGCCTGGACGAGAAGTTGTGTTGCATGCTCAGTTAGGAAAGGCCTGATCTTCCTGATGTTGTGCAGTGCAAACCTGCATGATCGAGCGGTCTTTGTAATTTTGTCTGTGAAGGTCAGCTGGTCATCAACTGTTACTCCAAGATTTATGACCAAGCTTGATGGGGTGATTGATGATGAGTCTAGCTGGATAGTGAAGTCGAGCTGTAGAGACGGATTGGCAAGTAGGACGAGAAGCTCAGTCTTTGCCAGGTTGAGCTGCAGGTGATGTTCCTTCATCCATGCCGAGATGTCCACCAGACAGCTTGAGATCCGTGCAGCTACTGTGGGATCATCTGGTTGAAATGAGAGGAAGAGCTGTGTGTCATCAGCATAGCAATGATAAGAGAAACCATGTGCCTGTATGATGTGTCCCAGTGATGTGGTGTAGATGGAGAAGAGGAGGGGTTCAAGAACTGAACCCTGAGGAACCCCTGTGGTCAGTTGATGTGCTTTGGATACCTCGCCTCTCCATGCGACCCTGAAGGATCTACCTGTGAGATAGGACTCAAACCAGTGGAGAGGAGTACCTGTGATGCCCAGTGATGAGAGGGTGGACATAAGGATCTGATGATTCACAGTGTCGAAGGCAGAAGACAGATCCAGGAGAATGAGAACTGAAGATTTGGAAGCAGCTTTTGCGGTCCGTAGTGCTTCTGTGACCGACAGTAATGCAGTCTCGGTTGAATGCCCTTTCTTGAAGCCAGATTGGTTGACATCCAGCTGGTTGTTCAGAGACAAGAAGGATGTTACTTGGTTGAAAGATACTCGTTCAAGTGTTGTCGCAATGAATGGTAGGAGAGAGACAGGTTTGTAATTCTCTACAAATGATGTGTTTAATGTTGGCTTTTTAAGCAGTGGAGTTACCCGAGCCTGCTTGGATGCAGTAAGGAAAATGCCAGTATGGAGGGATGAGTGTACGATGAGTGTACAAGTGTACATATGAAGTAGACTCGCTCCCTCGGTCAAAATCGAGGGAACGAGGGTCTGTCCATATAAACTTCCCTCGTCCACTTCACGAAGTGGAACGCACTTCAAAATGCCGGCAGGGATTCCCCCGAGGGGAAGTGCTTAGGAAAGTTTGCAAGTGCATGTCTAAAAGTCAAGTCAAGTCAAGTCATCTTCATTTATATAGCGCTTTTAACAATGTAGATTGTTCCAAAGCGGCTTTACAGAGATACAATGATAGTTTAAAGTAACAGCAATGGTTTTGGCTTTATAGCAGTTCTTGAATAAAGTTATTTTCCAGCTAAAGTTTATTTGATTTATTCACTTCCGTCGCAATGATCATTAGTTATTAACTTAGGGTCCGCTAACACGACACCGTTTTAACAGGAAACTCTACACAGACTTTAAACGCAAAACCTGTGAGAACGCTGATGGCGTGCACATGCGTATTACGAGTTCAGTCTATTGGTATTCGCGTTTGAATATATGTGCGCAGGTTTGTAATTCCCCAGCTAGAAATGTTTTGTTCTAAAAACGTTCTGAGAACATTACCATGAAGTTCTAATAATGTTTTCACCAGGTAGTTTTATTTTGGTTCCCAGAATGTTCTCCTAAAACATACACAGCAAAAACTCCAGCGATAAAAGTTAATGAGATAATTAAGTGATTAATTGAGCGATGAGTGACCATTATTGAAGACACCTGATGTTAACAAGCAGAACCACTGAAGGAGAAAAATCACGATTTTAAGTCACCATTATGGTGATCGGTGTTTGTTTTAGTTGGGCTCTTGACCCTTACATTTGTAACTTACAATTTTGTTTGGCTGTTGTAACTGAGTTATAACTCCCAGATGAACAAAGAGAAAAGATGATCAGACGTTGTTGGTTATGTTTTGATATAATCATCATTTGACCTGAAACACAAAACTCAATAAATCTCTGACTTAAATTTATATCGTCGATTACATCACCAAGTGATTCTACAACATGAGATCCAGAATTTTCTATTTATTCCAAAGGATTTCTTAAAAGTTGTTTTGATAAAAATAAAAAAAATAAAAAAAAGATAAAAAATGTTTGGCACAAACAGACATCAAGAATGAGTGTATGAATCTCAACAATGGTGACAAACGAAATATTTAATTAGGAAAAGGAAATTACTAAGACAATTCAGATCATAATTTATTCATAACGCAATGCATGATGGGAGCCATAAATTAGTTTTGATTGGTGGCACCCAGAATGCACTGCAACATGCTTTATTATTGTCACCATTGTTGAGATTCACAGGCTGAATCTTGATGTCTGTTTGTCTAAATAAAATCTTTTAGAACAGAACTTTTGAGAAATATTTTGGATTCTATAGAAAATGCTACAAATCGTATGCTATAAAACCACCAGGCTTCTGTAATCAACACTCTCTAAACATTAGTCCTCTGATTTAAATCACTTTGGACAAAAGTACCTGCTAAATGACTAAGTGTAAATGAGTTTAGTGTTTCAGGTCAAATAATGACTACGTCAAAACATAACCAACACCACCTGATCATCTTTTATCTTTGTTCATCTGAGAGTTATAACTCAGATACAACAGCCAGATAAAATCTAAAGTTATTAGATTAAGGGTCAAGAGCACAACTAAAGCAAACGCTAAACACCATAATGGTAACTTAAAATTAGATTTTCTCCTTTGGTGATCCTGCTTGTTAACATCGGGTGTCTTCAATAATGGTCAATCATCACACAATTAATCACTTAATTATCTCATTCATTTTAACACTATTCAGTGTTCATTTAACACTCATATTTTAACACTTTAACCCTTTGAGTGTGGAGTCGAATAAACTCCCAGGAGAGTTAATCCCGCACTGATGCGAGCTCCGCAGCAGACTTCTTCCCGACAAAGTGGCGTTACGTCACGAAAGTGAGGACTCAAAAGGAGGACCGCGAGTGCTTAGGGTCCCATTTGGGACAGGGCCACAATCTCCTAATCCTTGCTAGATTAAAGTGCTAGTAGATTGATTCTCTCAGGTTGCGGTCAAGAAATAGTTTCTAACGCCCATTCGGGCTAGGGCTGGCCGATTTAAATCGCGATATTGTTATGCGCATCTCGTCAGTAAAGCCGGTTCCTTGATTAGTAGTAAATCACCATCACCTGCTTTCAGATGAAGCGGCATTTAGGGCTGATGAGATAATTAAGTGATTAATTTAGTGATGATTGAGCATTATTGAAGACACCTGATGTTAACAAGCAGAATCACTGAAGGAGAAAATCACAAATTGTAAGTTACCATTAAGGTGATGGGTGTTTGCTTTAGTTGGGCTCCAGACCATTATGTGTTTACTTTAATATTTACTGTTGTTTGTTTGCTGTTATTGATTTATAACAGTTAAATAAACAAAGTAAAACGTTATTTTATAGTGTTGGTTATGTTTTGACATAATCATGCTGTGATCTGAAAAATGAAACTTATTGAGGTAGTTTGGTTTAACTTGCTAGCAGCAGTTTTGAGATTCTTCAGCCTGATTATCAGTACTTTACTTATAATTCAAATTATTTAATAAACATTGTTCTGATCAAAAGACATTCAGACAAATTGATTTAAAACACAGACATCAATAATCAGCCTGTGAATCTCAACAATGGTGACAATAATAAAGCATGTTGCAGTGGCTGCCACCAATCACAACTCATTAATGGCTCCCATCATGCATTGCGGTATGAATAAATTATGATCTGAATTGTCTATGTAATTTACTTTTCCTAATTGAATATTCTGCTCCTCACCATTGTTGAGATGCATAGACTGAATCTTGACATCTGTGTGTGCCTAAAATAATGATTTTTTTTTTTAAACAACTTTTAAGAAATCCTTTATATTATATCAACAATTCTGGGCATTTATGCAGATTCACAGTTATGATGTAACCAACAACATAAATCGAAGTCAGAAAGAAGGATTTTAATGAGTTCAGTGATCAAGTTCAAATGATGATTGTTATAATATAACCAACACCATCAGATCACTTATTTTTCTTTGTTCAACTGGCAGTTATAACTCAGATACAACAGCCAAACAAAATCTAAAGTTAATAATATATGGGTCAAGAGTCCAACTAAAGCAACCATTGATCGCCATAACGGTGGCTTACAATTTGAGATGTTCTCCTTCAGTGATTCTGCTTGTTAACATCAGGTGTCTTCAATAATGTTCAATCATCACTAAATTAATCCCTTAATTATCTCATTAACTTAAACACTTTTGAGTGTGGACTCATACACTCCCAGGAGTGTTAATTTAACACTGGAGTTTTTGCTGTGTACAAAGAGCCGTAGTTAACTGACAAGCTGAGCCATATCGCATTAAATATCGCTGGCGATACGTCCGCGATATTAATGCGATTTGGCTCAGCTTGTCAGTTAACTACGGCTCTTTGTAGTAAATGCCGCTCCATCTGAAAGCAGGTGATGGCGATTTACTACTAATCAAGGAACCGGCTTTACTGACGAGATGCGCATAACATTATCGCGATTTAAATCGCCCAGCCCTAATTCGGGCCTCCATTCACACTCCGTTAATAACATCACTTTTCTCTGTCACTGTTTGAATTAATGTTTGTGTGTTTTCGTTAGATTAGTTTGTGTGTATTAGAGTAGTTCAATAAAGTCTTGGTTCATTTTACATACAAGTGTCTTGTGCAGTGTGCTTACAAGTTACTGCCTTAAACTGTAACGTTAGATCTTGCTACCTTGCTCATAATCAGTGATCATAATTTTATGATATTATTACCGTGCCACAGGATAATATTCTTTCCAGAATTGATAAAATACCCTAATCTCAATTTACCGGTGGACGAATAGTTGATAAAGTGTTAAATATTCATTCTGAATCATTTTCATATTAATTTTGTTATTATTCACTTTAATTCAATCACCCTTTGAGTTATATTGATCCTAGTTCCCTTACAAAAATGTGTAATAAAATGTATTAAGTGATGTTAGTACCCCCCATTATCACCAGTATATTCTAATTTAATTGAGATTTTATTATTTTTCTCATGTGCCGTGAAGCAATCAAGTCGGATTCAGTTTCTGCTGTACAACGACCACCGATCACTTACACAACCCACAAGTTCAAGTATGTGCAAATATTTTTCAATTAAACATTTACATGTTTACACTCATTGCCCAAGTGCAAAGCAGCGCATCTTAAAACTGTAACTGATAGATTGTTACATTTTGGAGAAAAGGCTAACTTTGGAATGATTAACTGTGTTTTAATACTCATCTAAACACATATGATTTGTGTGTTTGAGTTATTGTAAAGATTGTAATATATAAAAGATAAATAATAGAGCTCATAATAATGTTTTAAAGTCAAACGTATTCATGTTAAGTGTTGGAATATATACTGTGCTAGTTTGAAGTTTGATAAAGGTTGCAGTCTCTCTCTGTGTGTCACAGTTCAAACCTGCTTTGCTGTGCATTGCTGGGAAAGTAGACATTACAACAATATTTAGTGCATATATAAACCACAAGACTTGTTTTAATCATGTAAATGCAATAATATTGGAGCAAAGATTTTGTGTTTAGAAATTAGGCCATGATGTTCCCTGTTTTAACAAGCTGAAGAAGGTTAATAATTCACCACAAAGTGTCACACACATGCTGATGTAACCATAACAAGTCTCTATTATAATAGATTTTTTGTCAATTAGTTCAGGATCACACAAGGACCCTCCCTTAAAAAGCAGCTATAAATCTGCGAGTGCATCAGTTCAGAAGCTTAGAGATAAAATGGCTGTAATTGAGTCACTTCTGCAGTTTCTCAGCACAGGTACATTACTGGGAGCTTTGCTGTTGCTTCTGGTTTTGTATTTGCTTTCCTCTGGATCCAGATCTCAGAAAGAGGGGAAAGAGCCACCGGGACCCAAACCTCTGCCGCTTCTGGGGAACCTGCTCACCCTTGACCTCAAGAGACCCTTTGACACCTTTTTTGAGGTGAGAACTTGATACGTTTAAAATGAATAGTGGTCAAACATTTTAAGATTTGTTTGTAAATGTCTTTCTCTGTGTCCTCCAGCTGTCCAAAACCTACGGAAACATATTCCAAGTGTTTTTGGGTCCCAGAAAAACTGTGGTCTTAGTTGGGTACAAAACTGTCAAAGAAGCTCTCGTGAACTATGCAGAAGAGTTTGGCGACAGAAAAATTGGACCTGGTTTCAGGATAATGAACAAAGAACATGGTAGGAATCTTTGTTTTGTTTTTTCAACTCAAAAGATTCAATTCAATTCAATTCAATTCAATTCAATTCACATTTATTTGTATAGCGCTTTTCACAATACACATTGTTTCAAAGCAGCTTTAGTTATCAATGATAACTGGCTAAGTTATGTGTTTCAGAAATGTACATGGACAAAATCACAGTTAGCTAAAAATGTATTAATTTAAACAATGTAATAATATAAGCAGAAACAATGAGCTCATTGAAGTAATGAATACTTGTTTGTTAACAAATGATTATGACATTTAGAAAAATGTAGCTTTGATGAAAAGATCATTATCTGACTTGAAAAATATAGTTAATGATTTAGTTATAAGTTTGGTCACGCTTTAAAGGCAACCTATTTATTCCTTCCCTTCCTTTGAAACCAAATAATTGTAATTTCTTGTTGCATCACTGCATCAATAGGAAGAGAATTACAATAATATAAATTAAGTCGCAGGGAACTAATCACCATAATGGTGAGTTCAAACAAAACCATTTTAGGAAAATCAACATCACTTTATGAAGTCAGCTTATGTGATGTTCTCTCATAAAATGAAAGTTAGAACTGTTGGATTTTACTGCGTAGTCAGTGGTGAAAATGATTAGTCGCTTATTAACCTGACATATAACATGTATAAGCAAGCTGACACTGTATAAGTCCCAAAGGTCTAAGGTTAACGTATGTTTAACCCAGTAAGTAATCATTTGCTGCTTGTGTTGTTGCTGAGACTCACGGTCAGTTGGTTTTGTCTGTGTTGATCAGGGATCCTCTTTTCCAATGGAGAGAACTGGAGAGAGATGCGACGCTTCGCTCTCAGCAACCTGCGGGACTTCGGGATGGGCAAGAGAGGAAGTGAAGAGAAAATCATAGAGGAAATTCAGTATCTGAAAGGAGAGTTTGATAAGTTTGAAGGTACAAGCTGAAACACATTTATGGACTTCTGCAATCATGCTCTTAGTTTAAAGGATCCGTTGAGAGACATTTGTTTTCTCTTCACAGGGAAACCCTTCGACACAACACAGCCTGTGAACTACGCTGTGTCAAACATCATCTCATCTATTGTGTACGGCAGCAGATTTGAATACACAGACCCTCGATTCACAGAAATGGTCAACAGGGCAAATGAAAGTATTCGAGTTAGTGGATCAGCTTCTATGATGGTATGGAAGTATGTTTTACTGTATGTTTTTGGTGACTTCATTTTTTAAAAACTCATTAATACATGCATTTTTTTTTCTCTGTGTGTACTTGCAGCTTTATAATATATTTCCGTGGTTGGGTCCATTCCTCAACAGCAAAAGGATTATTGTAAGAAATGTGTTGAAAAATAGAGCAGAAATTACGAGGTTGATCACTGGACTGCTGGAGACTCTGAATCCACACGACCGCAGAGGGTTTGTCGACTCCTTTCTCATCCGCAAACAGAGCGATGAGGTACAGAAATCTATGGAAGTAAAATAATGTCAAATGTTTTTGAAATAAAAAGCCTGTTGAATTGCACTACTTGAAAAAAAATAGGCATTGCATTAACCATGCTTGCATTTTAATGCATTGTATTTTTAGTGCTTACATTTTTATGGGCTGAAATTCAACATGGTTGAATATTTAAGCTGTGAATATTTCAATTAAAAACATTTCAAACACCTTTTCATTATTAAAAATTCAATAATCCATATTCACCTTTCATATTTCACTTCCAAAATATTCAAACTGTTTAAAAATACAACCAATAATATTCAACAGGCAATTTTCGGTCCATTTTATTTTGCTTTGCAAATTCGCTTCCACAAATTCAGTGGTTCAAATTCGACAGTAAATTCAACAGTGACGTCCAGGAACTGCAGGAAAAGCAGTAGATTGCCGAGCATACTCTCCATCTGCTGTTAGTCGACCTCACCAGCAGATGGTGCAAAAGCGTGTGTTGAAGACCAGCAACAGTTAGAACAAGTCATTCATTCACAAAACTCATTTACAGCAATGTAAGTGTATTTGTGATTATTATGACGGCTGTTTTATGTTAAATTCAGTGTCTTCACGGTTACTTTTCCTGTGTAGCCTACATGCATCTTTCTCTACCGTGAACGAGATTATAATGTTATTCCCCGATGCGGATATACAGATCCAATGTTACATTTTTGAGGTTGATATATATTTCTCTTTTAGTTGCTTTTAGTTGCTTTAGTTGGTTGTTTAGTTTCCTTAACTTTATATTGTGGCGATGTGCTGCATGCAGGCTATTAGGGTTTCCCTCAATACTTAAGGATTCCCCTGCTGGACATATACAATGCTTAACGTAGCTTAATGGACTACAGTGATGTAAAAGACCAAACTCGCAGGCAAGCAGATGGACTCAGAATAACGCGCAAAGCTTAATGCTGAGCGTTTCCCAGTGATAGACTGGCATAAAGATGGCTTGATGTTGGACATTCGCACATTTAGGGACTGTCTCTAAAGTGTATACGACTTTATTATACACGTTTCTAACTCCGATAGCATTTGAATAGAACGACTTACAGTCATAAAACCAACTGTAAAGTGTTCATTTAGTGTCAGGCATAATGCGCACCCTTTGGATTTTTGATATTTATTCAAATAAATTTAAGTTTGCTATTGAAGTTAGAAACGTGTATGCCAATGTTGTATGCAACTTTAGAGACGGTCCCTAAATGTGCTAATGTCCAATATCAAGCCAATTTTTACATTTAGTCATTTAGCAGACGCTTTTATCCAAAGCGATTTACAGTTAAACTAACAATAGGAGGACAATATGCAAGTGCTGTGACAGTTTAAGCTAATGCAATACACGTATGCATACTATATATATATATATATATATGTATGTGTTGATTTTATGCCAGTATACACAGCAAAATCCCCAGTGTTAAATTAACACTCCTCAGTGTACATATGTGTCCACACTACAAGGTGTTAAAATTAACACTGAAGCAGTGTTGAAGTTAATGAGATAATTAAGTTAACACTGAAGCAGTGTTGAAGTTAATGAGATAATTAAGTGATTAATTAAGTGATGATTGGCCATTAGTGGTGACACCTGATGTTAATAAGCAGAAACATTGACGGAAAGAGAAACAACAATAACAGAAAAAAGAGAAACACAAGAACTACAACTGACTTCGAGCCATTACAAATTGTTGCACTTATTATTACCAGTTTGACTTTATTTCTGTCATACATCGACAAAAGTTCTTGAGATTCAACAGAAATTAAGACGGTAATGTTTTATGGAATTTTTCTTTTCAAGTTACCATTGTGGTGATCAGTGTTTGCTTTAGATGGGCTCTTGACCCTTTTAATTTTGTAAATATTAGTTTTCCAACATTAATGTTCCAACATTGTGTTTATAAAGCACATTTGTTATTGCAAGAGAAAACATGATCTACTAACAATATGTATTGATGATAATGACACTATCATCATGTAGTGTCCTGATTCCCTGATGTCATTCAAAGTCTAAATCTTTGACTATATGCTTGATGTCTCATTTTAGTATTGGTGATTGTAGCTCTGAGATTCTACAGTTTGAGATCTAACAGCATTATGAAAATACTTTGTGCCAAGAAGTTATTGTGTTTAAACACACAGACATCAAGAATCAGCATATGAATCTCAACAATGGTGACAATAAACAAACTAGTGACAAACAGATCAACTCTGAACATCACAAAACAAGCTACTAAAGTCAGAACAAAACAATAGCAAAAATAAAAGCAAACAGAAAAAAACAATGAAAATTACAGGACAAATCAGCTGCATAATTTATTCATGCTGCAATGCATGATGTGAGCCATTGATGCATTCTGATTGGTGGCTCCCATCATGCACTGCAACATTAAGCATTTGTGTGATTGCCACCATTGTTGAGATTCATATGTAGATTCTTGATGTCTGTGTGTTTTTTTTTAACTTTCAGATCATTAAAACATTGCTGGAAGTAGCTACTGTAGTGAAAAATTAATAAAACATTTGGATAATCAGTTTATAATGATGGGTGCCATCATTGAATCAGGTCACTAGTAATTTCATCATCAAAACATAACCAGGGCTGCATTTCTAAAAGCATCTTAAGCCTAACTTAATCGCAGACCAACTGCAACAAATGGTCTATATGATCAAATTAGGCTTGCGATGCTTTCAGGAAACACAGCACAAGTCATAGTT
This sequence comes from Leuciscus idus, assembly GCA_021554675.1. Lineage (NCBI taxonomy): Eukaryota > Metazoa > Chordata > Actinopteri > Cypriniformes > Leuciscidae > Leuciscus > Leuciscus idus. The sequence continues at coordinate 41,276,954 of CM038621.1, read as the reverse complement.
TCTCTTGCCACACCAAATGTGCTTTATAAACACAGAGTTGGAGCAGCCAGAGAAATAATAATGTTAAAAAGTAAAGGGTCAAGAGCCCAACTAAAGCAAACACTGACCACCATAATGGTGACATGAAACAAAACATTCCATAAAACATTACCATCTAAACGTCTGTTAAATCTAAATAAGACCGTGTGTAGATGTATGACAGAAATAAAGTCAAACTGGTAAAATAACATGTGCAATAATGGCTCGAAGTCAGTAGTTCTTGTGTTTCTCTTTTTTCTGTTCTTGTTTCTCTTTCCTTCAGTGAGTCTGCTTGTTATCATCAGGTGTCACCACTAATGGCCAATCATCACTTAATTAATCACTTAATTATTTCATTAACTTCAACACTGCTTCAGTGTTAACTTAATTATCTCATTAACTTCAACACTGCTTCAGTGTTAATTTTAACACCCTGTAGTGTGGACACATATGTACACTGAGGAGTGTTAATTTAACACTGGGGATTTTGCTGTGTATCACGAAACGCTCAGCATGAAACTTTGCGCGTTAAGTTCATATTCTGAGTCCATCTTCTTGCCTGTAGCCTATATAATAGCCTACAGCCTACTTCCCTAATAAGGTGCAAGATTGGTCTTTCATATCACTATCAACGGAAGGGAAATCCTTAAGTATGAGGTATTGAGGGAAACCGATTATAATCCTGTTCATGGTAGAGAAAGCTGATGACATGTAGAATACACAGGGAAAGTAACAATGAAGTTATTGAATGAAACATAAACACAGCTTTTGTGTGTTTATCATCTTTTCCGCATATACTGACACAGATAATCATTTTCATTTTATGAATGAATGTCTTCGTCAGCAACAAGCGCTTTTGCACCATCTGATGGTGAGGTAGACTAACAGCAGATGGAGAGTATGCTCGGCAATCTACTGCTTTTCCTGCAGTTCCTGGACGTCAATGTTGAATTTACTGTCGAATTTGAACCACTGAATTTGTGGAAGCGAATTTGCAAAGCGAAATAAAATGGACCGAAAATTGCCTGTTGAATATTATTGGTTGTATTTTTAAACATTTTGAATATTTTGGAAGTGAAATATGAAAGGTGAATATGGATTATTGAATTTTTAATAATGAAAAGGTGTTTGAAATGTTTTTAATTGAAATATTCACAGCTTAAATATTCAACCATGTTGAATTTCAGCCCATAAAAATGTAAGCACTAAAAATACAATGCATTAAAATGCAAGTATAGTTAATGCAATGCCTATTTTTTTTTCAAGTAGTGCAATTCAACAGGCTTTTTATTTCAAAAACATTTGACATTATTCTACTTCCATACAAATCACCTTGTTCCATAGAAATACAGGAGAAAGTAAAAAGTAATCATCAGCTTTGATATTTAAACACAATTATTTGTTTAATTATTAGGTATAGTTATTAAATGTAAATTAAATGTGCACAAAAGATGCTAAAACTAAATATAGTTGGCGACACTTTACAATAAGGTTCCTTTTGTAAACATTAGTAAATGTAAGATGAACTAACAATTAAAAATACTTCTAAAGCATTTATTCATCATAGTTCATCAACATTTATTGATTTTTCATTATTTTATATATCATTATTCAAATTAAAAGTTAATATGTAAGGGATAATGTATGAAGCCTGAAGGGGGTTATTTTGAGAGAACCACCGGCTGGATGTACATTACCCCACTTATTACACAGCTCCTTGCCACACAAGTAAATAATTAGACACAAAATATTGATCTGTGTTGAAATATTTTATTAGGTTTTTAAACGCAAAGCTTCCACGGAGAGAGCAGCAGCGCGGCAAGTTCAAACTAAGCGGACATTTAAGAGATACGGTATACAGTCATTAATATCACTTATTATACAGCATTTCGCCTCACAAATAATTATGGGGATAAGATACACTGTTAGACCTTACCAGGTTTTTTTTACAGTAAAATACTGGCAACACTGTTCTTTACTGTTATCTACAGTATGTTACTGTAAAAATGCACTAAATTAAAACTCGAGTTAACTAAATTCACTTGCAGAAACCGACTGCCTTAAATTGACCAACTGGCATTTAAATGTATTAACAAAAATGTATAATGCATAAATAATGTGAGCAAAGTATTACTGTGAACTTATTTCACTTGAGACCACTAAAAAACTATTGAACATAAAAAGATTTCCACTGGACCACAAATACACAGTCACTGCCTGTTAAACAAAGCAACATGCAGAATATTATCTATGTCTATAGATCTTCTCCTGGACTGAAGCACAGGCTCTACTCTTCAGCACAATGGTGACCCACATTTTTTTTTTTTTTACAGTAAACTACTGGCAACAGTGTTGCCAGTATATACCTGTTTTATAACTTACAGTTTATTACTGTAAAACTACATTTTGTGGGTGTGTCTTTTTATCTTACACTGTTAACCCTTTCAACCCCACAGGGAAATCCACACTACAAAGAGTAAAAGTAACATTGACGCAGTGTTGCAGTGAGATAATTCCGTGTATATGTAAGTGATTGTTGAGCATTAGTGATGAACACCTGCTGTTAACAAGCAGAATCACTGAAGGAAAGAGGAACACACAAACAGAAAATAGAGAAACACAAGAACATCCCTCTGAACATCTTTTTTCATCTTGTGTGTAATCAAAATGAAAAAATAATTTTGCGTCTGGCTTTATCATATTTCAGATATATCTACTGAAAAAATATGCAAAATTGCACATATTTAATGAGATAATACCTAATTTGCATAATTAAACATAAACATTTAAAAAACTTGTAAAACATTTTTTTTATGAACTTGTGTAAGTAATGAACTGAGGAAGTTTCATGGTGATATCTATTATTTTAAAATTTTACCCTATTCACCTATAGTGTCTCGCCTTAACCAGTATGACTTTATTTCTGTTATACATCTACAGAAAATGTTTGTTTTGAAGTTACCATTATAGAGATCAGTGTTTGCTTTAGTTGGGTTCTGGACTCTTGACTTAATAACATTAGTTTGTCTTTTGCTGCTTAAACTGCGCTTTTGCAGATCACACTTGTGCACACACATGGTTAGTGAATGATTGCAGTTATATTGATTATGATGCCAAAATCATAATTTAGCCTGTTCATTCTCTAATCTCATTCAGAGTTTAATCATGTATCAAAAATGTTACATTAGCACTACTGTTAAACTACAGCAATGAGTTACAATAATGAATTCATCATGCACAACCAAAGAAACAGAGCTACACTGTATTGTAGAAACACAGAGATATCAAAAATTAGCACGTGAATCTCAACAATGGTGGCAATCATTTTTCATGCAGCAGTGTATGCTGGGAGTTTTATACTATCCTGGAACCCAGCATGCATTGCGACATGAAACTTTTTATTGTCACCATTGTTGAGATTCATATGCTGATTGTTGGTGTCTGTGTGTGTCTGAGTCAAGCAAGAGTTCACAATGTTTTAATGCACTACATGACTTCAATATCCTTCAGTATAACTTATTACCGATTTCATGTTGTAGATTAACTGATATGTGATAAATATTAAATACCCATAAATTCAAAGCTTATATGCAGGCTATGATCAGAGAATCAGACATGTTCAGGATGATTATGGCATCATCACAACAGCCTAAAACATCTGATCAACTTTCACTTGGCTTTTTCTTGCCATAATAAATGTGTTTTATAAACACACAGTCACAGCAGCTAGAGAAAAACTAACATTATAAAGTCAAGGGTCAAGAGACCAACTAAAGCAAATACTGATCTCCATCATGGTGACTACAAACTTTATTATTTTCAATAAAATATCACCAACTAAATATCTGTCAATTCTCAACAAGAACTTTTGCACATGTGTGAAAGAAATAATGTTAAACTGGTTTGTAAATTGGTTTCACACTCAGTGGCTGGAAGTCAGTAGTTCTTGTGTTTCTCTTTTTTCTGTTCTTGTTTCTCTGTCCTTCAGTTATTCTGCTTATCAGGTGTTCAGGTGTTCATCAGTGTCTCAATTCACTCACTTCTTTTATTCACTCTGTCAAGGGGACTATATTAGTGAACTAATGTAGGGAATAGTGAATGAGGGAATAGGGTGTGATTGTGAAAACAGCCTCTGAGTGTCGATTTTGAGCACTGTTAATTTACAGTATATTCCTGTAGGCTGTTTTTGTTTTCTACGGTATATTACTGTTTTAATGGAAAATGGTATATTGTCAGAATTTGGCCTTTTTTTACAGCAAGGGTTAATAGTGTATATTGATTTCAGATTAAATTGTTTTAAAATCGTACCTGTTTGTATCTCATAATCCAACTCCAACAGTGTACAAAACAATAATCACAAAATGGCAGCAGCTGCGCTTGTATGAAACGAGAGAGTGAGTCCATGATACTGGATGGCATAATTAAATAACTGTTCACAAAATATTGATTATTAGCTCCCCAGATAGCAACATTGTTTCGGCCCAGATCCGGCCCACATCTGGCACTTGTGGAATGCGGATCTGGCCCACATGCAGCGTGGAATGACGGCACTTGGGTGGCCCACTCCTGTTTGCCAGATCTGGGCCACAAGCAGGCCATAGCAATGCCACATGTCAGCCAAGAGCAAAGAAATAAACCAGAACTGGACCTTATCTGAGCCACAAAATCTGTGTATATTAAATATAGAGTCATCTCATCCTTAATAAGCCTGTTAACAAGCAGAATCCCTGAAGGAAAGAAGAGAACAGAAAAAGAGACAAGCAGAAACACAAGAACTACAACTGACTTCAGCCACAGTCTTAGATGAAATCACCTGAAGAGAAAAGAAGACATTAAATCTGTGAAGATCTCAGCAGAGGAGGATTAAACAACTCCACAAACAGCATTACCAGCCTCACTTATTACTAACCAGACTGACTTTATTCCTGTCAGACATCTACAGAAGTTTTTATTGATAATTAACAGAGGTTTAACTCTAATATGTTTCATTTGTAGTCACCATAACAGTGGTTAGTGTTTCCATAAGTTGGGCTCTTAACTCTTATTATATATTTTGTCTTTCTTTGGCTGCTGTGACAGTGTGTGTGTCAAACACATTTACAGCAGCAAAGAAAGCTAAAGTGAAATGAGATCAGGTGATGATGGTTACCTGTTGATGGTTTTTTAATCATCATGAAATAACCTCATTCACTGATGTCTTTGGAATCTAACAATTGTGTTGATCCATTAATATCTTCATATCACAAACCCAGTGTTACTGCATAATGAGATCTAGCAATATTATAACAGTCAGTTTAAAGCTTTTATCAAACATGAGATAAAAAAAATTAACTTAAGCTGACACACACAGATATCAACAATCAGCGTATGAATCTCAACAATGGTGACAATCACAAATATTTTGATAAAAAGAATAATTCAGAACATCACTGAAAAGCTACTAATTCACAACAGAAACAACAGCAAAAAAATTTAAGCAAATATTTAGAATCAAACAAAATTATAGGACAATTCAGCTGCATAATTTATTCATGTTGCAATGCATGCTGGGAGTTTTGCAGCAAAGTACTTTTGATTGTCACCATTGTTGAGATTCATACGCTGATTGTTGATGTCTGTGTGCGTCTTATTAAACTGACTTTTTGGTGCTCATGCTTGATGAAGTCTTCTAACTTGTTATAATATTTCTGGATCTCATGCTGCAGTAACACACAGGGTTTGTGATGTGAAGATATTAATGGCTCAACACAATTGTTAGATTCCAAAAACATCAGTGAAAAAGGTTATTTCATGATGATTATAAAACCATCAACAGGTAACCATCATCACCTGATCTCATTTCACTTTAGCTTTCTTTGCTGCTGCAAATGTGTTTGACACACACACTGTCACAGCAGCCAAAGAAAGACAAAAGATATAATAAGAGTTAAGAGCCCAACTTATGGAAACACTAACCACTGTTATGGTGACTACAAATGAAACATATTAGAGTTAAACCTCTGTTAATTATCAATAAAAACTTCTGTAGACGTCTGACAGGAATAAAGTCAGTCTGGTTAGTAATAAGTGAAGCTGGTAATGCTGTTTGTGGAGTTGTTTAATCCTCCTCTGCTGAGATCTTCACAGATTTAATGTCTTCTTTTCTCTTCAGTTGATTTCATCTAAGACTGTGGCTGAAGTCAGTTGTAGTTCTTGTGTTTCTGCTTGTCTCTTTTTCTGTTCTCTTCTTTCCTTCAGGGATTCTGCTTGTTAACAGGCTTATTAAGGATGAGATGACTCTATATTTAATATACACAGATTTTGTGGCTCAGATAAGGTCCAGTTCTGGTTTATTTCTTTGCTCTTGGCTGACATGTGGCATTGCTATGGCCTGCTTGTGGCCCAGATCTGGCAAACAGGAGTGGGCCACCCAAGTGCCGTCATTCCACGCTGCATGTGGGCCAGATCATCTTTCCACGTGTGCCAGATGTGGGCCGGATCTGGGCCGAAACAATGTTGCTATCTGTGTCTAGTTTTAATATTGTATTAGCTCACCAAACGCAAAACTTTAGTCAAGAAAAACCATTCCTAGCAGGCGTATGACTTCAGTGACCCGGATGAGCCTGCATCTGCTTTGAGCGGTTGTTATCTGGGAATAACTTACCGCTGGATAGCGCTATTGACCAATCAGAATCAAGTATTCCACAGAGCCATGTAATAATATTTAAACATGAAATAACAATAAAAAGTTGTCTTTTTTTCTAAGGCTGGCCACATACTTGAAGATTTTAAGCCCAATTTTGGGCCTGATTTGCGCCCCCAATGATCTGGGGTGTGTGACCCGATTCAAGGCTTCTCGCAAATGTCCAAAATAATCCTCAAGTGCGTGGTGTCATTACTATATGGGGAGGCTGCAGACTTGGAGCCGGTAGATCTACGCCCCAGGCAGTTTTACGCCCCTGCTGTTCCAGATGCGTCCAGTAGGGGATATACTGCGAAATAACACATTAAATCTGCACTATGGATTAAAATATCTGTAGATATTCAGTTGGGCTTCACTCTCTTCACTCAGCTACAGAAGACTATTTGTTTTTGTGAATTAAAAAATTAATAATACACATAGTTGAATCAGATGACAAGTTATGATATATGACCTACTGTAGAATAGTTCATTGAATATAGGATATATTTTTATAATATAGAATATTTTTATATACAGGAGACAGAGCGAAATATGTTGTTGTGAATTTATATAAAGTTACATTTAGATATTAACCATATTTAGCCTATTAGACATACAGCACCGTGTAATCGTATGGATCCTCGATGAAATATCTACTGTATTCACTATTAGGTAGTCATCATACAGCTACAAAACAGTGTCCTACATAGCATTTTATGAAGACAAACACAATGTATCCCTTTTCTAAAATTCCAAGGGCCATTTTGAAGAAATAGACAATATTGTTGTTCACAAAAACATTATTTATCAACACCATTTATGAATTATGATGACTCGTGTAGATGACTTCCCTATGGCTTGCCACTCTTCTTTAACTGTTTTTCTATCCTCCTGTCAAAGTGTTTCTGCTCACTGATTTAAAAAAAAAAAACATAAAAAAAAGGACATCCATGGTGAATTTGATTTTTTCAAATTCACACGCAGCAGGACTCACTGTTACATTTTTTATAAAATTCCTGAATACTTCATTTTTTATCACAGTTGCTTTGGTACATTTCTCAGATCACTACTGAAATTCTCATAACTACTTTTGAACAAATTGCCAATGCTTTGGTAAATTCATGCATCTGATTATGAATTGCCTTGCTGCTTCCTAATTTATCAATTCATTATTTCCTTCATTAATGAAATTCTAAATACACCTCTGCAATTCATCAATTCAGGACACATTTACAAAATAAAGTCTAATAGAAATGTATTGAAAACATGCTTGACAGTTTATTGTCAACCATTTTGCATTTAATGACTTATGCAAGGAACTAATGCCTATGTTTTGAGAAGTATGACAATTCAACAGAGAAATAGTATAATAGGCCTATATTTTGATCAACATGACAGTTGATAATGTAGGAAACAGCAGACAGTTGTACATTATCAATTGCATGAATGTACTGAAGCATTTGCAATTTGTATAAAATAATGAGAAATTGCTTTTATGATGTGCACCAGTGACAAGATGATGTGATTTCAGTTGTGATCTGAGAAATGCATCAAAGCAAATAAGATAAACTATAAGACTTATTGGAGACCCTGCAGAATCACTGTAGACCCCCTAAGAGTCACAGACCACATAAAAGAAAGTTAAGAGAACACAAACTGCCTTTTCAATTTGAGTTTCATATCTGTGGGTATTTCATTTAAAAATTAAAAATAAAAAAACATTAAAAAATGTAAAAAGGACATCCATGGTGAATTTTGATCTTGTCACAGTGTGTGTGTGCTGCCCAGAATTTATGTCAGGTGAGTGTGGATTGCATCAATTTGCTCCTGATTTTCAAAGTACAACGGCACAGGCACTTGTTGGTGGAACACTTTTGGAAAAAGTGTCAAGACACTTTGATTTTCCTTTCTGGCCCACTGATGATGAACTGTGCAAAGAAAATTGAAAATGACATTAAAAACATGTCCATGTATGTAATGTAAGTCCTCTGTAAGTCATTTATTTACTAGAGAAGCTATTGGTTTGGAATGCAGTTAAAAAAAGAGATGGGTGTTTATTATAGTTTATACAAGTTGAGAGAGAGAGAGAGAGAGAGAGAGAGAGAGAGATCAGTAGTCCAGATCAGTAAGCTATTTATAAGAAAAATGTATATTTAGATATAAATTAGATAGTTAGATCATCTCATTTATAAGAAACAACTCAAACCAGAAAGGAGTAAAACATAGAGGAAGAAGAGGCCATCTCACGCCAAGATAAAGACAAGCAACAAAAGAAAATGCAAAAGAAAATTAATTTTTAAAGTGACTAGGGCAGCTAAACTTACACTGTGGTTAGCTAAGTTTAAGCAAGACAGAACATCAACCTGTACCGTCCAGAACTTTTTGCTCTATCAAGCTAATCGTTTATAAAATAATAAATGTTTCTTCATGGCTAAACAACAATAACTTTAGCAGATTATTTAATATACCTCAATTCGTGTCGCTGTACAGCCTCCCCCTACTGGACGCATCAGGAACAGCAGGGGCGTAAAACTGCTGGGGCGTAAAACTGCCTGGGGCGTATATCTACCGGGCTCCAGGTCTGCAGCCTCCCCCTACTCTGTCATTACGATAATTTTCTATTTTTCTATTTTCTAATAATCTCACGGTCCAGGACGAATCTTCTAGTGTGTGCATTCGGAAGATTAAAATGCTAAAAATCAGTTTTAAAAGCGGTTAAGATTTGAAAGTCGTCTAGTGTGTTCCCAGACCTTATATTAAAAAATGAATAATTACTTTAACAAAGGTATTGCTCATGGTTAGTTCAAGTTAATGCTAACTACTAATGGGACCTTATTGTAAAGTGGTACTATCACATTTAGTCTGAGTTTCAGTTGTATTTTCATTGGTTTCCTGTTCTGTTTCCTTTGTTAGCTTTTGTTACCATGGTCATTCATTTTTTGATTAATGCATTGCACCTGTTTCTCGTTTCATGCATTGCTTTGTTTCTTTTTCTCCAAAGTTTGTATTGTTTGAAGTTTTTATGTAATTTTGGATTTTGGTTCTTAAAATACAACTACATGAACTTGGATGTTTAAGTTTTCTATTAGAAGTTTATTTGAGCATGTTGAATGTATTTTTGCTTGTCAGCAATCCTGTAAGAAGGACACACACTTCACCAGGAGAATCTTATTGTGACGGTGGGAAATCTATTTGGTGCTGGTTACTGACACGACAGGAACGACTCTGCGCTGGGGTTTGATGCTCATGGCCAAATACCCTCATATACAGGGTAAAAACACAGTAATGCCAAGAGTTTTTCCTCATGCTGAGTTTAATATTGTCTACAGGAACAAACATGTGTTGCATTTTTGTGCAGATCAAATTCATGAGGAGATTGACCGAGTGATCGGTGGACGTCAGCCAGCGGTGGAAGATAGAAAGAAATTACCGTATACAGACGCTGTGATTCATGAAACCCAGAGACTGGCTATATCGTTCCCTTGAGTCTGCCGCATATAACCAGCTGTGATGTTCACTTCAATGGATTACTTCATCAAGAAGGTCAGTGAGAAGAATAAATATTTAGCCCTAGAAAAGATGCTATGTGCATCTTGAACATTGTCTTTTCTCCATTTTCTAGGGTACCACTGTCGTTCCTCTGCTGACGTCTGTTTTGAAGGATCCAAGCGAATGGGAGAAACCGAACAGCTTTTACCCAGAACACTTCCTAGATGAGAAGGGCCAGTTTGTCAAGAGAGATGCTTTCATGCCCTTTTCTGCAGGTATACACTCAACTCTAAACACCTAGTGTTTTGAAGAAATAAACATTTGATTTGGAATTTAAAACGGTGTCTGTCTCTCTCTCTCTCTCTCTCTCTCTCTCCTCTCTCTCTCCTCTCTCTCTCTCTCCTCCTCTCTCTCTCTCTCTCTCTCCTCTCTCTCTTCTCTCTCTCTCTCTCTCTCTCTCTCTCTCTCTCTCTCTCTCTCTCTCTCTCTCTCTCTCTCTCTCTCTCTCTCTCTCAGGCCGAAGGGTTTGTTTGGGAGAGAGTTTGGCCAGGATGGAGCTCTTCCTGTTCTTCACTTCCCTCCTTCAGAGCTACTGCTTCACAACTCCACCTGGAGTGTCTGGAGATGATCTGGATCTCAAAGGAATAGTCGGAATCACTTTGAATCCGTCCCCACACAAGCTGTGTGCGATCAGACGCTCCTGATACTGGACAATCAAAACAGAAAGAAGACATTTTACCTCACTTTAAATAAGAACTGGCATGATTGTACTTGTTCTGAGTAAATTCAGAAAATTTAAGTACGCAACTAACTCCACAAACCTGTTGTTTTTGTTAAACAAAATTTTGTAAAAAAGATAATTCACAATTTATGCTGTTTAAACAAGATTACTTGAGAGACACTGTGTAAGATTTTAAATAATAAAACATGCGAGTGAGATAAACATTTTCAAAAATATATATAAGATAAACATATTTATATAATACAATGGTTATATAATTTTGCTTCTCACTTATATTCTCATCTATGCAGAAAAATTGTTCCTTTTTCGAAGTGGACACACATGTAAACAAAAGGCGATATTCCTTGGCAGACAGCAGTTCATGACATCACATGCAGTGCGCCCGTGTGTATAAAGAGGCGCCTAAGTTACACGTCATCAGTTTTTGTTTTGTGTAAGCAGCCATATTCAGCCCGCATCTTTCCTTTCCCACATTCAAATTATTTGAATGTTGAGGGTTTGTGCGAACGAGGATTTGTAAAAATGCCCCATGTAAATGAGCAGCTGGCTAGCTATCTCTCGCAGAGTGAGGCATCCTATTTGAAGGTTTCGATCTCGTCGTCTAAGCCATTTCAGACCACGTCCTAGATAATTGGCAAGGTGTATGCGGTAGTGGGTCAGGCTGGTGGTGCCCTGCACACAATTTGGATCAGGGGCAGGGATTGTCTCCTGAAGTGGTCGGTAAATTGCACCGCTCTGAAGCTGGACTGATCATGTAAAGTGTCATGACGAAACAGTGACCCACCATCTGATATGGTCCAGAGCAACGCTTGATGTGGAGCACTGCTGAGGTTAACTATTTAAGAAGGATGTTTAGTTGACTTCATTATTTACAACTGGAGGTTTCAGCAGCTATAATAATTATGATAAGCATAATATTTGTCCAGTATACCTGAGGGTACCTGGCAGTCTGTATGAGTGGTCGCAGTGAAATCATGCAACTCCTTTGTCAGTTGGTATTAAATATTGGCTTTAAATAATTACTGACTTTTTCACAGAGCACTGGTATCCTTTGTGTTAAATTTTGTTTGGGTGGTTATTAATTATAATAATATTTTTTATTTATATAGTATCTTTCCAAACCCAATGTCGCTTTACAAAGATACACAGCAGAAAGTCCAGTGTTAAATTAACTCTCCTGTGAGTTTATTTGACTCCACACTCAAGAGTGTTAAAGTGTTAAAATGTGAGTGTTAAATTAACACTGAAGCAGTGTTAAACTTAATGAGCTAATTAAGAGATTCATTGAGTGATGATTGACCATTATTGAAGACACCTGATGTTAACAAGTAGAATCACTGAAGACAGAATAAAAAAATGTAAGTCACCATTATGGTGGTCAGTATTTGCTTTAGTTGGGCTCTTGACCCTTAAACTATTAACATTAGATTTTGTTTGGCTGCTATTATTGAGTTATAACAGCCAGATGAACAAAGAGAAAAAGTGATCTGATGGTGTTGGTTGTGTTTTAACAATCATTTTTTTACCTGAATAGTGATGTTACGTTCGTGAACGAATCGTTCTTTTTGAACGAATCCTTTAGGGTGAACGAATCGTTCTCGTTCACGTAATCCATTGACTCATATTTCTCGTTCACTGAAATCCCTCCCTCCACAGCAGCGTGGCGCTATTAGCAGCGCATGCGCAGCTCAGTGAATCGGTGTTTTCAACCTGTCAAAGAATGAACCTCGAGCCAATAGCCTTCGAGTATGAGATGTGACGGAGCATGTGATTTGTTGGATGTAGTGAACGAATACGCCCTTCACTGACTGACCGAGTTGCTTTTGAGTCTGAACCATAGGTCTGAACGAGAGAGAGATCTTATCGTTTGTGTACGAGTTGAACGAACTGGTATGTCGTTCATGAACGAAAATAACCAGTTGTTTGAACGATAATGATGGCGAACCGATAGAGCTAGGTTTGTGTAGTTAGCATGTTTGCATCAAATAAACAAATTTACACTTTACCATTGTAATGAAAACAGGTTAATAACGCAATATATTGGTTAAATATAACAAAGACAAATTAACATCGTCATTTTTTACTTGGTTTGAGTTAAGGGGGGGGGTGCACTTGACTGTTTACTTGATTTAAATTTACACTTCTCGTTACCTGCTTTTCTTATATTTTGTGTTTTAGTCTTAGTTTTGTGGTATTTTGCACAATTTACTTGACTACTTGTGTTCATTTTGTATTATCAAAATGAATTCATTACGTTTTATTCATGTCATATGCACTTCTCTAAAAACTAAAACAAACCAAAACAAGTAATAAAAACTCAGTGAGTGTTTTAGCGCAATTTTCTCACGTCATGGGATCACAACACTCAAAATAAAATTTTTGAAGCATAAAGGAAAGATTTTTGATCAAATCTTTTTTTCTAATATTATTGTAAATTTTAGAAGCTATCGATTGCAATTTGTTTCAACTCGATAGCTATTATGGTTGCCGAGAAATTTGCAAAAAACTGATTTTTTTTCTGGAATTTCCAGGAAATCCAACATCTTTTCCTGGATTTTTTTTGTGCGTTCCCGAGATTAGACCTTCCTTAACATAATGCCGAAAACCCGAAGTCTCTAGGTGGTCTGGTTGAGGAGTAGATAGAAGTGCAAGATTGGTGCGCACAGACAGAACAGAAATCATGAGTTAACAATCGTAATTTTGTCCGGTGAAAAATTGCGCTAAAAATATGACAGTATTGGTTAGGTCTCATAACGTCAGCAAATAGCATTTCAGTTCGGGCTGTGAAGGGGCATGTAGATTTGGTTGGACCTACTGAACGAATATGCCTATCACTGCTGAGATCGCTCTGTTTTGAGTCTGAACGAGAGGGAGAGATCTCGTTCGTGAACGAATTGAACTGGTACTTTCGTTCGTGAATGAGAGTACTGGGTAGATCGGTCATTTAGCATGTGATTCAATCTCATTCAAAGCGCAGTTATAGGTCTGTGTACATAATTGTTTATATTCATATTCAACATACAGAACATCAACGTTTAATATAATCCCAGATTTATGAATGCGTATGTCTGACTAAATAATTAAAATGTTAATTATGCAAGAAAACCTTGGTTTGGTCATCTGTACCACTTATTTAGACTTATGTTATTAATTTAGTAAATAAGGCACACATTTTAACAAAGCCAAATCACTTTTTTTTGTAACAAGTAAATACGTTCATTAAAACATAGCATAAAACACACTCTTTTTCGCCACCTGCTGCAGTATATGTAATATGAAGAAATGATCATTGAACGAATCAGTGAACGAGTCTGAACGAATCATTTTGGTGAACGAACTGAAAATGAACGAGTCTCTGGAAAGAATCAAAATTTCCACCACTATACCTGAATCACTAAACTCAATCAGAGCTTATCGCTGAGTTAGGTTTACTTTATTGATTATAACAGCACTGTTCTTGCATAGCATAATATATTTTTAGCATTTTCAATATAATCCAAAGGACTTTTTAAAGTTGTTCTGAAACAGAATTTTTTCTTTTCTTTTTCTTTTTTGTTGTATTTATTTAGACACATAGACATCAAGAATCAGCCTGTGAATCTCAACAATGGTGACAATTAGAAAGCATGCTGCTGTGCATTCTGGGTACCACCAATCAAAACTCATTCATGGCTCCCATCATGCATTGCTGCATGAAAAAATAATGAGGTTAATTTTCTTGTTAATTTCCTTTATTCTTAATATTTTATTTTATTTCTGCTGTTTTTATGTGACTTTTTAGTCACTTGTTTTCTAATGTACAGAGTTGATCTGTTTATCTGAATATGCTGTTTATCACCATTGCTGAGATTCATACGCTGATTCTTGATGTCTGTGTGTGCCTACATGAAAGGTTTCTTGAAGTTTTTTTTTGTATCAGAATAACTTAAGAAATCATTTGGATTACATTGAAAATGCTAAAATTATAATATTGTACAAAGCCAGTGCTGCTCTAATGAATAAAGTAAATCTAACTCAAAGATCAGACTCTAAATAAATTCAGTGATTCAGGTCAAAAAAATTATTGTTAAACATAACCAACACCACCAGATCACATTTTCTCTTTGTTCATCTGACTGTTATAACTCAGTTACAGCAGCCAAACTAAATCTAAAGTAAAAAATGTAAGGAACCGGGTCAGGAGACCAACCAAAGCAAACGCTGATCACCATAATGGTGACTTAAAATTTGTGATTTTCTCCTTCAGTGATTCTGCTTGTTAATATTCGGTGTCTTCAATAATGCTCAATCATCACTCAATGAATCACTTAATTATCTCATTAACTTTAACACTGCAACATGCTTTTTAATTGTCACCATTGTTGAGATTCAAAGGCTGATTATTGATGTCTGTGTGGCTAAAAACTACATATACAAAAAATATGAGACATGTTTAAGAAATCTTTGGATTACATTGTAAAAGTTCAAAATATTATGCTGTGCAAAAACAGTGCTGCTATAATTAAAAACCTAAATTGGTAAATTAGGTTTCCAAGTAAATTGGGATCTATATGAGTTCAGAGATTAGGGTCAAATGATTGTGAAATAATGATTATGTTAACCCTCTGAGGTCTGAGCTGTTTTCTGGCCCTGGAGGTGTTCTGACATGCTCTGACATTTGTGCTTATTTCTGTTACTTGTGACATTGTCATGGCTAAAGTCTTATTACACTGTATTTAGCACAAACTCTGCTACAATAATATATCAGCAGCATGTATGTAAAAGTTTGTAGTTTTGAGATAATGACATTTATGCGTGGTTTGTGAAAATACCCCCCCCAAAAAAATCTCACTGAAATAAGGCCATGAAACCCATACTGATTATTTCTTCACAAGACTTTTGAAAATTGTGTCACGTAGCCTAGAATATTTGCTCCAAAACTATGTGAAAATCACCCTGACTGCTCATTCAGATAAGACAATATATTGATTTAAAATTTCTAAGACGTGTTTTGTGTGAGAAAGCCTTATGCGAAGAGGCGTGATCATCTCATGAATATGTAAGCCTTTAACACCTGAGAAAGACAAAGACACTCCCCTAACTGCCCTATTAGGAGCGATCAGGCCCTATCATTCTGAGCAACCTTGCACAAAGAATGAGGAGATTTAAAAAAGAATGGCTTTTAGATTGTTTGGATTTATTTACAACACAACATAATCCAAAGATACACAACAAATGACAAAAGAGCACATTGAAAACAATGATCTTTGGATGAACAGAGACCTTTGTGCCATTCCTAAAAACATTGTACATACCTTTCATTTCCAAGGTGTTTGATTTTCACTTTACCATGTTCATATACAGAGACTCATGTGAATGTTGAAGTCAGCAGGACTCAGTGGAGCATCTGGTCCCTGAAAGAAAAGAAAAAAAGTGAACATACTGGTATCAAGAGAAACTAGGCCTGCACGATTTTGGGAATAAATTTTAGATTTTTCTGGTTAAAATTGCTTTTTAAAATTCACAGAATACACACACACACACACAAATGTTTCCAACAATATATAATATAATGAACACCAGGTTTGTTGTGCCTTGTAGGCATAGGCTATGCGCAGTACTGCATACAATAATAATAACAATAACCTATAGCAGCCTATAAAGATTTCAGTAACAACTATGCTAGAGAAAAATATATTGATTATCATATGTTACTTCAAATGTTTCCATTCGTTATGATGATATGAAATGAGATAATAGTAAAAATATAAAGCCTATTGTTTGGTGCATTTTGCTTTTCAAACGCACAGCTCGCTCCAAAATATGATACATTCAAACCCACAGCGCGCTCCAAAATATGATACATTCAAACGCGATCGCGCTCCAAAATATGATACATTCAAACCCACAGCGCGCTCCAAAATATGATAGATTCAAACGCGATCGCGCTCCAAAATATGATACATTCAAACCCACAGCGCGCTCCAAAATATGATACATTCAAACGCGATCGCGCTCCAAAATATGAAACATTATGGTACCATATACATATCTACGTTTGAGCAGATATTCACAAACAGTATTTAACAGTAAACACGGGTCTAAATATTATAATATTCACCATATATCTAGCAACAGTTCAACTGCAATGTGAAGTTTATGCAACAATACCATAAACTAATAAGTAAGAATTTCTTACCTTACATCTTTCTTGTCTTCAAATCGCGTTCTTCTTCTTCTAAGGTAAATCCAATGTAAGCTCACAGCGCGTCTTCCAAACTCGACGAAAAGCAGAGACTTGTGAAGTGTTTTGGTGTTTTGTGTTTGAGGTAACGAGGGCGTTCGCGTTCCATGTGGAGATTTGCATGTGAATCTCTTTTGCGCGAGTGGGCGTGGTCGAATTAAAAATAATTAGCAAGCGTTTGAGATACTGAACATCCTGTTGGTTTTATACAAATTACATAAACAAAGAATATTTGTTTTCAGTTTGAATCCGATCATTTAAAAGTACACACTTAAATGTTTATAAAGGTATATGGCTCATAAATGTGTGACAAGTATTCGCTGAGTTTTGTTTCAGTTTATAGACGTGCTCAAGAAAAAAAAGTTCACCGCAGCGGAGAGGCAGAAAGCACACCCTGTTTATTTTCTTTATTTTACAAAAGCACAATGTTTTGATTTGATTGGAAGTGGACACATACAAAAGTAGAAATATCACAGATTCTTTTTTTATATTTCTTTTTTCTGTATGACCATAAATGACGGAGTAATTTAAGTTTATTGTGCTACAATGTGAAGAAAATCCAGCAAAACACGGGGATGCGTTTGCCGACCTCAGAGGGTTAAAACACAACCAACACCATCAGATGACCGTTTCTCTTTGTTCATCTGGCTGTTATAACTCAGGTACAGCAGCCAAACAAAATCTAAAGTCAATGATTTAAGGTCAAGAGCCCAACTAAAACAAACACTGATCACCTTAATGGTGACTTAAAATTACAGTTTTCTCCTTCAGTGATTCTGCTTGTTAACATCAGGTCTTCAATGTTGCCAATAAAAAAAAAAAATTGTTTAAACATTTTTTTGTAAATTTTACTCATTTTAAATGGTTAACTTTTAAGGAATTAATTTGATTAATTATTACTCAATTCTAATTTGTTAAATTTTATTAATAATATTGCTTGTAATCTGTTGCCACAATTTTATTGATTAGATATTTGAATTGAATTGAATATAGCATATTCATTTTTACAGTGCAGTATGTTATCCCATATCCACCGGATCAGCGCTGGTTCTCGTGCCGGAGATGGACTCGGGCTCTGCGGGTGAACTTCGAACTTCATACCGCCGTCCTGCATTTCACTTACAGCCGAAAGATACTGCGAGCGACTGACTCCATAACCTGCCAATAAAAAAACAGTGCACAGTTCTAAGGACATTTTATCATCCAAATTAATTATATTCATTATCATTAGGAACAAAGTCGTGTGTTTATTCGAGGCGTTTCAATCACGCGAAAAGACAGGCGCGACTCTCGTTTAGGTGTCGAATTACGCCTCTGTATGTTGTTTTGCATTAAATAAAATGATTTAAAGTACAGTAATGATTTTATAGATAAAATAAAACATACACAAACCTGAATTTCACAGAGGAAATGCACCAAATCTGCGACGCTGAGAAGAGAACTGTTGTAACTTCGGGAGACTGGACCGTAGAGTTCAAACAGCCCGCGCTCACTCAACCAACCGTCGAGTTGTTGTCACGTCAGAGGGTGGGGGAGGGGTGCATTGTTTTAATTCAGTAAACTTACTCAATTTTAAGAGTGTGTTAAATATATTAATAATATTGATTTGAATTAAGTAATATTTTTGTTTCTTGAAACAGATCAGTTTAATTCAACATTCTCAAATATTTTGATAGAAATTTCACAAATATATTAAGTGTATTATAAAGAAATAATTGGTTAGTCAAATACTAAATTATTTTATTGAAAAAAAACTTAAATATATCTGTAAATTTTAGATAAAATTAACTGTTGGATTTTTACTCAATTATTTTGGTATGTTTAACTCAAACAATCAAGTAAACAATATTCAGAGATTTTATTAAGTTAATAAAGTTAAACATTTCTGTAATATTTTTTACATTTGAGGTATGTATTAATGGGATCAGTCGTATAGGCCAACCGCTTTGTTTCTATTGGTTCATGAGTAGAGAGCCTCAAAGAGTTGACAAACTGGCCTAATGAGTTTTTACAGAGAACAATTCTGTTTTTCAAATGAAAATGACATCGAAGGCTCCCTACCAATGGCCCTCCTTCACAAAACATCTAGCACAGTTTTATCATTGATAGAATTATCATTGATTATCATTAATATATTCCAATCCAAGCATGTCAAAACATGGTGGAATAAAATCATCCCGTTGCAACGGTTTAAAACTGCAGACTTGGCAACCCTGCAGCCCAGTCTCCTGACAATATATTTAAAGGTTTCTTTAAACTTATTATATTATATATGAGTTACATACAGCAGTACCAAAAGGTTTTGGACACTTTTTAACATTTTGGACAAGTCACACTTATAAAAGAATTTCACTGCGTTAGATACAAAATATCAAATCATGTGGCATCTGCGTTAAAATGATGCTAAAGCTTTTCTCAGAACAAACTTCACTTTTCTGAGCCACTGATATACTTACTTATATATATATATATATATATATATATATATATATATATATATATATATATATATATATATATATTTAACTAATTGGTCTCTTTTCATGGATGTATGAAAACACTTCAGAAAGTGAAAGAAAGTATTTATTTTTGAAATGTTTTTATATTTTGAAACCTTTATTTGTGAAAGTTTTTTTTTTTATGCCACTTGTTTTGCCATTTTGTTACATAATGCAAACACATTTATATATTTTGATACATTTATACATTTGTTGCTTAAGTGTCGAAAGACTTTTTATGGCCACTGTATATCAAGGGAAAGGTTCCATGGATATTAAAGATTCTTCATTGACCCATCAATGTCAATAAAGAACCTTTATTTTTTTAAGAGTGAAGTAATGTGTTCAGGGTTTTTTTATGAACAATATCAGGAGGTGTAAGACCTGTGTTAGTATTGTTCTGGAAAAAAAGGAGGCTAGAGTTCATTTCGTAGACTTTTACGAGTATATGGGTTGAAGGTGAAGACATTCCGTATCTTGATCTGAAATTCACCATAATTCACCTTTTATGTTCTCAGACCTGCTAGCACAAGTGTACAACAATCAAAACAGTCTCCATGTTCCTCACTGTTAGACCTTACCGGGTTTTTTTACAGTAAAATACTGGCAACACTGTTGCCAGTAATTTACTGTTAATTGTGCAGTTCTTTACTGTAATCTACAGTATGTTACTGTAAAATGCACTAAAACTCGAGTTAACTAATTTCACTTGCAGAAACCTTAAATTGACCAACTGTCATTTACATGCATTAAACTAAAATGTATAATGCATTAATAATGTGAGCAAAGTATTACTGTGAACTTATTTCATTTGAAACCACAACAAAACTTTTGTAAATAAAGAGATTTCCACTGGACCAGCAACTACACAGTCACCGCCTGTTAAATAAAGCAACATGCAGCATTTCATCAATATTTGTAGATCTTCTCCTGGACTGAAGCACAGGCTCTACTCTTCTGCACAATGGTGACCCAAAAAACGAAATTTTACAGTAAACTACTGGCAACAGTGTTGCCAGTATAAACCTGTTTCATAACTTACAGTTTATTACTGTTAAAATACATTTTGTGGTTGTGTCTTTTTATCTTACACTGTTAACCCTTTCAACACCACAGGGAAATCCACACTACAAAGAGTAAAAAGTAACACTGAGACAGTGTTGCAGTGAGATAATTAAGAGAATATGTAAGTGATTGTTGAGCATTAGTGATGAACACCTGCTGTTAATAAGCAGAATCATTGAAGAAAAGAGAAACACAAGAACAGAAAATAGAGAAACACAATAACTACAACTGACTTCCAGCCATTACACATTATTACACTTATTATTAACCAGTATGACTTTGTTTCTGTCATACAGAAATTGTTATTGAAAATGTTTGTTTGAAGTTACCATTATAGAGATCAGTGCTTGCTTTAGTTGGGATGCTGATGCTAAAACATTCATTTTTCTTTTGCTGCTTGAGCTGTGTTTTTGCAAGTCACATTTGTGCGCACACACAGTTTATGAATGATTGTGGTTGTAATGCTTATGATGACAAAATCATCATATTGCCTGTTCATTCACTAAGGAATTAATTCTTATTCATTCAGAGTTTTATCCTCGATCAAAAGTGTTACATTAGCACCACTGTGAAACTACAGCAATAAATTACTATGACTCATTTTTTTAACACATGCATAAACCAAAAAAAAAACAGAGCTACACTATATTTTAGAAACACAGAGATAGCACAATTTAGCACATTAATCTCAACAATGGTGGCAATATTTCTTTTTTTTATTATTATTCATGCAGCAGTGCATGCTGGGAGTTTTATATTATCCTGGATCCCAGCATGCATTGCGACATGACACTTTTCACCATTGTTGAGATTCATATGCTGATTGTGGATATCTGTGTGTCTGAACCAATTAGGAGTAAAATAAAATTGAATGAACTATATGATTGTTATTTTTCAGAAGACCTGATTATAGAAATATTGATTTCATTTTGTAGATACACAGATTTATGCTAAAAATGACATACCCATAATTTCAATTAATATATACAGGAAAAATCTGAAAATCAGATAGTCCAAGATGATTGTGACATCATCACAAAAGAACAAAAACACCTGATCAACTATCTCTTGATTTTTTCTTGCCATATCAAATGTGTTTTATAAACTCACTGTTACAGCAGTCAGAGAGAAATGAAAGGTAAGAAGTCAAGGGACAAGAGACCAACTAAAGCAAATACTGATCTCCATTATGGTGACAACAAATTTTATTATTAACTAAATCTCTGTTAATTCTCAACAATAACTTTTGTACATGTATGAAAGAAATAATCATAAACTGGTTTGTAAACTGGTTTCACACTCAGTGTTACTGGAAGTCAGTTGTAGTTCTTGTGTTTCTCTTTTTTCTGTTCTTTTTTCTCTGTCCTTCAGTGATTCTGCTTATCAGGTGTTCATCAGTTTCTCAATTCACTCTCTTCTTTTCATTCACTCTGTCAAGTGGACTATATTAGTGAACTAATGTAGGGAATAGTGAATGAGGGTATAGGGTGTGATTGGGAAAACAGCCTCTGAGTGTCGATTTGGAGCACTGTTCATTTACAGTATATTCCTGTAGGCTATTTTTGTTTTCTAGGGTATATTACTGTTTTAATGGAAAATGGTATGATATTGTCTGAATTACGGCTTTTTTACAGCAAGGGTTAACAGTGCTGTCTACCCCTGACACAGTTAGCAATAAAAGCTAATCATCCTCAGACAGGTGAAGGTTCAGCCATGGGAAAGGACGACGAACGGCAACTGTCTTTCAGTACAGCGGCACAATTTAGGTATTTAGACTTACTTGTAATGTGTAAATCATTGCATTTGATCAAGTGTCTGTGTGTCTCAAATGCAACATGATCTTTTCTCTTCACTAACTTTACTTTTTGCCATAATTTTTGCTCAATATCTTTTGAATCAGCTGGTGTAATGGTGATAAAGTCAGTTCTTCTCAAGTTCACATAGAGGAACCACATGTGAAGTTCATCACATTAACTATCAACATGATACACTCATATATTGCACAGAGATGTTGCCTATATAAAAGTGTATTGCGCAATGTTAAATAATCTTTGGTCTGATCTGATCTATTGCAGGTGTGTTAAAACAGCTGTGTAATATAGTGATGCAACCTTACTATTGCTGCAGTTGGCCATCAATATATCAGGCCAAATAAACAGTTTCCTTTGTTTTATTGTCCGGTATTGTTTATGTTAAGCATGATGATTTCCTGAGCTTATTCCCTGTTATTCTAATAAGTGTTCCTATAGTGAAATTTACTATTAAAGTCACTATGAAATCAAATTTGAAGTTTTTTTGGCTTTTAGTATTAATATGATAGCCTTACTGTAATCTATAAGATAGTGTGCTGTGCTCCATAGCAATGACAAAATTCACATTTAGAAGATATAAGCATTCAAAACTTACTATGAGGCGCCACGTAGGATTTAAATCAAACTTCGCTTATCAATACATACATAACACACGTGCATATACACCTATAAATTACTCGCATATACATGTATACTATTGGATGTTCAAAATACATATATGAAATACACAGTAAATTCCACAGTGTTAAATCAACACTGCTCAGAGCAAATATGGTCCCACTCTACAGAGTGTTAAAGTAACACTAAAGCGGTGTTAAAGTTAATGAGATAATTAAGTGATTAATTTAGTGATGACTGAACATTATTGAAGACACCTGATGTTAACAAGCAGAATCACTGAAGGAGAAAAGCACAAATTGTAAGCCACCGTTATGGTGATGGGTGTTTGCTTTAGTTGGGCTCTTGACCCTTATATGTTTACTTTAGAGTTAGTTTGGCTGTTGTATCTGAGTTATAACTGCCAGATGAACAAAGAAAAAAAAAAGTGATCTGATGGTGTTGGTTATATTATGAAATTCATCATTTGAACTTGATCACTGAACTCATTATGATCCTTATTTCTGACTTCGATTTATGTTGTTGGTTACAAAATAACTGTGAATCTGCATAAATATCCAGAATTTTTTATATAATATAAAGGATTTCTTAAAAGTTGTTTAAAAAAAAAAAATCTTTCCTTTAGGCACACACAGACGTCAAGATTCAGTCTATGCATCTCAACAATGGTGACGAGCAGAATATTCAATTAGGGAAAGTAAATTAAATAGACAATTCAGATCATAATTTATTCATACCGCAATGCATGATGGGAGCCATTAATGAGTTGTGATTGGTGGCAGCCACTGCAACATGCTTTATTATTGTCACCATTGTTGAGATTCACAGGCTGATTATTGATGTCTGTGTTTCTAAATAAATTAATTTGAAAGTGTTTTGATCAGAACAATGTTTATGAAATATTTTGGATTATAAGTAAAGTATTGATAATCATATGCTGTTAAAATCACAAAGCTGCTGGTAACAAGATAAACCAAACTATCTCAATAAGTTTCATTTTTCAGATCACAGCATGATTATGTCAAAACATAACCAACACTATCAGATCACACTTTTACTTTATTCATTTGACTGTTATACATCAATAACAGCAGACAAACAACAGTAAAATTTAAAGTAAATATATAAGGGTCAAGAGCCCAACTAAAGCAAACACCCATCACCATAATGGTAACTTACAATTTATGATTTTCTCCTTCAGTGATTCTGCTTGTTAACATCAGGTGTCTTCAATAATGCTCAATCATCACTAAATTAATCACTTAATTATCTCATTAACTTTAACACCGCTTTAGTGTTACTTTAACACTCTGTAGAGTGGGACCATATTTGCTCTGAGCAGTGTTGATTTAACACTGTGGAATTTACTGTGTACACGTGCACACTAATATGAAATCCATACCAATACATATTATGTTAGTAATGAATGCATATACACTTGTGAATAACTTGCATATACATATAAACTTGACGCACGCATACACCTATAAATACTTGCATATACATATAAACTTCCATGCATATACACCTATAAACACTCGCACATACATATAAACTTCCATGCATATACACCTATAAACACTCGCACATAAACTTCCATGCATATACACCTATAAACACTCGCATATACATATAAACTTCCATGCATATACACCTATAAACACTCGCATATATACATATAAACTTCCATGCATATACACCTATAAACACTCGCACTTACATATAAACTCGATGCGCGCATACACATCCATAAAACACTCGTGCATACATACAAAATAAAATGTGGATGCATGCTTTGTGTATATATGCGAGTGATTTCATATGTGGATGTGCGTGAACTTTTCAGTGTAAAAGGAAGGCATTTGTGTGTACACGGAATTAACCTGCCTTTTTGATAGTTTGTTTTCCAATTTGAAATGAAATAAGCATAAACGAGAAAACGGCCCCTTTATTCGTTTTTTTCGAAAAAAAAAAAAAAAAAAGCCTAAAGCCTCTTACGTTGTTGATTTATATTTCAAACAAGAATTCGACATTTGCTCGCAATGTTTTTCTTACAAAAAAACCTCATCATTTTGCAGGACAATTGTCTATTACAGTATACAACACAGATAGAAGGGTGCCAATAATTCTGTGGTGATATACAACATGCTTTAAGAAAAGTTTATTTCCATCACACTGTAAAGTGTTTTTAGATATTACATATAGATCACATATACCAAAGATTTTACATATAAACTGGGTCAGCATACTGTTAATTACAGTTAGTACCATGGGAAATAGGGGTGCTGATGTGACCCCTGGAGTGGAGCCCATGAAGAAATATGGTTGGGGATAAAAGTTCACACAAACAAAAACGAAAAACTGTGGTGTTTAGCCTATAGGCATACATATTACGTGTGTTTGTTTTTATTTATGCAGTATTATAAAATACCCATATTATAACAAATAAATATATTTGGAAATTGCCCTTTAAAACGAAGGCTCAGTTTGTGGTTCACAATTATTTGATTAAAAACAACAAAAACAATAAAACAAAGACAAAGTCACTTATATTAAACACTTTTTTATTGATTTATTTGTTGACAGAAGTTATATCTAGCACCTTTAATTGCCTTCGCTATCGTCCTGTCAATCATCTGTCTCATTCTCGCGGGTCGCGGATATGATTACAGTTTCAGTAAAACTGTATTCACCATCATCGGTACCCACCCTCAGCCGATTGGCATTACAGTATTTGCAATCACCATCCCGTGTCAAAACGGAGCGTCTAAAAGAAAAGTTCTGACTGCTGACTGTTGGTCAGTGAGCCTCTCCCGCTCGGCGCTGTCAAGCGCAGCTTCACCACACAGATTTAACTCCGCAGAGCTAAATAAAACAGGCTGGTGGCAGACTAATAATTAATATCTCTGATGTAAAGATTTCTGTGAAACGCGTAAAGTTGCACAGAAGAAAGCCCAATAGGACCTGCCCTGTACAGTTTAAGAATCTGTAGCCATAGTAGAGGACTATTATTTTGTAGAACAGACCCGAGCGACAACTGATGACGTCACATGCTCAGACTTGCTTGACCAATCGGCGGAAGGGGGCGTGTCAGGCCGCCCACATGTGGAAAACGAATTTTGAAGTAATTTATTTGTTTTTTGCCTGTGAACTAAAAAACGAAAAATCAAGCCGAAATCTCGTTTTTTTTTTTTTTTTTTACGAAAAAACGAATAAAGGGGCCGTTTTCTCGTTTATGCTTATTTCATTTCAAATTGGAAAACAAACTATCAAAATGACACAAATGACTTTTACACTGAAATGCCTTCCGGTTACACTGAAATGCCTTCCGGTTACACTGAGATGCCTTCCGTTTGCACTGAAAAGTTCACGCACATACACATATGAAATCACTCGCATATACATATATACACAAAGCACACATCCACGTTATGTATGCGCGAGTGTTTTATGGATGTGTATGCGCGCATCGAGTTTATATGTATGTGCGAGTGTTTATAGGTGTATATGCATGGAAGTTTATATGTATGTGCAAGTGTTTATAGGTGTGTCTGCATGCAGCGAGTGTATATGTATGTGCGAGTGTTTATAGGTGTATATGCATGGAAGTTTATATGTATGTGCGAGTGTTTATAGGTGTATATGCATGGAAGTTTATATGTATATGCGAGTATTTATAGGTGTATGCGTGCGTCAAGTTTATATGTATATGCAAGTTATTCACAAGTGTATATGCATTCATGACTAACATAATATGTATTGGTATGGATTTCATATTAGTGTGCACGTGTATTTCATATATGTATTTTGAACATCCAATAGTATACATGTATATGCGAGTAATTTATAGGTGTATATGCACGTGTGTTATGTATGTATTGATAAGCGAAGTTTGATTTAAATCCTACGTGGCGCCTCATAACTTACAGTCTCTCACTTCCACCAATATGGATCAACATCACCCTGCACTTCAGCTTCTCATCAGATTTTCTGTCAAATGAAATGCTCTCTAGAATCTAAAGCGTCCCGCCCCCTTCATTATAAGTAGACGCTGAAGCTGAGGCTGAAACCCAGATAGCAACATTGTTTCGGCCCAGATCCGGCCCACATCTGGCACTTGTGGAATGCGGATCTGGCCCACATGCAGCGTGGAATGACGGCCCTTGTGTGGCCCACTCCTGTTTGCCAGATCTGGGCCACAAGCAGGCCATAGCAATGCCACATGTCAGCCAAGAGCAAAGAAATAAACCAGAACTGGACCTTATCTGAGCCACAAAGTCTGTGTATATTAAATATAGAGTCATCTCATCCTTAATAAGCCTGTTAACAAGCAGAATCCCTGAAGGAAAGAAGAGAACAGAAAAAGAGACGAGCAGAAACACAAGAACTACAACTGACTTCAGACACAGCCTTAGATGAAATCAACTGAAGAGAAAAGAAGACATTAAATCTGTGAAGATCTCAGCAGAGGAGGATTAAACAACTCCACAAACAGCATTACCAGCTTCACTTATTACTAACCAGACTGACTTTATTTCTGTGAGACGTCTACAGAAGTTTTTATTGAGATTTAACAGAGGTTTAACTCTAATGTGTTTCATTTAAAGTCACCATAAGAGTGATTAGTGTTTCCATTAGTTGGGCTCTTAACTCTTAGTATAACTTATGCATTTATTGGCCGCTGTGACAGTGTGTTTGTCAAACACATTTGCAGCAGCAAAGAAAGCTAAAGTAAACCGAGATCAGGTGATCATGGTTACCTGTTGATGATTTTATAATCATCATGAAATAGACTGATTCACTGATGATTTTGGACTCTAACAATTGTGTTGATCCATTAATATTGTCACATCACAAACCCTGTGTTACTGCAGCATGAGATCTAGCAATATTATAACAATCAGTTTAAAGCTTTTAACAACCATGAGATCAAAAGATTAGCTTATGCTGACACACACAGATATCAACAATCAGCGTATGAATCTCAACAATGGTGACAATCACAAATATTTTGATAAAAAGAATAATTCAGAACATCACTGAAAAGCTACTAATTCACAACAGAAACAACAGCAAAAAAATGTAAGCAACTATTTAGAATCAAACAAAATTATAGGACAGTTCAGCTGCATAATTTATTCATGTTGCAATGTATGCTGGGAGTTTTGTACTATGCTGGTACCCAGCATGCATTGCAGCAAAGTACTTTTGATTGTCACCATTGTTGAGATTCATACGCTGATTGTTGATGTCTGTGTGCGTCTTATTAAACTGACTTTTTGGTGCTCATGCTTGATAAAGTCTTCTAACTTGTTATAATATTTCTGGATCTCATGCTGCAGTAACACACAGAGTTTGTGATGTGAAGATATTAATGGATCAACACAATTGTTAGATTCCAAAAACATCAGTGAAAAAGGTTATTTCATGATGATTATAAAACCATCAACAGGTAACCATCATCACCTGATCTCATTTCACTTTAGCTTTCTTTGCTGCTGTAAATGTGTTTGACACACACACACTGTCACAGCAGCCAAAGAAAGACAAAAGATATAATAAGAGTTAAGATCCCAACTAATGGAAACACTAACCACTGTTATGGTGACTACAAATGAAACGCATAGAGTTAAACCTCTGTTAATTATCAATAAAAACTTCTGTAGACGTCTGACAGGAATAAAGTCAGTCTGGTTAGTAATAAGTGAAGCTGGTAATGCTGTTTGTGGAGTTGTTTAATCCTCCTCTGCTGAGACCTTCACAGATTTAATGTCTTCTTTTCTCTTCAGTCGATTTCATCTAAGACTGTGGCTGAAGTCAGTTGTAGTTCTTGTGTTTCTGCTTGTCTCTTTTTCTGTTCTCTTCTTTCCTTCAGGGATTCTGCTTGTTAACAAGCTTATTAAGGATGAGATGACTCTATATTTAATATACACAGATTTTGTGGCTCAGATAAGGTCCAGTTCTGGTTTATTTATTTGCTCTTGGCTGACATGTGGCATTGCTATGGCCTGCTTGTGGCCCAGATCTGGCAAACAGGAGTGGGCCACCCAAGTGCCGTCATTCCACGCTGCATGTGGGCCAGATCCGCATTCCACAAGTGCCAGATGTGGGCCGGATCTGGGCCGAAACAATGTTGCTATCTGGGAAGGCACTTCAGTTGGCCTTTAAAGATTCCTTTTGTAATCCTGCAAAATATTGGACCCAGTGTAGGTTTTTTTTGGTGCCGTTTTTTTTTTTTTTACAAATGGACCTACCCGCTATCCAACAACAGTTAAGAGGACTGACCATACCATCGCCCTGGCTCCACCGGGCTCCCTCGTCCCACTGGCTCAACCTTGGACAGACACCACTCTGCCTGCACCACGGACTTATGGCCTGCACTTCGTCCCTCTTTCCCTTCGGCTCTGTCAGGCTCCACCTTCCCTTTGGTTCCGCCTTGGTCCTCAGTCACACCTGCTCCGCCTTGTTCCTCTTGCACCCTGGCTCCACCTCGGACGCTTGTCGCTGCGGCTCCGTCTCGTTCTTCAGAGCCATCAATGTCACGTGCGCTTATTGGCTCTTCAGCTCTGCCTGGCTCTCCACCTCCATAGGCTTCATCTCTGTCAGTTTTCCCCCTGGTGTCATCAGCCAAGTCTCCACCATGGCTCCTTCCTCCCTCAACTTTGCCATGGGCCAACGTCCAGGCTGACGATGTGAGCAGACAGTGAGACCAAGCCTGCCGCGATAAACGAGCCAGTGAAGAGGACTGCGCATACCATTGTCTCGGAGCCCGGGCCCCACCAGGTCTGACCAGGTGCGTGAGCCACCAACACCATTCATCATTTGTGGAATACGAGAGCATGGAGGAAAGCCCCACCCACACTCCTGCAGCTGAAAGTGAACTGCACCTGCACCATCATTCACCCTCATCAACTCCACTCCATATAAGCCTGCTGTTGACACTCATCAACATCTGGTCTCGTCGTTCAACACTGAACCTCTACCTGACTTCTTAACTGTGGTTTACTAACCTGTGGATTAGGGCTGGGCGATTTAAATCGCGATATTGTTATGCGCATCTCGTCAGTAAAGCCGGTTCCTTGATTAGTAGTAAATCACCATCACCTGCTTTCAGATGGAGCAGCATTTAGGGCTGATGAGATAATTAAGTGATTAATTTAGTGATGATTGAGCATTATTGAAGACACCTGATGTTAACAAGCAGAATTACTGAAGGAGAAAATCACAAATTGTAAGTTACCATTAAGGTGATGGGTGTTTGCTTTAGTTGGGCTCAGTCTAGGCTATGTGTTTACTTTAATATTTGCTG
This sequence comes from Leuciscus idus, assembly GCA_021554675.1. NCBI lineage: Eukaryota > Metazoa > Chordata > Actinopteri > Cypriniformes > Leuciscidae > Leuciscus > Leuciscus idus. The sequence continues at coordinate 41,246,520 of CM038621.1, read as the reverse complement.
TTGTTCGTCTGCTGTTATTGATTTATAACAGTTAACTGAACAAAGTAAAATGTTATCTTATAGTGTTGGTTATGTTTTGACATAATCATGCTGTGATCTGAAAAATGAAACTTATTGAGCGAGTTTGGTTTAACTTGTTAGCAGCAGTTTTGTGATTCTTCAGCCTGATTATCAGTACTTTATAATTCAAAATATTTAATAAACATTGTTCTGATCAAAAGACATTCAGACAAATTCATTTAAAACACAGACATCAATAATCAGCTTGTGAATCTCAACAATGGTGACAATAATAAAGCATGTTGCAGTGGCTGCCACCAATCGCAACTCATTAATGGTTCCCATCATGCATTGCGGTATAAATAAATTATGATCTGAATTGTCTATGTAATTTACTTTTCCTAATTGAATATTCTGCTCCTCACCATTGTTGAGATGCATAGACTGAATCTTGACATCTGTGTGTGCCTAAAAGAGTGATTTAAATCGCGATATTGTTATGCGCATCTCGTCAGTAAAGCCGGTTCCTTGATTAGTAGTAAATCGCCATCACCTGCTTTCAGATGGAGCGGCATTTACTGCAAAGAACCGTAGTTAACTGACAAGCTGAGCCATATCGCCAGCGATATTTAATGTGATATGGCTCAGCTTGTCAGTTAACTACGCTCTTTGTTTACAGCAAAAACTCCAGTGTTAAATTAACACTCCTGGGAGTGTATGAGTCCACACTCAAGAGTGTTTAAGTTAATGAGATAATTAAGTGATTAATTTAGTGATGATTGTGCATTATTGAAGACACCTGATGTTAACAAGCAGAATCACTGAAGGAGAAAATCTCAAATTGTAAGCCACCGTTATGACGATCAATGGTTGCTTTAGTTGGACTCTTGACCCATATATTATTAACTTTAGATTTTGTTTTGTTTGTCTGAGGTATCTGAGTTATAACTGCCAGTTGAACAAAGAAAAAAAAGTGATCTGATGGTGTTGGTTATATTATGATAATCATCATTTGAACTTGATCACTGAACTCATTAAAATCCTTCTTTCTGACTTTGATTTATGTTGTTGGTTACAGCATAACTGTGAATCTGCATAAATGGCCAGAATTTTTGATATAATATAAAGGATTTCTTAAAAGTTGTTTTAAAAAAAAAGTCATTCTTTTAGGCACACACAGATGTCAAGATTCAGTCTATGCATCTCAACAATGGTGAGGAGCAGAATATTCAATTAGGAAAAGTAAATTACATAGACAATTCAGATCATAATTTATTCATACCGCAATGCATGATGGGAGCCATTATTGAGTTGTGATTGGTGGCAGCCACTGCAACATGCTTTATTATTGTCACCATTGTTGAGATTCACAGGCTGATTATTGATGTCTGTGTTTTAAATGAATTTATATGCATGTCTTTTGATCAGAACAATGTTTATTAAATATTTTGAATTATAAGTAAAGTACTGATAATCACAGTCTGAAGAATCACAAAACTGCTGGTAACAAGTTTAACCATACTATCTCAATAAGTTTCCTTTTTCAGATCACAGCATGATTATGTCAAAACATAACCAACACTATAAGATAACATTTTACTTTGTTCATTTAACTGTTATAAATCAATAACAGCAGACAAACAACAGTAAATAAAGTAAACATATAAGGGCCAAGAGCCCAACTAAAGCAAACACCCATCACCTTAATGGTGGCTTACAATTTGAGATTTTCTCCTTCAGTGATTCTGCTTGTTAACATCAGGTGTCTTCAATAATGCTCAATCATCACTAAATTAATCACTTAATTCTCTCATCATCATTTGCGGTGATGTAGACATGGCAGTCGGATGCAGCAGCGGAGATGCGCCCTCAGTTATTAAGTGTAAGAATTAAAATGTTTAACCCTAATTAAAGTTATATTTTATTGTCTTGTAATATTAATGGGTTTATGTTGTGCCAAAAAAGTACCGTATTTATCTTGTAGGGTCCGATGAAGATACTGAGCGCCTCATTGCAGGCTACAAAACAATAAATAAAAAGGCTGTAGTACAGTGTCATGCAAGTGTCTTTTTTATGTATTTCTTTTGATGTTTCTGTCTGACTTATTTGTAGTAATACTGTGGCTGTACAAATGATAACTTTATCAGTCCAACCAAAGAAACATGGTTACTACACTTTTACTATAGTAAAAGCATGGTTCATTTTCATCGGGGTATTTTTAAGTATTATACATAAGTATAAGATTAAGTATAAAATACGTTAAACAATAGTTACACTATAAACTTTAAATATTTTAACTCAGTATATAAGTAGCTTTCGTTACACACATTTGCACATGAATGTCAGAACCAGCCGCCTCACAAACGACCTGCGTTTGTTTGATCTACGACGACGCCCTGCTTCACTCCTACATTTGGTAAAACACATTGTAAATGTATTGTGGAAAAAAAGATGGGAATAGTAAATAAAATTATATTGGATATATAAGAATGAATGAAATGTAAAATTTTGTTAACAGTCGTGGTGTGCGTAACTAGGCAACCACGTTCTCGTTTACGTTGCATGACGTCATCGAAGTATGTCCCAGAACGTGCATACTCTTTTGCTAGACACTCAAAAGTATGTACTTTTTCATCACAAAAAAAGTACATACTTTTTCATCACAAAAAAAGTACATACTTTTAGGTCGTAGTATAAGTAGACGAATTGGGACTCAGCCACTAAACTCATTTACACCTCTTAACCAGCGCCCCTATTTTTGAGAATTTTCAGAAAATGACATACCCAAATACAAATGTCTGTAGCTCTTAAACCCTATGGTCCACATTCATAACTCTGATCTTTTTTTAATCTAGACACTTGAAACTTAGTTACCCAAGAGTCATTATAACTCAAAGTACACAGTAAATTCCACAGTGTTAAATCAACACTGCTCAGAGCAAATATGGTCCCACTCTACAGAGTGTTAAAGTAACACTAAAGCGGTGTTAAAGTTAATGAGATAATTAAGTGATTAATTTAGTGATGACTGAACATTATTGAAGACACCTGATGTTAACAAGCAGAATCACTGAAGGAGAAAAGCACAAATTGTAAGCCACCGTTATGGTGATGGGTGTTTGCTTTAGTTGGGCTCTTGACCCTTATATGTTTACTTTAGAGTTAGTTTGGCTGTTGTATTTGAGTTATAACTGCCAGATGAACAAAGAAAAAAAAAGTGATCTGATGGTGTTGGTTATATTATGAAATTCATCATTTGAACTTGATCACTGAACTCATTATGATCCTTATTTCTGACTTCGATTTATGTTGTTGGTTACAAAATAACTGTGAATCTGCATAAATATCCAGAATTTTTTATATAATATAAAGGATTTCTTAAAAGTTGTTTAAAAAAAAAAAATCTTTCCTTTAGGCACACACAGACGTCAAGATTCAGTCTATGCATCTCAACAATGGTGACGAGCAGAATATTCAATTAGGGAAAGTAAATTAAATAGACAATTCAGATCATAATTTATTCATACCGCAATGCATGATGGGAGCCATTAATGAGTTGTGATTGGTGGCAGCCACTGCAACATGCTTTATTATTGTCACCATTGTTGAGATTCACAGGCTGATTATTGATGTCTGTGTTTCTAAATAAATTAATTTGAAAGTGTTTTGATCAGAACAATGTTTATGAAATATTTTGGATTATAAGTAAAGTATTGATAATCATATGCTGTTAAAATCGCAAAGCTGCTGGTAACAAGATAAACCAAACTATCTCAATAAGTTTCGTTTTTCAGATCACAGCATGATTATGTCAAAACATAACCAACACTATCAGATCACACTTTTACTTTGTTCATTTGACTGTTATACATCAATAACAGCAGACAAACAACAGTAAAATTTAAAGTAAATATATAAGGGTCAAGAGCCCAACTAAAGCAAACACCCATCACCATAATGGTAACTTACAATTTATGATTTTCTCCTTCAGTGATTCTGCTTGTTAACATCAGGTGTCTTCAATAATGCTCAATCATCACTAAATTAATCACTTAATTATCTCATTAACTTTAACACCGCTTTAGTGTTACTTTAACACTCTGTAGAGTGGGACCATATTTGCTCTGAGCAGTGTTGATTTAACACTGTGGAATTTACTGTGTAGCATAGGAACAGAATAAAACAAGGTCAAATTTACATGAAAGTGACTCACGATTTCTTTGAATTAACTTCACTTAGGGAAAAATGTATCCGACTTTTATGTTAAGGGCCTGAAAACACCATAAAGATAAAACTGAATGTCTGACCATGTTTAGATTCAAATTTGAGGATGATACTCCCAAAAATTTAGTTTCTGTAAGCTTTTATTCAAGAAAAGTATAGGCGTCCTTTCCAAAATGCAATTTGGAGACTCCAAATGTACACCTGGCACCCAACACCTTCACATAAGGAGTAAACACTACATAGGCCTACTACATACATGTATATCAATTCAGAACTGTTCTGCCCTTCAAACCACACAAGAAAAAAAACGATTTCAGCACAACATTTGAACATTTGAACAAAATTCCCTTTATTTTGAACAATTCTAATAGCAAAAACAGTGATTTCTCACTACATCTATAGACATTCCAGCAGTGATCGTTTTCAAACTAATGTATAACATACATAAAAAGAAAACAATAAATGTTTTAGAACATTTTGTAATTACAAACGTGGTTTTTACTCAAATAAATTGCAATAAACTGATAATTATAATGAATATCCTATTACTTTCTGCTGCTCTTCGTCGCGGCTCCTCTTCATCTTCATCTTCATCAAAAACACGTTCAAATCTCTTCTGTAGTCGACGATCCATGATCGAGATGATCAGAAACATGCTTTGGAGTAAATCCGTGCATTTATGCAAGCTTCATGTGTCAAAACATTGCGTGTGTGTGTTTGTTTACAGTCTATGGTCGCTGCATTATGTGTGTGCGTGTCTGCGAGCCGCGCGTATGGCGAAAGCGCGCATGTGAAACCATAGAGTGAAAACATTGAGCACTTGAATTTGACGAATATGCTTGCATAAACTGACTATCACTGCAATCGATTTTAGTTGGCTAATACCAGAGAATGTCTAATACTCCCATCAATCAAAACTTTGCCGATTGGACATTGGCCGGCTTTATCCAGGCTTTTATCCAGTCGAAACCCCAGGTGCGAGATTGACAGCGCGCTCAGCCTGTCAGTCGGTCTCTTACTGTTTTGGTCAGTAACAAAGCCTGTGATTGAAGGAGAGAGACGTGGAATGTCTCATGTGATCCGGAAGAGTCCAAACTACGGGGGTGAGATGGCTTTTGAGTGTTGGAATACGGATTAGAATCGATATTTCTTTGAAAATGAACATGATGCGAACTCTATCTCGAAAACGCTCATGCAAACAAAGGAGGATATTTCATTTTTTTCCCTATTGTGTCGTTGTTTTGGATTAAAAAGTGGGATGCATTTTGAAGAGTGGACCCTTACAGTGTAATGTATGCTGTTGTTTCTTGGATTCGTCCGAACTGATATGAACCATACGAGATGAAAGATGAGTATAGCGGTTCATTTTGCTCATTTTTACATAACCAGTCCTCTTGCATTTAATTTAACCCTTTCCTCTCTGGTGTATTGATTGCAAAAACAAGTTTAGAACATGATTCTTGAGTGTTTTAGCTTTCAAATGATGCATAGTTTATGATTGTCAGTTGAATATTTGTTATAAAACAAAGCTTAAAAAATTTATAAAAGTTTAGCCACGCCCCATCCGGCCCGCCGGCGGGCCGCTGCTGGTTAAGTTTAGCAGATGCTTTTGTCCAAAGTGATTTAAATCAGAGGACTAATGTTTAGAGAGTGTTGATTACAGAAGCCTAGTGGTTTTATAGCATATGATTTGTAGCATTTTCTATAGAATCCAAAATATTTCTTAAAAGTTCTGTTCAAAAGATTTTATTTAGACACACAGACATCAAGATTCAGCCTGTGAATCTCAACAATGGTGACAATAATAAAGCATGTTGCAGTGCATTCTGAGTGCCACCAATCAAAACCAATTCATGGCTCCCATCATGCATTGCGTTATGAATAAATTATGATCTGAATTGTCTTAGTAATTTCCTTTTCCTAATTAAATATTTCGTTTGTCACCATTGTTGAGATTCATACACTCATTCTTGATGTCTGTTTGTGCCTAAATTTTTTTTTTATTTTTTTTTTTATCAAAACAACTTTTAAGAAATCCTTTGGAATAAATAGAAAATTCTGGATCTTATGTTGTAGAATCACTTGATGATGTAATCGACGATATAAATTTAAGAGATTTATTGAGTTTTGTGATTCAGGTCAAATGATGATTATATCAAAACATAACCAACAACGTCTGATCATCTTTTCTCTTTCTTCATCTGGGAGTTATAACTCAGTTACAACAGTCAAACTAAATTATAAGTTACAAATGTAAGGGTCAAGAGCCCAACTAAAACAAACACTGATCACCATAATGGTGACTTAAAAATAGTGATTTTTCTCCTTCAGTGGTTCTGCCTGTTAACATCAGGTGTCTTCAATAATGGTCACTCATCGCTCAATTAATCACTTAATTATCTCATTAACTTTTATCGCTGGAGTTTTTGCTGTGTACGTTTTAGGAGAACATTCTGGGAACCAAAATAAAACTACCCGCTGAAAACATTATTAGAACTTAATGGTAATGTTCTCAGAACGTTTTTAGAACAAAACATTTCTAGCTGGGAAGGAGCATGAGTCAAACTGAAAGAAAAAAAAAAGAAGAAGTTTTTCTAAGGTAATGTGGTATGTAGTCTTGTTAAAATGGATTTCATAAAATTGGTATCGAAAAAAGTATCGTTCAGGAACCGGTATCGAAATCAAGGTATCGGTATCGGTATCGAAATTTTTTGAACGATACCCAGCCCTACCTGCAACAGATAAGACTTATCATTCATATGCCAGTATCACCATCACATTCTGTAATCCAGAGACTCACCTGCTAACTTCCTTTGTGGTATTAAATAAACTCTATTCAGAATTTACCTTTGTCTGCATTCTTCTGTTCCATGACAGTTGTATGTGTGTGTCCAATTACATAGTGTTTTCCAACATTCCCATTAGCTTCAAGTCTTTATTGCAATCAATAAAACTGCGTTATTGGCAAATTAGCTAAGTGTAATAACTGTATTTAAAAATATACAACATTAAAGGTCAACCATTGGTTTATGTACAGCGAGAACAGAATGACAGCAAACAATTCACTGGAAATGCCTGTGATGGGTTATCGAAAACCAGGAAGTAACCGTGCATATGGTAAATTGTGACTTCCTACATACTTCAGAACAAAAAATGACAAAAATATCGATCCATATCGATGTATTGTTACACCCCTAATGTTAAGTCAAGTGAGATGTTACATGTGTGCATCAACCATAAATATGTGACATAAATTTGCTTGATTATCAAAAGTACATTATATACTTTTGTGGCTTAATGGCCATGGGAAAATGTGGGTCGCATGGCAGTTGAGAACCACTGTTCTAAAGAACCTATGGTGGAATGGAAAGATTAAGGATGTTAAAGGTTCTACATGGAACCATTCATGCCAATAAAGAAGCTTTATTTTTAAGAGTGTATGATTGGTTGCATTTAGCACCCCGAGAGACCTTCAGAACAGATCTGTGACCCATTTTTGAGAGCTGATTTGACAGTGACAGTTAGTGTACATGACACATGGTTTTACATCCTAAACGCTCTCTCGAAACGTTGCATTGCTTAATCAGGTCTATGAAAGTAGGTCTGAAGTCACTCCAAGTTAAAGTGTGACAGAGGTGAGAGATGTACTTCTTTGTGTTCATTTGTGTGTCTGATTGAGTTATTGTACAGCTTCTATCATAAAAGATAAATAATAGAGAATATATTACCATTTTAAAACAAAACGTGTTGTGTTTCAAAAAGTGTTGAAATATTTTTTTTATTTGGGTGTCAAGATTAAATAAACATAAAAGAGAATTTTCATTTCAGTTCATTATGAAAAAAAAAGTGTAATCATTTGATTTGATTGTTTAGTAAAGCTTGTTTGTTAATATTAACACATGGACGATCGCTTCTGTGCTTCTTTGTTCCCTATCCACATGGAAGAAACCTTGGTTCCTGTCCCAAGGCCCAGTGTTGGGAGCGCCATGTCTGCAACATTTTTTCGACAGACACATCCCTCACAGGCTGAGGCGCGGTCGTACGACAGGGGGATCTGAGATTGCCCTCTATGCAGACTGGCGCATCAGATCCTCCTGTGGTCCCAGGGGAAACTGGTGTCTCTCAGAGCAATATACATCCCAGGGGACCAGAATCGGGAGCAGAAAGGCCCGGGGAATGGGGACTTCCCCCTCCCCCGAGGTGGTGAGATCAATATGCAAGATGTTCTCTCTAACCCATCCCCACTGGGGCTGGATGCAATGGTGCAGGCGTGGCCGAGGTGGCGCCTGTACGCATTTCCCCCGATTGTTCTGCTCCGGTAGTCTTGGGTCCCGTGGGACGGGGTCAGTCTACTTCTAGTAGCCCCCTTGTGGTCGGCCTTAGTATGGTCTGTTGGCAGGAGTGGTTGAGACCATACTCAGCTCCAGAGATCCATCCATGAGGAAATTGTACGGCCTAAAATGGGGGGTTTTCACCAACTGGTGTAGAGAGAGCGTGGTGAGGATCCAGTTAACTGTCTGGTGGCTTCAGTGCTGGAGATCCTCCAGAATCGCTCCTCTGCTGGTCTTACCCTGTCAACACTTAAGCTGTACGTGGCTGCCATTGCGGCTTTCCATACTCCTTTAAGTGACGGACCCTTAGGGAGGCACCAGCTGGTCGTATGGATCCTCCGTGGTGCATGGAGGATGAGGCCTGCGGCTCAGACCAGAGTCCCAACATGAGATCTGGCAGTGGTTCTCGAAGGGCTGGCTACGGCCCCCTTCGAACCTCTGGAGTCAGCGGCAGCCAAGAACCTCGCACTTAAGGTACTTTTTCTCCTAGCCATCAATTCTCTTAAAAAAGTGGGAGATCTCCAGGCCTCTCTTTATCTCCTGAGTGCCTGGAGTTTGCTCCTGGTAGAGGTAAGGCTATCTTGCATCCCAGACAGGGCTATGTGCCTAAGGTGCCTTCTAATATGGCACAGTCTTTGTCTACGGCTGGCTGGGCCACTTCGCACACATTCGCAAGATTTTACAGTCTGGAGCTCCCTTCTTCGCCGGGTGCACGAGTGCTCTCGTCCTAAGTTGTGCCTGTGACAGCTTCACACTAGGACAGGCAGGATTTGTTGTGGCCTAGTGGGTATTTGTTCCCCAAAGCGTCGGTACAGATGCAGTGCGAGTTCCCTCGAAAGGGAACGTCTAGGGTTCTGACTGTATCCCTTGTTCCCTGGGAAGGAACGAAACACTGCGTCCCCTTTGCCATGCCTCCCCCTGCCTGGGAGCGACTTGCTTCATCGCAGAAGCTAACTCTGTTGTGTGCCGGCGTCCCTTTATAGTTTCTGTGTATGCCGTCACATGTTACGTCATGAAGCAACACCAATCAGGATTGGATCAGTTTCATTTACACTTCAGACGCATTATGCTGGGGGCATTCCCCTAAGTGTAGTTACCAACGCAGTATCTCGTTCCCTTCTCAGCTAGGGAACAAGGGTTACAGTCGTAACCAAAGACGTTTTTTTATGTTTTTAGTTTTGGCTATAGCCCTGATCTGCTCTAAGCATAATGTATTTCATCATGAAGGAGCTTAATGTGACGTGTGAGATAATCTGCCTGAAGTGAACTACTTGAATATCATAACCTATTTATGTTTAATTCTAAATGTTATAATCTTAATAGAAAATGTGTAATACAAATGTATAAAGCATATTGCAATTTGAGATCTTATTCTTGTTCTTGTGCTGTGAAGCAATTAGTTTTAGTTTGTGATTCATCAGACTCTGTTCCTACTGTACAACGACCACCAATCATGTACCACAACCCCCTAGTCCACTTTTAATAAAGTTCAAGTATGTGCAAAGATTTTTCATTAAAACATTTACACAATTACACTCATATCCTGAAAGCAAAGCATCTTAAAGCTGTGACAGATATTTTGTCACATTTAGGAAGAGAAAAGGCTAACTTTGGTATGATTAACTGTGTTTAGATGATTTTCGTGTGCGTCTGATTGAGTTATTGTAAAGCTTGCAATATATAAAAGAAATATTTGAGATCATAATAGTGTTTTAAAGTCGATCACATGTAAACTGTTGAAATATATATTTTTTTAATTCTAGATTTGTGTCAATATTACTGTTGCTCATCTGAACAATATAAAGTATTGGTCCAATATAAAGTTGTGGTAGGCAAAGAGATTACACTAGTTTGAAGTTTGAAAAAGGTCGGAGTATCTCTGTGTGTCACAGTTCAGACCTGCTTTGCTGTGCATTGTTGGTAATATAGACAATATCAAAAATGTTGTACAAATATAAACCAAAAGGCATGTTTTAATGATGTAAATTAAATAATATTGGAGCAAAGATTGTGTTAAACCCATTTTTTTTTGTTGCTTTATTGCTTGAAAAATGTTCCTGTCTTGTTTTAGCCAGCTAAAGAAAGTTAATGATTCACCACAGTGTGTCACACATGCTGATGTAACGATACCAACCCTCTATTCTCATGGATTTGTACAATTTGTTTAGGATCACGCAAGGTCCTCCCTTACATATCGGCTATAAATCTGCGAGTGCATCAGTTCAGAAGCTGAGAGAGAAAATGGCTGTAATCGAGGCTCTTCTGCAGTTTCTCAGCACAGGAACATTACTGGGTGCTTTGCTGTTGCTTCTGGTTTTGTATTTGCTTTCCTCTGGATCCAGATCTCAGAAAGATGGAAAAGAGCCACCGGGACCCAAACCTCTGCCGCTGCTGGGGAATCTGCTGACCCTTGACCTCAAGAGACCCTTTGACACCTTTTTTGAGGTGAGAACTTGATACGTTTAAAATGAATAGTGGTCTAACATTTTAAGATTTGTTTGTAAATGTCTTTCTCTGTGTCCTCCAGCTGTCCAAAACCTACGGAAACATATTCCAAGTGTTTTTGGGTCCCAGAAAAACTGTGGTCTTAGTTGGGTATAAAACTGTCAAAGAAGCTCTCGTGAACTATGCAGAAGAGTTCGGCGACAGAAATATTGGACCTGGTTTCAGGATAATGAATGACGAACATGGTAGGAATCTTCTTATTTTGTGCCTAAAATGAATGTACAAACAGTAAATGCTAGACATTCTGCAAAACAAACACCTCTCCAGATCACTGAAATGTACTCAAATTGGTAAACCCACTGAAGGAATAAATATTTTCATTCACTTTGGCCCAAATGTGAGCTCATTATAAACATGCATAGCACATTTGGTGGTGAATCGGCCACTTTAACAATGAAAAACCTAAAAATGTCTTTGATCAAGGAGTATAGGTTCCCAGCAATATTTGGTGACAAAATTGTTTTTAACATTTTTAAAGTAACACAAATTCCTGAATAGTTATTTGTTAAATGACTAGTCGCTTATTAACCTGACATATAATGCATATAAGCAAGCTGACACTGGATAAGTCCCAAAGGTCTAAGGTTAACGTATGTGTAACTCACAAAGTAATCATTTGCTGCTTGTGTTGTTGCTGAGACTCAAGGTCAGTTGATTATCTGTGTTGATCAGGAATCATTTTTTCCAATGGAGAGAATTGGAGAGAGATGCGACGCTTCGCTCTCAGCAACCTGCGGGACTTCGGGATGGGCAAGAGAGGAAGTGAAGAGAAAATCATAGAGGAAATTCAGTATCTGAAAGGAGAGTTTGATAAGTTTGAAGGTACAAGCTGAAACACATTTATGGACTTCTGCAATCATAGTTTATATATCTTAGTTTAAAGGATCCGTTGAGACATTTGTTTGCTCTTCACAGGGAAACCCTTCGACACAACACAGCCTGTGAACTACGCTGTGTCAAACATCATCTCATCTATTGTGTACGGCAGCAGATTTGAATACACAGACCCACAATTCAGAAAAATGGTTGACAGGGCAAACGAAAATGTTCGAGTTGGTGGATCGATTTCTATGTGGGTAAGTATTGATATGTTAACCAGAACTTTTGATGAAATTGCCTGTAGTTTGTCCACAGACATTAGAAAGACCCAAAATCTACAACAGATAATTTTGAAAGTGTTCTCTGGAGAACATCTGTCACTCAGTTTCTTTGAACATGTATTTCTAGATTTATGAGGTATTTCCTTGGTTGGGCCCATTCCTGAAAAACAAAAGGATTATTGTAGAAAATATTGTCCAAAGTCGAGTGGAGATGAAGAAGTTGATCAATGGGCTGCTGGAGACTCTGAATCCACATGACCACAGAGGGTTTGTCGACTCCTTTCTCTACCGCAAACAGAGCGATGAGGTACAAAAATCACTATGTTGCATTATTTTTTTTCCCCCACAACATTTTAATGACGATGCCCTTTACTGCAATGATCAGACAATCAGGTGGAATATGCAAATCAGAAGTTTGCACAAGATCTGAATAGGTATTTTTTCAGTTTATGTTGTTGGTGAAGTGAACAAATATGCATTTTGTTTATTGCATTTGACAGAAATCCGGCAAGAAGGACTCATACTTTCATGATGAGAATCTAATGATGACTGTGACAAATCTGTTTGTCGCTGGTACTGACACGACAGGAACGACTCTGCGCTGGGGTTTGATGCTCATGGCCAAATACCCTCAAATACAGGGTAAAAACACACTGATGCCAGGAGTTTTTCTCAATTGCTGAATCCAATGTTGTCTACAGGAACAAACATGGGTTGCATTTGTGTGCAGATCGAGTTCAAGAGGAGATTGACCGGGTGATCGGTGGACGTCAGCCAGCGGTGGAAGATAGAAAGAAATTACCGTATACAGACGCTGTGATTCATGAAACCCAGAGACTGGCTAATATTGTTCCCTTGAGTCTGCCGCATATAACCAGCTGTGATGTTCACTTCAATGGATACTTCATCAAGAAGGTCAGTGAGAAGAAGAATATTTAGGCCTATAAATGATACCATGTGCATCTTGAACATACACTGTTAGACCTTACCGGGTTTTTTTACAGTAAAATACTGGCAACACTGTTGCCAGTAATATACTGTTAATTGTACAGTTCTTTACTGTAATCTACAGTTTGTTTATGTAAAAATGCACTAAATTAAAATTCAAGTTAACTAATTACACTTGCAGAAACCGACTGCCTTAAATTGACCAACTGTCATTTAAATGTATTAACTAAAATGTATAATGCATTAATAATGTGAGCAAAGTATTACTGTGAACTTCTTTCATTTGAGACCACTAAAAAACTTTTGTAAATAAAGAGATTTCCACTGGACCAGCAACTACACAGTCACCGCCTGTTAAATAAAGCAACATGCAGCATATCATCAATGTTTGTAGATCTTCTCCTGGACTGAAGCACAGGCTCTACTCTTCAGCACAACGGTGACCCAAAAAATTAATTTTACAGTAAACTACTGGCAACAGTGTTGCCAGTATAAACCTGTTTTATAACTTACAGTTTATTACTGTTTAAATACATGTTGTGGGTGTGTCTTTTTATCTTACACTGTTAACCCTTTCAACACCACAGGAAAATCCACACTACAAAGAGTAAAAAGTAACATTGACGCAGTGTTGCAGTGAGATAATTAAGTGAATATGTTGAATAATAAGTGAATAAGTGAAATAAGTTATTGTTGAGCATTAGTGAATAACGCCTGCTGTTAACAAGCAGAATCACTGAAGGAAAGAGAAACACAAGAACAGAAAATAGAGAACTAAGACTGACTTCCAGCCATTACGCATTTTTACACTTATTATTAACAGTATGACTTTAATTCTGTCAAACATCTAATTGTTATTGAGATCACTGTCATACATCAAAGTTGTAATTGAGATGTTAAATTGAAAATGTTTGTTTTGAAGTTACCATGATGGAGATCAGTGTTTGCTTTAGTTGGGATGCTGACCCTTGACTGTTTAATATTATTATTTCACTGGCTGAATGAACTGTGTCTTTGCACTTGTGCACACACAGTTAGTGAATGACTGCAGTTATACTGATTATGATGAAACAAATCATCATATAGCCTGTTCATACACTAAATCTCTTTCAGTTTTAAATTCTGTATCAAAAATGTTATATTACCACCACTGTGAAACCATAGTAATAAATTACAATGATAATTTTTTTAACACATAATGCACAGCCTAAAAAAGAAACAGAGCTACAATGTCTTGTAGAAACACAGACATATCAAAAATCTGCATATGTCTCTCATCAATGGTGACAATAATTTATTTGTATTTATTTATTCATGCAGGAGTGCATGCTGGGAGTTTTATACAATCCTGGAACCCAGCATGCATTGCGACATGAAAGTTTTTATTGTCACCATTGTTGAGATTCATGTGCTGATTTTTGATGTCTGTTAAGCAGGAGTTCAAAAAGTTTTAAAACACTATATTATTTCAATATTCTTCAGAATAACTAGTTACAGAAACATTGCTGTATTTCACATTATAGATTAAAAGATATGATTAATATGAAAAACCCATAAATCTAAAGCTTTTACACTGGTTAAGATCAGAGAATCAGACATGTCCAGGATGATTATGTAATCATAACAACAGTCATGAACACCTTATCATCTTTCTCTTGACTTTTTCTTGCCATAACAAACGTATTTTATAAATGCATAGTTAAAGCAGTCAGAGAAAACTGATATAATAAAGTCAATGGTTCAAGAGCCCAACTAAAACAAATACTGATCTCCATCATGGTGATAATAACTTTATTATTTTCAATAAAACATCAACAACTAAAAATCTGTTAATTCTCAACAATAACTTTTGTACAAAAGAAATAATGTTAAACTGGTTTGTAAACTGGTGTCACACTCAGTGTTGCTGGAAGGCAGTTGTAGTTCTTGTGTTTCTCTTTTTTTCTATTCTTATTTCTCTGTCGTTCAGTGATTCTGCTTATCAGGTGTTCATCAGTGTCTCAATTCACTCACTTCTTTTCATTCACTCTGTCAAGGGGACTATATTAGTGAACTAATGTAGGAAATAGTGAATGAGGGTATAGGGTGTGATTGGGAAAACAGCCACTGAGAGTCGATTTTGAGCACTGTTCATTTAAAGTATATTCCTGTAGGCTATTTTTGTTTTCTACGGTATATTACTGTTTTAATGGAAAATAGTATGATATTGTCAGAATTAGGCCTTTTTTTACAGCAAGGGTTAACAGTGTAGTTTTTCTCCATTTTCTAGGGTACCACTGTCGTTCCTCTGTTGTCGTCTGTTTTGAAGGATCCAAGCGAATGGGAGAAACCGAACAGCTTTTACCCAGAACACTTCCTAGATGAGAAGGGCCAGTTTGTCAAGAGAGATGCTTTCATGCCCTTTTCTGCCGGTACAGTGAAACTTTAACTCAATGCCGTAACCATGTCTTAAAAATGGGGGGTACCAAATCCATTTTTGATAGTAATGGTCTTTTTTTATTTTAAGTAATTAAATTATTAAAGAATTGAAAAGGATTTATAGAAATAAACAATGCATACAATTAAAATGGAAAATGTACTGGTAATATTCTGTCACAACATTACCCAGTAATTTTCCAGAAATGTACATTAACCCTTAGACACAACACCATACAAAGCATAGGCCTAATTTAACATAGAGGTTAAACACCTGTAAAAATTTATAAGAAAAATTCCCTCATATTTATAGTACATTGTGTTATATTTGCACTTTTTTACTGTGAAAGAAAAAGGGAAAAACAATAAAAGATAAAGTTTACAATTATTATAAAGTAATGCATTTGAAGTATTTTCAAAGGTTTTTTTTTTTTTATGCACACTCTCTTGAGTAGGTTATTTTGAATGAGTAATTACTTCACGACTGCTAAAAAAGGTATGTTCTTTATAGTATGATTGTGTGTAGAATGAATGTAATCTGGACATAGCCTACTACATTCGCTATGTTGTCATTATCATGTGACCTACAGAATTTGGTTATCTGAGTGAGTGAATTCAGACATATTTATTTAGTCACATACTGTTTTTCACCTACTATATAATAGGGAAGTATGCGATTCCGGATGCAGTCTGCAGCCATTCACATTTAAAGTCGGCATCAAACGGAAGTTGCGTATTTTCTTCCCTATTGAACCGACTTTGTAAATAATAACAGAGAAAACTGGGCATCATACACTACATGTTCTTTGAGGATCAACCAGCAGAAACATGAGTTTGGAGAAGCATAGGCGTAAATTGCGGGTGGGACATGTCCCCACCACTTTTTGAAACATCTCGCGGCACGGGTGTACCTAATACAAAATAAAACATCTCCAGTTAACAAGCAGAGCATTAATTTTGTTCATTTATTATATAAGAAGCGATCTCGCTGCTATCAGTGGTGCGGATACAGTGTTCTCTTGTGGCTTGCGCAGTCTTCACATGGACACGCATTTAAATCTTAACGTCGTTGCGGAGACTGTCTAATAGGTAAAATCACAAAACGCAATGCACACAAACGTGTCCCTGCTTGATATATAACCACTGATAAACATATTCGGATTTGATGGCTGATGACAGAAAAAAAATATATACGGATTGTGATTGTATATACGGATTAGAACCCAGAACCTCTGACACACTTGGCAAAAGATCTACCACAAGACCATTAAAGGGTAACTAAACCCCTGGTCAGAGCCTGACTCCACCCACTGGCAATATTTGAAAAATGCTGGAAAAGTAGGCAGAGCCCAGTGGAGAGGGGGCGTGCATCTGTGACGTATCTCTCTGCAGGCAAGGGCGTGGTTAGCTGGTACCCTCTGACGTCAGAGGGTACCACAACTTCCAATAGGAAAATTCAACTGCAGTAGCCACTGTTCAACCTGAAGAGGGCAGCACTCAGACGTTTTTACACCATATTTTGTACAATTAAAACACTTTAAACACAAATGTCAAAAAAACTACTTGAATCAATGAACAGCACTAATAAAGCCCCATTCTTACAGATCATTAACTAAAAAAAGTTGGTTTAAGAACGGCATTAACAATATATATTATTAGATCTCATTAAACGACAAATTAAACTCAATGTACTAATTGAAATTTATTTCTGGACATAATGTAATTTTTTCTGAAAAGTTTTATTGTACACATATTGTACATATATCTGATTTAGCAAACTCCTCCCCCCATCAGCTGTCCCACCCACTTTTTAAAACGAAGTTACACCACTGGGGACATGCATGGCGAATGAAAACTATGTGTTCTAAAACCTGCTTTAAAATATCAGTATTTTTTATATCTTCCGAGTAGATGAAAACATAGTCTGTGCAAAGGTCGTGTGTATTCCAGCCTTAATCGTACTCTATTCTAGATTTTTCGGAAATGTCTCGTCTCATCACATTAGGCCAGCATATAATTCAAAAATGCTTAATTGGACCAACAAAAACTAGAGCAGTTTTCATCACTGCATATTTCTGTCGGTCGCTGAACTTTTCTATCGTGAAACAGTTGTCGAACTCAAATGTTTACATACTTACATATCTGTTTCACTGTTCGAATCGCCCTCAGCTTCTTCTGTCAGACTCAGTCAACAGCAAAGCCCGCCTTCTTTGTCTGATTGGTTACCTCAATCATTTTGACATTGACGAGCGTTGTTAGACCAATAACTTTTTTCTTTCTAAGAAATGAATGTACTATTCTTTAATTCAATGTTTTTTCTTTAAAATGTTGTAGTTAAGGGTATTGCATGGTAGCCTACTAAAATATTCACCAATAAATAATGCACCATTTATTTCAAAAATTATACAAATATTAGGATTTTTTTGTTTTTTTGTAACACTTTATTTTGATGGTCCATTTTTAATATTCTGTTGAGTATAAGTAACATTGCGCCAATGTGTCAACTAACCCTCATTTAGTAGACTGTCTGCTTAATAACACTTCATATTGATGGTCCCCCAACAGACATTCTACTAACTATAAGTAACTTTGCAAATACAT
This sequence comes from Leuciscus idus, assembly GCA_021554675.1. NCBI lineage: Eukaryota > Metazoa > Chordata > Actinopteri > Cypriniformes > Leuciscidae > Leuciscus > Leuciscus idus. The sequence goes on along the minus strand of CM038621.1, from coordinate 41,228,396 downwards.
GTCAATTTATTCTAACCCTAACCCTACCAGTCTACTAATTCTCTACTAACACTCTAATGAGTGTTAGTAGACATGTTGGTGCAATGTTACTAATAGTCAGAATGTGTTAAAGGGACCATCAAAATAAAATAAAACCAAGTATTTGAATAAAAAAAATAGAGCAAAACTATTTAAAATCAAAAGAATGGAGGCAAATTTGTGCCACCTAGTGGAAAGAAATATAGAAAACATTTTTTTTTCATGTGTCTTTTAAAAAATTTTTTTTTAGTTTATTAAACATAATTCAAGTACAAACAATGATGGCAATATGTTTTTGTGTTGATACAATACTTAGAAGAAAGAACAGAACAAAACCAAGTAAAAGAAAAGAAAAGAAAAGAAAGAAAAGAAAGAAAAGAAAAGAAAAGAAAAGAAAGAAAAGAAAGAAAAATAGGAGCGGGTGAGGGTCTTAGTCTAATAAACAAGTCCAAGCGAAAGAAGATTCACAGCATTTCTGTCCGACATCCATTTAAGAGATTTTACAAATAGCTTCAAATCATTCTTCCATCCATAAAGAAAACATCTGTAATATCATTGTATTGCCTGTATAGCGATAGCGCTATACAGGTTTGTCTATTCTGTTTTCCCTTGTTTTTACTGAGTATGATGTTTTCAGATTTTATTTATTTTTATTAGGTTTTGGCTAAATTTTGCCATATTGTTACAGCCGTGTGTGTGTGTGTGTGTGTGTGTGTGTGTGTGTGTGTGTGTGTGTGTGTGTGTGTGTGTTTGTTTGTGTGTGTGTTTGTGTGTGTTTGTTTGTGTTTGTGTGTGTGTGTGCATGCTTTTTGTCTCCATCGTGGCTGATTTGTGGATTGTACCCCCAAAATATTCTGTGTATTCTCATATTTTTTCCCATTTCCCATTAATTTTCTATATTGTCATATTACATTTTTGACAGGAATGAAAAAGAGGTTGTGGGGGTTAGAGGTTAGAATTCGAATTAGAGTGCGTTCACTTGTACTGTTGTCAATCCAATTGTTCAGCAAATGAAAAGTCTTAGAAAAAAAAAAACTTTCAGTAGGCAAAAACTTTTAAAAGTTGTGAGTTGTGAGTTGTGAATATTACGTGATATAGGACCTTTATACAGAGTGTGCCATTCAATTGTAAAGACTGTAAGCCATCCCTGACAGCCTCATTTTCATCCTCATTAAATTCATTATGGTGTCTAACCTAAGGTCTGTGACGGGTCAAGTTTTGTACCATTCCGGGTAAGGACAGATGAATAATCTTTTGTCTATTGTGGTTACGGCTCTGCTTTAGCTCCCATAAGCTCTGTTTCAAAAACCTATGGTGTGCTGCTGCCTAGATAGCATTTGAAACAGACCATTCAACTTCTACATTCAACTGAGAATTCCCTCTCTCTCTCTCTCTCTCTCTCTCTCTCTCTCTCTCTCTCTCTCTCTCTCTCCTCTCTCTCTCTCTCCTCTCTCCTCTCCTCTCTCTCTCTCTCTCTTTCTCTCTCTCTCTCTCTCTCTCTCTCTCTCTCTCTCTCTCTCTCTCTCTCTCTCTCTCTCTCTCTCTCTCTCTCTCTCTCTCTCCTCTCTCTTCCTCTCCTCTCTCTCTCTCTCTCTCTCTCTCTCCTCTCTCTCTCTCTCTCTCTCTCTCTCTCTCTCTCTCTCTCTCTCTCTCTCTCTCTCAGGCCGAAGGGTTTGTTTGGGAGAGAGTTTGGCCAAGATGGAGCTCTTCCTGTTCTTCACTTCCCTCCTTCAGAGCTACCGCTTCACAACTCCACCTGGAGTGTCTGGAGATGATCTGGATCTCAAAGGAATAGTCGGAATCACTTTGAATCCGTCCCCACACAAGCTGTGTGCGATCAGACGCTCCTGATCCAAGAAAATATCATCAGTCCTTAGAAGGAAACGCATAAATTTCACCCTCTTTCATTATCAATTTGACGATTTCTGAACATATTTGACTAATTCTTCTCACTAATTGAATATATGTAAATAATGAACAATGTGTCAAACCACTTCTGACTTTTTGGATAATAAAACTTCTCAGATAAGTAAAAAACTTTAATAGGAATGAAACATTTAGTTGCTAAAAAATGATTGTCAAATTAACAGTAACTTACTGGCAACAATTATCCAGTAGTTGCTGTATTTTCATTCAACAGTAAAATTACTGTAACACTAAATACAGTAGTGTTAAGCATACTGTACAATTAAATACATTATTTTACTGTAATTTTTTACCACGTTAAAACACAGTATTACACCGTTGATTTTTAATAATACTGTATAGTATTTATACAGTTATGAAATGTTATTTTATTACTTTTATAGTGCTACTGTGTTACCTGTAGAAAATCTGTAGGAATATTATTTTAACTGTTAATGGGAAATAGAAAAAAGAACAATTGAAGCTTTCACTGCACAACAAGGTTTATTGTGTATTTTTAAACAATACATTAGTAATAAAAATGTAATATAATACAACAATAAAAATCTGTTTTAAAAGAAGACTAATGAACATATATATTTAATAATTAAGATCAGTGAACAATTCATGTATTTCAATTCATGCAAAAATGATCCTGAACAGGTAAAAAAGAAACTTAGAAAGAAGCAAGACAGGTGAGGATGAAGGCCAGGTGAGGAGGGTAGTGATGGTGTCAAGTGGTAGAAGAGCGACAGCATTTCTGATAATCCTGCAAGGAATGATAAGCACAAATCAATCAGAGGCAAAAAACAACAACTAATAATCAAAAAACCTAACTCACATTATCAACACCTTTTTAGGAGAATTTTTTTTGCCTATGCACAGCAAAAACTCCAGTGTTAAAATGAACTCTCCTGGAGTTTATATGGCTCCAGACTCAAGAGTGTTAAAGTGTTAAAATATGAGTGTTAAATTAACACTCAAGAGTGTTAAAGTTAATGAGCTAATTAAGTGATTCATTGAGTGATGATTGACCATTATTGAAGACACCTGATGTTAACAAGCAGAATCACTGAAGGAGAAAATCAATTTTTTTAAGATACCGTTATGGTGATCAATGTTTGCTTTAGTTGGGCTCTTGACCCTTAAAACTATTAACATTAGATTTTATTTGGCTGTTGTATCTGAGTTATAACTGCAGATGAACAAGAGAAAAGTTGATCAGGTTGTGTTGGTTATGTTTTGACATAATCATAATTTGACCTGAGTCACTAAACTCAATTAGAGTCTAATCTCTAACTAAATGTATATTGTTGATTACAGCATCACTGTGATTCTACAGCATAAGATCCAGAATTTTCTAAATAATCTAAAGTTTTTTTTTTTAAGTTGTTCTGATAAAACAAAATCTTTCTTTTAGGCACACACAGACATCAAAAATCAGTGTATGAATCTCAACAATGGTGACAAACAGAATATTCAATTAGGGAAAGGAAATTACTAAGACAATTCAGTTCATAATTTATTCATACCGCAATGCATGATGGGAGCCATGAATGAGTTTTGATTGGTGGCACCCAGAATGCACTGCAACATGCTTTATTATTGTCACCATTGTTGAGATTCACAGGCTGATTATTGATTTCAGTGTGTCTAAATAAAGTAAATTTCTTTCGGTAATTGTCTTTTGATCAGAACAACTTTCAAGAAATATTTTGGATTATATTGAAAATGCTGATAATCATTTGCTGTAGAATCACAGGGCTGCTGTAAACAACCATAACGTGTCTTAAAAAATGAGATTTTCTCCTTCAGTGATTCTGCTTGTTAACATCAGGTGTCTTCAATAATGGTCAATCATCACTCAATTAATCACTTAATTATCTCATTAACTTTAACACTCTTGAGTGTTAATTTAACACTCATATTTTAACACTTTAACACTCTTGAGTCTGGAGCCATATAAACTCCCAGGAGAGTTCATTTAACACTGGAGTTTTTGCTGTGTGGTATCCACCTTATTTTTCACGGAAGAGTAGGCACGGCCATATATAAATGAAATGTGTCTGCCTTCCGGTGTCATACGCTTATAGTTATTTCTAGCTGTACAAAAAAGCTTGCTATGCTTCTTGATATTTTGATGTATTGAATTTGTCATAATTGTAAACACTAGTTTGTAGCACAAATATTTTTATTATTTACAGCACTTTGTTATTCATCTCGTTATTTCCATATAGCGGGTAATGAACCGGAAGTCTCGCACATTCACAGAAAATAGCTTAGGTAGGCTAATACTTTAGTTTTTACATATAAGAAACGCGTTCAACATGAACACGCAAGCGGTTTTCTGTGGTAACGAACAAATACTCTATAAAAGAGAATGAACATGTCCTGTATCAGAAGCTAATAAATATTGAGAAGGCAATGGCCCATATTCTATATATCTGACTCCAAACAATCGGCCACTGATCAGGGCTGCGTTTCCCCAAAGCATTGTAATCTTAAATTGATTATAGAGCAATTACCACCAATGGTCTCTACGATCAATTTAGGCTTACAATGCTTACGATAGTCAGTTCCTTTCATAGATATGTCTGTCGACTTTATGCTTACTAATTTTAATGATGAAAAAGATGTGCGTGAGCTCACGCTGTGAGAGGTGAATGTGAACGCTGAGCGGCAGCGGGTTAGATTAAATTAACGCAGATATGAGGTGTGTATAATTTAAACAAATAACTCCCGCTTGATTGGGGCTAACAGTAGCTGCTGATCATTTCTCTTCTGTTCGATTCTCGATTTTGAATCAAATTTCATTTAGATATATGCATAGATTTGATTTTAGATTTGATCATAGATTTTAAATCTATTCTATGCATATATCAAATTGAAATTTCTCAAAAGAGAATTCCCAATTTCAAAAGTATACCGCCTCTTTTGAATCAAATCGCGACCCAAAGAATCGATTTAAATCGAATCGTTGAATCAAAAGATTCCCACCCCTATTACATTTCATTATATTTTAACTTTACCTGTTGTCTTCATTATTTAATGTATGTTTGAGAACATTTAAAACTTAAAATAAATAAATATTTGACATTGATTGTGATAATTATCAACACTGACTGATATGAAACATTTTATCAAGATGATTTTTGACCATATCACTCAACCCTATTTTTACCATTTCATGTTTTAATTAAAACTTATTTAAAGAGATGTTACAATTATAATATAAAAATACAAATTATTTGACTTATACAAGGTATTTGTTAAATGGAAAGGGAACATAATTACATTTTTTAACAGACTATCAATTTGAAAAATGTATGGTTTAAGTCATTTCCACCCTTTTTGGATTTTTCTAAATACAGATTCAGACACAAATCATTTTTTATTTTTTTTATTTTTTAAACCTTTATTTAACTAGGAAAGTCACATTGAGGTTAAAACCTCTTTTACAAGTGAGACCTAGTCAAGATAGGGTCAGATAGCAGGATTAGACAGATAACAAGCCACAATAAAAAAATTATTTTTTTTAAAAAAAAGTCTCCACGACAAAAATGATGTACAACACCGAAACACAGCACAGCAGCACAAACATTTAGGTATTACATAATACCCTACATAGTACTGATCACAAAAAAATATAATAAGGATATGTTATTAATGATAATAAGGAGTTAAGTGGTAGAATTGGCAAAACAGCTACAATTAACAGTAACCAACTTCTTTATTCTATGTTTAAAATCATTTAAAGAGATGAGAGATTGTAATTTGAGTTTGGTCTGCACATCATTCCAAGACCAAGGGCCATAATAGAACAGGCTTAGCTTTCCAGCCTCTGTTCTGATAGCCGGCGCTTTAAACTGTAGCCAGTTATGTGACCTGAGATTATGTAAACTTTGAAATGATAAAAATGTCCTATTTAAATAATTTGGAAGTTTTCCTAAAATAACCTTGTAAATTAAAATATACCAATGTTCAAGCCTGCGCAAAAAAAGGGATGACCATCCTACCAAACTGTACAATATACAATGATGTGTCCTAAAACTAGAGTTAGTGACATATCAGAGAGCAGAGTGAGGGGGTCAAGTTTGGACAAGGTGGACAGAGAGGCAAATCTGTAGATAGTATCCCCATAATCAATCTGTGACAGGAAAAGGCTAGCAACTAAGCGTTTTTGTGAGGCCAATGAAAAACAGGACTTTAGCCTATACAAAAAACCCAATGTGAATTTTTATTTCTTTGCAAGATAATCAACATGGTATTTAAAGTTTAGGTTGTTATCCATCCAAAATCCCAGATATTTATAATTATCTACAGACTGGATACAGACTCCATCCAATGACGCGATGGAGAAAGATAGTAGCTTTGTTCGCCCAGTAGTAAAAAACATAACTTTAGTTTTATGTGGGTTTAACAACAGCTTCAAATCTAGTAGAGCATGTTGCAGGGTATTAAAATCTGCCTGAACATTTGAAAAGGCTAACTCAGCTGTGGGGGCACAGGAATACAGAACTGTATAATCTGCATACAGATGATACTTACAAAATTTTAACTTATCACAAATATTATTAATATAAACTAGGAAAAGCAAGGGTCCCAAAACTGAGCCTTGTGGAACACCCTTCGTAACAAGAACTGGGTTTGACATATCATTGCTATATTTGACCATTTGTGAACGATTGGTCAAGTAGCTATGGAACCATTTGACCGCATTACATCCAATGCCAGCTCTCAGCAGGGTATTAACCAGTAATGGATGGTCCACAGTATCAAACGCCTTTGTGAGGTCTATGAACAGAGAAACACAGGTACATTTACTGTCCATAGCCTCTTTGAAGTCATCCATGACTTTTAAAGTGGCGGATATTGTACACAGTAAAATCCCCAGTGTTAAATTAACACTGCTCAGAGCACATATGGTCCCACTCTACATGGTGTTAAAGTAACACTGAAGCAGTGTTAAAGTTAATGAGACAATTAAGTGATCAATTGAGTGATGATTGAGCATTAGTGATGAACACCTGTTGTTGTTAACAAGCAGAATCACTGAAGGAAAGAGAAACAGTACACAGCAAAAACTCCAGTGTTAATATGTGTATGAGTCCACACTCAAGAGTGTTAAAGTTAATGAGATAATTAAGTGATTAATTTAGTGATGATTGACCATTATTGAAGACACCTGATGTTAACAAGCAGAATCACTGAAGGAGAAAATCACAAATTGTAAGTTACCATTATGGTGATGGGTATTTGCTTTAGTCGGGCTCTTGACCCTTATATGTTTACTTAAAATTTTGCTTGTCTGTTGTTATTGATTTATAACAGTCAGATGAACAAAGAGACAATGTGATCTGATGGTGTTGGTTATGTTTTGACATAATCATGTTGTGATCTGAAAAACGAAACTTATTGAGATAGTTTGGTTTAACTAGTTAGTAGCAGCTCTGTGATTCTACATATGATTTTCAGTATTTTTCATATAATCCAAAATATTTAATAAACATTGTTCTGATCAAAAGACTTTCAAATGAATTTATTTAGAAACACAGACATCAATAATCAGCCTGTGAATCTCAACAATGGTGACAGTAATAAAGCATGTTGCAGTGGCTGCCACCAATCACAACTCATTAATGGCTCCCATCATGCATTGCGGTATGAATAAATTATGATCTGAATAGTCTATGTAATTTACTTTCCCTAATTGAATATTCTGCTCGTCACCATTGTTGAGATGCATAGACTGAACCTTGACGTCTGTGTGCGCCTAAAAGGAAGTTTTTTTTTTTTTTTTTCTACACTGTTAGACCTTACCGGTTTTTTTTACAGTAAAATACTGGCAACACTGTTGCCAGTAATTTACTGTTAATTGTGCAGTTCTTTACTGTAATCTACAGTATGTTACTGTAAAATGCACTAAAACTCGAGTTAACTAATTTCACTTGCAGAAACCTTAAATTGACCAACTGTCATTTACATGTATTAAACTAAAATGTATAATGCATTAATAACGTGAGCAAAGTATTACTGTGAACTTATTTCATTTGAAACCACAACAAAACTTTTGTAAATAAAGAGATTTCCACTGGACCAGCAACTACACAGTCACCGCCTGTTAAATAAAGCAACATGCAGCATTTCATCAATATTTGTAGATCTTCTCCTGGACTGAAGCACAGGCTCTACTCTTCTGCACAATGGTGACCCAAAAAACTAAATTTTACAGTAAACTACTGGCAACAGTGTTGCCAGTATAAACCTGTTTCATAACTTACAGTTTATTACTGTTAAAATACATTTTGTGGGTGTGTCTTTTTATCTTACACTGTTAACCCTTTCAACACCACAGGGAAATCCACACTACAAAGAGTAAAAAGTAACACTGAGACAGTGTTGCAGTGAGATAATTAAGAGAATATGTAAGTGATTGTTGAGCATTAGTGATGAACACCTGCTGTTAATAAGCAGAATCATTGAAGAAAAGAGAAACACAAGAACAGAAAATAGAGAAACACAATAACTACGACTGACTTCAAGCCATTACACATTATTACACTTATTATTAACCAGTATGACTTTGTTTCTGTCATACAGAAATTGTTATTGAAAATGTTTGTTTGAAGTTACCATTATAGAGATCAGTGCTTGCTTTAGTTGGGATGCTGATGCTAAAACATTAGTTTTTCTTTTGCTGCTTGAGCTGTGTTTTTGCAAGTCACATTTGTGCGCACACACAGTTTATGAATGATTGCGGTTGTAATGCTTATGATGACAAAATCATCATATTGCCTGTTCATTCACTAAGGAATTAATTCTTATTCATTCAGAGTTTTATCCTCGATCAAAAGTGTTACATTAGCACCACTGTGAAACTACAGCAATAAATTACTATGACTCATTTTTTTAACACATGCATAAACCAAAAAAAAACAGAGCTACACTATATTTTAGAAACACAGAGATAGCACAATTTAGCACATTAATCTCAACAATGGTGGCAATATTTCTTTTTTTTAATTATTATTCATGCAGCAGTGCATGCTGGGAGTTTTATATTATCCTGGATCCCAGCATGCATTGCGACATGACACTTTTCACCATTGTTGAGATTCATATGCTGATTGTGGATTTCTGTGTGTCTGAACCAATTAGGAGTAAAATAAAATTGAATGAACTATCTGATTGTTATTTTTCAGAAGACCTGATTATAGAAATATTGATTTCATTTTGTAGATACACAGATTTATGCTAAAAATGACATACCCATAATTTCAATTAATATATACAGGAAAAATCTGAAAATCAGATAGTCCAAGATGATTGTGACATCATCACAAAAGAACAAAAACACCTGATCAACTATCTCTTGACTTTTTCTTGCCATATCAAATGTGTTTTATAAACTCACTGTTACAGCAGTCAGAGAGAAATGAAAGGTAAGTAGTCAAGGGACAAGAGACCAACTAAAGCAAATACTGATCTCCATTATGGTGACAACAAATTTTATTATTAACTAAATCTCTGTTAATTCTCAACAATAACTTTTGTACATGTATGAAAGAAATAATCATAAACTGGTTTGTAAACTGGTTTCACACTCAGTGTTACTGGAAGTCAGTTGTAGTTCTTGTGTTTCTCTTTTTTCTGTTCTTTTTTCTCTGTCCTTCAGTGATTCTGCTTATCAGGTGTTCATCAGTTTCTCAATTCACTCTCTTCTTTTCATTCACTCTGTCAAGTGGACTATATTAGTGAACTAATGTAGGGAATAGTGAATGAGGGTATAGGGTGTGATTGGGAAAACAGCCTCTGAGTGTCGATTTGGAGCACTGTTCATTTACAGTATATTCCTGTAGGCTATTTTTGTTTTCTAGGGTATATTACTGTTTTAATGGAAAATGGTATGATACTGTCTGAATTACGGCTTTTTTTACAGCAAGGGTTAACAGTGTAAACAACTTTTAAGAAATCCTTTGTATTATATCTACAATTCTGGATATTTATGCAGAATCACAGTTATTCTGTGATCAACAACATAAATCTAAGTCAGAAAGAAGGATCTTAATGAGTTCAGTGATCAAGTTCAAATGATGATTGTCATAATATAACCAACACCATCAGATCACTTTATTCTTTGTTCATCTGGCAGTTATAACTCAGATACAGCAGCCAAACAAAATCTAAAGTAAAAGTATAAGGGTCAAGAGCCCAACTAATGCAAACACTGATCACCATAATGGTAACTTACAATTTGTGATTTCCTCCTTCAGTGATTCTGCTTGTTAACATCAGGTGTCTTCAATAATGGTCAATCATCACTAAATTAATCACTTAATTATTTCATTAACTTTAACACTCTTGAGTGTGGACTCATATACACTCCCAGGAGTGTTAATTTAACACTGGAGTTTTTGCTGTGTACTGTTTCTCTTTCCTTCAGTGATTCTGCTTGTTAACAACAACAGGTGTTCATCACTAATGCTCAATCATCACTCAATTGATCACTTAATTGTCTCATTAACTTTAACACTGATTCAGTGTTACTTTAACACCATGTAGAGTGGGACCATATGTGCTCTGAGCAGTGTTGATTTAACACTGGGGATTTTACTGTGTACTGTGCCCCGGCCGGAAACCGGATTGCATTTCGTTTAAAATGGTATGCGAGTGCAAATATGATTTAAGTTGGGTAGCAACTAAAGATTCCAATATTTTTGAAAGAACAGGAAGATTAGAAATTGGTCTGTAGTTGTTCATGTCATATCGATCGCCAGCTTTAAATAGGGGTGGTATCTAAGCTTGCTTCCAAATAGCCGGAACCTGATTAAAACTTATTGACATGTTAAAAATGTGAGTAATAGGCTCAGCTATAACCGGTGCAGCCACCTTTAACAGAAAGGGATCCAGACCATCAGGTCCGGGCGCCTTTTTGGGATCTATAGAATTCAGCGATTGCATAACATCTTGAACTTGTAGGGCTTCAAAATCAAATGAGAAAGCAGAGGTTGAGGGTGTACTGTTTTGGCTTTATATCAGCTCTAGAATAAAGTTACTGTCCAGCTAAAGTTAGTTTTGATTGATTAACTTCCGTCACAACGGTCATTAGTTATTAACTTAGGGGCCGCTAACATGACACCGTTTTAACAGAAAACTCTTAAGTTCTTTCAGCACAAACTGCAAAAACGCAAACCTGTGAGAACACTGATGGCGTGCACATGCGTATTACGAGTTCAGTCTATAGGTATGCGCGTTTGAATATATGTGCGCAGGCGTGTAGTCCTTCCCTACAAACCAACCCTCAACAAACTACTTGTCTGGCCTTAAAATGTATAATACAGAATTTGTATCGCTTCCGCGTAGCCCCACGAACCGAAATCATCCCGACAACGCTTTATCTGTAGAGAGGTAAAGGGAAGGGAGGGAGGCCTTCACAGGGGAGAGACTAGTTGACACTAATCTATGCAGCCTAACATTGAATTATAGAAGTCTATAATGTGTTATGTGTATAGTTTAATCATGAAGGAGCTTAATGTGATGTGTGAGATAATCTGCCTGTAGTAAACTACTTGAATATCATAACCTATTAATGTTTAATAAAAGTTATAATCTTAAAAGAAAATGTGTAATAAAAATGTAAAAGCATTTTGTAATTTGAGATCTTATTCTTCTTGAACTGTGAAGCAATTAGTTTCAGTTTGTGATTCATCAGACTCTGCTCCTACTGTACAGCGACAACCGGATCATGTACCACAACCCATCACTCGCGCCTGACACGCTATTCGCAGCGCGTCTGTGTTGCACATCACACACATCTCACACATGACCAGTGTCGGCCAATAGTGAGCCTACGTGGTGACGTGCAACACAGACGCGCTGCGTTAAAACACTACGTGAAATAACTCGAGGCCCAGAGAGAAGGAAATGAATAGTGGAATAAAGTCGTTATTTTTGTTTGTTTTTTGCGCACAAAAAGTATTCTCGTTGCTTTATAAACTTAAGATTGAGCCACTGTAGTCACTTGGACTATATTAACGATCTCTTTAATAACTTTTCTGGGCCAGCAAGTTTCAGTCCCTTAGAAGCCTGTGGAGGAGTGAGACAGCACTCAGATTTAATCAAAAATATCTTAATTTGTGTTCCGAAGATGAACGAAGGTCCTACGGGGTTGGAACAACATGAGGGTGAGTAATTACTGACAGAATTTTCATTTTTGGGTGAACTAACCCTTTAATTGATTGATGATAGACCATTACTGAAGACACCTGATGTTAACAAGCAGAATCACTGAAGGAGAAAATCTAAATTTTTCAGTCACCATTATGGTGGTTAGTATTTGCTTTAGTTGGTCTCTTGACCCTTGTGCTGGTATTATGTATTGACTTGAATCACTGAACTCATTCAGAGCCTTATTTCTGAATTTAATTGATATTGTTGATAGCATTGATTACTGTGATTCAATCGTATAAGATCCAGAATTTTATGAATCTCAACAATGGTGACAAACAGGATAATCAATTAAAAAAAAGTAATTACTAAGACAAATCAGATCATAATTTATCCATACTGTAATGCATGATGGGAACCATTAATGAGTTTTGCAGTATCTCTGTGTGTCACAGTTCAGACCTGGTTTGCTGTGCATTGTTGGGAAAGTAGACAATACAACAATAGTTAGTGCATAATATACAAACCCAAAGGGATGCTTTAATGATGTAAATTAAATAATATTGGAGCAAAGATTGTGTTAAATAAAAAAATAAAAAATGTTTTGCTTTTAAGGCTTTATTGCTTGAATAATGTTCCTGTGTTGTTTTAACAAGCTAAATAAGGTTAATGATTTACCACAAAGTGTGTCACGTATGCTGATGTAACCACATAAACCCTCTATTCTCATGGATTTTTAGTTTGTTTAGGATCACGCAAGGTCCCTCCCTTACATTTCCGCTATAAATCTGCGAGTGCATCAGTTCAGAAGCTGAGAGATAAAATGGATGTAATCGAGTCACTTCTGCAGTTTCTCAGCACAGGTACATTACTAGGCGCTTTGCTGTTGCTTCTGGTTTTGTATTTGCTTTCCTCTGGATCTAGATCTCAGAAAGAGGGGAAAGAGCCACCGGGACCCAAACCTCTGCCATTGCTGGGGAACCTGCTGACCTTTGACCTCAAGAGACCCTTTGACACCTTTTGTGAGGTGAGAACTTGACAGACACATTTAAACAATAATAGTAACATTTAACATATGTCTTTCTTTGTGTCCTCCAGCTGTCCAGAACCTACGGGAATGTTTTCCAAGTGTTTTTGGGTCCTAAAAAAGTTGTGGTACTAGCTGGACACAAAACTGTTAAAGAAGCTCTTGTGAACTTCGCAGATGAGTTTGGGGAGCGAGATATTACACCTGCTTTCAGGATAGTTAACGATGGTCATGGTAAGAATAAGTGAAAGCTGTGTTTGCATTTAAATCAGTTCTTAATTTACCATCCAAGGGCCAGATTTACTTACAGCTTGCGGCAGCGCAAACCCTTTTTTGCCATAAAAAAACTACTCTCAGGATTAACTAAAGACACAAAGTGAAAAATTAGCGCTGAAAATGCGTGGGCACAGTTATTTTTGCAGCTGACCTCACAGCAAAAACTCCAGTGTTAAATGAACTCTCCTGGGAGTTTATATGGCTCCGGACTCAAGAGTGTTAAAGTGTTAAAATACGAGTGTTAAATTAACACTCAAGAGTGTTAAAGTTAATTAGATAATTAAGTGATTCATTGAGTGATGATTGAGCATTATTGAAGATAACTGATGTTAACAAGCAGAATCACTGAAGGAGAAAAAGCTAAATTTTAAAAGCAAAAATTCATCATTATGGAGATCAGTGTTTGCTTTAGTTGGGCTCTTGACCCTTACATGTTTAACTTTAGTTTTTATTTGGTTGTTGTATCTGAATTATAACTACCAGATGAACAAAGAGAAAAGTTGATCAGGTGGTGTTGGTTATGTTTTGACATCATCATCATTTGACCTGAATTGTTAAACTCATTTAGAGTCTAATCTCTGGCTTAAATGTATATTGTTAATTACAGCATCACTGTGATTCTACAGCACAAAATCCAGAATTTTCTATATAATCCAACGGATGTTTTAAAAGTTGTTCTGATGAAGATAAAAATCTTTCTTTTAGGCACACACAGACATCAAGAATCAGTGTATGAATCTCAACAATGGTGACAAACAGAATATTCAATTAGGAAAAGGAAATTACTAAGACACTTCAGATCATAATTTATTTATACTGCAATGCATGATGGGAGCCATAAATTTTGATTGGTGGCACCCAGATTGCACTGCAACATGCTTTATTATTGTCACCATTGTTGAGATTCACAGGCTGATTATTGATGTCAGTGTGTCTCAATAAATTAATTTTCAAAGTCTTTTGATCAGAATAACTTTTGAGGAATATTTTGGATTATATTGAAAATGCTGAAAATTGTTTGATATAGAATCACAGTGCTGCTGTAATCAACCAGGTAGTCATAACTCTCGAAATGAGATTTGTGATTCAGGTCAATTTATGATTATGTCAAAACATAACCTGATCACCTTTACTCTTTGTTCATCTGGCAGTTATAACTCAGATACAACAGCCAAACAAAATCTAAAGTTAATGATTAAAGGGTCAAGAGCCCAACTAAAGCAAACACTGATCACCATAACGGTGGCTTAAAAAAAATATATTTTCTCCTTTGGTGATTCTGCTTGTTAACATCAGGTGTCTTCAATAATGATCAATCATCACTCAATGAATCACTTAATTAGCTCATTAACTTTAACACTCTTGAGTGTTAATTTAACACTCATATTTTAACACTTTAACACTCTTGAGTCTGGAGCCATATACACTCCCAGGAGAGTTCATTTAACACTGGAGTTTTTGCTGTGCTTATTGCATATCCATTTGTAGGAGTTTCTCTTTCAGACGCAAAATTTATGAGAGGAGAGTATTTAAATGAATCATGCAAGATGATTTACTAAGGTTTGAACTAATCAATTTACTGGTATTTGCTCCATTATTTACCACCCCAAAAAAGCATGTGTTAAACCATTTGCGCTGTTCTTGGTAGATTGTGTTGGTCATTATGGAAATGATCCGGCTGTGTCTGTATTCTTCAATGTGTGCGTCATCAGTAGATCACATGCAGAACTTTCCACTCCCATCTGTCTTTTTTGGAATAGCTTTTTTGCAGAGGTGGGAAATCCAGAGGCCAAAGAGTAGAAGTCCTGCCATATGTTTATACCACCCATAAACTCAGTCAACTGATTTCACTAATTAGTTCTCTCTCCTGTCTGAATTAGCAAATCCAGGTGATTGGAACAAAATTCTGAGGAGGACTTTTACTTTCTGAACCTCGACTTTACACCTCTGCATAGCAATGCCACATGTCAGCCAAGAGCAAAGAAATAAACCAGAACTGGACCTTATCGTAACCAAAATTTTAAATTTTTTTACAAAAGGTTTTATTGAGAATTAACAGAGGTTTAACTCTGATGATTATAAATCCATCAACAGGAAACCATCATCACCTGACATCATTTCACTTTAGCTTTCTTTGCTGCTGCAAATGTGTTTAACGGTCCGTGTACCTTCGGATAATTAGTTTTTTCGTTTTTGTTTAAAAAACGGAAAAACAAAGAAACCATTAGTTTATCGCATATTCAAACCTTCTCCTGGACATACAAAACAAGTTTCAGTATGGTCCATGTACGTTTTGATAGTTTGTTTTCCGAGTTGAAATGAAATAAGCAAAAACGAGAAAACGAGCCTTTATTCGTTTTTCGTTTTTTCAACAAAACGAAAAATATGAGATTTCGGCTTGATTTTTCGTTTTTTGGTTCACGGTTCAAAAACGGATAAATGACTTCAAAATCCGTTTTGCACATGTGGGCGGTCATGAGACGCCCCTTTCACCCGATTGGTCAAGCAAATCTGAGCCTGTGACGTCATCAGTAGTTCCCCAGGTCTGTTCGACAAAATAATAGTCCTATGGCTCTGCGTATTCCGCGTCTTAAACTGTACAGGGCATGTCTAGAACGGGCTTTCTTCTGTGCAACTTAACCCGTTTCACATAAATATTTATATATCAGAAATATTAAATATTAATCTGCATCCAGCCGGTTTTATTTAATTGTGCTGTGCAGTGTTAAATGTGTGTGTGCTGCGCCTGCGCTAGACAGCGGGTGAAGTTCAGTCAAGTATATGCAGCTGTCATAACTCTTCTTTTAGACAATACGCTCAGTTTTAGACAAGGAGATGTCATTGCAAATACTTTAATGCAAAACTGCTAATGGTGGTCTAGGCTACCGATGAGGGTAAATCTTTTTTTTTTTTTTACTGTAACTATAATCATAGCTACGAGAGTGAGACAGCGAGATGATTGACAGGTCGATAGCCTATAGCGGAGGAAAAAGCGCAAGATAGCCTATTTTGTTAGTAAAAAATAAATAAATATTTGTTTACTATAAGTGAGTTTGTCTTTGAAAACAATAACAAAAAAACAATCAAATAACACTGAACCACAAACTGAGCGTTCATTTTAAAGGGAAATTTCCAAATATCTTTTATGTATCTGTTATAATGCTTTTGTTTTATGTAGGCCTGTTGCGTCTTAATCGTTTTGTTAATAAATGTCTAATATAGGCTACTATGCGCCCCGGGAGTTTTTTTTATTGTAGCCTACTGTTTTATTGTTGTTGTGCTTCCATTAAAATAACATTGAACCAATTCGTTATACAGCCAGCACTGGAGTTGTCTGGACCACTGGGCTCCCATTTGGGTCCCAGACTCCCAGTAGGTGATCATGAATTAACAGATTGATTGAACGCATGTTCGCTTGAGTTGTTCAGTTTATCTCTGTCACCAAATTTAAAGAAAGTGAGATTTTATTTGATTTTAAACAAATATTTATTTTCATGATATAATTAATCGGCTTATGTCCGTGACGCCACCTGTCTGAAGAGCATTTTTGAAACCCGCTTGCTTATGGCTGACTTGCCGCCACCTACTGGCGGTCTTTCATGTTGAAAGTATTGTTACATGTAACTTCATATTTTTCACTGTTGCATTTAATAGTCTCTTAGTATGCAATTGAAATTGCTATAAAAATGCACTAACTGTGCCACCTTTGAGCTGCAAAAAACTGTGTGTAAATACATAAATCCCATGTCAGATACAGATTTCATCAGACAGCCTATAGGCTATCTACAGCAATTTGTGTTGATTGAATATTAAGAAAGTTATGACATATATTTACAGGGTTTCAAAAAAACATTTCTACATTTGCTCACAACATTTTTCTTACAAAAACCAAATTTTACTGGACAATGTCTATTACAGTACAACATAAGGGTGATAACAGAGTGATATGATTTAAGAAAAGTTTATTTTCATCACACTGTAATGTGATCAAAGATTTAAATATAAACTCTGTATGCAACACAGCATAGGCTACTACTATGCGTCACCTTATTCTGCTCTAAACAATGGGCGCCGCCATGACGATGACTCCGGTTGCCTACTTCCGGTTCGTAGAGATACCTGTCAATTTTGATGGACGTGTCTCTGTACGTTGTTAATTATTGTATATTGTTTTATTGTGTATTAAGGGGAATAGGCCTTACATCAAAATTGTCTCTCTTAACTGCGTCTGCATAAGTGATTCTCAATTGTAGCGGGTAGGCTATATGCGGTGAGGTGAACCCAGGAAAAATTAGGCCCTTTTTAAAAATGTAGGCCTATAACCTAGGCCTATATTTTATATAAAAGTTTTAGGCCTATATTATATTATTATATACGTTTTTTTGTTAATATATCTTCATTAGATATAATTATACAAAATACTAGTGAAAACGCCACAGAACATAAATTATTTATTTATTTACAATATTATCTGCTTATTTTAATTAACGAAATGTCAATCTTCACCTTTATAACAGAAGATACAATACAACAACATCTTAAACATACAGTACAATTAGCCTATCAGTATCCAAAAAATAATAAGTAAATAATGTCAACTAAATATTGATTAGAGTTCCCATAGACTTTTTCTAGTCGACTAGTAGTCATTTATTTAAGCAATAGCTAAGTTGACTAATCGCACGTTTATATTAATTAAATACTGGGTGCATGGAGGAATAGGCTATCCTATTCCGCGCTCAAGCACATGCATAAATCTTGCCGCAAAAGTAGGCTAATTATAATAAATGTTTCTGAAAAAATAAAGATGCATTTTAATTGTTTATTAATAAACTACTGTTTTCTAAATCAGTGTCGGCTGCAAATATCCATACATCTTCGCTGTATGCAGATGCGCATTTAGAGAGAAATCCACATGGGTTACAAAATCAGATGCTTTCGATTCGAATTTGTTCATTTAAAAGTGTACATTTCAAGCTTTAAATAGGTAATAATTATTATATAGGAATATTCCTGTCTGTTAGGCAGTATACACTGATTCAGTTCATTTCTGAGACGCACTCCAGTTCATTTCTGAGACGCACTCCAGTTCACGCACAGCAAAAACTCCAGTGTTAAATGAACTCTCCTGGGAGTTTATATGGCTCCAGACTCAAGAGTGTTAAAGTGTTAAAATATGAGTGTTAAATTAACACTCAAGAGTGTTAAAGTTAATGAGATAATTAAGTGATTAATTGAGTGATGATTGACCATTATTGAAGACACCTGATGTTAACAAGCAGAATCACTGAAGGAGAAAATCTCATTTTTTAAGACACCGTTATGGTGATCAGTGTTTGCTTTAGTTGGGCTCTTGACCCTTAAATCATTAACTTCAGATTTTGTTTGGCTGTTGTATCTGAGTTATAATTGCCAGATGAACATAGAGAGAAGTTGATCAGGTGGTGTTGGTTATGTTTTGACATAATCATAATTTGACCTGAAGCACAAATCTCATTTAGAGAGTTATGTCTATCTTGTTGATTACAGCAGCACTGTGATTCTACAGCAAATGATTATCAGCATTTTCAATATAATCCAAAATATTTCTTGAAAGTTGTTCTGATCAAAAGACAATTACCGAAAGAAATTTACTTTATTTAGACACACTGACATCAATAATCAGCCTGTGAATCTCAACAATGGTGACAATAATAAAGCATGTTGCAGTGCATTCTGGGTGCCACCAATCAAAACTCATTCATGGCTCCCATCATGCATTGCGGTATGAATAAATTATGAACTGAATTGTCTTAGTAATTTCCTTTCCCTAATTGAATATTCTGTTTGTCACCATTGTTGAGATTCATACACTGATTTTTGATGTCTGTGTGTGCCTAAAAGAAAGATTTTGTTTTATCAGAACAACTTTAAAAAAAAAAACTTTAGATTATTTAGAAAATTCTGGATCTTATGCTGTAGAATCACAGTGATGCTGTAATCAACAATATACATTTAAGTCAGAGATTAGACTCTACTTGAATTTAGTGACTCAGGTCAAATTATGATTATGTCAAAACATAACCAACACAACCTGATCAACTTTTCTCTTTGTTCATCTGGCAGTTATAACTCAGATACAACAGCCAAATAAAATCTAATGTTAACAGTTTAAGGGTCAAGTGCCCAACTAAAGCAAACATTGATCACCATAACGGTATCTTAAAAAAATTGATTTTCTCCTTCAGTGATTCTGCTTGTTAACATCAGGTGTCTTCAATAATGGTCAATCATCATCGTTAATTTAACACTCATATTTTAACACTTTAACACTCTTGAGTCTGGAGCCATATAAACTCCCAGGAGAGTTCATTTAACACTGGAGTTTTTGCTGTGCGGAGATCATGAAAGTGTGCCTGATTGTTTTATTTTACAAAAGCACAACGTTTTCTTGTTATTGAGTTTACACAAATAAAAGTAGTTGCGAATGATGTAGGCTATTATTATTTTCAGTATAACCAGAAATTATAGAGTATTTTATTTTAAGTTGTTTCCACTGTTGATAGGAAAATGCAAGTTCGCGCCGGCGACTCCGTGCCATGCAGTGCGCGCTCCACAATGCCACTCGGATATGCGTTAAAATCTTGTGTTTATTTGTAATAATCTTAGCCCTGAATTATTCTTGTCTAACCTGTATTATGACTGACATTTGCTTTTTAATTTACCCTCATCGGTAGCCTATACCACCATTAGCAGTTTTGCATTAAAGTATTTGCAATGACATCTCCTTGTCTAAAACTGAGCGTATTGTCTAAAAGAAGAGTTATGACAGCTGCGTATACTTGACTGAACTAACTTCACCCGCTGTCTAGCGCAGGCGCAGCACACACACATTTAACACTGCACAGCACAATTAAATAAAACCGGCTGGATGCAGATTAATATTTAATATTTCTGATATATAAATATTTATGTGAAACGGGTTAAGTTGCACAGAAGAAAGCCCGTTCTAGACATGCCCTGTACAGTTTAAGACGCGGAATACGCAGAGCCATAGGACTATTATTTTGTCGAACAGACCTGGGGAACTACTGATGACGTCACAGGCTCAGATTTGCTTGACCAATCGGGTGAAAGGGGCGTCTCATGACCGCCCACATGTGCAAAACGGATTTTGAAGTCATTTATCCGTTTTTGAACCGTGAACCAAATAACGAAAAATCAAGCCGAAATCTCATATTTTTCGTTTTTTTGAAAAAACGAAAAACAAATAAAGGCTCGTTTTCTCGTTTTTGCTTATTTCATTTCAACTCAGAAAACAAACTATCAAAACGTACATGGACCATACTGAAACTTGTTTTGTATGTCCACGAGAAGGTTTGAATATGCGATAAACTAACGGTTTCTTCGTTTTTCCGTTTTTTAAACAAAAACGAAAAAACTAATTATCCGAAGGTACACGGACCGTTTAACAAACACACCATCACAGCAGCCAAAAAAAAACACAATAGATATATTAAGAGTTAAGAGCCCAACTAATGGAAACACTAATCACTGTTATGGTGACTTCAAATGAAACACAGAGTTAAACCCCTGTTAATTCTCAATAAACCTTTTGTAGATGTCTGACAGAAATAAAGTCAGTCTGGTTAGTAATAAGTGAAGCTGGTAATGCTGTTTGTGGAGTTGTTTAATCCTCCTCTGCTGAGATCTTCACAGATTTTAATGTCTTCTTTTCTCTTCAGTTGATTTCATCTAAGGCTGTGGCTGAAGTCAGTTGAAGTTCTTGTGTTTCTGCTCGTCTCTTTTTCTGTTTTCTTCAGAGGTGTAAAGTCGAGGTTCAGAAAGTAAAAGTCCTCCTCATAATTTTTTTCCAATAACCTGGATTTGCTAATTCAGACAGGAGAGAGAACTAATTAGTGAAATCAGCTGACTGAGTTTATGGGTGGAATAAACATATGGTAGGACTTTTACTCTTGTCTTTGGCCCCTGGATTTCCCACCTCTGCCTGTTTTATAACTTACAGTTTATTACTGTTAAAATACATTTTGTGGGTGTGTCTTTTTATCTTACACTGTTAACCCTTTCAACCCCACAGGAAAATCCACACTACAAAGAGTAAAAAGTAAAGCCTAGTTCACACGGCAGGATAATTAAGCCGATTTTAGCCCCGATTCACCCCTTCCGACAATCTTAAGGATGCTCCGATTATCGTAAAATAATCTGATCAAATATTCCTGCCGTGTGTGGTGTGTTAAGACTGCTCTCGTCTGCTCGGAAGGACGTCGGGACCGCTCCGATCTCAAATCGGGGATATCCAACATTTATTTGGCCCGATTTCTTCTCGTGTGTGGTGTCCCCCGAGCACGCAGCCTGTGGACTGTGGAGTGTAGCCAATCAGAAAGCGAGGTGACGAGGCGGCGAGGAAACACCGGGAAATATAATCAAAACAGCCGGCGGCATGGCGCACCAGAAAGTCCGGTGGACGTCAGAGATCATCGCCTTTTCTTTTGATAAAGTTTTTTTTCGGTTAAAAACAAACTACAAACTATTGCCACTGCATCCTCTTCGTCCGCCATGATTGTTTACTCTGAAGTCACGTTTGATCTCGAGGTATTTTGCGCGATTTCCCGTCTGATCTGGGAATGCTCGGGAGTCAAATCGGTTCGTGTGTGATGTGTTGATTTTGCCGTGTGGCTGCGCACCACACACTGTACGACCAAAACTGTTAGACCTGTGATTTTTTATCCCCGTGTGTGGGGTCTCTCAGGTTTGGAAAATCGTCCGACAATTTTAAAATCGTCCCGTGTGAACCAGCCTTAAAGCCTGGTTCACACGGCAGGATAATTAGGCCGATTTTAGCCCCGATTCAGCCCTTCCGACAATCTTAAGGATGCTCCGATTATCGTAAAATAATCTGATCAGATATTCCTGCCGTGTGTGGTGTGTTAAGGCTGCTCTCGTCTGCTCGGAAGGACGTCGGGACCGCTCTGATCTCAAATCGGGGATATCCAACATGTTGGATTTATTTGGCCCGATTTCTTCTCGTGTGTGGTGTCCCCCGAGCACGCAGCCTGTGGACTGTGGAGTGTAGCCAATCAGAAAGCGAGGTGACGAGGCGGCGAGGAAACTCCGGGAAATATAATCAAAACAGCCGGCAGAATGGCACACCAGAAAGTCCGGTGGACGTCAGAGATCATCGCCTTTTCTTTTGATAACGTTTTTTTCCGGTTAAAAACAAACTACAAACTATTGCCACTGCATCCTCTTCGTCCGCCATGATTGTTTACTCTGAAGTCACGTTTGATCTCGAGGTATTTTGCGCGATTTCCCGTCTGATCTGGGAATGCTCGGGAGTCAAATCGGTTTGTGTGTGATGTGTTGATTTTGCCGTGTGGCTGCGCACCACACACTGTACGACCAAAACTGTTAGACCCGTGGTTTTTTATCCCCGTGTGTGGGGTCTCTCAGGTTTGGAAAATCGGCCGACAATTTTAAAATCGTCCCGTGTTAACCAGGCTTAACATTGACGCAGTGTTGCAGTGAGATAATTAAGTGAATATGTAAAGGCAGACGTACACGGTGCGATTTTTGCTGTTTTTACGAGCTCGCAGATGATTTTTTTCACTCGGGAGAAATCGAGTGGAATCGGTGATGCTCGCATGGTCGCGGCTCGCAGCGTGTGAGAGGAATTACGAGCCGAGCCGAGCCGAGCCGAGCACGTTAAGCACCATCCCGACCTCCCGATAATTTTTAAACATGTTTAAAAAATTCGGGGAGTCGGCCCGATTTTCACCAGCTGTCCCCTATTGCCAAATCATACACAACCACACAGCAAAAACTCCAGTGTTAAATGAACTCTCCTGGGAGTTTATATGGCTCCAGACTCAAGAGTGTTAATGCTCTTCTCACAGGTGTTCCCTCCAAAATGCTTCATAAGCTTCAGTTGGTTCAGAATTCTGCAGCTCGTGTTCTTTCTAGAACACCTTCTACTGAGCACATTTCTCCAGTTCTTCAGCAATTGCACTGGCTTCCAGTAAAGTATAGAGTTGAATTCAAGATCTTTCTACTTACTTATAAGGCACTTCATCATCTTGCACCCCAATACCTTACTCAACTTCTCCATGTTTACACTCCTTCACATGCTCTCAGATCTTTATCTTCAATTTCTCATGTGGTACCTCGGATTCGACTAACTACCATGGGTGCCAGATCTTTTAGTTATGCTACCGCCCGCCTATGGAACTCTCTTCCCCTTGATGTTCGCAATATTGATTGCTTGTTGACTGTTAAAATGCATCTTAAGACATATCTTTTTATACAGGCTTTTTTATAACATGTTTTATTGAGTCTTTACAGCACTTTATCTGTATATGTGGCTTGTTTGTTGTGTGTTTTGTCTTATGCAGTGATCTGTATATTGCTTGCGAGGTCACCCTGAATGTTATGAAAGGCGCCATTAAATAAAATTAATTATTATTATTTATTATTAAATTAAAGTAACAGAGATTGTTTTGGCTTTACAGCAGCTCGAAAAAAGTTATTGTCCAGCTAAAGTTGGTTTTGATTGATTCACTTCCGTTGCAAAGATCATTAGTTATTAACTTTGGGGTCACTAACACGACACCGTTCTAACAGAAAACCCTTAATTTTACTTTACTAGTTACTTGAAAAAAGTCAACTGATTTCTTGAAACGAGTTACCGTCAACACTATTGAAAATGTTCATTTTAAAGTTACCACTATGATGATCAGTGTTTGCTTTAGTTGGGCTCTCGATCCTAAATTTTTACATTTTGTTTTTAACAATAGTTTTCTGACTGCTGTTACTGTGTTTATTAGACACATTTGATATGGGAAAAAAATCAAACAAAACAAAGAAAAAATTTGCAGATGGCTGTTTCATAAAAGACGCTAAGAAAAGCGGGGATTAAACTCCAACGCCTGACTTGAATTAACCTAACAAATAAGTTGGGGCTAAAGAGGTTTCATAAAAGGTAATTGAAGTTCACAATCCCACTAATTTGGTCCAGGTTGATCTAGTCTAGATAATTGCGTGCACGCTTTTCTTAAGCAGCGCTAGAGGTCGATCGTGGATCAAATCAGCATATATTTTTGTGCTGTTTTATGCGTTTGAGACATGGCGTTTTCCTCAGTGCAAAACCTACATTTCACAGGTATATTCTCCATCTGTAAATGTTAGAAAGTCGTGCAAATATTTCCATTTTGATGCTAAACTTCACACTGAACGAGCGCTGCTGCTCGCATGCATGCCAAATAGGAGCGCTAATAATTCTGAGTAAAATATACATTTTGCATGCAAATTAACATGCAATATTTTATAACACCAGAAATATCTTCTAACGATAATAATTTATCTTTAGGATGCTGGATAAGTTGCGGTGAACTTATAGCTCATTCTCATAGACTATATTTTATACCTAGAAAATACAAATTTAACATAAGTAATTCAGAGAAGACATTTTTAAGAGTAACTGAGTTTAAACTATTTTAAGTTTGCTTTATGAAACAAAATCAACTGACAATAAGTCTGACTAACCAAAATAAGCCTGGCTTGTATTCTAATCTTGTTTTATGAGACAGCCCTCAGGTGATATTGGGTATTTACTGATCATAAATATGATCATTAAATACTGCATCACCGACACTGCAATACTATAGCGCTGTTGTAGCAATCATATATCTAGTTCTCTTACGAGAGTACTCTCGTGTTGCGTAAGCTAGCTTACGCTACGGGAAAAACCCTTTTCTCGAGAATACTGAAGCCAAAAAATTATCCTTAATTTTTGCATAAGTTTAAAACGCATTGCTGCATAAGCAGACCTAGGCAGAGCGGCTCGCGCGCCTATTGGTTGCTCAGCAGCAACTGCTGCAACCTATCCAGGACCTGCTCGTGACGAAGCACCAATGAGGGCGCGGGCGCCCGTGCGCGTCACGTCCCGCCAGAATGGGCGTGGCTACAGTCTATAAAAGCAGGCCCGTGAGGTTGTTCTCTGATTTTTCAACTCTTCAGCGAAGTGGACACTCACCTCGCTGTTCTCCGGAGAAGCTGCGCCGTCGAAGAGCCTTCAGCGGGACGAGCTTCAAGCCGGCCATCTCGCCGCTTCCTCTGCCGTTCCTGCTGCGCTATCCGGCGCCAAATATCCTTTTCACTACCGCGTGTTACGTTACACACGCTTGCATCTAAAAGAGCGAGGCGTTGTTGCAAATGCCTCTTTTCAAAAAATGCGGCTCCTGCCGAGCCGATCTCAGCGACGGGGACCGCCACATCCTGTGCGTTTCCTGCCTGGGACAGACACACGCGGACCACGCGCTTTCCCTGGGCGGCTGCCCGGAATGTGAAGTGATGTCTATGGCGACCCTGCGGGCTCGCCTAGCATCTTTCAGCGTGGATCCCGCCCCTCCGCTTCTCTCTTCTGGGCCGCACCGTAAAAAGCGCCGTTCACAGAGAACACCGGAGGCATCTGCCGCGAGCGCTTGCATGCCGGATCTCTCCCCGTGTGCATCGCTCTCTGCATCCCCCACCTCTATCACGGCCGGCCAGCCGCCCGCTGTGGATATCGAGTCGGGGGGAGATGACGCAGAAGGGGACAGCTGCTCTATCCTGGCTTCTGACTGCGAAGGCTGGTCGGGCTCCATTCCGGACCCCGCCCCTTCTCTTCAGGAATCGAGCGGTGTGCGGTCTACATTCGACGCTGAGCTTCTTCGCCTGCTTACCAAGGCCGTGGAGGACCTCGGCCTCGATTGGTCGCTTCCTGACGAGCCTGCACCCAGCAGGCTGGACGGTTGCTTTCTGCCAGGCCGCCGCTCGACGCCTCACACGAGGCCTGCCCCCTTTCTTCCGGAGCTCCACGAGGAGCTCACTAAGAGCTGGAAGGCGCTATTTTCTGCCAGGCTGCGTTCTACTGTCTCTTCGACGCTCTCTCTGGTAGACGGCGCGAAAGACAAGGGCTACCTCTGCATTCCTCCGGTCGAGGAACCGGTAGCCACGCACCTCTGCCCGCCTTCCGCCGGATGGCAGTCTCATCCTTCACTGCCTTCCAAAGCCTGCAGGACTACTTCGGCTTTGATCGGTCGCGCCTACACCGCCGCCGGTCAAGCCGCGTCTGCACTTCACACAATGCAGGAGCGCGACCGACTTAGCGCTACGAGCCACTAAGTCCGCTGCTCAGGCCATCGGGAGGAATATGGCGTCTCTCACTGTCACCGAGAGACACTTGTGGTTAACGCTGTCCGACATGAAGGAGTCCGACAGAGCCACTTTCCTCGACGCGCCCGTGGCGCCATCCGGTCTCTTCGGCCCGGCTGTCAAGGGGTTTTCGGAACGGTACTCTGAGGTTCAGAAAACCTCCCAGGCTATGCGGCATTTCTTGCCGAAGCGCTCCAGTTCCGCTACGGGTCGCTCTAAACAGCCGCCCAACCGGAAATCAGCGCCACAGCCTCCCCCACCGTCAGCCTCACAGCGCCGTCAGCCGAGGGATTCCCAGCGCTCACGCTCTTCCAGCCGCCACAGACCGCCTCCCCCTCGGGGACCCCGGTCCAAGGTTGTACTGAAGGCAGAGCCCTCAAAGTCTTCCTGACTGCGTTAGGAAGACGAAGATGGTCGAGTCCCGCTGCGGCCGGACCGCCATCAAAATCAGCGCGCCTCGGCTCTCACAGTTCCCTCAGCAGAGGTGACTGGAGATGTGTATTTCACAGCCAACGAGCCCGTTACACAACACGCTCGCCTGTACCCAAAGGCCGTTTTTACGGCCGCCCAAATAAATCACAGAAAGAGCATTCTGTCTGTTTATCCGGCTCACGCCGATGGTGTTATAAATGTAGGTCATGTGCCCACTCCACAGTGTTCGCGCCTACATACAAACACGGCCGACTCAGTGACTCACACTCATTCACGGCCCATATCCATAAACTCGGCTCGCGCCGTGTGTGTTTTGAATGTGGGAAAGGTGCCCGCTGTACAGCGCTCATCCCTACACACAAACACGGGCTGCTCTGTGATAAGCACTCATTCAGAGCCCCCGTCAATAAACACAAAACGTGTCCCGTGTGTAAATCACCCTCTACCAGACACGAGCTGTGTTATGTGTGTGCGAAGCGCGCGTGCCTCCATGAGCGCGCGCTCTCTCTCAGGCGCTGTGAGATATGTGCCACACACACACAGCGACAACAGCCCGCGCGTTATTCTCCCTCTAGCTTTTCACATAAAGGCATGGAGGGAGCTGCCGGGCGTGTCAGAATGGGTACTGAACACGGTAGAACGAGGCTATTCACTACAGTTCGCTCGCAGACCCCCTCGCTTTCGAGCCAGGGTCGAAACCACGGTGAACAGCGAAGTAGCACACCTACTTCGCGCCGAGATTGCGAAACTGTTAGAGAAACGAGCCGTAGAAGCCGTCCCTCACACACTGAGCGAGGCAGGTTTTTACAGCAGATATTTCCTCGTTCCAAAGAAGGATGGCGGTCTCAGACCCATCCTAGATCTCAAACGGCTGAACAGAGCCCTTATGCAGAGATCGTTCAAAATGCTCACGACCAGTCAGATTCTCGCGCAAATTCGCCCGAGGGACTGGTTTATCTCTGTGGATCTGAAAGACGCATATTTTCAGATTCAAATAGCGCCCCATCACAGGCCTTTCTTGCGATTCGCCTTCGAGGGGCTGAGCTATCAGTACACCGTCCTACCGTTCGGTCTGTCCTTAGCACCCCGTACATTCACGAAGTGTATGGATGCAGCGCTCGCTCCCCTGAGACAACGGGGGATGCGAATACTGAACTATCTGGACGACTGGCTTATTCTAGCCCAGTCAGAGTCAGAGTTAATAGCGCACAGGGCTCTATTACTCGACCATTTACGGGATTTGGGTCTCCAAATCAACTGGACCAAGAGTTTACTGTCTCCCAGCCAGAGAATCTCTTTTCTGGGAACAGACTGTGCGCGGCTCCAGCGCTCAGCTGCAGCTTTCAGGACCGGCAGCATTTTTCCTCTCAAACGTTTTCAGAGGATGCTGGGTCTTATGGCTTCGGCCTCGGCAGTGCTTCAGCTGGGCTTGCTTTTCATGCGCCCTCTGCAGCACTGGCTGAAGACGCGGGTCCCGCTGCGAGCATGGTCCGCTGGCCGCGTTCGCCTCAGGGTAACTCAGAACTGTGTCACAGCACTGAATCCCTGGAAGGCGGCAGACTGGTATCAGTCAGGAGTGGATCTGGGCATGGCTTCGAGACGAAAAGTAATCTCGACAGACGCATCCAACTCAGGTTGGGGCGCCCTCTACGAGGGCAGACCAGTGTTTGGTCTGTGGGCAGCCTCAGAAAGGCGCCTACACATAAACTGTCTGGAGATGAAAGCGGTCGAAAATGCCTTGAGATACTTTCTCCCCCTCCTCAAAGGCCACAACGTTTTGGTCCGCACGGACAACATGTCAGTGGTGTCATACATCAACCGCCAGGGCGGTCTCAGGTCACGGAGCCTTCACAAGCTGGCGGAACGCCTCCTCTTGTGGGCCCGTCACAACCTGCGCTCACTGAGAGCGTCACATGTCCCGGGCTCCCAAAATGTGGGCCCAGACATGCTGTCCAGGGACAACGTTCCCCCCGGGGAATGGTCCCTGCACCCTCAGATAGCCCAGTTACTATGGGACATCTTCGGCAGAGCGGATGTCGACCTCTTTGCGTCGACGGACAACGCGCACTGCCCAGTATTCTTCACGAAACAGAGAGATGCGCTGGCCCACGACTGGCCCAGCCGTCCGCTCTATGCGTTTCCCCCGATCGCGATGTTACCACAGGTAATCAAGCGCATCAGGGAGAGCAAATGCTCTGTGCTCCTCGTGGCGCCGCTCTGGAGGAATCAAGTGTGGTTCTCAGAGCTGATGCAACTGACGAGCACGACCCCGTGGCCGATTCCGGTGAGGAAAGATCTCCTCTCCCAGGCCAGGGGCGCGATCTGGCACCCGCGCCCCGACTTATGGGCCTTGCATGCATGGGCCATCAACGGGTACCCGCTGACCTCCCAGCGGCAGTGTTGAACACAATTACTCAGGCTAGAGCACCCTCTACGAGAAGGCTCTACGCCTCTAAATGGTCAGTGTTTTCCGGCTGGTGCTCGGCCCGAAACTTAGACCCACAGCGCTGTAGCGTTGCAGAGGTTCTCTCCTTTCTGCAAGAGCTTTTGGACGAGGGCAGGTCCCCCTCCACGCTCAAAGTGTATGTGGCGGCCATTGCGGCGTTTACAAAACCTTTGCATGGCCGGTCACTGGGTAGAGACGACCTCATTGTTAGGTTCCTAAGAGGAGCTAGGAGGTTAAATCCTCCTCAGCCCCCTCTGGTTCCAGCCTGGGACCTCTCCTTGGTCCTGGAAGCCATGAAGGGCGAACCCTTTGAACCCCTTCAGTTCGTGGATTTGCGGTATCTTTCACTGAAGACCGCTTTTCTCATGGCTCTCGCTTCAGTTAAGCGAGTGGGTGACCTTCACGCGCTCTCTGTGAGTGCTTCGTGCTTGGAGTTTGGGCCTAATGACTCTAAAGTCATCCTTAAACCGAGGCACGGTTATGTCCCCAAAGTGCTTTCCACTCCGTTCAGATCACAGATCATTTCACTGTCAGCTCTTCCGAGATCTGAGGGTGAGGACGATGTGAATTTTCTCTGCCCCGTCAGGGCGCTGAGAATATATGTCGAACGGTCTGATGCTTTCAGGCAGTCAGAGCAGCTCTTCGTTTCGTTCGGTGGCCGCACTAAGGGCTTAGCCACATCGAAACAGAGCCTGTCCAGATGGATAGTTGACGCTATCGCTATGGCTTATAGGTCTAAGAACCTTCATTGCCCTCTGGGCGTCAGAGCGCACTCCACCAGAGGCATGGCCTCGTCGTGGGCGTGGTCTCGCGGAGTCTCGCTCCATGATATTTGTATGTCGGCGGGCTGGGCCTCTCCGTCTACATTTATCAGGTTTTATAACCTGGAGGTGCCTGCCCTACAGGCTAAACTGTTGTCAGTCTAACATACTAGCTCTGTTCGCTCTCGCTGCAGATCGACACAGACTGTGTGTGGTTTGTGTTATACACAGGCTCCAGATCGACAGACCAGGTCTTCCTGTCTGTGATCGTTTTTCACCTGTCCTTCGGGTTCAGGTGGCTGACAGGCAGTGTTATCATTCTTAGTTCAGCCCACGGATGTACCTGGCTGTTCTATTGTATTAAGCACCCATTCCCACACCCTGGAATGGTTATCTCTCCCTGGGCCCAACCCTCATCGGCCCAGATATTACCACTTACGTTTGTCCCCGGGCACATGCCCTTGGGAACGTGCATGTGGACCTTCTCTAGCACGCACGGCGTTTTACATTGGGTTCCCGTAGCGTAAGCTAGCTTACGCAACACGAGAGTACTCTCGTAAGAGAACGCTCTCGGTTACTAACGTAACCTCGGTTCTCTCTAGATGAGGGAACGAGTGTTGCGTAACCCTGCCGTGCTTGTGCTACTTCTGGTTCGCTTCAGATTGAAAAACCAGAGAACAACCTCACGGGCCTGCTTTTATAGCCTGTAGCCACGCCCATTCTGGCAGGACGTGACGCGCACGGGCGCCCGCGCCCTCATTGGTGCTTCGTCACGAGCAGGTCCTGGATAGGTTGCAGCAGTTGCTGCTGAGCAACCAATAGGCGCGCGAGCCGCTCTGCCTAGGTCTGCTTATGCAGCAATGCGTTTTAAACTTATGCAAAAATGAAGGATAATTTTTTGGCTTCAGTATTCTCGAGAAAAGGGTTTTTCCCGTAGCGTAAGCTAGCTTACGCAACACTCGTTCCCTCATCTAGAGAGAACCGAGGTTACGTTAGTAACCGAGAGCGTTTCCTAACATCTACTAAAAGATAGTAAGTTATATCAAATAAAAAAATGAGACAATTTACTTGCTAAGTTTAAGACAATTTCTTCCCCAAGCTTTAAACTTTAAACCAATTACATTTCTGCCCTTGCCAACATAGTTGTGAAGTTAAAACCTTATTAAATTGAGTGTCCTTCACATATAAAGTAATTTTATTTTAAGACAATATATGTAATGTTTATTTTGTTCTATAGTAAAGTATTAACAACTAATATACTAATTTCAACAATACAATTAGGGCGGTTTTGAAGTAAAAATAAAATACTTTATGAATAATAATGCATCAGAAAGCTACACTATATACTTTATAATACACTATATATTCAACAACATAAACAGTCATTTATATGTTACACAGATTTTATTACTTATTGCATATTTATCTCTACAATAACATTAAATTGATTTTAATATGAACAGTGGTCTATGTACACTGCAAATGAAGCAGATGGATGTAACATTCAGTGACAAACAGCACAAACATGATAAATCTGAAACATTTATTGTTACTGAAGTAAAGGGTTCTCATCCGTTTGTGAATCACTTCATCTCAGAATATCGGAAAACAAAAGAACTGACTACGTAACACCTTGACGTAAAATTACAGACCAAAGACCATTTTGGCGCTAAGGCTGACATCACAATGTTTCAGGTAAGACGGGTGCATGTGCGTAAATCATATTCCTCTGGGATTTGGAGGAATCGTCTCTTAGAAGTCAATGATAGATCCAGAGCTCTTCATTGCCACCATCATGTGTAGTTTCTGATGAGGGATCAAAATAAATTCAATGCTGCATGTGTCCGACAACAGAAGACTCGTCTCCTTCTCTTGTGTGTCCATCAGGTTTTACAGTGAACCTGAATCTCCACTAGCAAGACCAAGTCTCTTAATTTCCAGTGGATCTTTTACCTGTAAAGACAAACAAATGGAAGAATGAATCTATGAGTTGCAAAAGATCAGAGGTTTTAAATTGTTCAAATGCCATGAACCTCCCAAAATGATAATCTTCACGTGAGAGACCTCATCCTAAAATTTAAAAGGCATGAATACAGTTTCTTGTATAAAGACCCCATTAATCCAGAGTCAAGAATTTGAATGTCTAAAATATTATTTGGAAAATATTTAGTTTCTATTAAGTTACATTATAAAAAAAAAAAAAATGTCCAACTCATTATAGTGCTATTATGGGTGTAACGTTTCTCGGTAAAAAAAAGAATCGAACAGTACCGATGTCCACCCATGGTTCGGCACGCACTCGCACCGCGGTTCATCTCAAATCTGACGACGCCTAGAAATCTATGATATGGTTTGTTGAAAATAAATAAAACAAAGACAGACAGAGTTAGGCTAGTGTATGTTTCTGTCGATGGATACACATTATGGCTTCCCTTAAACTTTGTTCAATGCGAGTGCCATATGCTATAATATGACCAGTCATTTTCGCCATCATCACTCAGGTGTTGATAGTGCGCGAGATACCTGAACAGCACACACTGCTATCTGTGTTTAAACTAAACTCATTTAAGCCTTGGCAATTTAAACATTCAAGCGCAAGACAGGAAAGAAAACTCGCGCGCGTGCTGTGAGAAGATTTGTGCACTCATCCGACGCGCGCTAACAGAAAGTGCGTGTACAGAGCGCAAATACTGAGTTTTCTTTCAAGTCTTGTGCTTGAACGGACAAATTCCCACAAAAATTATGTCAACATGCCCGTCTTGGCGAGTATGAATAGATATAAATAGAGGAATTTCAGATCATTCCAGCAGGACCAGCGACAAGCATACTAGAGGCACAGCAAGAACGCGCAAGTGTTTTTGCCAGAATACTCTGTTCTCCTGTTATTTCAGTGTTGTATTTTAGTCAAGGTAAGCCTATCTTCGATTCTCTTGTTATTTTGTATCTTTAACTTCACATAATTCTGTATTTTAGTTAGACGCGTTGGCACAATTAACAACAGCCGCGAGTGAAAATTAAAATTGTTACATTTGCACTTAAGCCTTTGCTCCTAGCAGTTTGGAATTGGCACATTTTCGCGTTATTCACTTAATTGCCCGACCGAAACAGCATCTGTAAGAATAGATATAAATAGAGGAATTTCAGATCATTCCAGCAGGACCAGCGACAAGCATACTAGAGGCACAGCAAGAACGTGCAAGTGTTTTTGCCAGAATACTCTGTTCTCCTGTTATTTCAGTGTTGTATTTTAGTCAAGGTAAGCCTATCTTCGTTAAATAATTCTCTTGTTATTTTGTATTTTTAACTTCACATAATTCTGTATTTTAGTTAGACGCGTTGGCACAATTAACAACAGCCACTTAACAGCACTTAAGCCTTTGCTCCTAGCAGTTTGGAATTGGCACATTTTCGCGTTATTCACTTAATTGCCCGACCGAAACAGCTGTACTCACTCAAGCGGTGAAAGCATTATCTGTATATCTGTGTAATCTGCGCGCTGTCGCGGAAGCGTTCAGCTCTCGTGTTCAGCCTCCTCGTGTGAAGACCGACTCGGGAAAAGACCAGCGACTCTACCTGCGCGACTCCACCGAGCAAGGACACCAGAAAGGCACTTAAGTATCTCCTCTTCCCTTTCTCTTCCCTCTACTTACCTTATTGTTCACCTTAATCAACATGTGCTTTCAATACATTCCTGTTATCTCTCGGCAACGTCCTTTCATCACGCACAATAGGCAGCGCAATACTGCCAATCTGTGTCCCATCCTCACATCCGCACATACTCCTCTCTCTCTTTCGGTGGGTCTATGGAATTGTCAGTCAGCAGTCAATAAAGCTGACTTCATTCCAGCCTTTGCATCTCATTCTACTCTTAGTATCTTGGGGCTGACTGAGACCTGGATTCGTCCAGAAGACTCAGCAACCCCTGCTGCTCTCTCTAGCAATTTCTCCTTCTCCCACTCCCCTCGCCAGTCTGGGAGAGGTGGGGGTACAGGGCTTCTCGTTTCTAACAATTGCAAATACTCCGCGCTCTCTTCACTATGCAACAACAACTCATTTGAATATCATGCTATTACACTTACAACTCCCATTAAAATCCATATTGTAGTCATTTATCGCCCCCCAGGTCAGCTGGGTAACTTTGTAGATGAGCTGGATGTGCTGCTGTCCACTTTCCCTGAGGACGGCACCCCACTTCTAGTCTTCGGTGACTTCAACATTCATCTCGAAAAGCCACATGCAACAGACTTCACCTCTCTCCTAGCCTCTTTCGATCTCAAACGACTCATCACCACAGGTACTCACAAATCAGGCAACCAACTGGACCTGGTTTACACACGCAACTGCACCACAGAAAACATCCTGGTGACACCTCTCCATGTCTCAGATCATTTCCTCATTACTTTCAGTCTACTACTCTCTACCCCTGCACCACCACCCCCACCACCAGTCACTTTCAGACGAAACCTGCGCTCACTTTCCCCCTCCCATCTTTCCTCTGCCGTGTCATCCTCTCTTCCCCCACCCTCACAATTCGCATCTCTGGATGTGAATACCGCAACGGACACCTTATGCTCCACTCTAACCTCTTCTCTAGACATTATCTGCCCTCTCTCCTCCAGGCCAGCACGCGCTACTCCCTCTAATCCCTGGTTATCTGAGGTTCTTCGGGAACACTGGACCGATCTCAGGGCAGCGGAGAGGAAATGGCACAAATCAAAAGACGCATCTGACCTGAGTATGTATCAATCTCTCCTCTCTTCCTTTTCTGTTGATGTTCATGCAGCAAAATCTTCATACTTCCACAACAAGATCAACAGCTCCTCCAACACACGATTCCTCTTCAAGACATTCAACACTCTCCTCTGTCCACCTCCACCACCACCCGCACCCTCCTTAACTGCTGACGATTTTGCAAACTTCTTCACCAACAAAACAACAGCTATCAACGGTCAGTTCTCAGCTCCACACACACAGGAACCCAGACCGACCCCCTCCACAGCCAATATCCCTCTGTCCTCCTTTTCTTCGCTAACCGAGGAAGAAGTATCTACACTTCTCCTCTCCAGTCACCCTACCACCTGCCCACTTGACCCCATCCCCTCACACCTTCTACAAGCCATCTCTCCCACAATTCTACCATCACTCACACACATCATCAACTCTTCCCTCCATACTGGCACTTTCCCTACAACATTCAAGCAGGCTCGGGTTACCCCACTGCTCAAAAAACCTACACTAAACACATCATTTGTAGAGAATTACAGACCTATCTCTCTCCTACCATTCATTGCGAAGACACTTGAAAGAGCTGTTTTCAACCAAGTAACATCCTTCTTGTCTCTAAACAACCAGCTAGATGTCAACCAATCCGGCTTCAAGAAAGGGCATTCAACTGAGACTGCATTACTGTCAGTCACAGAAGCCCTACGGATCGCAAAAGCTGCTTCCAAATCTTCAGTCCTCATTCTCCTGGATCTGTCTGCTGCCTTCGACACTGTGAATCATCAGATCCTTCTGTCCACCCTCTCATCACTGGGCATCACAGGAACTTCACTCCACTGGTTTGAGTCCTATCTCACAGGTAGGTCCTTCAAGGTCGCATGGAGAGGCGAGGTATCCAGGGCACATCAGCTGACCACAGGGGTTCCACAGGGTTCAGTTCTTGGTCCCCTCCTCTTCTCCATCTACACCACATCACTGGGACACATCATACAGGCACACGGTTTTTCCTACCACTGCTATGCTGATGACACGCAGCTCTTCCTCTCATTTCAACCAGATGATCCCACAGTAGCTGCACGGGTCTCAAGCTGTCTGGCGGACATCTCCACATGGATGAAGGAACATCACCTGCAGCTCAACCTGGCAAAGACTGAGCTTCTCGTCCTCCCTGCCAATCCGTCTCTACAGCACGACTTCACCATCCAGCTAGAATCATCATTAATCACCCCATCAAGGTCGGTCAGAAATCTTGGAGTAACGTTTGATGACCAGCTGACCTTCACAGACCACATTTCAAAGACAGCTCGATCTTGCAGGTTTGCACTGCACAACATCAGGAAGATCCGGCCTTTCCTAACTGAGCATGCAACACAACTTCTCGTCCAGGCCCTGGTCATCTCTAGGCTTGACTACTGCAATGCCCTTCTGGCTGGACTTCCAGCATGTGCAATCAAACCCCTACAGATGATCCAGAATGCTGCAGCTCGTCTTGTCTTCAACGAGCCCAAAAGGGCCCACGTCACTCCTCTGTTCATCTCTCTACACTGGCTACCTCTCGCTGCTCGCATCAAGTTCAAGGCATTGACGCTTGCTTACAGATCCATCACAGGCTCAGCTCCCTCCTACTTTCACTCACTCCTACGAGTCTACATCCCTACCAGACACCTACGATCGGTCAACGAGCGACGTCTCGTGGTTCCATCGCAGAAAGCCACAAAATCACTTTCCAGAACATTCTCATTCACAGTTCCATGCTGGTGGAACGCTCTCCCCACCCTCATCCGGAATGCAGAATCCCTGACAACATTCAAAAAACAGCTAAAAACCCATCTCTTCCGTGAGCACTTAACCTCATAAAAAAAAAAAAAAAAAAAAAAAAAAAAAAAAAACCCGATGTTTTTCCCTTTGAAACATCACTTATCAGGCTTATGCTACTCTGAATAATACCTGAACTTCGTATTTTGAGCACTTCTTGTGTTGTTGTTGTTTTTTGCCTCTTTATGATGACTCGCTTATATTAGTCCTAATTTGTAAGTCGCTTTGGATAAAAGCGTCTGCTAAATGATTAAATGTAAAATGTAAATGTCTTGGAGAGTATCCTAGCAGAAATAGTGGGTTATGTCTTAAGCGAATTTAAACAGTCAAGAACAAGAATTTATCAGTATTTTGGATCCATGCATGGTCTTAATATTCAACCTAATATTCCTGCTGTCTGCGTTTTTAATGTTAATCAAACAAGGAAATCACTAACTGCTCTTGAATGAATAGCTTTTGTAACTTTAATAATGATTAATCTTTATTTAATTTATAAAGTGAAAATTCTACGCAATGTTGTTTTACATTTAAATTACTTTATTCAATTTCTGTACCTAAAAACTACTGTTAGAATAGCTAAACCTAAATAACCGGAAGAGAACTGTTTATTTTATTTGCATCTTTGCCCTATTGTATTAATTTGTGGTGTTGCTTGTGGTTTGATTATTTGTTCTTATTTTCTTTATTTGACAGTAGTTCTTTTTTCCCTGAACATGGCACCAAACCGTACCGAAACCCTAAAATTGAACAGTTAGTAATTTGAACTATTACACCCCTAGTTGTTATACTGCATTTATTTACCTATTTATTTTAATATAATATTCATTCTTTCTTTGTTAATTTACTTATTATGAGTAATATAGCTGTAAATGTGAGATATACAGTATGTAGTACAAATGAGAGAAGTCACAATTACAAATTTATTCCATAAATCTGTGACAGGAGTCAACATAAACTTGGAAGTGGAAAAAGAAAACAGTAATTTGACAAGCTTTCACCGTTTTTCTAATATTTCTGATTGTTGAAAGTCAGCCAACGACAATGTTTTTTTTTTTTTTTATCTAGCATTTATTTATTTTAATAATTTTGAATATTTATTTGAATTATTTTATGCTCTTTCTGTAAACCTTTCCACAGACGCTCTAGCCAGGGTTGCCAGGTCTGCAAAACAAAACTAGCCCAATGGTCCAATCAAAAACAGTCCAAAACTAGCGCAAAAGCCAATCAAAAACATCCCAAAACTAGCGCAAAAGGCCAATCAAAAACATCCCAATACTAGCGCAAAAGCCAATCAAAAACATCCCAAAACTAGCGCAAAGGCCAAACAAAAACATCCCAAAACTAGCGCAAAAGCCTATCAAAAACATCCCAAAACTAGCGCAAAAGGCCAATCAAAAACATCCCAAAACTAGCGCAAAGGCCAAACAAAAACATCCCAAAACTAGCGCAAAGGCCAAACAAAAACATCCCAAAACTAGCGCAAAAGGCCAATCAAAAACATCCCAAAACTAGCGCAAAAGCCTATCAAAAACATCCCAAAACTAGCGCAAAAGCCTATCAAAAACATCCCAAAACTAGCGCAAAAGGCCAATCAAAAACATCCCAAAACTAGCGCAAAAGGCCAATCAAAAACATCCCAAAACTAGCGCAAAAGGCCAATCAAAAACATCCCAAACCTAGCCTAATGACTATTCCAAATGAGAAAAAAAATCTACTTTCGGCAGCCATTTAAAAGTATCCCAATTCTGTGAGCAAACCGTAGACTTGGCAACCCTGCCTCTAGCATTCCTTAGCGTTAGCTAGCATTCCTAGCCCAGTTTGAAAACCCCTGCAATAGATATTGAATGGAGTTAATAAGTCTTACAAATAACTTCAAAGCTGATTAAATAACATTAATCTAATTATTATTGTTAATTTAGTCATTTCACATATATTCACACATTGAGTGAGTTTCAGGTGTCCAAATGCTGTTTTGGAGGATTCACAGTCACAGACAGCCGCAAACCAGATACTGAACCACGGTAATAACATTTTACTTAGGGTTTTCCAATCCCTAAAATCATTCAAATGTTTTTCAGGGAGTCGTTTCTTAAAATAAATCATCATACCTGCTTTGTGGCTGTCAGGAGGAGCTAAACATTTTCTTTAATTTGGAGAAAAAGCCCTCTTTCTGTTTGTGCCCTGGCCCAGTGTGATTACTGCCCCCTCCTGGACAGAGACAGGCACTGGTTTTAACATGCCGCCCCAGATTCCACTGTAAACGTGACTGAACTAACAGCGCTTTTCCACTGTGTGATACGACTCTGCTCGCTTTGCTTTTCCACTGCAGTTAGTACCGCTTCAAAGTGGGCGGGATTATAGACTGATCGTGGGTTTGGGTCTCGTGTTGCAAATTCAATGACTCTGGTATTGCCGATTCTCTCTGACCAATCAGTGATCTGCAGTGTTTACACATCACATTTTAGTATCGGTACGTCTCGCTTGGAACCTCAACCGAGGTGCTACTATTTAATTGAGCCGTACCGAGCAGTGGAAAAGCGCAATAACACTACCTGTAGTGGTGCTGGTCACGCCATTGACGGTTCCCTCCACATCGGTCTCGTCCTCCGCGTAGCTCATCATAAGGCCTCGTTGTCGGTCTGTCAACATCCTGGACAGGAGACAAACGGATGGATCAGTCATTTTAATGTTCAACAGTGACATAAAACATCATATGTAAGAAGTCTTACTTGGGGATTTTGATCTTGACGTGGACGTAGTGGTCACCGTAACCGTAGCCGCTGACCCGCGGTATACCTTTTCCTGAGAGCCGGATCCTCTGGTCAGTCTGGATTCCAGCTGGGATCTACGAGAACATTCACTGAGTGAATGACTGTGTTTACATGCATAAGAACATCCAGATTCGTTTTAGAATATGGTCATGTTAACATCACCAAGATGTCCCACCGAGAGATTGACGGTCTCGTTCAGCCCTTGCGCTCTGACCGTTCCGCCCAATATGGCCTGAGCCACAGAGATTCTGACATCAGAGTGGATGTCAGCGCCGTCTCTCCTGAAGATCGGACTCTTCTGGACCTGAGAACATTGACACAGATGATTAGCATAGAGTATACAAGCTGGATCTGGGATTACAGATCCTGCTAAATACAGTCTATTCAATGGAAACAGACACTTGACTATGAACCATTACTGAATACTTAAACTGGACTCTGTAATTTCAGTTATTTCAAAGCCTAAAACAGCAAATGAACCAAAACCCACAAAATTTTAACTGACCAAGGAGATTTTGCACTGGCGGAACGTTTTCAGAGTTCCTACAACTATTGGCGGAAGTACGGAATGATTTTAGTTATAGGAACGCCTGTTGAGAGGACTAGCTCTTACTTTAGAGTAGGGTCTACTCTAGCACAATAGGAACCAGTAACTTAAGTGTATGGTGATTGGCTGAATGCATGCCATAACAAAACACAGGCACCCACCAATTTTGCAACCAGGAAAACGTCCCTAAGAGGAAAATGTAATCCTCTGTGGAACTGCCCTGTTGGCTAGTTCCTATAACCACCTGGTGCGAAAGCCCTTCATGTAATCACTTGACGTGCTTATAGACTTCCTAAAACCTCAACGCCGTGATATACTCACTCTGAACGTAATGAAGATCTCTTTCTTCCCCACAGGCATTCGGACCGTCTGCCCATCTTCAATTCCTGAACAACACAGTAAGCAAAAGCTCAAAACTCAACTCCTCCATTTAACCTGTCTCACTTTCCCAAAGACGACTGGCTAACTCACCAGCAGGAACAGGCACCGTGACGGTTCTCCTCTGCTTGGTCTGTCCCGTTCCTCGACACGCCGTACAGGGCGATGTGACGACCGAGCCCTTCCCGCCACAGCGCCGGCAGGTGGACCGCATCACGAAAGGCCCCGTGTTCACCGTCTCCTACAAGGACAAACGCTATGTTGAGTTATTGGACATGTCTAAATGACTGCACGTGCTCGAAGGCGTCACTTACCATGCCAGTCCCGTTGCAGTTCCCGCAGTGCTGGACTTTAGATCCGGGCTCATGGCCTCGGCCGTCACAGCGCTGACACGCGCCCTCGACGCTGACGGTAATCTCCTTATTCACTCCTTTGGCAGCCTGAGCGAACGTGAGCTCCATGACATACTGTTAACAAACAGAATAGAGTGTTTATGGATATATGAGAGCATCAACTGACAGAATCACAGAATCCAGGCATAACAATGGAATTTACTGTATAGCGCGGAACGTCATGGAATTTGGACAAATTTGGAATAACAAATCAAAATTAGGGCTGTACAATAAATCAAATTCAAATTGTGCTAAATCTGCAAAAAGGACTGCTATTGAAATCCGAAGTCTGCATGTTTTGTGTGTTTCTAAGTGGATGAACAGCAGTTTGGTCTACTACACATACAAAATGCTAGTGGTGTTTTCAGCGTCTCACTATATGAACACATGAACTTCATCTCCAGAGCTACTCTAAGAGTTAACAAAATTTAATTGAAGAACCTTTTCATAGTTCCTAGAACCATTGGCGGAAGTACCCGAATTTGGGCGTGCTCGCACCGCAGGAACTAGGAACGAATTTAATTCTAGGAACTCCTTTTGGAGGAACTAATTTAGCTCCTACTTCAGAGTAAGGTCTAAACCAGCA
Source organism: Leuciscus idus (assembly GCA_021554675.1). Taxonomy (NCBI): domain Eukaryota; kingdom Metazoa; phylum Chordata; class Actinopteri; order Cypriniformes; family Leuciscidae; genus Leuciscus; species Leuciscus idus. The sequence goes on along the minus strand of CM038621.1, from coordinate 41,186,965 downwards.
CTATAGGAACTACCAGTGACTTAAAGCAGCACTCAGTAGCTTCGGGACTTCTTCGCTGTATTCTCGCTTTTTGCTCGCAAGTTTCTCTCTAGAGCTCCCCCCACAGCTTCGGAATAGATATTTGACAACACTGTTGTAAAAACTCGTTGTTGATTCTCAGACACCAGAGGCTATAGATCAACGACATCAAAGCAGATGGGACGTTCTTTAAAACGTCTTCTTCATTCGGGTTCGGACAGCGTGAGGGAGCGCAATAATGACAGCATTTTAGCAGATTTCTTTTGGCCGTAAAGCAATTGTTTACATCGCGAGACCTGATATCACGCGAGACTTCCTGACGCAGCGGCCGGCGGCCCGCCGGCTCAAAGTTGCAAGTGCGTATTTTCCGCTCACGGGCACCAGGGGGGTGCGAAACGACCACCATTCAACCCGAAATAAGTAATATAACCATTCCAATGACTCCGAAGCTGTTCAGTTAAGGTAAAAAAAGTTACTTAGTTCACCTTTAAGTGTACGCTGATTGGCCGAATGCACGTGAAACACCAGCACCCGCCATTAAAAAAAAGCTGTGTAAACACACATATTATAGCCTATACATTTACTCCACAAACTAACTCTACGAACATGGAAAACGGTGATAGATGGACCTCTAAAACGTTACTCTAAGGAGAAACTCCAATGCAACCTTGACATGACCAAGCTAAACATGATTATGATTATGTATTTCTGCTCAGCTAGCGACACCGGATATCAACCGCACGGCAAACGCTAATACCTTTTCATTACTGTCTCCTTTCTATGTATAACAGTTCTATCTAATAACGTATTAGACAGGACTGTTAAACAGATTGTAAACTAATGAACACGGAGATTGCGAGCACTGTGAGCTCAGGCTCTGGCGTACTCAGCACGTCAAAATAAAAGTCACACCAACAAGCGCAGCTTACGTCACTTCAGAGTTCCTACTGGCGGTAAGAATGCAACCAGACAATCAGTAAAAAATTAAAATAATAATCCAGTTATCTTGAAGAAATTATTATAAAAATATATTACTACTGCATTGTAAAATCTACTTAAAGTAATAACCATTTTAAAAAAAATTTAATAATATATTTTCGTTATTATTTTAAAGAGAATTATAAGAGATTCTAATATTCAAGTTTTAATTTACACAGTAAAGTTCTGTTGTGCAGCACTTATTTGACAAGGAAAATAAATAGTAAAAAAAAAAGGCCAAAGAAAAGGCAAAATTATAGTTTTTCTTTGATTGCGTTTTTAAAGACTGACTAAATTGAGTTTTATGAACTCATTTAGACATGCTTTTTAATGACAAAAATTTAATTAAACCATTAAAAATAGAATCAGAAAAGTTTAAAACGAACAAAATAAAAGTCCAGCTTCCGTAACATCGGCCACACAGAAAAACGATATATCTACAGGAGACCATATCTGACCTCTTGTGGCTGATCGAAGATGGCATTGAAATCCCCGAAGCCTCGCGCTCCGGAAAACTCGCCAAAGATCTTGCGGAAAAGCTCCTCTGGGTCGACGCTGGCTCCTCCGCCCCAGTACTGCTGATGTCCCGCGCCGGCCTGACCCGCATCGAACCCGGCGGAGCCATACGTGTCGTACTGTTTCCTCTTCCCCTCGTCGCTGAGCACCTGAGGACAAAACATCAGCCCAACGGAAACGCATTATTTCAGCTGGACTCAGATATCAGAACAAGCTTTGGTGGAGAGAAGCTTCAAACCTCGTAGGCTTCAGCCAGCTGCGCAAACTTCTCCTTAGCTTGAGGGTCGTCTTTGTTAGTGTCTGGATGATACTTCTTTGCCATCTGAATGGGGAAAGAATGAACCATGGTCAAAAGCCAGAAATTACACCAGGGTTAGTTGTCACACACTTTACTGCAGTGATTATTTAGTTAATTTACCACTGCTTTACCCCCCCAAAAAAGCTATTTACCATTTCCATTGTTACTTCCCAGGAAAAGAGATACCCGAATAGTTGTGACAACTAGATAACTGTCTATACAGAAGGCAAACTCACACTAGTCAGGTGTCTTACCTGGTAATAAGCTTTCTTAATCTCCTTCTGTGTTGCAGAGCGTGGGACTCCTAAGATCTGGTAGAAGTCCTGTTTCCTTGTAGGAGAGCTGGTGTGGAACGACATCTTGCACATCAGATGAGAAGAAGGGCCCACGGCTGTGACACACAATACTATAATTACTTATGATTCCAATTATGAACAGCATATTTACTTTGGTTTTACTACTGTAACATGCAGCAACTACAGCATTTTTTACAACAAATACCGACTTCAGGTCAGGTCCTTTTTTAGGAATCAAATGGAAACACGAGATCTATCATCTATCATTGTGAAACTGAGCAAAACACCACATCACAACATAACCATCATACTAAGGGGTATTTAGAAAATTCTTCGTAATAATAATAATGACGTATAGACTCAATGTGTCTTTATTAGTCCGCTGACAGTCACTGCTAAACTGCAACAAGGTCAGAGAAGTTTCTGGAAAATGAGCCAAACCAAGTCTATGATTCTCATCAGATCCAAACTCTTATTCACACATTATCGTTATCATTATCATTAAGTTAGTTCTTGATCAATGATGTGATTATGTGCATGTATTGATCTGAGCTCCATGTTTGCTTTCTGACCTACATGTTGCAATTGAATATATAACGTTATATGGTTATACTGTACATCATCATCATGTCATCTAACATGTGAAGCTGAATCTATATCGATCAGCTCGGAGCTGATTTTTAAACGTCGTTTAAAACGAGTTAGTAGTTTGTATGCAGTTGGATGCTCAGGCCTTCTCTCTCACCTGTCATGCCTCTCAATGTCACCGCGCTCCCGGCTCCTCCAGTGACCCCGCGGCGCGTTGCCCAGATCTGCCGGCCCGACAGCGTCGAGACGTGCCTGTAGTCGCCATGTACCCTGGAGATAAAGGGTGAGCAGGCCCGTGTGTGGCTGCAGGACACGGCCACTGTGATCCAGCGTGTGGAGCTGCGAGCCGCTGAACACGCCATCTTTACCACTCACTGACACGAGAGCGACTGCGCATGTGCACTGCGAGCGGTACACGCATGCGCATTACTGCTAAGAGGGAGATTCTTGGTTAGCCTGGCCATTTCTTTTTGGACGCATGTGAACTGAAATAGAGTGGACGGGCTCGTGCATTTGCTGTCAATGAAACAGGAAAAACTATGAAATTCTGAGGAATTTTTGTTTAATGCATCTCAACATTAAACACAGCGCATTATATAGTGAAATACGATTTAAAAGCCAAAATAAATAAAATCTATCTATCTATCTATCTATCTATCTATCTATCTATCTATCTATCTATCTATCTATCTATCTATCTATCTATCTATCTATCTATTTTTAGAAATGTTTATTTATTTATTTACTTACTTGCTTATGAAATATGTGAGTGAGCATGATTGAGAACATGTTACACAATAGTGCAAAGCATTTGCAATGGGAAATTGCTTTTTATGATGTGCACAACTGACTAGATGACGTGGTTGAACAAGTAGTTTGAGAATTTCAGTTGTGATCTGAGAAATGTACCAAAGTGACCGAGAAAAACTGTAACAGCCAGGCATTATAAACATTCCATGTCAGATATTTATGGCATAACCATGCATGTCTGACAGGTTTTAATAACTCAATGGATAAGTTTGCATGTGATGGCTCACACAATGAAATAATGTTTAGAAGTTGTGAAGAGTTTGACAGTTTGTGCATGTTTGACATGTATTAGGCCTACTGTGCAAATAGATGATTGCGTGTATGTGCCAAAGTGAACAAAATAGGCTTATTATTGTTCAGAGATCTGAATTAATTATTTTAAAGAAAAAAAAAAATTTCGAGAATTGAGCCAAAGCAACTGAGAAAAACAAAAAAAGTGTCAATTTTTTGTCAATTTTCTATTTATTTTAGAGAGAGGTACATTTATTTTAATGTACATGAACATTAGCCCTAACTGTTTTTTATTTTTGTATAAATATCCTAACTATAGGCTATATCTATTGGAGACCATTCTGCATTTTTGTAAGTGAACCCTCCATTAAAAGCACCGACTGCGTTTTTTATTTCGCAGACATGACACAATACTGCGTGATTTAATGAACGACCCGTAGAGCGAGTTTATGATTTGTAAATCAGCGTTTGAGCGACGCGTATCGCGCGCGCCAGCTCTGCGTCACAGAAACGCACTCATTCAAACGCACAGGATCAGGATCACAACAGCGAGACACCCGGAAGGTTCAAACGCGCGACCAGCAGCTCAGAATGAATCGCTTTAAGACGTCCAAATATAAGAACACCACTCCGAAAATCCCCAAGAAAGATGTGAGTACAGCCTCCCTGCGCTGGACAGCGCGTGATATCATTGAGCGTCTTGTGATTTGGGTTTCGAGCAGCAGAAGGAGTGGTGCCGATGCACTGATGGTGTCTTAACTTCCTCTGTCCTCAACTGAAGCTTCATGCACTTTATGCAGGATCTTAAGGCATTGCATGAATGTGTGATGATGACTCTGTCATTTCATGCTGAATGTGTTATGCAGATGATTTGAATACAGTTCGTTGAGATTGAAACTTGATACCGTTTCATTCTGATCTTATTGGAAGTGTATTCGTGCTTTACAAAATGCCATAAATGCGTATAGTGCATTCAAAGATGCGTAGAGTCAATTCACATGACACTTACATATAGCTGTCATTAAGAAATGTAGGTGAATAACAATTGCAAAAAGTTAAAGATATAAAATGTTGTGCATTCAAAAGCTTTTGATGACCAGATTTACTGTGATAACCAAGGACTAAAGCCTTCAAGATGAAGTAATTGAATCAATTAATAATTACTTTAAAAAAAGTTAAATATTCTGATTGATTTTGAGATAATTAATGACAACTATGAAAACCCTATACGTTTTTACCCCCCAAAATCCCAAAATCAGGCCCCCAAAATCTTGTCGTGTATAAATGAACAGCAAAAACGCATACAAAAAATTCAGTTGAAATTTTAGTTGAAAACGGTGTCGTGTAAACGACCCCAAAATGACATCAAATGAACAGATATGCTTCAAACCTTGATTTCCAATAGCTTTTTTAATTTTTTACAATAATGGAATGTTTTTTTTTTTTTTATGGAACATTGCAAAACAAATTGGTGCATTTCACTTATTGATTTATTGAATTATGTATTGATTTATTGTTTCAAAATAAGGGTACATTTACACGGCAATGATGTATTTAAAGCGGAAAAGTTTTTACTTTGTGTTTTTCACATACAGACGACAACATTGTCAAAACCATCCCGTTCACACGGGTCCGAGAAAACGACTGAAACTGACTATGCGAAAATGACTATGGTCATGCCAGGCCAGTAGATGGCGATGCCACTTAAGAAACACTACGCACCTTTAGACTATAGACGCATGACGTCGCCGTTTTCACAAATTCATGTTTTTGTAGTTTACTTGGAGACAATAATAGTATCATTTTCAGAAACTTCCACTTTGAATCCCGTTTTCAGGCCCCCAAGACACCCTTGTGGTGTAAATGAACGGCCAAAACGCATAAAAAGTTTTGAGTTGAAAACGGTGTCGTGTAAACGGCCCCTAATTCGTAAATTATTTGGCACGTTGGTTTGTTACCTTGGCACTTGTTCGCCTGATCACATCGTTTTTTGTTGAAACAACTACAACTTGTGATGCTGTAGAATGATTTTTCTTCATTCTAGACCGTCTTTCCAGCAACAAAAAGGAGCTCCTATTTCTTGTCGTCATATGTGCTGTTGTGAAAGGGGTGGTTGATTATGATTTTACTTTTTTAACTTTAGTTAGTGTGTAATGTTGCTGTTTGAGCATAAACATCACTAAGCCTAACATTTACATAAACCCCGCCCCCTGGGAACATGATTTATTGATTATCATGATTCATGACAGAATATGCTAATCATTGACTAGAAGATAACTACACATAAGCTTCATAAATTAGCCAACTAACCATTCAGAAATGTTGTCTACATGTTGTCACTTCTTCTTCAGTCTCTTCTCCATCATTGTCTGACTCCGGTTTGAACATAAAAGGCTAAAAGTTTTTGAATTTTTTAGTGCCTGTCTGTGTGAGGGAAGCTCATTTGCATTTAAAGAGACACACACCAAACTGGTGTGTTTTTGCTCACCCTCAAAAAGTGAAAATTTGAACATCCTATATAAAAATATCTGTGGGGTATTTTGAGCTAAAACTTCACACACACACTCTGGGGACATCAGAGACTTATTTTACATCTTGTGGAAAGGCCATTATACCACCACCGCTTTAAATAACAGCCCCTTCAGTGTGAATTATTCACATTCCTGAGCTGTATATGATCACGCGTTTGTGTGTTCGTGTGTGCGTACGACACATGTAGAAGTGATGTGTGAATGTCATTACACTAGTTAACAATATATCTAACCAAGTGCCATTTTGTCACTGTTGTGAATTATTTCACATCTGTTGTGATCTCACATCTGTTGTTTACTTACCAGTCATAGATATATAGCACTGTGATTTTCATCTGGCTTTGCTTCAGGACCCAGTTTTGACATCAAGTGGCGACTCAGCACAGTGTTTAAACTCATTATCTATGAAAAATCCTTAAAATCAAACAATATAAATGTATTGAAACTACCATATTAGGTGTATTTTGATCTCATTGAGGCGTTGAGCATGGGAGCATGTTTTCCCAAAGTTTGGGTCAGCATGTGTATATTGCAGATACAGTGTTTCATTGTTGTCATTGGTGTTCACCTCTACCTGATAGTGTTTAGGTCACATGACAGGAGGTCACACACTGTTAAAGATTGACAGATGAGTTTGTGTTTTGAGGACGTTTAGCTCAGCGCCCGGATGTAAAGCGCTGACCGATGCTGCTGTAAGTGGAAGATGAGATCAGAAAGAAATGAATACTTGTGTTCAGCAAAGTTGCATTAAATGGATAAAAAATGACATTACAGACATGTATTATGTTACAAAAGATTTATGTTACAGAAGAGTAGTATTAACATATACCATGTGTCACTTTTGGGTTGATTTATGACCCCTTTGATTGATTTGTGACCCTAGTGTCACTAGTGATTGACAGGGAATCCATGTGTCACTCAAACTGACAGGTCAGTGAGTGTCAAATGTTTTTACAGGGGGAACGTCTGTATGGGGGAAACTGTTGCTGATTGTATTCCTTTGATTGATGTTCTTTTAAGTCAAGTCAAGTCAAGTCAAGTCATCTTCATTTATATAGCGCTTTTAACTATGTAGATTGTTTCAAAGCAGCTTTACAGAGATAAGCGTATAATTTAAGGTAACAGAGATTGTTTTGGCTTTATTGCGGTTCTTTAATAAAGTTATTTCCCTGCTAAAGTTAGTTTTGATTGATTCGCTTCCGTCGCAACGATCATTTGTTATTAAATTAAGGGCCGCTAAGACGACACCATTCTCTCTACACAGACTTTAAACGCGAACCTGTGAGAAACGCTGATGGCGTTCACATGCGAGTTAAGAATTGGTTCTATAGTTATGTGCGTTTGAATATAAGTGCGCGGGTTTGGAATTCCCTACAAACCAAGCCTAAACAAAGCACTGGTGTTTCCTTATAAATTTTGATACATCATTTTATTTTATTTTGTCTCTTCGGGGTAGGTACACGAAACGAATTTTCCCGACAACGCCTTATCTGTAGAGTGACAAATGGTCTTTTAAGAACAACTGTGTGTGTGTGTGTGTGTGTGTGTGTGTACCTCAGTGGGATCAGTAGTACCTGAACTTAAGGTTTCATGTTAATGCCTAAGACAAAGAATCAGACACGTTCATCAAGCCAAAGAGTCCTAATTACCCTCACACCCCGTGCTATATTCTCAACAAGAAAAGGTGTCGTTTTTTCTAGAACATCTGTATCTGTTTCCCGACGCCAATAGGATCAGTGTTAAAAAGACAAATAATCAAAACATTTATCTAACTCAAAGTGAAGGTGTTTGCGAGTGGAACTGGCGGGGGAAGAGTGCATCCTAAATGGGTTTGTTAATGGTTTTAGGACAGATGCTTAGGCTAGCCTAGATGTTTAAAGAATGACACTTCATCAAAAGCTTGTGTGTGTGTGTGTGTGTGTGTGTGTGTGTGTGTGTGTGTGTTTGTGTGTGTGTGTGTGTGTGTGTGTGTGTGTGTGTTGCAAAACAACAAATTTACATATTTTACTACAAAATTCTGAATAAAATAAGATTTTAAATGTTCAAACATTTTATACATTTGTTTGCCATACAAAAAGCAAGAAAAGTTGTCTATTTCCTTTAAATAAAACTTTTACTTTATTTTATTCTTTAAAACAGACTGATGACCAGCATCTTTTATTAGTACTGTAGCCGAGCAGTTTCCTCACATGAGTAACCTTGTACTGTAATGTACCTTTTTTTTCTTTTGACAAACCTAAATTTCATATTATACCTGTGTGTGTGTGTGTGTGTGTGTGTGTGTGTGTGTGTGTGTGATACATGTTGACGCCTAAGTTTTGGGTACAGTGCAAACATGTAATACTCAAGAAATCTAATCTTAGTGTAATCTTCGTGTGGTCAGAACACAAAACTTTGTGTTGAGTGATCCAGACAAAGCTTCATGCTAGAAAATATCATGGAAGTCACTATAGCCCTTCAACATCCAGCACAAAATTAAAGAGATGAGCTTAGGATGTTTCGACTATTACCATCTTCTTAGAACCTTGATATCACCCGTTTTTGGGGGTCAATCAAAGCGACACAATATATAGTTAGATATATTTGTGTGTGTGTGTGTAAATAGTTGTGCTAAACTCTTTGTGTGCATTTTTACACACCAACATATTCTGTCAGGGGTGTGTCACACCACTCTGGTGCAAAGTGTTCACACTCTTGAATAACTTTCAAACATAATATTTATACAGGAGTTACTGTATGTGTGTCCAAAACACCTGTACATTTAAAAAGACCAAATCAGTAAGAAAAGAGGGCACAGCATACATTGAAAAGTAACATTTATAATAAATACACAAAATCCATTTGTGAGCAATGAGCAAAGTTTGTTCATTTTGTCTTGTAAGTGTTGTTTTATCACTCCACTAGTGTCCATGTTCAGATAGCACTATTTTGTTTGTTGGACTCTTCTTTGAGAACTGTCAACATCCGGTGTTTATAGGAATAAATGCAAATGAAGAATTTGAGTGATAGTCTTTCTGCTTGAGAGTGTTTGACTAAGTTGATCTTTTTTAGTGTAACTTTACAGCTATCTATGATGTGGGGTCACATGAAGCATCAGCACGAAAAGTAAGTTATTCTGTTTTACACTTAATCTGTTACAACTGAATCACATCTGACTATTGCACTAAGAGCTGCACATTCATTAACGTTTGAGGCTGGTAAACAAAGTGCCACACTCTGGTAAAACCTGCAGATAAAAAAAAATGATGTGTGAAGAAATCACCATGTAAATTCAAGACTCCAAATCACTAAGAAAAATTGTTTATGATGCATACAGAATATAGAAAACTCAAATGATGAGCAATTTGTAAGTTTGTTACACGTTTGTAAGTATGGTTTTGCAAATGACTTTTTATTACACCACTAGATTAGTCATCTTGTTGAGATGACACTGTTCACATTTCTTTGTTTGTTGGTCTGGGTTTAGTTTTAGGTGAAGACAAACCGATGTAAGTTCATGCTATTCCACACATGGGGAAACGTGTGTGATGAACGCAGGCCTTTCATTTAAGAGGCTTTTTAAATATATGACTGAACTTTCTCTTTTTGACAAACCAGTATTTCATATTATATTAAGTTGTTTAACGTCCACATAATTGTTTATTTCAACGTCCCGCTTAACATTAAAGATTATAGTTTGTTTTCAATTGTTATCACCATCTTCTTTGACTCAAATAAAGGTACTATATGTGCTTAAAATCTTTGGACATTTTTTGCTCTTCTTTGTTAGAGGAACTATCATCGATTAGTGGAAAAAAATATCATTTTACATACTGGATCGACATAAACTTTCACAATAAACCAGGAGAGAGGATTTCTGTATTCTTTATGGCTAATTGTCTCTTTTCCTATATGCCTTACACACTTTTGTAATAAATTGACCTCTTGAATTTACTTTTGTGCACACATAAATCCTGTATAACAAATATGTTTGAATTTTATTCATAGTCTTTACAAGGACATGTAACTTTATAGTTCTTAATGAGTTTGCATTACAACTGTGTGGCATAGTTCCTCTAACAAAGAAGAGCAAAAAATGTCCAAAGATTTTAAGCACATATAGTACCTTTATTTGAGTCAAAGAAGATGGTGATAACAATTGAAAACAAACTATAATCTTTAATGTTAAGCGGGACGTTGAAATAAACAATTATGTGGACGTTAAACAACTTAATATAATATGAAATACTGGTTTGTCAAAAAGAGAAAGTTCAGTCATATATTTAAAAAGCCTCTTAAATGAAAGGCCTGCGTTCATCACACACGTTTCCCCATGTGTGGAATAGCATGAACTTACATCGGTTTGTCTTCACCTAAAACTAAACACAGACCAACAAACAAAGAAATGTGAACAGTGTCATCTCAACAAGATGACTAATCTAGTGGTGTAATAAAAAGTCATTTGCAAAACCATACTTACAAACGTGTAACAAACTTACAAATTGCTCATCATTTGAGTTTTCTATATTCTGTATGCATCATAAACAATTTTTCTTAGTGATTTGGAGTCTTGAATTTACATGGTGATTTCTTCACACATCATTTTTTTAATTTATTTTTTATCTGCAGGTTTTACCAGAGTGTGGCACTTTGTTTACCAGCCTCAAACGTTAATGAATGTGCAGCTCTTAGTGCAATAGTCAGATGTGATTCAGTTGTAACAGATTAAGTGTAAAACAGAATAACTTACTTTTCGTGCTGATGCTTCATGTGACCCCACATCATAGATAGCTGTAAAGTTACACTAAAAAAGATCAACTTAGTCAAACACTCTCAAGCAGAAAGACTATCACTCAAATTCTTCATTTGCATTTATTCCTATAAACACCGGATGTTGACAGTTCTCAAAGAAGAGTCCAACAAACAAAATAGTGCTATCTGAACATGGACACTAGTGGAGTGATAAAACAACACTTACAAGACAAAATGAACAAACTTTGCTCATTGCTCACAAATGGATTTTGTGTATTTATTATAAATGTTACTTTTCAATGTATGCTGTGCCCTCTTTTCTTACTGATTTGGTCTTTTTAAATGTACAGGTGTTTTGGACACACATACAGTAACTCCTGTATAAATATTATGTTTGAAAGTTATTCAAGAGTGTGAACACTTTGCACCAGAGTGGTGTGACACACCCCTGACAGAATATGTTGGTGTGTAAAAATGCACACAAAGAGTTTAGCACAACTATTTACACACACACACACAAATATATCTAACTATATATTGTGTCGCTTTGATTGACCCCCAAAAACGGGTGATATCAAGGTTCTAAGAAGATGGTAATAGTCGAAACATCCTAAGCTCATCTCTTTAATTTTGTGCTGGATGTTGAAGGGCTATAGTGACTTCCATGATATTTTCTAGCATGAAGCTTTGTCTGGATCACTCAACACAAAGTTTTGTGTTCTGACCACACGAAGATTACACTAAGATTAGATTTCTTGAGTATTACATGTTTGCACTGTACCCAAAACTTAGGCGTCAACATGTAACACACACACACACACACACACACACACACACACACACACACACACACACACACACACACACACACACACACACACACACACACACACACACACACACACACACACACACACACACACACACACACACACACACACACACACACACACACACACACACAGGTATAATATGAAATTTAGGTTTGTCAAAAGAAAAAAAAGGTACAACCTTAAGTTCAGGTACTACTGATGAGGTACACACACACACACACAGTTGTTCTTAAAAGACCATTTGTCACTCTACAGATAAGGCGTTGTCGGGAAAATTAGTTTCGTGTACCTACCCCGAAGAGACAAAATAAAATAAAATGATGTATCAAAATTTATAAGGAAACACCAGTGCTTTGTTTAGGCTTGGTTTGTAGGGAATTCCAAACCTGCGCACTTATATTCAAACGCACATAACTATAGAACCAATTCTTAACTCGCATGTGAACGCCATCAGCGTTTCTCACAGGTTCGCGTTTAAAGTCTGTGTAGAGAGAATGGTGTCGTCTTAGCGGCCCTTAATTTAATAACAAATGATCGTTGCGACGGAAGCGAATCAATCAAAACTAACTTTAGCAGGGAAATAACTTTATTAAAGAACCACAATAAAGCCAAAACAATCTCTGTTACCTTAAATTATACGCTTATCTCTGTAAAGCTGCTTTGAAACAATCTACATAGTTAAAAGCGCTATATAAATGAAGATGACTTGACTTGACTTAAAAGAACATCAATCAAAGGAATACAATCAGCAACAGTTTCCCCCATACAGACGTTCCCCCTGTAAAAACATTTGACACTCACTGACCTGTCAGTTTGAGTGACACATGGATTCCCTGTCAATCACTAGTGACACTAGGGTCATAAATCAATCAAAGGGGTCATAAATCAACCCAAAAGTGACACATGGTATATGTTAATACTACTCAGAAGGATCCTAAAACAAAATGTATCCCGGTTCCCACAATAACGTGAAGCAGCACAACTGTTTCAGAAATAATCAGAAATGTTTCTTGAGCAACAAATCATCATATTAGAATCATATTAGAATGATTTCTGAAGGATCATGTGACACTGAAGAATGGAGTGATGATGCTGAAAATTCAGCTTTGATCACAGGAATACATTACATTAAATAAATGCAGCCTTAGTGAGCAAGGTTCCTCAGGTTCCTCCTTCAATGCGAGCCTGGTGTTATTTGACCAGTTTTATCGTCCAGCATGCGGGTGATAATTGTCTGTGTGTATGGCCAGAACTGAAGGGTTTGGTTTTGTATGTCAGGTTTAGAGTTTCATATGCAGATTCTCAGTTCTTTTTAAGGCCTTATTGTCATATTTTTATTTCTAATGCACTGGCTTGCCACCTCATCATGCCTGCGTTTCCCTGTAATCCTGTTCAGATGGTACGGCACGAGAGCATGCGTGTGTCTCATATCACATTCTTGATGTCTCAGGTTTTCTCCGAGACAGTTGTCCCCCTGAGTGTCTTCTCTCTGGTCCAGGCTTGCTCACTCTCTGCGTGTTGTTTCTTGTTGACATTCTGGAAGTGTTTGAAACCATACAGCTGCCCTGCCTTTGCAGGAGCTCTTCTGCATTTCCTCAAGTGCATCTGCTGTTTCACGTGTGTGTGTGTGTGTGTGTGTGTGCGTGCGTGTGTGTGCTGTTGGCTGGAGAAAGTGCGGCGTTTCTATCCGTTTCCTCTTTCCTGTTTGTGATGATGTCAGATGCATCAGCTGGTTTCATTCAGTTGCATTCAGTGTCGTCTTTTGTCAACATCTCAAGGCTTTTGCTGTGTGTTCCAGTGTTATTTTATACTATTATAGTATTTGTTACTATTTTAAATTAAATTATATTTAAAAAATAATAATAATAAAAAAAAAAAATTACAATATATATATATATAAGTTACATTTTTCTGTTCAGTGTTTATTTGATTTCTGATAAATAAATCAGAGATTCAGTGATTATTTTTCTTTTCTTTTTTTTGGTTAACAATAACAACACTGGTGTGCTCTTTCTTTAGCACAGCTGTTTCACTTCCTCCCTTTTGAAGTCATTTCTTTTTGACTGTCGAGAGAAACATTGTGGCTTTTAAGTTTTGCTGCCATGACCTCATTGCAACCACAGCTTTGTAACCCAATCCGACAGCCAGTGAACCACATTAAAATGTCCACAAGCACAGAGGTGAACGCGTGTCCAACAGGTCGCAGGCGGGCCGTCCTGTTGTGCACGTGTGTTACTGTTGCAGAACAGAACTCAGTACTCAAGGAGGCAATAACGTTTCCTTCAAATGTCTGTTATTGTTCTGGCTAGCTATAAACATGGCAACAAGTTAAAGTTCACTTTATTTGTATAGCACATTTACAACATCCACTAGGCTGACCATAGTGCTTTACAGAACAACCAGATTAAAATATAGTAAGACCTGCATAACAACACATAAAACACAAATAAGCGTAGCAAAGCTAAGCGAAGCCTTGAAACCTGGGTGACAAAACAGTATCGGACTCAAATATAAAATAGTAGAACCAACCATTAGAGAAGAGATCAATATACTAAAGAAAACAGGTTTTTAACAGAGACTTGAAGACAGACAGGGTAGGAGCCGTTCTAATCTCTAGAGCAGGGTCGTCCCAGAGTCGTGGCCCTACCACCGCAAATGCACGCTCCCCTCTACGCTTCAGTCTAACGTGAGGGACTACCAGCAGAGCCTGGTCGTTGGATCTTAGGCTTCTGGAAGGAGTGTAGGGATGGACAAGTTCAGAGAGATAGGCAGGCAGGAGCTAAGTTATGAAGAGATTTAAAAACAAAGAGTAGAATTTTGAAATTGCCAGTTGTAGAGATTTGAGAATTGGAGAGATGTGGTCATATTTGCAATGTAGAAGTCTGGCCGCAGCATTTTGGACTAACTGAAGACGAGCAATTTGAAAACTTAATATACCGCAATATAAGGAATTGCAGTAATCTAGCTGACATGTAATAAATGCATGAACAGCCATTTCCAGAGTTTTCGGGTTGAGAAAGCCTTTGATTTTAGACAATGAGATCTGTTTGTCAAATTTTAGTTCCGCACTCCTGGGTATTTAAAAGCCGACAGACTCTCTAACTCTGGACTTATACACTGAGAGTTTTCATTTGGCCCGAAAACAATGACCTCAGTCTTGTCTTCATTTAGGGAGAGGACATTTTGGGCTAGCCATGCTTTTAACCTCCTCTAAGCAGAAGAGATTTCATCGCTGCAGGGTTGTTTCTCTTGATTGGAATATAAATTTGAGTGTCGTCCGCGTAAAAATGAAAGGATACGCCATGTTTCCTAAGAATTGCGCCCAGAGGACGCATGTGAAGAGAAAACAGAGAAGGAGCCAAACTAGAGCCCTGTGGAAGACCACAGGTCAGAGGTGCCGTAGAGCTGGAGAAACTACCCATCTTTACTCTAAACTTTCTGTCAGACAGGTATGACTGAAACCATTTCAGGACAAAAGCTTTTAGACCCACCCAAGACTCAGGTCTAGATAGAAGAGTAGGGTGGTCAATGGTGTCAAAACCTGATGAAAGATCTAAGAGAACAAGAACAACAGTATCTCCAGAATCAGTGGAGAGATCAATATCATTTAACACTCTGAGGAGGGCGGACTCACTGCTGTGAGCAGACCTAAAACCTCTATAGATACAATTATTTGACACAAAGTGTTGGAGTTGATCCAGCACAATTTTCTCCAAAAGCCTAGAAATGAAAGGTAAGACAGAGATAGGCCGAACATTTTTTTTAAAACAGAAGGATCTGGTGAAGGCTTCTTGAGCAGAGGAGTGACCGTAGCCACTTTAAGATGGGCAGGAGCAGAGCCCGTTTTGAGATACTTGTTGAAAAGAGTCCCCCTAAAATATTCTCTTTGTAGATTTTTAGTGACCATTTCAATAATTTAAAAACACATTTGCATGTCATGGTTTTCTGATGTTGGTCACATGATTTGCAGGTGAACATAAAATGTATAATATTTTTCAGTAAGTGTTTATATATACTGTATAAACACATAGTTAAGTTTGTTGTTATTTTAAAATCACTTATTTTAATTTGTCAATCTGCTTAAATTGTTAGTGTTATGTTTTCATTATTTTATTTGAAAAAATAAATAAATAGAAATAGAAAAAAAGTATTATTTTAAAATTATTTTAATATTACATTTTTATGATTTTAATTTTAGTATTCATTTTAAAGTTAATTATTTTAATTTTACATTATGACTTTTATTTTTAGTAAGTTTCTATTTTAAATTACTTATTTCATATGATTGTATATAAAATTATTTATTTTAATTTTACATTGCACATAATTTTTAGTGTTATATACTCATTTATTTAAAAAATATTATTTAAATGTATTATTTTTATTATTTTTATTTTAATTACAGTTTTATTATTTTCATTTTTTGTAAGTTTTTATTTAAAAATTAGTTATTTATTTAAATTAGTTACTATTATTACTCTAAATTACTTTCATTTCTATTAGTGTTATACTTGTATTATTTCTATTTTAACAATTGTTTTTTCACATTTTTATGATTTTATTTTTACTAAGTTTTGATTTTAAAATTAATTATTTAAATTTTACATTCTTTAAATTTTAGTTTTATATTTTAATTTTTTTATTAAAAAAATTACTTTTTTTGACATTTTTATGATTTACATTTTGTTTTGTTTTTAAATGACTTATTTTATATGTTCACAGTTGTATTATTCAGTGTTATTTTCATAACAGGGGTTTGCACACTTTGAGAAGTTTGAGAAAGCCTGTCCTGTGGCTTCAAAACCCTTTCTGAAAGGAGCGTGCCAGATGCTTTAGTAGTGTTGGTGTAGTGTCTCAAATGTTTGTATTAGTACATCTAAATGAAGGCATGTTGATGATTTCTCATCAACAACACTGATTTAACTCTGATTTAACAACATCCCTGTCTTTCTGTTCAGGGCTGGATTGCAAACGTACGAGGAGGTTCCTTCTCTTCTCAGGGCAACCACATCAAATCCAGCTGCAGTCTCGTGGCCTTCAACACGGATCAGGCTGGTACGAACCCTTGATTCTGTCTGTCTGAACCTGTCTGCACCTCTGATAACGTTTGCGCACTAAACAAATGCAAAAGCTGACGGCAGATCAGATTAAACAGCAGGAGAACCAGTCCGTCTTGAGTTTGGTAAACAGTGTTTTTGAAGGTAATCTTGTGTATTCTGTCTCTGGAGGAGGAGGAATGGTCGGCCTGTCTTCTGTGAATGCCGGATCTGACGGGAAGTGGACCGTGACCCAGATTTCATGCCATGCTGGTAAGACGCAGTACTATAGGTTCAACTAACATGCTCATGCTTGGCTCATTTAACTTCATTTGGAGGAAAAACGGATGTCTGTGAGGATGCCTGGAGTTAATAAAAGCGCTGTGTGAGATGCAATGTCACGGTTTACTAAAAATAAACCTGTATGACTTTGTCCTAATTCTCTTTCTGATCTCTCTGTCCCAGACCTGGTGACCGACCTGGACTTCTCCCCGTTTGATGAGTACCTGCTGGCAACCTGCTCGGCTGATGAGACCGTAAGTCATGCTGAAGCAGTGATGCTTTTGTGTTTATTCTGAGCAAAAACTGTCTGAGTGACATTTAAAGTGACCAACCACGTTTAGGGGCATCTGCTGATCTGCTGATCTGTTGAGCTGTTTTGCCTGTTCATCTTAACAACAGAACAGCAAACACGCACACAATCACGTTACTCTGGAGGTATTGTTATATCATCTTCTATAAATAGGATTTTTAGCAGCTGTAACGCCACACAGATGTTGAGGAGGTTGGCAGACGCCGCTGTCACTCGGGTCGGGTTTTCCTAAGCTCAGCAGAATGAAGAGACAAACACAGATGAGGCTCTTGATGAATCTGTCTGCTGATGCCTTCATATTTCTGCACAGCTGGCCTCCACCTGATATCTGCTCCAGTGTATATGGAGTTTAGTGTTTAGTAGTCCCAGCACAGCACGCTCCGACTGAGACACGCTCCGTTAGGGATATTTCCCATGGTATCCATGCCTTCTGCCAGAATACCATGGATACTTTTGCTTCAGTTAAACTGCTGTAAATTGGTATTAGACACTTTTGATATTAGAAAATAAATTGACTGAAAAATTCTCAACGCTTTTTGTAACCTGTCTGTCTGTCTGTCTGTCTTTTGTTTGTCTTTTGTCTGTTGGTCTGTCTTTTGTTTGTCTTTTGTCTGTCTGTCCATCTTTTGTCTGTCTGTCTTTTGTTTGTCTTTTGTCTGTTGGTCTGTCTTTTGTTTGTCTTTTGTCTGTCTGTCCATCTTTTGTCTGTCTGTCTTTTGTTTGTCTTTTGTCTGTCTGTCTGTCTGTCTTTTGTTTGTCTTTTGTCTGTCGGTCTGTCTTTTGTTTGTCTTTGTCTGTCTGTCCATCTTTTGTCTGTCTGTCTGTCTTTCTTTTTGTCTGTCTTTCTGTCTGTCTTTTGTTTGTCTGTCTGTTCGTCTTTTGTCTGTCTTTTGTTTGTCTTTTGTCTGTCGGTCTTTCTTTTGTCTGTCTGTCTGTCTGTCTCTCTGTCTCTCTGTCTGTCTGCCTTTTGTCTGTCTTTTGTTTGTCTTTTGTCTTTCTGTCCATCTTTTGTCTGTCCGTCTGTCTGTCTGTCTGTCTGTCTGTCTTTCTTTTGTCTGTCTTTCTGTCTGTCTTTTGTTTGTCTGTCTGTTCGTCTTTTGTCTGTCTGTCTGTCTTTTGTCTGTCTGTCTTTTGTCTGTCTTTTGTCTGTCTGTCTGTCCGTCTTTTGTCTGTCCGTCCGTCTTTTGTCTGTCTTTTGTCTGTCCGTCCGTCTTTTGTCTGTCTGTCTTTTGTCTGTTTGTCTGTCTTTTGTCTGTCTGTCTGTTGTCTGTCTGTCTGCCTTTTGTCTGTCTGTCTGTCTGTCTGTCTGTCTGTCTGTTGTCTGTCTGTCTGTCTGTCTGTCTGTCTTTCTTTTGTCTGTCTTTCTGTCTGTCTTTTGTTTGTCTGTCTGTTCGTCTTTTGTCTGTCTGTCTGTCTTTTGTCTGTCTGTCTTTTGTCTGTCTTTTGTCTGTCTTTTGTCTGTCTGTCTGTCCGTCTTTTGTCTGTCTTTTGTTTGTCTTTTGTCTGTCTGTCCATCTTTTGTCTGTCCGTCTGTCTGTCTGTCTGTCTTTCTTTTGTCTGTCTTTCTGTCTGTCTTTTGTTTGTCTGTCTGTTCGTCTTTTGTCTGTCTGTCTGTCTTTTGTCTGTCTGTCTGTCCGTCTTTTGTCTGTCCGTCCGTCTTTTGTCTGTCTTTTGTCTGTCCGTCCGTCTTTTGTCTGTCTGTCTTTTGTCTGTTTGTCTGTCTTTTGTCTGTCTGTCTGTTGTCTGTCTGTCTGCCTTTTGTCTGTCTGTTGTCTGTCTGTCTGTCTGTCTGTTGTCTGTCTGTCTGTCTGTCTGTCTTTTGTCTGTCTGTCTTTTGTTTGTCTGTCTGTTCGTCTTTTGTCTGTTTGTCTGTCTTTTGTCTGTCCATCCGTCTTTTGTCTGTCTGTTGTCTGTCTGTCTGTCTGTCTGTCTGTCTGTTGTCTGTCTTTTGTTTGTCTGTCTGTTCGTCTTTTGTCTGTCTGTCTGTCTTTTGTCTGTCTGTCTGTCCGTCTTTTGTCTGTCCGTCCATCTTTTGTCTGTCTTTTGTCTGTCTGTCTTTTGTCTGTTTGTCTGTCTTTTGTCTGTCTGTCTGTTGTCTGTCTGTCTGTCTGTCTGTCTGTCTTTTGTCTGTCTGTCTTTTGTTTGTCTGTCTGTTGTCTGTCTGTCTGCCTTTTGTCTGTCTGTTGTCTCTGTCTGTTGTCTGTCTGTCTGTCTGTCTGTCTGTCTGTTGTCTGTCTGTCTGTCTGTTGTCTGTCTGTCTGTCTGTCTGTCTGTCTTTTGTCTGTCTGTCTGTCTTTTGTCTGTCCGTCCGTCTTTTGTCTGTCTGTCTGTCTGTTGTCTGTCTGTCTGTTGTCTGTCTGCCTTTTGTCTGTTGTCTGTCTGTCTGTCTGTCTGTTTGTCTGTCTTTTGTCTGTCCATCCGTCTTTTGTCTGTCTGTTGTCTGTCTGTCTGTCTGTCTGTCTGTTGTCTGTCTGTCTGTCTGTCTGTTGTCTGTCTGTCTGCCTTTTGTCTGTCTGTTGTCTCTGTCTGTCTGTCTGTCTGTTGTCTGTCTGTCTTTTGTCTGTCCGTCCGTCTTTTGTCTGTCTGTCTGTCTGTTGTCTGTCTGCCTTTTGTCTGTTGTCTGTCTGTTTGTCTGTCTTTTGTCTGTCCATCCGTCTTTTGTCTGTCTGTTGTCTGTCTGTCTGTCTGTCTGTCTGTCTGCCTTTTGTCTATCTGTTGTCTCTGTCTGTTGTCTGTCTGTCTGCCTTTTGTCTGTTGTCTGTCTGTCTGTCTGTCTGTCTGTCTGTCTGTCTGTTGTCTGTCTGCTTGCCTTTTGTCTGTCTTTTGTTTGTCTTTTGTCTGTCGGTCTGTCTGTCTTTTGTCTGTCTGTCTGTCTGTCTGTCTGTCTTTCTTTTGTCTGTCTTTCCATCAGTCTTTTGTCTGTCTGTCTGTCTTTTGTCTGTCTGTCTTTCTTTTGTCTGTCTTTCCGTCAGTCTTTTGTCTGTCTGTCTGTCTTTTGTATGTCTGTTTGTCTTTTCTCTGTCTGTCTGTCTTTTGTCTGTCTGTCTGTCTGTCTGTCTGTCTGTCCATCTTTTGTCTGTCCGTCTGTCTTTTGTCTGTCTGTCTTTTGTCTGTTTGTCTTTTGTCTGTTTGTCTGTCTTTTGTCTGTTTGTCTGTCTTTTGTCTGTACGTCCGTCCGTCTTTTGTCTGTCCGTTTGTCTGTCCGTCCGTCCGTCTTTTGTCTGTTTGTCTGTCTTTTGTCTGTACGTCCGTCCGTCTTTTCTCTGTCCGTTTGTCTGTCCGTCCGTCCGTCCGTCCGTCCGTCTTTTGTCTGTTCATCCGTCTTTTGTCTGTTTGTCTGTCTTTTGTCTGTACGTCCGTCCGTCTTTTCTCTGTCCGTTTGTCTGTCCGTCTGTCCGTCCGTCCGTCTTTTGTCTGTTCATCCGTCTTTTGTCTGTTTGTCTGTCTTTTGTCTGTACGTCCGTCCGTCTTTTCTCTGTCCGTTTGTCTGTCCGTCCGTCCGTCTTTTGTCTGTTCATCCGTCTTTTGTCTGTTTGTCTGTCTTTTGTCTGTTTGTCTGTCTTTTGTCTGTACGTTCGTCCGTCTTTTGTCTGTCCGTTTGTCTGTCCGTCCGTCCGTCTTTTGTCTGTTCATCCGTCTTTTGTCTGTCTGTCTGTATGTCCGTCCGTCTTTTGTCTGTGTGTCTGTCTTTCGTCTGTTTGTCTGTCTTTTTTATTAGTACACACTGACAAATTGTGCACCATTAGACCATGAAATTTTTTTAAGACCATGAATAGTGATTGATGTTGTGTTGTGTTTAGGGTTTTTAAAAAGACTGTATACAAATTTAGCACATGCATTTAGGAATTACCACTATATAGTGTTTAATAATATCTTTCTCTTTCTCTCTCTCTCTCTCTCTCTCTCTTCATTCAGGTGAAGCTGTGGCGTGTGTGTGATCCAGATCAGGATCAGCCCAGTAATGCTGAGGTCACTCTGAGCCCCGGAGACGGGCGACTGGAGGTCGTTCTCTTCCACCCTGTGGCCTCGGGTCTGCTCGCTGTGGCGTCTACGAGGGCCGTTCAGGTGTGGGACGTCACACGAGACTCCGCCTTGACAGGTAAACTCACAGCTTTCGCATTCCTATGTACAACCATCACTGCTGTTAAACACCTGATTTAGTCTTGTCTTTAATTACTTTGTGTACACTTAAGCCCTATTCAGACTGTAATTGTTTGTCATTTCAATATGCTATATGCTTTTTGGGGAGCTAGATTTATTTATTTATAAATATATTTATTTTTACATTTTATTTTTTTACATTTATTTTTTACATTTATTTATTTATTTATGTTTACATTTATTTTCAATTTATGTATTTGTTTATATTTTTTCAATTTATTTATTTAAAATTGATTTATTTTTAACAAATTATTATTGTTTAATAAATTATTATTGTTTATATTTAAAGGTGCATTAAGCAACTTTTTCATGTTAAAAATACCCGTTTTCTAACCCATACATGCTTAAACAATTGCCTGATGGGCTGAATGAGCCCTTCTCTGATCACTGATATTGTCTCTATAATCCTGTAAAGTAAAATAAATAAGAGGGATTCGGGCCGGAATTTTAGACTGGGCGTGACGTCACGGCACGCTCACCTGGCTGTCTGGCAGGTTTGTGTATTCGCCGCCATTCTCCGTAGAAGATGGATTCTAAGAGACCGGCTTGTAGTTCATTTCAAACACCAACGCAAACTCCACGTAAGATTAAAAAAAAGAAAACTTTTGTCCGTGAGCGTGCACACTTCTGGCTGCAGTTTCGCTTGCCGCCAGAGGGGGCATAGTTCTGCAAAAACTCAGAGACTTGCGCAATGCACCTTTAAGTAATGTTTTAATCAACTAATTATTTTATAAATTTATTTATTTATAAAATGATGTATGTATTTTTTTAAAAAAAAATTTGTTTCATTTAATTTCTTTCACTTAATTAATATATATTTTTAAAAAATGCAACATGATAGCATACCAAGTTAATTCACACCCAAACTGATTTACCAAAACAAAATGTACAAGGCCCAAAAATCTGTTTATTTAAATCAAATATTTTACAACTAATACAATATTGATGCACAATATTGAAAAAAGCTCTCAGAAATGTCCAATCAGGTCAACCGTTAAAATGATCTCGTCCAATGGCAGAACCTCTTCCCTCGTCTGAATTCATGACTTGCAGTCACAGCCTGAATAATGCAGTTCATGAAGGTTTTGTCTGCAGCTTTTTTTGTCTCTGCTGTGTTTCTTTTTTGTTTGTTTTGTCTCTGTGTGTATTTCAATGTTTGGTTTGATCTGCTGAGCCTCTGGTGGTTGTTACAGTCCTCTGGGGTCTGACGTGGAGCGTCTGAGGTAAATGCCCCTCAGAGCTTTGGGCCGCGTGTCCCCGGAGCCCCATGATGGCTGCTGGTGCTTCCCAACCTCACATCTCACACCGCTGTCTGCCTTCATGCGTATTCATGTGTTAGCTGTGTTTCATTCACTCCCTCTGTCGTTTTACACCAGACTCTGTCACTTACAGCACAACAAATCCAGCGCCAGGGAATCAGATCTCTGAGAAAATGAGAAGCGTTTTAGTGTTAACTATATTAACCCTGGAATTTATTTCCTAATATTTGGCCCTGTTCACACCTGGTATTAAGAGGCATTCGACCGGTTTGCTTTCGTAGTGACTTAATGCGTAAACATTATTGGAAGCGCGCTAGACAGACGGGATTTAAACTTTGACGAGTGAAGACCCAAATTTGGTTTGAAGATGAAAAACACACCAGTCACAATGTTCTCTCACCATTCCTGATTTCTGACACACACTCACAGTGTTCGGTTGGTCTTGAGGCTTTCAGAGCAGAAAGGAAAGCTGCTGTTCTCAGTGTGTTTTTCCGTCGTCTCTGATTGCGTTCATACGTAAATTACGTGATCTTATTTCGTTTATTAGATTAAAAGATCTGAAAAAACCCATACATTTACCCGCCCATAGATCCTCACCTGGAATAAATCAGGACAGAAGTGGTTTAAAGTGACACAAGAGACGGATTAAAACATCAGGTGTAAACAGGAATGTGTCTCCCTCGTGTACTTGTGACCCGATCGACTAAAACACATCTGGTGTAAACAGGGCCTTAGTTTTGGCCAAATAGATGAATCTGATAGAATACAATAGAATAAATAAAGCTAATAAACTATAGTTAACGTGTTATATTAGTATTATTTATTAGTACTTTTATAGAATTTATTAATATTTTGATTAGCTTGTGTTTCTGTTTTTTTTTCAGTTTTCATTTAAATTTTAGTTCAAGTTTAATATTTCTATTTAAACGTTATTTCAGTTTTAGTCATTTTAACTTGAACTCTTAGTACTTCCATTTCATTTTTAGATGTTTGCCAAGGCAACATTCTTATTCAATTTTCAAAGTTTGATGTCTAATTTCACATATTCGGATCTCTGAGATCTACATTGGCATAATACATAAGCTTTTCCCAGCGCATCGGTTTGTGCCGCCACATTTCCTTAACGTCTGTGTGTGTGTGTCTGCTGTGTGTGTGTGTGTGTGTGTGTCTGTCTGTGTGTGTGTGTGTGTGCGTCTGTCTGTCTGTGTGTCTGTCTGTATGTGCATCTGTGAGTGTGCGTCTGTGTCTGTGTCTGTGTGTGTGTGTGTGTGTTGTGCTCAAATTCCCAGCACTATCATGCTTTTCTCTATTCCTCACTGTCAGACGTGTTTCTTTTTTTGAGAGATTGTAAACTTACCTTGAATGTCTGTCTTGTGGATATGGTGTGTGTTATGACGCGTGTGTGTGTGTTTGTGTGTGTGTGTGCAGTTCTGGAGCGGCATTCGGATCAGCTGCAGGGTCTGGCCTGGAAAGAAGACGGATCACTGCTGGCTTCATCCTGCAAGGTAATGGATGACCAACACGTGTCTCGTAGACAGCAGGAGAAATCAGTGCTGAACGCAGATAATAAACTAATATTAAACTGGAACTGTGCAGAGTCAGGGCCGGTTCACACAGAACACGCTTTTGTGAGATAAAGGTCAGTAGAATGAAAGATAGCTCAAGTTCCAGAGATGTGCTTTTTAAAAGTGGCGCCGCTGGCAAAACCAGCAATGCAGGTTTGAGAGGTGACGCCCCGCCAAATCTCGCGAGAATCACGACTTGCTTTACGGCACGACGTCACATACATCAACAACATATGAAGCAGCCTCGATGGGAGACACTAGCACGCATTTCAGACGTGAATCATGGCAGAGTCGACGAAGAAAACGAAGAAAGCGTTCGAAAGAGACGGCTCTGCGTGAGTGGTGTTTACGACAGTAGCGTTAAATACAAGTACTCCACAGCGACTCTAGGGGGCGCTGTTTGCCAAAAACGGAAATGTTAGTGTGCCTTTAATTCTGGCTCTCTTTTCTTTTGGCCAAATAGACTGATTAAATGGAATCAAACAGAATATTTAAAGCTTACAAACTATTAGTTAAAATCAGTGTTAATTCTTGTGTTTTAAAAAAATATATTTATTTAATTTTTATTCATATTTTCAGTTTTTTTTATGTTAGTTAATGTTTCTTAATATTTCTTATTTCCATTTAGATTTTCTATTTCAGCTTTAATAATTTTAATACCACAATAATTTTTTCTTTGTATATTTTATTTTATTTCAGCTTTATTACAAAACAAAACAGTTTCTATTACTTTTAATTCAGCTATATATATATATCTAACATTAGAGCTGTTCTGTTGCTCATCACCTTTTTTGGGTCTTGTGTTTATAATGTTGATAATATGATGAAAAAAGGCACATTTACTTACACACATTATGTTTGAGTTTTCTGAAAAGTGCATTAGCCAACCATAGACAATAGCACATTCTCACCAACAGATGTCGCCAAAGTGTGTATTTCCCCATCATGCCCCTCTTCACTGTGGATCATTATAACACAGATGGGCTTTATTAGCGGAGCACATCATTATCACGTCCTCAGGGGTGAAACTCATAAACCTGGTGTCATCGAGGTCTGTCGAGGTCCCAGTCTGACAGGATATCATGCATAACAGTAAATCTGATTTGAGGAAGCTTATTATATCCGGCCTCAAAATCAGCCTTTTTGTCTTCTGCTTAAGGTTAATTACGCATCAGCACTTGCTCATGATGGAGGACAAACACTTAATATAGCCAAATGTGTCAGTATGATCCACCTATTCTGACTTATTTGAAACATTAAACCACCAAGTCTTTTCCTCACTGCAGATGTGTTTCTATTTCTGGACACAAAAGGTTTGTGTTTGGCAGGAACAGTGTTTTGATTGAGTTCATGGAAAGAGTTTTGTTCAGTCAAGTGGATGAAGATGTACTGGACTCAGTTTAGTGTTTCAAATGTAAATGTGATGGTTTGCGGTTTAATATTTTCTCTCAAACCTTCCTATTTCACATATTTATATATATATATGTATGTATGTATGTATGTATGTATACACTTTCAGTCAAAAGTTTTTGATCGGTAAGATTTTTAATGTTTTTAAGATAGAGAAGAGAAGTCTCTTCTGCTCACCAAGGCTGCATTTATTTGATACAAAAAACAGTAATATTGTGAAATATTATTACAATTTAAAACAGCTGTTTTCTATGTGAATATTTTTTAAAATGTAATTTATTCCTGTGATCAAAGCTGAATTTCTCCAGTCTTCAGTGTCACATGATCCTTCAGAATCATTCTGATGATTTGATGATCAAGAAACATTTCTCATTATTATCAATGTTGAAAACAGTTATTTACATTTTTATTTCAGGATTCTTTGATGTATAGAAAGTTCAAAAGAACAGCATTTATCTGAAATAGAAATCTTTTGTAACATTAAACACTACCGTTCAAAAGTTTGGGGTCAGTAAGAATTTTTACTTTATTTTTGGGGGGAATTAAATTGATCAACAGTTACAATAAAGACATTTTTAATGTTACATAAGATTATATTTCAAATAAATGCTGTTCTTTTGAACTTTCTATTCATCAAAGAATCCTGAAAAAATTGTACACAACTGTTTTCAACATTGATAATAATAATGAATGCTTTTTGAGCATCAAATCATCATATTATAATGATTTCTGAAGGATCATGTGACACTGAAGACTGGAGTAATGAAGCTGAAAATTCAGCTTTGATCACAGGAATAAATTACATTTTAAAATAAATTCACATAGAAAACAGTTATTTTAAATGGTCATAATGTTTAACAATATGACTGTTTTTTGTGGTATTTTTAATCAAATAAATGCAGCCTTGGTGAGCAGAAGAGACTTCTTTTAAAAACATTTAAAAATCTTACTGATTCAAAACTTTTGACTATAGTGTGTATATTTATATAGGTTTCTTTTTTTTAACCTCAAAATAAGTTTTTTTTGGAAAGCGAATGACCTAATGTCTTCCGGTGGAAGCTGAGAGCTCAAAGCACAGCTGAATTAGGCGGCTTCTACATCTAGACTCTGTGGTGTTTGAAGTATTGAGTTCAGTCTCACCTGGCCCCCGGGAGCCCGGCGCCAGACCCCCAGACCCCCAGAGCGCCTGACAGAGCGCACCCCAGAGGAGAGACACTGAGCTGGGCACAGAGAGGCGCACTCAGCCGCCCCTGCAGGAGGAAATGGGGAGCAATCCATAAAGAAATAATAACAGGCTGCAGAGCTTTTCCATCAGCCCGTTTAATGCTCTCAGAGCTGCAGAGCCAAAGATGCTGGAGTTTATGGCTGGATGAGGAATTTTAGGATTAGTTTATGAGGAAAAATGAGGTCGTTTGAGTTTGAACTGAATGCTTTGTGCTGCTTCTAGACGGTAGTCACTCCTGTTTTAACTTATTGACATCTTTTATATTGGGAAAAATAGTGGTTGACCATATATATTTATATTTATACTATTTATATTTGTTTCTTTGAACATTTTTACATTAATGCATTGTTATTTTTTGTGTGTAATCTGTTATTATTGTTTAATGTTAATTTAAAATTCTTATATTATTTGTTTATTTTAACATTTTTATATTAATTAATTGTATATTAATTTATATCATATTTATTTTTTTATAATATTACATTTTTTATATTTAACTTTTATATGATTTTTTTATTATTTTGTATTTATTAATTTTAACATTTTTATATTAATAAATGTCTATATATATATATATATATATATATATATAAATATATAATTTATTATTTTTATCTTTTTCTATATTATTTAAAATGATATATTTAACGTTTTTTATATTAGTTATTGTTATTATTTTTATAATAATTTATTGTTTTATATTAACTTAATCATTTTGTATTTTATTTTTATTCATTTTAACATTTTTATATTAATACATATTTGTTTGTTAAATTTATTTATTACTTTTATATGAAGTTATAATTTGTTTTGTTTTAACTTATTAGTTTACGTTATTATATTTATTCATTTGTGTATGAATTAATTTTAGTATTTTTATTTGTTAATTCTATCTTAATTTATTATTTTATACTTATTTATTATTGTATATTAATTTATAGTTATTTAATTTATATTAATGCATTATTATTTTTATAATATTTTAATATTAATTTATCACATTTTATTTTAATTTATTTTTCATATTTATTACATTTTTATATTGTTTATATTAAAATTTATATGTAAACAGATAAAGTATATTTATAATTCTAAGCTATATTCCATCCTGAAACCATTAAGAATAACACCTCATCATGACAGTGGACCAGAATGCATCCTAAAATTTCAGAGGAGAATCGGAGAGGAAAATCCAAACGGGACAAAGCTATAAATGTGACACGAGATCACAGAGTGAACTCTGAGTCGTCGAGTCGAGCCGTAATTTAAGCTAATATGCTCTCCATCTCCCCAGATCCACCGTATTAAAGCAAATAAGCACTGCCAACATGTGCGTTCAATTCCAGCCGTTTTCCCCCATTAGGTGAACGGGAGGAGAGCGCTGCTCCTGACAGGCCTGGTTTGGAGGCATGGACCCGCATATTTTATGACACGCAAATGCCTGCCATATGAACGCCGAGGCTTTGTTCCACAGCGACAGTGGAAGTTTATGATTAAAAACGCCATCAAAGCATTAAAGCAGGTGTTGATTTATGAGCTTGTGTCTGCGTGTATGTGACTGTGCTTTTGAGTTTTGTGTTAGTTCTACAGACCAGGGCTATTTTAGCTAACTAAAACCATAAAAAAACATTACTTGAAAAATGACAAAAAGCCTTGAACTTATTTTGCCAACTAGTTTTCATGTAGTTTAACTTGAAACATTTATTTAAAAAAAAATATATATATATAAAAAAAAAAAACTAACAGCAACAAAAACATGACAAAATTACTAAAACTTACAAAAAAAAATAAGAATGAATTAAAAATATGAATAAAAACTGTAAAAATATCTCAGTGACATGAAGAGATGTGTTATTACTATTCTAAGTAGTCAGACTTACGATGTAATATCTTTAATTTTTAATGTAAACTGATGTCTATATGTAATACTAAGGTATTTTCCACCCTGTTATTAAACAGAACTGAATCGACATTAACCTGACTCAAAGTGAATCCCGACACTCGTTTTCTGTAGAGAACTGAACTCATTCCAGAATTGATGAACTTTATAGTTATTGAACAGAACTGAATCAACATTGAACTGACTTCAGCTGAACAATGACATGTTGTATTTTAAGTTGCTTTGAAACTATCTTTATATAAATAATGCTCACTTGACTCATGACAGCATACAAATCTAGATTGTTCGTGTTTCTTTTTAAGTAATTACCACCTTTAGTTGTTAATATTCTAAAATTCAATCAAACTGTTAGAATATTATCTTTCTAATGCATCAAAATAATTGACAATAATTCTATTACTATAACAAAGAGGCCTGTGGGAAGTTTACTTGAGCACATTCACTGTCAATCTGAGCTCAAACTGCACACATTGATTAAACAAACACACACACACACACACACACACACACACACACACACCTGTGTTTGCGTGGGTGCTGTGTTTTTCTTTTACCGCAGCATGTGCGATGGGCATCAGGGGTCGGTCGGGTCAGTCTGTGTGTAGTCTGTTAAGTTTGTGTAGGCGAGTAATAAAAGCCTCCCTGTTAAATCACGAGCCTGGATTTAAAGCCGTGCAGATTCTGATGTGCGATCAGGTTCTTCTGTGTGTTTACACTGACGGTAATCTCAGCGGCTGATCTGGGGTCAGGAGTGTCAGATGCGTACGGTCTGTGGGTGGGCTTCCCACGACGGCCCCCGTTTTCAGCGTCAAACTATAAACAGCAAATACAATAGCATGACTACACAGTGCATGACATGAAAGAGAGTTTCAATAACACACTGGATTCTCTTGAAGGGATGAAGTAGTAGTTGCTGGTTTTGAAACGATGTACGATGTCGGCTGTGTTCAGAATGAAACACTAGTACATTATGATATACAGTAGTCAACATTTGAAGTGGATCATTCATCAAAATTGTCCTAAGACAAGAACGGGTATTGTTCAAAATTCATGTATAACTTTGATGAAAGGTTTTGATCCACTTCAAATGTTGATGACTATTTTGAAATCGCATCGGAAAAAGTCGACATTATGTAATGACACATTTCAAACACGACAGCTCAAGTATGCTACCATAGTATAACATTGTTGTCATATGGCCTCATTACTAGCATGTTTAATTAAGTAAATAAGGTTTTTTTACATTTATGTTTTTGCAATTGCAATTTTGTGTTTAGACATGAAAACTTTTATTAATCAGATCAACTGATGAAAGACAAATTAAGATGTTTATGTCCCACTGTTGTCAAAAAATGTATCCCTTAAAACTCATCTTTGATCACCAAAATTACGTATTTAAACGATTCCTTGAAAAATTCTTCATGCCTTAAAATATCTTGAATGTAACTCTACAGCCTCGCCTCATTTAATATACGTGATTCTATGAATATGCAAATGAGCCCCACCTCCACTCACTCACTCCAGCTCAGAGATCCACTGGTTGACGATCACACGTTGATCTGATTGGTTACAAGGTAGTTTGTGACGTCAGAAACACCAGCGATTTCAAACCGTGTTTTTGAGACTCAGCAATAATAATACTCAGCAATGGTGTTATTGGACTTATGAATTGACACATGGTTTGTCTTAAAGCATATTAAAAACATCACATAGACATATAAACAACAATAAAAACTTGATTTTCACCACAGGGGGACTTTAATTTTTCGGGTGATAAGAACAAGAACAGCAGAAACTTTTGTTTTTGTTTGTTTACTTTTTGTTTATCTGTTATTTTGGTGGAATGTCAAGTTGAGTGCATTGCATTGTGGGATATAGTATTCGTCACAGTTTGCTCTGTTGTACGCTGCACTTCCTGTTAACTATCGTAGTATCTTAGAATATATCCTGAAAGATCTTAGTATTCCACATGTGTACTATTTATGAAGTATGCATACTAAAAGTGATATGGTATGCTGTTCCAAACACAGTCATTTTCACATTGCAAAACTTTTAAATCCATTATTACTCATTTTGTCAATTAGCCAATCACAACAGAGGTCATTTACATGTGGAAGGAACAGTAGCGAGAGAGAAAGTGGAATAATGATCATCAATCTAACATTATAAGACGGGTACAGTAGTTTGTAACCTGACCCGTTTGAAACCCTCTCTTTTGTGATGGTTCTGCTCTTTTATTTGAGGTTATTCAGCAGTAAAGACACCATGTCACTTTGAAATAGTGTGGCTCTGTGTGAGCGGTTACTGTTTGTGTTTGTGCTGTTGTCTTGATTTGTGGTCTTGGTTTTGGTGACTTGTGTCTGGTGTGTTTGTCTGGAGAAGAGGTGGCAGTGGAAGGCTGCGTTATGGGTAAAAAGCATTATTCCTTGTTTCCCAATGTCTTTAGGGAGGGTTTGAGAGCATCGGTCTCACAGGACTGAAACCACACAGTGACACTATGAAGGCAGGATTTAAAGGCACATTCCAGCTGTCTTAGCTATGACATTTTAATTGTAAATATGCTTTTTTTTTTTTTTTTTTTTTTTATATATCATAGAAGTACTAAAATATTCATATAAATGGTTCAGTCTGACTAGAAATAGACTATTTTACACAACATTTGTCTGTTCTGTGAATTGTTATGGTTATTAGAGCATCCTGTTGTTAGCTCAGTCATTGACTTAAGTGCAAAAACTCCTATTATGCTATTTCAAAGGTTCCTATGACCCAGTCTGTTGTGATTGGTCTACTCTGCTCTGATTGGTCAGATGACCCAGTCTGTTGTGATTGGTCTACTCTGCTCTGATTGGTCAGATGACCCAGTCTGTTGTGATTGGTCTACTCTGCTCTGATTGGTCAGATGACCCAGTCTGTTGTGATTGGTCTGCTCTGCTCTGATTGGTTAGATGACCCAGTCTGTTGTGATTGGTCTACTCTGCTCTGATTGGTCAGATGACCCAGTCTGTTGTGATTGGTCTGCTCTGCTCTGATTGGTTAGATGACCCAGCCTGTTGTGATTGGTTTACTCTGCTCTGATTGGATAGATGACCTAGTCTGTTGTGATTGGTCTACTCTGCCCTGATTGGTTAGATGACCCAGTCTGTTATGATTGGTCTATTCTGCTCTGATTTGTCAGATGACCCAGTCTGTTGTGATTGGTCTACTCTACTCTGATTGGTTACATGACCCAGTCTGCTGTGATTGGTCTACTCTGCTCTGATTGGTTAGATGACCCAGTCTGTTTTGATTGGTTTACTCTGCTCTGATTGGTTAGATGACCCAGTCTGTTGTGATTGGTCTACCGCTTGCAGCGTGTGTCGGAAACCAAACACCTATTACCATATCTGAATTTCAGCTCTGGATCTTCCTCAGCAATTAATAAACAGAGATACGAACAGTAACGATGGTGTCGGTTTTTCCGTAAAAATGTAAGCATGAGTCCTCATCTGGAAGTTTAGCAAAGTGTATTTGCTTTGGCGGTGTAGAAAACAGTGTATTCTCGATATATGGACAACACAAACCAAACTCTTCCAGTCTCAGCTACAACTACAGTGTTTGAGGGTCAAAGTAGACGTTGTTCACGGGCAGTCAATGAAGACCATAGGCTGGCATTATGGAAAAATCTATTACAAACCTACATAGCTTTGTGCAGGAAGTAAGACTGAATTACTAACAACTCATTTCAGGCAGTTCAGAATTAGTTCTTTCTTTTGGGAGACAATAACTCCATTTATCTGCACTTTGATCTTTGAATCTTTTCAGACCATTTACATTCACAAACAGCTCTATTACTCACTACATGAAGGGGGCACTTTAACATGTGAAGTGCTACTTGTTTGATATTGCGATAATTACGATTCTGTCTTAATAGACAGCTGCCTATGTAGACAGTGTAGTAGTAGGTCAAACTGGTTTTGAAACCCTTTGTGTCCTGGTAGTAGATGATTACGCTCTGTTTTTATGGTGTGTGAGGACTCTTGAGAGTGTGTGTCAGTCTCTGGTCTTCATTAAGGATTTGTTGTGTTGAGTGAAAGACGTAGTGCCGGTCACAGCCTGTTCCTATTAGCGCTCATTTCCCCTCACTGATCAGATTCTCTCTCCTGATTGGCTGTGTTTGAGTGTAATGGGGTCGTCTGATGGTCACTGATTGACTGAACTGATTTTGACGTTGAGTTCAGTCTACACCAGGATTTACGCTGCCAGTTATGTTGACAGACTCATAACAAATACCACATGAAGTACTTAGTCACTACACTGAAACACAAGCCTAAAGAATCACATTAGAATCAAGAAAGTGTTATATTAAATTTTGTGCATTTTATCACAGTGTACCTCAAATTACCTCAACTGTGGGAAAATATGGCATAGTGTTGATGCATAGAGTGTGCATGATATAATTCAGATTAATAATAATAATAATAATAATATATATATATATACATACATACATACATACATACATACATATATATATGCGTGTGTGTATGTATAATTATATTAAAATATTTTTAAGCAATTTTGAGTTTACAAATGACTTAAAATATTAGAAAACAGAAAGTAGTAACTTTTTTTAATTAATATTCTTCAATGCAGCCTTATGTTTTTTTATTATTGATAAAGATGTTATTTATTTTTGCTGATGTTTTGAATGTATGCTTTTGAAATATAAAGTTATTTTAACCTGGGTTATGTTGATGGACTAACAAATACCACATGAAGCCATTTCTACCATATAATAATTGAGGCCCATCGAAATAAAAGCATAAAGAATCATTTTACAATCATGAAAATGTTAAATTAAGATTTTTGAACTTTTTAATAGTGATTGTGGGAAAATGTGGCATGTTGTTGATCTCTTGGCAAAATACATTAATTATTTTATAAAATATTGTAAAAAAAAAAAAAAAAAAAAGTATATTGTTAATGAATAAATACATTTTACTCAAAATTGACTAAAATATTAGAAAACAGAAAATATTTTTTGCCCCTAACATTTCACCTTAATGTTGCCTCAACATCCATATTATTTCTTAAAAAAATTTATTTCTTTATTCTGATATTTAAGTTTGAGATGCTGAACTCCTGCTATTGTGATATAGTTATATTTTAACCTCTGTTTTTTTTCCCCTTAGGACAAAAAGCTGCGACTCTTTGACCCGCGGGCCCAGCCATCTGCCGTTCAGGTTTGATTTTATTCTCATATTATCTGCTATATTGCCATTTACAGGTATCTATATAAACACTACTTGGGGATTTTAATGACCATCTGTTTTTTTTTTTTCACAACTATTTCCGTATTTAGAGCGGACTCAAAACTAGAAAAAAAAAATATATACTGTATAAATATCGAATGGAGAAATGTTCATGATTTTTCCATGATATTTTAGGAGAATGTGAATATGTGTGTTGACTATTAAGTTTGGGTTTGGTATGAATTGTTATGTTTTTCAAAGAAGTCTCTTATTCTCACCAAGGCTGCATTTATTGGTTTAACCCCTTTTTTTGCTCAAAGCTGAATCATTACAGTCATCAGTGTCACATGATCTTTCAGATCTAAAATTATGATTTGATGCTTAAAAATGTTGAAAACAGTTGTGCTGCTTCATATTTTTGTGGAAACCGTGATACATTTTCTTTTTCTGGATAAAAAAAAAAAAAAAAAAAAAAATTTACGGTTTACCGACCCTGACCTTTTGAATAATAGTGTAAATGTGTGTGTATATGTCCCTTTTCACCCCTCAGGTGTCATATTCTACCTTTAGCCAATCATATCAGGCTGTTACTTCAGTGGCTTATTCTGATTGGCCCGATTGGTTCATTCACTCTTTCTCATGGGCTGGTGAAGCCATGGGACCCCATTCATTGAACCCTGGGAAACAATACACAATCATGCCCCGTGTGAACATGAGCGTGATTGTGTTTTTGACTTTCTGAACCTGTCAGGATCCTGTTTGATAGCTAATCAATCCCACCGATTACACTAGGAACGAGGAAGTTCAGGTCAAATCAGACCAAACATTCCCACAGTCCTCGTCAGGGCAGAGTGGTGACCTGACTGGAGGTTTCTCTTTGTGTTTGTGGTGTCTTTTGAAGATAAATAAAGCTCAGATGTATCAGATGGAGTAAGGTGGATTAGATATTACCAACGCTGCTCTCTGAGCAAACACCCATTTGCTCTGACACTTTACTGAAAAGACCAGTGTCTCAGAAAAGCATTAGATCAGATGTGTGAAGCCTGTCGTGACCTCTCTCACACACACACACACACACACACACACACACACACACACACACACACACACACACACACACACACACACACACACACACACACACACACACACACTAATGTTAGATCTGATTTTCTGATGTTTGTCCAGTTCAAAGCATTTCCTCTACATCTGCTTCTTTCATGTGGTCTGACTGCAAGTGGACAGCTCTGTTGTTTAAACATCTTTAAAGAACTGTTGCAAATCTATTGATTTCAAATAATCGCTTGTGTGAATTTTTACTGTATGAATTTTTACTTTTACAGTTATATTGATGCGCAAACAAACTGTGATCGGTTTGATTGCATATTGTATTTATGCACTGACACATTTCAGTACATTCACGTTGTTTCCACACATTCATGATAATATTTTGATTTGTCAAGTGTTTAGTATTTCTGAATCCGTGGATGTAGTAGGTATAAGCAGTCAGGTCAAGGCAGTTTGGTGGTCCATGTGGTCGATATCGCAACGTGTCTAAAATGTAAACAAGCTCTTTGCTGTTGCGCTGTACTCATACATATGTGCCTTGTTCATACATTTCTGAATTATATGGACTCCTTGTATCATGTGGTTATTTGGAGTCCTTTTTTGGAAAGACACCTAAATTTACCTTGAAAAAAGTTACAGTTTTGTGAGAATCACCCTTCAATCTGATGGTTTACCTGGCTGGATATAGCAATGATGACTAAATGAACGTGTTGAACAAGACAAATGCTTAATTTCACGGTTAGGGTGTAATTAATCACGATTAATCGTACAGAAAGGATGCAATTAATCACAATTACAAATTGGTATCTATTGACAGCCCTAATTTATATAGCTATAGTAACATGTGTTACAAGGGCACTGTGAAATAAAGTGTTACCTACTTGCCTCAAATAAAAAAGTATGTACATTCTCACTTTGTTGATTTTACTTAGTTTAGTGCATTTTACTTGAAAATGTGCAAAACTGAAAAAAAAAAAAATAAATTCCGTGTTTCCTGTTTTTTTTGCAAGTGAATTCCTCTTGTTAAAAACAAGACAAAAATATAGCTGCAAGCAGCGATGACGGGCCCAAGCCCTGGTGCCTCTGTGGCTTTAGGGCAACTGTGCACAACGGGTAATATGAATTTAAACCCAGTATATGTAAAATAACCATATCAAAGATGTCTAAATACGCTACGTAACCGATGATAAACCCATGCTAGTTTTACTCTGGTGGATTCTGGGTAAAAACAAAAACTCAACTCTCATGGAGTTCCTGACAGACCAGCTTGTTTTCTGACCACATCCAGCTGGCAGCGCAGGAGTCGTGCGTGTGTGTGTGTGTGTGTGCGTGTGCGTGCGCCCACCACCCCATTAACATCACATTCACTCTATAGCGTCTTTAATGAGCCGTCACGGGCCAACCCTAACAAAACCCAGCCTTACAGGCCTTACAACCGACCCACAGCAGAGAGTGCAAAGCTTTGTTTACTCACAAAACCCTAAAACGGCCTAGCCACGCTCCTTTACTGACAGAACTCAAGACGCCCGTCCCGGCAGCTCCAGGGCAAGCTGATGCCCAGGCCACAGTGTAAACAGAGGCGCTTGAGACGTGTCTGAAAGCTGTCGTGTTGTTTATAGACTCGAACTCATGCGAAAAGCATCCGTTTGTCATCGCAGAGCCCGAGCCGCCACACACACACACACACACACACACACACACACACACACACACACACACACACACACACACACACACACACATACACCCATAAAACAATGCTTTCATGCGCTGGGTGATGAAATCCGTCGACCGCACAGTACGGCCACTTTTCTTCGACAGATTGTCTGATATAGACAGGTGGGGTAAAAATAGAGGCTAATTGTAGTTGTGTGTACGTGGTATTTACGGGAAGAAGTGAAAGTGTGTAATTTGCGCGTTCGGACGGCACGAGTATGATCTGTAATCTGCGCTCGAGCACACGGCTGTATTTAGGGAGCTGGCACCACTGTGTGTGTGTGTGTCTGAAACTGTGGGTTTGAGAGACGCTCGCTTTGAGATTTTCTTGATTTTTTTTTTATATGATAAATGCATATTTAAGGGCCTGAGTCGCACCAAACCGCTCAAAGCTCAGACTGGGTTTTGTTTTTAGACTTTGGCTGGTGGTTTGGTGCATCTTAGACCTCCCCATCACCATGATGTGTAAGTACAGTAACTATCCATTTTTGGTTGTTTTATGTTCCAGATTTAATACAAGATAATATAATAAGATAATATAATATACAAGATACGAGCCATATCAACAGCATTTCTCGTTTTATGTTTATGCAAATAATGATTTTGAGTTAAATTTATTAGTATTTCACCAATGTAAAATGTTAATTTTATATATTTTAGTTTTTTATTTGTTATATTTTAGTTATTTTTATTTGAATCTTTATTTTTTTCTTTATTTGTTGTTTTATTTTTAATCATTTCATTTAAATAATTAGTCAAATAAAAATATTGTTTTGTATTATATATTTTTATTATTTCATTTACAATTTCTTTTTACATTTATTTTATTCATGAATTTGTCAAGTAAAAAAAAATCACTATTTAGGTAAACATTTTTTATTTTATAATTAAATTAGTTATTCGTCTGTCAGTCTGTTCTACCATTCTGTCTGCCATTCAGCCGTTCTATCTATCTGTCGTTCTTTCTATCTATCAATCTATCTATCTATCTATCTATCTATCTATCTATCGTTCTATCGTTCTATCGTTCTATAGTTCTATCTGTCATTCTATCTATCTATCTATCTATCTATCTATCTATCTATCTATCTTTCTATCGTTCTATCGTTCTATCGTTCTATAGTTCTATCTGTCATTCTATCTATCTATCTATCTATCTATCTATCTATCTATCTATCTATCTATCTATCTATCTATCTATCTTTCTATCGTTCTATCTATCTATCTATCTATCTATCTATCTATCTATCTATCGTTCTATCGTTCTATCGTTCTATCGTTCTATAGTTCTATCTGTCATTCTATCTATCTATCTATCTATCTATCTATCTATCTATCTATCTTTCTATCGTTCTATCTATCTATCTATCTATCGTTCTATCTATATCTATCTATCTATCTATCTATCGTTCTATCTATCGTTCTATCTATCGTTCTATCGTTCTATCTGTCATTCTATCTATCTATCTATCTATCTATCTATCTATCTATCTAATCGTTCTATCTGTCATTCTATCTATCTATCTATCTATCTATCTATCTATCTATCTATCTATCTATCTATCTGTCATTCTATCTATCTATCGTTCTATCTATCTATCTATCTATCTATCTATCTATCTATCTATCTATCTATCGTTCTATCGTTCTATCTGTCATTCTATCTATCTATCTATCTATCGTTCTATCTATCTGTCGTTCTATCTATCTATCTATCTATCTATCTATCTATCTATCTATCTATCTATCTATCTATCTATCTATCTATCTATCTATCTATCTATCTATCTATCTATCTATCTGTCATTCTATCTATCTATCTATCTATCTATCTATCTATCTATCTATCTATCGTTCTATCTGTCATTCTATCTATTTATCTATTTATCTATCTATCGTTCTATCGTTCTATCTATCTATCTATCTATCTATCTATCTATCTATCTATCTATCTATCTATCTATCTATCTATCTATCTGTCGTTCTATCTATCTATCTATCGTTCTATCTGTCTATCTATCTATCTATCTATCTATCTATCTATCGTTCTATCTATCTATCTATCTATCGTTCTATCAGTCATTCTATCTATCTATCTATCTATCGTTCTATCGTTCTATCTATCGTTCTATCGTTCTATTGTTCTATCTATCTATCTATCTATCTATCGTTCTATTGTTCTATTGTTCTATCTGTCATTCTATCTATCTATCTATCTATCGTTCTATCGTTCTATCTATCGTTCTATTGTTCTATCTATCTATCTATCTATCTATCTATCTATCTGTCTATCTGTCTATCTATCTATCTATCTATCTGTCATTCTTTCTATCTATCTATCTATCTATCTATCTATCTATCTATCTATCTATCTGTCGTTCTTTCTATCTATCTATCTATCTGTCATTCTTTCTATCTATCTATCTATCTATCTGTCGTTCTTTCTATCTATCTGTCGTTCTTTCTATCTATCTATCTATCTATCTATCTATCTATCTGTCGTTATATCTGTCTATCTATCTATAATCTATCTGTCTGTCTGTCTCTGGTTCTTTCGGTCATTTGATCTATCTGTCGTTCTATCTTAACTCGTATTGAGTCTGGAACACTCTTTTAATTCATGGTCCTGAGGGGTCACTGGGTTTGATGGGAGTTTCATACCCATCATCCTTTGCCGTCACATGCTGTGGTCAGCACTTTACATTTTTGCTGTGTCGTTGGTTTTTTGTGGTTTACACCAATTAGGAGAACTCATCCTGTCTTTCAGAAGAGTGGTTATTGGAGTGGGTGGAGCGTGCAGGTCTTTAACAGACGCGTGTTTTCTTGATGCATGTGTCTTTCTGTCCTTATGTGTGTTTGTTTCAAATTACAGAGCTGAAAATACTCCTCATAGTTTCAGGCCGCACTGGCTGGGGAGATGCGGTCCCTGGCAGACAGGGCCAACAGGAAAGGGAATATTTTCTGGACACAGGGCCGAGATTTCTCGATTTCGTCTTCGGCTTCTGCTGCTTTTTGTGAAATCGGAGAGGCTTTGGAACGAGCAAGAGAGGAGAGGGGGGAAAAAACGCAAAACATTCAAAGCAGACTGAGCGACTGCAGGGGTTTGTGGGAGACACACACACACACACGCACACAGACACTTCAGAGAAGAAAGAATGGGTATATATTAGTCCTGTGGGTTAAGGTTACACCAGAATATGCTGAAAACAAACGGCATGCACTTCAGCAGGAGAATGGAAACTCATAGTCCATAACTCACAACAGATAATACGAGAAGCATCATAAAATCCAGACAAAGTATTACAGAAAGTACTTCTATCCTGTTTTTCATGCTAATTTGAGACAAGATGACTGTTCCAGTGGGACATTTAGATGTGAGCGTCTCTAGAGAAGATCTGCCGGCGAATCTTTGACGTTTGCTGCTTCTGATTAAAGTTGACATAAAGTAGACGTGTGGTGTGCCATAAGAGCTCTGACTGTGGGTTTATTTCCATATGTAATGTTAACCCTTACTAAAAGTACAGTTTATTTCCATATGTAATTTTGGGGTTGGTAAGATTTTTTTGTGTGTTTTTGAAAAGTCTCTTATGCTAACAAAGACTGCATTTGTTTGATCAAAAATACAGTAGAAACAGTATGATTGTGAAATATTACTACAATTTAAAAATAACCGTTTTCAAAAAAAAAAAAAAACGTATTAAGTAGGATGTATTAAATTAATCAAAAGTGTCAGTAAAGACATTTATAATGTTACTAAATATATCTGCTTCAAATGCTGTTCATTTGAACTTTCTATTCATCAAAGAATCCTGAGAAAAAATGTATTACGTTTTCCACAAAAATATGAAGAAGCACAACTGTTTCTTTCTTGAGCATCAAATCATCATATTGGAATGATTTCTGAAGGATCATGTGACACTGAAGACTAGAGTAATGATACTATGATCACAGGAATAAATTACATTTTAAAATATATTTACATAGAAAACACTTTTTTTAAATTGTAATAATATTTCACAATATTACTTTTTTTGTTGTTGTTTTGTTTACTGTATTTTTAATCCAGTAAATGCAACCTTGGTGAGCAGAAGTGATTTAAACATATTTTTGTCTTACCAACCCCAAACTTTTGAATGATGATAGTGTATATAGTTGCGAATGGTTGTTTGTGTTGCTGGGGTGTTCTAGATTTTTACATTTACTGAAGCAAATATTGGTGCTATGCTTATCTTGATATGTGTTCTGAGTGGTTGCTAGGTGGATTCTCATTGGTCAGTAGAGTTCATAAGTGAGTTTGATCTCAGAAAGGTAACAGCACACCCTTTTCATAACAACAGCCTTTGTAAGCACTGGTAATAGTTACCATGATACCAGTGCTGGGGAAAGTTACTTTTAAAAGTAATGGATTACAATATTTCGATACTCCCTAAACAAAGTAATTGCTTTTTTTAGTAAATTTTTATGGAAAGTAATGCTTTACATTTACTCTGTATAACTGCTAATCTGGGCTGAGCTTGCTTGTTTGTTTTTTAATAACAAAAAATATATATTTTTGGCAAATAAAAGCTCTTTCACACCCAAAGTGAAAAGAATAAGCCTCAGGCTGATGGAAATGCAAATTCACTCCTGTCCAGTAGAGGGCGCCGCTCAAACAAACCTTTCAGATGTGCTGCCATTCTGGATTACAGAATAATAAGACACAGGAGAAGAAAGTTCAACACTCATATTTAAGCAATAAAAATAAAAAAGGAAACACAAATGTAATGTTTATCTTTCTGCTTATTAGTATGGTTGAAATGGATCATTGAGTGAGATTAAATACATAAAGTATATTTGTGTTATTTAACATATTTAATAATTGCAGCTTAGTTTAATATTCTGAGTTTGCATTTCACTGTTTTTATTTGTTTTGAGGAATACTCAATCTGTTTTTGTGCAACATGAGTAAATGCCTGCTCACATTTAGTCTGTAACTACAAAAAACCATCATGTTCACACAACGCTCACACTTCACACATCTGTTCACACATCTGGACTTACAAATTTAAAAGTCATGCATTACTTTACTAGTTACTCAAAAGTAATCTGATTACATAACTCAGAACAGGAGAGCTGTCAGTCAAGACATCGGGAAACAAAGTAACTTGCGTTTGTTATAAATTTAAAAGTAATGTGTTACTTTACTAGTTACTTGAAAAAAGTAATCTGATTACATAACGCGCGTTACTCGTAATGCGTTACCGCCAACACTGGATGGTACATTTTAGTTTGCTTTATTGCAAGATGCATTCTATATTTGTACTTCTCTAAGCCTTAGTTTTATGCTGGAAAATAATGATGTAAGATTAGCAGCGCAAGGTCATGGTCCTTGAAATCCTGCATCTTTTCCGATTATAAAAGATGAAGAGCTGTTGAAGTGAGCAGCTGGGAACCGATGGCAGGCTTGGCTGCGCAACAGTTCCAGTGTTTCTGGCCTCTTTCTGTCCAAGGTTCAAGTGAAAATAAATGCTAAACGATCACAGCCTGAGTCGAGATTCCCAGTGAACCTGGCTGCGCAGTTTCCTTACGGAAAAAATTGGTGTTTACTGTTTGAGGATGTGTGATGCAAACATTACGTTCTGTAGTATCAACATTTGTGAATATAATATACAACGTTTATTGTTTTACTCAAGGAAAATTTGACAGCATTGTGCAAAAATGTGACGTTGATTTATGTGGAAGGGGATGTGTGCTGGTAATAGTTTATCAACTCTTAAATGTATCCCATATTCCCAAAGCCAGGGTTGTTCGTTTCAACCGAAGCTGGTTTTTGCTATGACACCAGATTCAACTGTACAACATCCTCACAGTGCTGAATAGTGTTCATAGCATCGCTCTGTTACTGTAAACACTTCAGAGAGGAGATGTACACAGTATGAAGACAGGGCACAGAGGGAGGCGAAAGATGCATTTCAAATATTATAGAGTTTTCTGTTTTTATTTATTTATTTTACTAATTGTTTTAATTTTATATTTATTTTATGTATTTATTTCCTTTTAGTTGTATTATTTATTTATTCATTTATTCACACATACTTTTTGGTGTGTTTATATATTTTTAAATTCATTTTTATAATTTTGTTACTTTATTTATTGTTTATTTATTTATTTTTTTGTACTTGTTGTTATTTATGAACTTATGTATAGTTTTTATGCATTTATTTTGCTTTTGCTTATTTTAATTTATTTATTCATTCATGTATTCATTTATGCATCCTTTTTGTTTGTTTATTTTTTATTTTTGTATATTTTTTTTCAAACATATTTTATTTATCTATTTATACTTTATTTATTTATTTTTACTTGTTATTAATTTATGCTTATTTTATGTAATTATTTATTTCTACTAATTGTTATTTATTTATTAAATATATATATATTTTTATTTCCTTTATTTGTTTAAAATAAACTAAAGTATTATTATTATTATCATTTTAATTTATTTATGTATTTTCTTCCTTGTGTCCTGTATCCATACAGTGTTATGTATGTACTTATGTTGATTCAAGCATACGCGCGTCATCACAATGTGAAACTATTACTGGATATGTATTATGGTTTCTGTAGTGATGCACAACTCATTATTTGCTCTTTAACAGCTGTTAACCACTGCTCACGGTGATGAACCCAGACAGTTCTCATAAACGCCTCATACACTGCCAGACAAATATGTGATAAGCGGATAATCATTTTACCAGCACATTAAACCACTGACTGTCTCTGCCGTCCAAATCTCAGTCTCAGCTGTAGTTACGCGCAACCACGTAAATATTGATTTTGGATAAGCAGAATGTTTTTCCCATCAGGTCTGTGTGAAACGGCTCTCCATGGCTCGTATGAATGAGAACTAGAGGAATGTGTGAAAGAAGATGTAGATTGTTGAGGTCTCTTCGGTGTTACATTACCTCTTATCTCTCGCTGCAGTCGTGTGTGTGTGTGTGTGTGTGTGTGTGTGTGTGTGTGTGCGCTGTGCTAATGTCCGCTCTCAAGCCGCAGAGCTTTATCTGTTAGTGTTGGTCATCAGGTTCTGACCGCTGGCTGAAGGCCAATGTGACACACAGTACATGCTTTTCATTCCTGTCATTATTTCCGGCTGTTATTTTCTCTGAAGCGCATGTAACACACTGTGATGCTTCATATCTGAGATCTGTCTTGTGTCATTTTGAACAGCCATGCAAAACTTTTTTTTTAGGTATATAAACTGGATGGATAGATTTTAGGTAGATGGGTAGACCACTGTTTTTGTTATTCTAATATTAATTTAATATCATTTATGAAATTATACATTTTATAACATTTTATATGATTTATAAGTTTATATTTTGTAAAATATTTAAAATAAAATAAAACATACAGGTTATTTTATATATTTCTTTATTTTGAATATACAAATATAGTATTTTAAAATGTTATACTTTAATACTTATAATCATTATATATTATTTATAATGATATATAAAAAAGGTTACACTACACACAATGATTTACATGTTATACATGATGTACCAGTTATATAGATTATTTATTTAAAAATAAATGATACATTTTGTAATATTTTATGATATAAAATAGTAAATACATAGACATTTTTGTATTTTATATATTTTAAAATTAAAATATTAATAAGTGACAATGCATACATAAAAATAAATTTTACATTTTGTAATATTTTATAAAATATTTATTCTTTCATATTGCAAAAGAATAATTACATAGACATTTTTATATTTTATATATTAAAATTGAAATATTAATAAATG
The DNA here is from genome assembly GCA_021554675.1 of Leuciscus idus. NCBI lineage: Eukaryota > Metazoa > Chordata > Actinopteri > Cypriniformes > Leuciscidae > Leuciscus > Leuciscus idus. Next base: position 41,142,173 of record CM038621.1, on the reverse strand, counting down.
ACAACGCATAGATTTATTTCTTTATTTTGTACCTGTCAAAAGTTTGGAAACATAAATTTTTTTTTTATGTTTTTGAAAGTTTCTTAAGCTCATCAAGCCTGCATTTATTTGATCAAAAATACAGAAAAAATTATATTGTGAAATATTATTACAATTTAAAATAATGGTTTTCTATTTGAATAGACTTTAAAATATAATTTATTTATTTGATTATAATTGATTTCTGACTAGCTGCAAGCAAGCTTGCATGGAATCTGTAATCACAACCGTCATTTAAAAATGTAGCCACATAAACTGTTTATTTACTTGAATTTAATTATACTTTCAATATCAATAAGAATGTTGTCTGTAATCTCAACTCCATTCCAATTCATTCTGGTGGAAAAATCAGTGGAGAAAATTGTAAAAAGTCTGACTTTAAGAGATTTAAGCTGGAGAAAGCAATTGAAGGAATCTTGAAAGGTTTGCCATGTTAGTGCTAATGAAGAGTGTGTGTGAAGTCTATGAGGTGTGTGTTTTTGGAGTCAGGAGCGAGGTCTCTGGCCAGATGGCAGTCTGCACGTGTGTGTGTGTGTGTGTGTGTGTGTGTTCCACTGCCGAGGCCTCATTAGCAGAGACGTTCCTCTTCTAGCTGATTGTCCCAGTTCACACATGTGTCCGACACCTGGAGCCAAGATGGCGGGCTTTGCGGACGAATTCTGGGAGAGAATCCAGAAGAGCCCTGTTGAGATCTCATCCCACGCCACAGTTTGGGAGCAGCACATCCCAAGGACTTTCAATCATCCGCTGGGGCCGAGAGATGACACCCTGAATCCCTAGGGAACCGGAGGAGAAGAAATACCGACCAGACCAGATCAAGACTTGTGGTTAGTGTGATCTCCAGCTCTTCCCAAACCTCTCCTCTCCGGATCTCCTGTGAAGAGCTGTAAGATGAGAGTTCTTGATTAATCCGGACACTGTTTGGTTCCGGTCCTCTATATGCCCGACTTCTGTTACTCTGTTCCAGAGAAAATTCGGCCCTTGTTTTTGCTATGACACCAGATTCAACTGTTCAACATCCTCACAGTGCTGAATAGTGTTCATAGCATCGCTCTGTTACTGTAAACACTTCAGAGAGGAGATGTACAAATAAAGTCACCTTTATTTATATAGCGCTTTTTACAGCTTCACAGTGATAACATGAAAATAATACAGCAAAGTTTGTTTCTAGAAGAAAATTGCGTCATCGTCCAGTAAGCCTAAGTAAGTCATCGGCCTAAGTAAGGCAGATCAATAATATTGTTGAGTATTAAATGTCCCCAACTAAGCAAGCCAAAAGCCAAAGACGAAAGTGGCAAGGAACCAAAACTCCATCAGGTGACAGAATGGAGAAAAAAACCTTGGGATAACCCAGACTCAGTCGGGGACCAGTTCTCCTCTGGCCAACGAGCGAACAGTGTATGATTATGATTCAGGCAGCATTACAGGTCAGAAGTCAGATTAGATCAGAACATTCAGAATATTATCCAGTTCTATCTGGTTGGAAGTCGGAGTCACGCCGGTATGGAGACGAGTTTGTTAAGGATCAGTGCCGATGGCTGTCGTGTCCATGAGGCCTTCACAGGGCTGACGAGGCTGGCACCTCAGGGATGCGTTGTGGTCGTGTCCAGGCATAGGTCCACCATCTGATCTGGATACGGCCCGGTTCCGGCTGAGTCCATCATGCGTTGTGGTCGTGTTCAGGCACAGGTCCACCATCTGATCTGGATACGGCCCGGTTCTGGCTGAGTCCATCATGCGTTGTGGTCGTGTTCAGGCACAGGTCCACCATCTGATCTGGATACGGCCCGGTTCCGGCTGAGTCCATCATGCGTTGTGGTCGTGTTCAGGCACAGGTCCACCATCTGATCTGGATATGGCCCGGTTCCGGCTGAGTCCATCATGCGTTGTGGTCGTGTTCAGGCACAGGTCCACCATCTGATCTGGATACGGCCCAGTTCCGGCTGAGTCCATCATGCGTTGTGGTCGTGTCCAGGCATAGGTCCACCATCTGATCTGGATACGGCCCGGTTCCGGCTGAGTCCATCATGCGTTGTGGTCGTCTTCAGGCACAGGTCCACCATCTGATCTGGACACGGCCCGGTTCCGGCTGAGTCCATCATGCGTTGTGGTCGTGTTCAGGCACAGGTCCACCATCTGATCTGGATACGGCCCGGTTCCGGCTGAGTCCATCATGCGTTGTGGTCGTGTCCAGGCATAGGTCCACCATCTGATCTGGATACGGCCCGGTTCCGGCTGAGTCCATCATGCGTTGTGGTTGTGTTCAGGCACAGGTCCACCATCTGATCTGGATACGGCCCGGTTCCGGCTGAGTCCATCATGTGTTGTGGTCGTGTTCAGGCACAGGTCCACCATCTGATCTGGATACGGCCTGGATCCGGCTGACTTCAGTAAACCTCGAAATAAACAGAAAGACTAATTTTAGCGTAGATGCCATTCTTCTTATGATGTAACGAGTACATCAGGTGTTATGGGAAGTGTTCCCGGTTCCGGCTGACCCAATCTATGCAGCCTAATAATCATTTAACTGATTTGAATAATAGAAATGTAATGTTCTATATGAATGCCAGGTAAAAGAGATGTGTTTTTAGTCTTGCTTTGAACTGACAGAGTGTGTCTGCTTCCCGGACAATGTTAGGAAGACTGTTTCAAAGTTTAGGTGCTAAATAGGAGAAAGATCTACCTATCTATTCAACTGGCCAGAGTTTGGAGATAGCAGTAGACGTGAAAGGACTATAATGCATTAAGAACTCGGTCAAGTACTGCGGAGCTAAACCATTTAGTGCTTTGTAAGTAGTCAGCAATATTTAAAATGTATACGATGTTTAATAGGGAGCCAATGCAGTGGGTTTTTGTTGTTGTTTTTTTAAACAGATTATAGATATAGATATATAATAGTAAGTGTTTATGGGTCAAGTGTCAATGGGTAACATCTTCACTAGTTTCTTGACAATGGCTAAAGACTCAGCAGCTCGGGTTGAGTTGGGCTGGACATTGGGTAACAGACCGTGAAAGTGATTTTGTGCCTCTTTGGGATATACGTATATTGGGATATATTATAATAGTTAATCTAGGAGTATAGTATAATAGTGTAATATCTGCTGGAGATGTATTGCTTCCTCTTTAGTGATACACAGCTCATTAGCACTCGTGGCCTGAATGATTCAGACGGTCTGGAGTCGGTCGGCTTCTGTGACTCATTACCAGAGTGAATTAGAGAGGCGAGTGGGAAAGCGTTGAGGGCAGATCCATCACTCCAGAAGGAGAAGAAGAAGAGGTCACAGACTGGTGTGAGAGAGGAAGCTTCTGCTCGATCTCCAGACCCTCGTGTCACTGCGATAACGAGTCTTTTCCTCAGCAGTTTATCTGTCAGACGTCTTGGTCAGGGTCGGTTCACATCACAGCTGATGTTGAGGTTTCACCTGGAAAATCTGGTCCTTTTTACACAGTGTTGTCAGTACATCCTTAAAAATAAAGGTTTAGCGGGTCCGAGTGTTTTCTGGTGATGCATGTGTGTAAAACTGAATCAGACCTCCACTTGAACAGCAGCTCTTTGTTTGAACTCAACCATCTTCATAAAGCAGCACCGCAGATGAAACCAATATTCCCTAACTCTTCTGATTTTGGATAAGCTAATATGACTGATTTTCCGTTGGCGGGATAAGGACCATCTGCAGATGAAATTCAAGCCCAAGCGAATCTCCTTCAGCATGTCGTCACCTGATGCTCCACAGAGCTGCTGAACCCAGTGTGTTTCCAGCGGATAATAAAAGGATCTGCGCTGTGACAGGAGTGTGAAGCGAGTCCAGGGTTCGTAGGGCAGTCGTGTGTGTGTGTGTGTGTGTGTGTGTGTGTGTGTCTGAGCGAGGCCATGATGGAGAGATGCGCTGCACATGTAGATTTAGTGATGAAAAGCAGGTTATCATCAGCTGATTCATCAGCATTGATCTGAACGTGTGCAGTAGAGAGAGCGGCCCTCTGGGAGTTTTAATGGGAGGTGCTACAGACATCAAGGTGGATTTTAGTAACCATTTGTTTGTTTATTTAAACCTTAATATTAAAAAAAGATATATATTTTTTACATATTTAAATAATCTATTTAAATATTTCAAGTTTAGAAAGAATTGATAGTCAGTTCATTTTATCTAAGATTTGTATTCTTTTTTACCTTTTTGGATAATAAAAACATGACACACACACACACACACACACACACACACACACACACACACACACACACACACACACACACACACACACACACACACACACACACACACACACACACACACACACACAGTGACTTTGGTATTAGTATTTCTTTAAATTATGTATTTTTTCCCACCTGTGGCACTGATGTTTTTGTGGTTTATTTGTGATTTTTGTCATTTTAAGTCCAGGGAGTCAGTGAAATGATGATATATATCTGAACCGTGAAGAGCTTCATCTCAAGTATCTGTGGTGAGAAACGGCTGTGATGGATTCAGTCTGTTCTGTGATGAAGTGGAGAACACTGTGAGCCTGTGTGTGTGCACTTTGATTTCTCTGAGGGTGGATCTGACTTTGAAGACTGAGGACTTTTAATGTGGCTTTGAGGAAATGAAAGGCAGTTAAGTGTGTTCAGTGACGGGACTGATGACCGTCTCCTCCCACATGAGGCCAGATTCCTCTGATCACTTCTCCAGATTTCTGCTGAAGTGTGCGAGATCAGAATCAGAGATGAGCTTGTTTGTTTTCTATTCATATTTGACTGTTTGTGTCAACATGTCAATATGAAATCTCAGTTGACCTTGTTTACTATTATTAATACATGTTCCTGTTGTATTTGTGCACAATTTTTTACAAGTGTTATTGCAAAAGGGGAAAAAAGCATTTTTATCTTTGCAATCATTAATCCAAATATAATGATTTTCTTTACATCTGAAACCTAAAGCATTTCACTATCCAGTTCTAAAATAGATATCTAAATTAATACAATACAACATAATATTCTAAAATTCAGTTAATACTAATATTAAATTATTATTAGCCTATTTTTTTCACTTTTTAAAATATTTTATAATATACTTTTATATATATAGTTTAAATGTAACTTCTAATAGTATTTTTTTAATAATAAATGTTATATTATTTTAATAAAAAATAGTTAACTTTTTAATAGTAGGCCTACATATTTTATTGTTTTAATAACAAATGTTAGTATCAATATTAATATCATTATCATATCACCAATAATAATTTTAAATAAAAATTCTATAATCCAAATATTAAAATTAATCTTTGTATTTTAAAATATTGATTTTCAATATCAAATGTATTATTTATATTTTAATTTAAATTCTATTATTACATTTTTATTAAGAAATGCTATATTATTTTAATATAAAAATGTAACTATTAATATTAATATCAATATCATAAAACCAATAATAATCTTAAATTTAAATTATATCATCCAAATATTAAAATTAAGGTTTTCATTTTAAAATATTGATTTTCAATTTCAATTTCAAAATTATAATTATTATTATTTTTTTACTTCTAACATTACTTTTTTTTTATTAAGAAATGCTATATTATTTTAATATGAAAATGTTACTATTGATATTAGTATAAATATCATAACACCAATAATAATCATACATTTAAATTCTATGATCCAAATATTACAATTAAGGCTTGGACTTTAAAATATTGGTTTTAAATATAAAATAAATTAAAGATTTATATTTAATCAATGTTAATAATAATATTCCTGTCCATTTAAAAAAAAAAAGAAAAAAAAAAGGAATTGTTACTGTGTTTTAGTCCACTTAAAGGAGTCTGAATTTAGTTTTTAAAAGAGTACTTAAGACTAAAAACACAAGTAGATTTGAAGTAATGACAGCTGAAAGACTGCATACTTGCTACACTGTTATATGTAATGAATTATTTGATTGAGGTTTGTCACACTGTCCTTCTTAGTGTAAACTTTCTGTCCCCTGTTTTCTTCCACATTTTGCAAGAGGGTAATATCAGCCCCCCTTGCATCCCTGCGTCCCTGCGTCCCCGCGTCCCGTCTGAGACAGCTGGCAGTGGCAGTTTCTCTCCCCACATGTGGCCAATGCTCTGTCCCAGTCCTGAGGTCGACCGCAGCCTTGAAAACACTTCCTCAGAGCGATTCAGCACAATTAGTGTTGTGGCAAAATAATGAGAGCCTTTCTTCCTCTTCACTGCTGTTTTATTTTACACTGATCCATTAGGTTTCACACATTTAAAGCAGCTCGGGATGAATTTCACTAATGGGTGATTCTTCAATTAGAACGTCGTTTTTTAACGACAGATTATAATATTGTCGTTTAAAAAAAAATCTAATTTTTCAAAAAGTAAAATGTGCTATTATTATTTTTATTATTGTTTTATTTTGTATTAATTTATTTATATAAATTCTATTAATTTATTAAATTCTATTAATTTATTTATATGAATTGTATTTATTTATTTATATTAATTTTTATTTAAATTGATTTACATACATTTCTATTTAGTTTATTTTAATTTATTTGTTATTGCATTGCATTGCACAAAAAGTAAAAAGCCTTGTTTTTTTGGCTAGTCACATTCAGACTTAACAAATGTTAAGAAACTGTCTTTTTTTTTTTAGCTGATGAATTACCCCAGTCTTCTGTGTTCCTCTCTGATCTGGAAACCTGGTCTTGGCTCTTCATGTACACCAGTATGTGATGTGTTGTTTAAATCCAGACTAGTTATCAGTTTTGTCAGTTTTACCATTTTCATCTCCCCGAGTGGCTACTTGAGAGTTATATGAGAATGTTGTGTTGCAATTTTCCCTTTTTAAAGCTGTTTTTAGTCACATATACATTGCCTTAACAGATGCGGCCTTTAGTACGCCAGTGAAAATTAATGCTGCGGCGGTCTGTGGTTTTTCACGACTCGATATGACTTTCAACGACTTGGCGTTTGCGATCACTAATGCTTTTTGCACCGTGACGTTTTTCCCAGCAATCACAGGACCTGGATTAAGTTACGTTTAAGTGAGCGAGTGCGTCAGGCCCCGCTGCCCCGAACACACTGGCCTCCTCTTGGCTCGCACGTACATCGGGATTCGATGCTTGTTCCGGAAACACAGCTTTTAAATAAAACCATGACTACTTTTGAAAGGTTGATGCTGAAATCCTCAAGTTACTGGTTCCGCTTAAGGGTAGCACTTGTGACGTGTTAGCTGTATGTGTGTGTGTTTGTGGGTTATCTTACCACACAACCTGCGATGGACTATTTCTGAAAACGCCTCGTCAGCATACGTGCGAATGGCACACGTCTGTGCTAACAGAGTAGACTTTCCCACCGGTGTTGGTTATCAGAGAAGGTTCATGAACGCTAATCATCCACTTTATTAGGTCATTTAAAAGAAGCAAACAGAATATGTTCTCTGATTATGTTCATTGAACATATGTTTACATTATATGTAACCATATTGGTTATGAGCCCTGGTGCAGCATGATGTGGTGTAGAGATCTTCAGGAAGTGAGCGAGGCTGCAGGAGTTGTTTTGAAGACGAGTGCCAGCCACTGTAAGTCAACACCGGTGAGAAAGAACCTCAGCGAGTCAACGTCTGTTCAACCTCCGTCTTTCTCTCTGTATTTTTAGCCTCCTTCGCAGGAGTCATAGAGCTAGTTAAACGACAAGCCTTCTACCGCCTAATCTCATGTCTTAACCCACGATAGATGGGTGGGTGGGTGGATGGATAGCTAGATAGATGGGTAAACAAACAGGTGGGTGGGTAGGTATGTAAGTAGATGAGTATATATGTGTTAGATATAGGTAGATAGATAGATTGATATATATATGGGTGGACAGATGGGTAGATAGGTTGGTAAATGGGTAGATAGATAGATAGATAGATAGATAGATAGATAGATAGATAGATAGATAGATAGATAGATAGATAGATAGATAGATAGATGGGTAGATATATAAATAAGTAGATAGGTGGGTAAATAGATAGATAGATAGATAGATAGATAGATAGATAGATAGATAGATAGATAGATAGATAGATGGATGGATGGATGGATGGATGGATGGATGGATGGATGGATGGATGGATGGATGGATGGATGGATGGATGGATGGATGGATGGATGGATAGATAGATAGATAGATAGATAGATAGATAGATAGATAGATAGATAGATAGATAGATAGATAGATAGATAGATAGATAGATAGATAGATAGATAGATAGATAGATAGATAGATAGATAGATAGATAGATAGATGGGAAGGTAGATGGGTAGATAGATAGATGAGTAGATGGATGGGTAGATAGATAGATGGGTAGATAGATGGGTAGATAGATAGATGAGTAGATAGGTGGGTAAATAAGTAGGTAGATGGGTAGGTAGACAGATTGGTAGTAGATAAGTAGATAGGTAAATAGATGGGTAGACAGATGAGTGGGAAGATGGATGGGAGGATAAATAGGTAGATACATGGGTAGATAAATATATGGGTAGTTTATATGGGTGGGTTGATTGGTTGATAGATGGGTAGGTGGGTAGATGGGTGGGTAGATATATAGATAGATAGATAGATAGATAGATAGATAGATAGATAGATAGATAGATAGATAGATAGATAGAGAGATAGATAGATAGATAGATAGATAGATAGATAGATAGATAGATATATGGGTGGACAGATGGGTAGATAGGTTGGTAAATGGGTAGATGGGTGGGTAGATAGATAGATAGATAGATAGATAGATAGATAGATAGATAGATAGATAGATAGATAGATAGATAGATGGGTAGATATATAAATAAGTAGATAGGTGGGTAAATAGGTAGGTACATAGATAGATAGATAGATAGATAGATAGATAGATAGATAGATAGATAGATAGATAGATAGATAGATAGATAGATAGATAGATAGATAGATAGATAGATGGGTAGATAGATGGGTAGATAGATAGATGAGTAGATAGGTGGGTAAATAAGTAGGTAGATGGGTAGGTAGACATGTGGGTAGATAGATTGGTAGTAGATAAGTAGATAGGTAAATAGATGGGTAGACAGATGAGTGGGAAGATGGATGGGAGGATAAATAGGTAGATACATGGGTAGTTTATATGGGTGGGTTGATTGGTTGATAGATGGGTAGGTGGACATGTGGGTAGATAGATTGGTAGGTAGGTAGATAGATAGATCGGTAAATAGATAGATGGATAGATAAGTAGATAGGTAAGTAGATAGATGGGTAAGTGGATATATGGGTAGATAGGTATAGATAAATGGGTATATTGAACAGTAGTTTAGCAGATATGGTTTGATAGTTAGTTAGAAAGAGTGCAGACCTTTAATCCCTTTAAACATTGGTGGGTAGATATAGGTTGCCATAAAGATCTAGATACTGTAGGTAGGGAGGTAGATATAAAAAAATAAATGTGAGTAGATGTGTTATAGGTCAATAGGTGAGTAGATAGATTGACAGTAGGTACAGTGGGTTGATATGTAGTTGGGTATACAGTACGTGGCTTGGTTATTATGGGAAGTGAATATCTCAGTAATAGTTGTGGTTAGGCCTCTCTCTCATTCTGTAACTGATTTCATTTCCATCGCTCTTTCTGCACCTCATAGTCAAACTTTTCCGTTTCCATATATTCTTTCTCTTCAGTTTTTTTGGGAATGCTTGTTTGATCTGTCCTGCACTCTTTTTGATTTCCCCATCTGTCAGATTTCTCCCGATGCCAGTGTGTGTGTTTGTGTCCTCCAGCAGGCGGTGACGTGTGTGTGGTGAGCGCTGGTTATGTGGTGATCAGTCTCGAAGAAGAGCACAGTTCACAAATTGAGCCCTGTGTCAGTCAGAGACTGCAGACCTGTAATCCACACAAGATGGCTTTCAAAGTCCACAAGAGACTATTGAAATAAACTCGCAACTCTGAGGAAAAAGTTAGAATTGTGAGATAAAAACTCGCAATTATCTTTTTTGGTTTTTGTCCAGTCTTTTTCCCCTTCAGGATTTAACTCTCATCTTGCAATTGTGAGGATAAAAAAAGTCATAATTGAGAGATAAAAAGTCGCAATTATCTTTTAAATTGTACATTTTGCTGTTTTTTCTTCAGTTATAAGCAAATACAATTTCTTTCACATCTAAAATAATTTATTCAGAAGTTTTTTTTTTTTTTTTTTGAAAACATTTCTTGACTACTTTTTTCTACTAAGGCTATTTTCATAGCTAACATTTTGTGTTAAAGTCCCCCTGTGGTAAAAATCAAGCTTTTAATATTGTTTACATGTCTATGTGGTGTTTTTAATATGTTTTAAGACAAACCATGTGTAAATTCATAAGTCAACACCATTACGGTCTCAAAAACACGGTTTGAAATCACTGGTGTTTCTGACGTCACAAACTACCTTGTAACCAATCAGATCAACGTGTGATTCTCAATGAGTGGATCTCTGAGTGGAGGCGGGGCTCATTTGCATATTCATAGAACTGCGTATACTAAATGAGGAAAGGGTGTAGTTACATTCAAGCTATTTTAAGGCATTTTTTTTTTCCAAGGATAAAACGTTTAAATATGTAATTTTGTTGATCAAATATGAGTTTTAAGGGATACAATTATTGACTACCACGGGACTTCTGAACTAAAATGCAAACATTTAATATTAACCATGTGATGAACAAAGAAAAATAAAAACATCTCATATTTTTCGTGGTTTACAGTAATTCTGGTAAAGCTTTATTTTGGGCAAAATGATTGCAATAAATAATTTTTAAATGGTTTTTTGTTTCCCCTCTTAGTTTAGATTATAGTTGTTTAAATGTCATAATTTTTTTTGGATTTGCATATTTTAACATTGAAAATCTGGGCCTGGGATGTGGATGTAAAAGCAAAAAAGAAATGAAGGCATGGTAGAACGTTTCCGAAACAGTTTTAATGTGACCTTGTTGTTTGTAAAAAACATCCGCCCCTGGGACACAAAAGTCAAAATGCAAACTCATGGGAAATGGAGTCATCCAAGAGATGGAAAGTTTTTTGCTTAATTTTATCAGTGCTTTTTTTTTTTTTCCAGACATTACATTGTTTTCGAATAACTCAAATATATAAAATAACTCTCCAATCTACATTGTTGCTCCTGTGTCCTGCTGTTCATTTCACACATCTCGACACTCGAGGTGATAGTACGTTTCATTTCTTCATTTCAAGCACATTTATTACTCCCTTTGAAATATTCCTGGCTGTTGCGGTTTATGAAAATACATAGTGATCCACGTGGCACGCTATTCTCAGTAAGTGTGTATGCAAATATGAGTTTCTACTTCCTACAGTATTCATTTTCCTAGCTGACATAAATCAGCATAATAATGTATTTTCATAATGTGAATTTTCATCTCCAATTTAGCATTTGAATGGACTGGTTTGGCCCCTCGGTCCGTCTAGCTGTCTGGTGGGTTTGGCTCCTGGGATTCACCGTTCATCTCTCTGGGATGATGATTATCCAGAAGTCTTTCCTTTTGGTTTTCTCTTTTCCGCTGTCCCATCTTCATTTTCCGTCTCTCATACTGTACGTTTATTCTCTCTGTCCTAATCCTAAGTTCATTCATATTTGAATCAGTGTCAGTATAAAGGTGAAATATTTTTCTGGAAGAGACTTTCTGACTTTGTGAGTTTTCTATTTGTTATTTTATATGTACCATGTATTGCTCATTGTTAATGTTAGTTACTGTTAATGTTAGTTAAGTTAGGGGCCTTATTTTAAGGTTTTACCAAACTAAAAGATAAAAAAGCAATATTTTTGGTAACATTTGAATGTGCTTTTTTATTTGTTTGTTTAATTTTCTATCTATTTCAATCTATCTATCTATCTATCTATCTATCTATCTATCTATCTATCTATCATCTATCTATCAATCTATCTATCTATCTATCTATCTATCTATCTATCTATCTATCTATCTATCTATCTATCTATCTATCTATCATCTATCTATCTATCTATCTATCTATCTATCTATCTATCTATCTATCTATCTATCTATCTATCATCTATCTATCTATCTATCTATCTATCTATCTATCTATCAATCATCTATCTATCTGTCTGTCTGTCTGTCTATTGTTCATTCTGTCTGTCATTCTATCTATCTATCTATCTATCTATCTATCTATCTATCTATCTATCTATCTATCTATCTATCATCTATCCATCATCTATCCATCATCTATCTATCTATCTATCTATCTATCTATCTATCTATCTATCTATCAATCTATCAATCTATCAATCTATCTATCTATCTATCTATCTATCTATCTATCTATCTATCTATCTATCTATCTATCTATCTATCTATCTATCTATCTATCTATCTATCTATCTATCTATCTATCTATCTATCTATCTATCTATCTATCTATCTATCTATCTATCTATCTATCTATCATCTATCATCTATCATCTATCTATCTATCATCTATCATCTATATATCATCTATCATCTATCTATCTGTCTGTCTGTCTGTCTGTCTATTGTTCATTCTGTCTGTCATTCTATCTATCTATCATCTATCTATCTATCATCTATCTATCTATCTATCTATCATCTATCTATCTATCTATCTATCATCTATCTATCTATCATCTATCTATCATCTATCATCTATCTATCTATCATCTATCATCTATCTATCTATCTATCTATCTATCTATCATCTATCATCTATCTATCTATCTATCTGTCTGTCTGTCTGTCTGTCTATTGTTCATTCTGTCTGTCTATCTATCTATCTATCTATCTATCTATCTATCTATCTATCTATCTATCTATCTATCTATCTATCTATCTATCTATCAATCTATCCATCATCTATCCATCATCTATCTATCATCTATCTATCTATCTATCTATCTATCTATCTATCTATCTATCTATCTATCTATCTATCTATCTATCTATCTATCTATCTATCATCTATCTATCTATCTATCTATCTATCATCTATCTATCATCTATCATCTATCTGTCTGTCTGTCTGTCTGTCTGTCTGTCTGTGTCCATTGTTCATTCTGTCTGTCATTCTCTCTGTCTGTCCGTCTGTCTGTCTGTCTCTCTATCGCTCTGTCTGTCTGTCTGACTATAAATCAATAAATATTTAATGTATGTATTTATATGTTATATGACATATATAGACACATATATATATATATATGTTTCAATTGTTCTCTGTATTCAGTGTGTTCCATTTAGTCCTGTTAGTTAGTTAGTTATAACATTTATTTATTAATAACATTTATTTATAACATATTATTTAAATTGCATAAATTGTTCCATTCAGTTAATTTGTTCAAATCAAATATAAATACATTCATTTGTTTATTTATTTGTATTATCAAATATTTTTTTTACATTTAAAAATAAATAAACTTAATGTGTATTCTATACAGTACTTGTGAATACATTTTCATTATTTATATTTATTATAAAATATTATTTATTTAAAATTTCTAAATAAACACATTAATCTGTGTTCCATTAAGTTCTTGTTTTTATAAATACATTTTTTTATTTTTTTTTATTAAATGTTTGATTAATTAATTGATTAATTTGTATTTATTTTTGTCATTGTTCTCTGTATTCAGACACGGACATGTTCCGCATGCTTACTCAACACACAGGTCAAGAGACTGTGCCACAGGCACTTGAGTTGGAGAAAGCCGTCTCTGTTAAAAGACAGCATGATCAGCTCAGATCCTGACTCTGGTGTGTTTGCGTGGCCGTGAGTGTGTGTATGCGTCCCGAGCACAGAAACGCGCACCGTGAGCCAAAATCACGCGTTGACACGACCTGCCACTTACAGAGGGTTATGACACTAGTGGATGCTTAGTTTCACAGCCGTAGTTGCTGGTGTTTTCTCTGAAAGACTTCCAGTCAATCCGTCACGCTTTCTGATTCTGTGCCATTTTTCTTGATGCTGTAGTTTTGATTCGGGACAAATAGCAGCGGAGAGCAGGAATATGGTTTTAATCAGCAGGGAAAGAGTAGTAGTAGACCGTAGAGGAAATAGAGGAATTAAATGGATGGTTTGCATTTTGTTCTTTTCCCCTCAAATTCGGTTTTCTTCGTTCCCCTGCAGAGGGAAGGGGTTGCCATTACTGAAAATGGAGCTTGAGAGCAGGTCCTAATTAAACAACAAACGTAGAAGTTCCACTGAAGAAAACATCAAGGACGTCTGATTAGAAGAACGAAAGAGAGACGGATGATTCAGAAGAAATAAGGCACAGGTTGAAAGGGAAGGACAATCCCAGATGCAGATCTGTACCGCAGCGAGTGACGTACACCAGACACAGCTCCCAAATCACTCCGGGACAGGAAACAGAGTCGCTTTAATCAAGACATGGATCAGGTGAATAAATCCTGTTCTGGTCATTAACCTTGTCAAAGCACACGCTCGTGTTACAGCCAGAACAATAATCACATTTTCTGAGCAACACAAAAGGAGAGGTTAGGCAAAACGTCTCCATTCAGTGAGGATGAATGCTATCAAGACCTCCAAAACGATTAAAAAACACCACTCCCTTAAAATAAAGGTTCAAAAAGTTTTTTTTTAGCAGAAATGCCTTAGAAGAACCATTTTCAAGAACCTTTCAATAAACAGTTCTAAAAAGAACCTTTTTGTTTTCTTAGTGTGAAGCACATTTAAAAAACAAAAAAAACCTTAAGAACCCTTTTCCAATATAGAATTATTTGTGGGATGGAAAGTTTCCATTGATGTTAAAGGTTCTTCATGGAACCTTCGATTCCAATAAAGAACCTTTATTTTTAAGTGTATAAAAATGGCTTAGTGAGTTATTAATTCATCTTTTTGTCTTATTTTCCTGAAAAAAGACTAGGAACATTTATTAAGATCAATAGGGTCAATTTTTTTTATTTTGTCTACTCTGCTCTGATTGGTCAGACAGCCCAGTCTGTTGTGATTGGTCTTCTCTGCTCTGATTGGTCAGATGACCCAGTCTGTTGTGATTGGTCTACTCTGCTCTGATTGGTCAGATTGTTCAGTCTGTTGTGATTGGTCTACTCTGCTCTGATTGGTCAGACGACCCAGTCTGTTGTGATAGGTCTACTCTGCTTTGATTGGTCAGATGACCCAGTCTGTTGTGATTGGTCTACTCTGCACTGATTGGTCAGATGACCCAGTCTGCTGTGATTGGTCTACTCTGCACTGATTGGTCAGATGACCCAGTCTGCTGTTATTGGTCTACTCTGCTCTGATTGGTCAGATTGTTCAGTCTGTTGTGATTGGTCTATTCTGCTCTGATTGGTCAGATGACCCAGTCCTTTGTGATTGGTTGACCGCACTTACATTGCATGTCAAAAACCAAACGCCCATTACCATGTCTGAATTTCAGTTCTGGATCTTCCTCAGCACTTTATACATAGTGATACAAACAGTAATGATGCCGTCGGTTTTACCGTATCAATTCGAGTGCTGGTCCTCATCCTTTGGAAGTGGATGCAAAGTGGATTTTGCAGCACAGAAACAAATGCATCTTCTCAACATGTCAATAACACAAACCAAACTCTTCCAGTCTCAGCTACATCTACAGTGTTTGAGGGTCAAAGTAGACATTGTTCACGGGCAGTCAATGAAGACCATACGCTGCAAATCTGTTACGAACTTACATAGGTTTGTGCAGGAAGTAAGACTGTAATTGCTGATGACTCGTTTCAGGCAGTTCTTTTTTTGGGAGACATTCATTATTCACTACATGAAAGGTCATATTTTAAAAAGCATAATAGGGGCACCTTAAAAACAGGGGATCTATTTAGCACCAAAACAGTCATACTACTGTTACATATCAAACAACTCTAATCTGGTGACATTTAAAAGCATTTTTCTTAAGCAAACCAGCAAAAAAAATGGGTTGTTAAGTGACCTCATGCTGAATCACTTTGTCAGAGGGCAGCAGCAGCATCAATGACAGATGTGAGATGCAACTGGAAAAGCAATGAAAGGAGTGAGATGGTTACACAGAGGGGAAAATATGAAATCGCACTACATTTTTTGAGGCCTGCTGCTCACTGATCTCTCTGCCACAAGCGTATGAAGTGCAGGAGAAGAAGAGAAGTATAAATTGCTCCCACATGTGCTGGTAGACACCTGATAGTCCTCTCGGTGGGTGGATGGACATTCTCTGTCAGTGACACAGCTGCGTTCTCCGTCTGTTTAACCTCGCAGCGCAAAAAGCCGTTCAGCAGGGCTTCAGGTTGTTTTGGTTGGGAGAGAAACTCTACATAAATCCCCGCTCGGCCAGGAGCTGACTTTGAGCTTTGGGTTTCTCCTGGTGTTTAGGTGTTTTTCAGTGTTATTTTTATCATCTCAGGTATTTTCTCAAATACCCTCTGAAGGGTTTCTCTTTGCCATGTGGCTACGTGGGTTTTATTTGATCTTCGCTCGTTCCTCAGCTAAAGAAAACACGGCACTCTCAGAACCTATCACTGTTTCCTAAAAAATATAAAGCTGCACAAATACAAAGTTCTGTCACGAAACTCAAGATGGTGCAGGCTCATAAGTCCTTAACCCAGTCTGCTTGCAATTACATCATTCTCTAAAGCGCACAGCTGACTGGTTCCCGCTGGATTGGTAATCAATGAGCTCGCTGCTCAACATTCAAATTCTTGCCTATTGTTTGCTGTAGAAGTGCAGTGCTCTTTCAGAAACCCTCCACCTTCCCCAGCTCCACCTGTGTAGATCTGTACGTTTTACAAGAAAAAACTATTTCACTTTTTCTACTTCAATATTTCATGTTTAATTCAATGTGTTGCTTGCCTTTTCTTGTAATTGTTTGTGAAATTAGCTAGTAATTCAGAGTGAAATTTGTTGCTATTTTATATATTGTAGTTTCAATAACATCATTTGCCAAAGTTTGTTCGTTGGTCTAGGATTAAAGTTACTCGCTATAGTGTTTTAGTTGTATTGAGCACTGAGTCTTTATTTTGATTTGTATACTTGGTCATACTTTTTTTTTATAGGATACTTATTAACTTTGGTAATTGCCACTAACACAATGGATCTGTCTCAAATGGGACACTTGCAATTATATTTTGCGTGTCCTGATTTTAGATATAGGACATAGATATGTATATGTAGATTTCACATTTGACCTCTTCAGACACGTCCGCCATCTTGGAACGTGGTTTTCCAAGATTCCACAATATTGCATAGTAATAACCAGCAACATTTTTATTCCAGAAGAAATGGGAAATGGGAATTTCTTTCACTGGAGAGAATGTGTTGGTTTGCATTTTTATACAGTCAATATTACAGGTTTTTAAACTGGTAACTTTTTTATGTAGTATTGGCTAACGCCTTCGTCTTTTTGTATTCTGTTAGTTTAACAAAATCATCTGCTGAAGTCTACTGCAGATATATTCATACATGTGTTTGGTTGCAGATGTACATACTATTCAACTTTCTCTCGAGTGTCACGGACTAGTTTTGGCCGTTCCGATATGGCGGACGGCTTATGTATAGTGACCCATAGAAACAGCCTCTAATGAGGAATCTATGTATATATATCTATTGATTTAGGCTATGTGTTCTTGTTGCGATCTGTCAGTGAGCTTTGACGAATGTGAGGTCTGATGGTGCCATTCAGGACAGACCCGATATATGCGCTGTCTTGCAAGTCGTTTTGGAAAGAACTCAGGAACTTGATGAGAAATGCGACTAAACATCTTTGCAGACTGCTTATATAGCATCATGATTGATTGATTCCTGTTGTGTTATTGACAGCATCTCTGTTAAGCACATGTGAGGGAGATATAGTTTACCACACATGCACGCACACGCTCGAGGCACGCTCATGGGCCTCACACACCCTTCACACCGACCACTGTTTATTTGGTGCATAAAGCCAAGCTGGATGATAAATAATTCTTTCTCCTCCTGACCGCAGCTGCAGAAACACTCCTGACTAGCGCTGATGACATCATCGTCCAAGATCTTCATCTGCTAAACATCTTACAGTTGCATTTATGTTTATATTAGTAGCAGGTACATTCTTACCCTTGCATTTTACAGCATTCAGATCAGGATAAGTCTGACTGTGACGTCACCTTTATGTGCCATTCCACATATATAAGTATATAACGCCATATATAAGTATATAACGCTTATATACATATATAAGTATATAACGCCACTTTACACCTCGTACGAACATTCATTTATGCAACAGGCTGGCATTAATTATTTACTTTGTACCACAAGATAAACACTTGTGCATGTGGTAACAGACATTTTTCCGTTTTTTTTTTAAATCTAAAGTACCTCCTTACGGTTAAGTTGTCATGCTTGAAGCAGCCTAAGTTAACATTAATACACTAGTAGTAAAAAAAAAAAAAAAAAAAAATCCTAATCTAAAAATCTAAGATTACTTGAGAAGCAACACTGTACAAGATATTAAGACTTGTTTTAATAGATTGAATATTGCATATAAGTGTGTTATTAGTGTTCTAGAATCTAGATTAAAGAGATTTAAGAACTTGTCTAAATGAAAGAAAATGTGCATCACGGGTATTAAACTTAATATTTAATTAAGTTTAATAAGTTTACTTAAATATTACGTTTTATTAAACTTTCATTTAGTTTAACTTGATATACTAAAATAACTAAAACTGAAATATAAAAGAATAAAAACTATATAGACATATTTACAAAAAAAAACTAAAGAAAATGACTAAATCTAACAAAAATTTAAATGAAATATAAAAATAAAAACAAAACAAATTTTTTTAACAAAAACTATAATAGATGATGATATGATATTAAATGATAGAAATATATTAATATATTAAATGATAATAATGATATTAAAATAACACTAATGTGCATGTACAAAAACCCTGATATCGCAGATGGCAAATATAGCATCCCTAATAAATACTGTACATTATAATATTGTGATGTCTAAATTTACTTGTAGCTTTTAAAAAGAAATATATATATATATATTTCAGTATAATTCACTTGATCAGCGACTGAATTTACTTCTGAATGATAAACATACTTGATAAATGTAAAATGATCTGGCGTTATCGGTCACCTCAGTGTGTTTTTATTTCCAATCATGGGTTCATTTGTTGCTCAGTCGTTATATTTGGCTGGAAGACTGTGGATTTGAAGCCGTGGAGCGTGAGTCAGCTCAATATACAATCCTCCGCTGAGTTTATTCTCATTTTTCCTGAACGCTGGAGTGAAACTCTGTGCCAGCAGTTTCTTTCAGGACGAATCTTGCCAGTGTTTGTTCAAAGCATTGCAAACACATTGTTGCTAGTCGTACGAAGGCCTGGCCAAGATGAGTTCACCGAAGGAGGACGAGAAGGACAAAAGGGAAAGGAGGGGTAACGGAGAGAGAAAGAAAGGTTGAGAGTTCACTCAGGCTGATGGATGTGTGTGTTCTCAGCCATCTATCTGCAGACAACAAACTCAAATCGCAGACTAGGGACTCCTGCCTCGTCTGTTGTCTTCATCTGCTGTTCCTTCTCACTTTCTTCCACCTGTGATTTGTCACTCATTGGGGTTCATGCTCATATTCTCAGGATGTATGATTTTAAAAGTCCGTCTGATAACTGAGAAATAGCAAATATTAAGTGAATTTAGACATCACAACATTATAATGTACAGAATTAAAATGGATTCTTCTCAATTCATGCTGATTAAATCTATTCTGAGAGTTTAATTTTTTTATTTTATATACCTGTATTTTTTATAAGAATGGAATATATATAGGCTTAGTCTTGGTGGAATAGATCTTTTATGCTGTTATGCTTATCTGCTGAAACATGCACATAAATATGGTGAATAGAACGAGAGCTGCTGCAAGGAAAGTATGGAGAAACCCCTAGCAGATCTAGACAGGTGGTGCTGGGGAAGGAGGAGGGCTAGGGAAAATCCCATGGTGCACTTCAATGAGTTGAGCTGTTTCGGGATGTAAATAAATGGGTTACGTAGATAGAACAAACAGATCGATTGGCTGAAATGGTCAGCTTTAAGAAAACCAATCAGCTGCTCAATCAGCTCCTTATAGTCCGTGTCGCAATTGTCACAAAAGCATGTACAAGTATATTAAAATATTCAAAAGAATGCCAATAAATGTACTGTATATATGTATTTTTTATTTGTAAGTATATAGTTTGCGGAAATTACCACAATTTTTACATTTAGACACTCTCTTAAAGATATTTTTTCTAAACGCTAATAATTTCATAAAATTTAAATGTAATCTTTAGCAAAATGATCATGCATTTTTCACATTTGTGTATTATAACTTGATGCCTACATTCTTTTGTTGGATTTAATAAGTGCTTATTTACATTACAATAGTATAGTAAAACAACATGTTATCGACATTAACCTATTCTTTTTTTAGCACTTATCTGCCATACAATGAAAATAATTCTGATGAGATTTGCTAAAGATTACATTTAACAGTGTTATTAAATTGGTGTTTTTAAAGATTAACTTTAAGGGAGCGTTAGATGATGGCAAAAGAAACGATCATGCATAGATCTGATTAAATATCCAATAGTCACCAACACAGTAAATTAGATGATCTCTTACATGTATGTCGTCCGACAACTGATATGATACTGCGTATATTGTGCGTCCCTAATTCTCACAGCTCATGATGCATAGCCAGTTAAACAATGTGCAAAGTGCATCTTGTGTATCAAGCAATAAAAAAGTCCTATCAATTGATCATTGTGAGCGATTACAAATCTGACCCATGTTCTGGGATTCTTTCCCTGCACATCCTCTACCCCGAGGTTGAAGATTTTTGGTCCTCATCCAGCGAACATATTTCTTCCTGGATGTGAACCAAAGATCTCCATACCTTTCAGATGAGGTCCGATAGAGCACAATATGGCCCGAGAGCTACGACCCCCTGAGGGATATATATTCAGAGACGTCTGTGCATGAGCGCTCGCTGAGAGTGCTTTTATGAGCTGGGCGTGTGAACAGTTGATAGATGCCTCAGCGCTGGTCGCCTGTGAACTCCAGACCACGTCCAGATACACCAAGAGGAAGAGAGATGCAGGGCGTTTCACACTAGACAGTCCATTTGACGTCAGCGCTTTGTTTAGTTGGCGTAAATGTTTGTTTTCTGAACCACACCTGAGTCTGCTTAAGAACGAGTCAGGGTATGAGAGCATTCTGCCTTAAATCTACCCTATTAAAGTTGTATATAAATCAGTTGTTATAGTTGTTATAAATCAGCTTGTATTTGCTGTACCGGTAATTGTCTTCAGGTGAGCAGATATCCGATGCAATGAATACATGCAAGTGTTGTTTGAGTAAAGTTTTGGTAGTAAAATCAAATAGCCATTAGTCTTCTCTTCTTTTGTTGTTGGGGTTATTCTGTGATGCACATTACTTTGGAATTAGAGCCAAATAATATGTGAACTAAGATCAATGAAATGTGGTTTTAGGCCAAGCAATCAAAACGATCTTGTTTTTTAGGGTGTGTTCACACTTGGCATGTTTGGTTTGATTAAAACGAACCCTGGTGTGATCTGATTTCTCTGTTAGTTCGATTCATTTGAGTAAGTGTGAAAGCTGCGATCTGAACCCTGGTGCCACCAAACAAACGGACCAAGACGCTGAAAAGATGAGTCTCGGTCCACTTCCAAACAAACTCTGGTGCGGTTTGACTGAAATATGAACAACACGAACCAATGACATGTAAACAAACCAAAACGGGACCTGATGTCACAAGATGCGACCCTAAAAAGGACAGAATACTCAAGCACACCAGTTTTTGTTTCCGTCATAGTTGCGATGTTTCCCATCACAGTTCGGTACAGGAATCAGAACCGCGTCTCCTTGCAGAAGATCTTCATTTGTGTGTGTGACGGAGGGATTCCTGCTGCTGTTTTGAGTCCTTTACACATTTTATAAGCTCTTCATGAGTTCTCTGCTGGTAAAAATACCATCATATGTAGCTACGCACATACAACAAGCTCATTTAGTCCAGCGCTCAGCATTGTTTTGGATGTTCGGTAAGTTCTGTCGTGAAATATACGTAATATAATCCGACCAATCAGGTTGTGAACATATCCCTATGACCTTAGGTTCGGTATCTTTAGGTTCAGTGTTAAAATGCCGATGTGAACGCTAAGTGGACCAGGACTAAATGTTTTGGGGGTTTTTTGGTCCGGACCAAGCGAACCGAACTACAAGTGTGAACACACCCTTAGGGCCCTATCAACTAAGGGTGTGTTGATATCAACTTTGTTTAAATAGCAAATGCATTTGCACCCATTTGTGGACCCATGGGCGTGCTGGTCTGAAAACGAGATGTCTTCAGGCGCATTATTGGCGTGTTGCTATTTTGAAGCTACTGAAATAACGCGCACATAACTAACGCACTCTTTCAATAAATTTCTTTTATTTTTATTGAAAGAGCGTGTTAGTTATGTGCGCCTATAGGTGGATCCACAATGCGCGTACACTTTGTCCCATAGATGGTCTGCTTACGCTTTATCCTCGTGCATGAGTAGATCCATTTCCTCTCCGGAGAAGGGTTCAGTTTTTCTGCTTGCAAATTCCGTCATGTAAATAGCGAATCCGCCATGGCGCGAGTGCAACTGGCTTTTAAAGTATGAGTCTCTGATTGGTTTTTGCACATTACTCCCCAAAACACACCCATTACTCATTAAGAGAATAGAAACAACTCTTTTAGACCGTGCACCGGGTGCGCCGACCATTTTTCCCGTCGTTAAACTAGCAAAAGTGGATTCGGACTCACCCCAAGTGCACTAGCGAAGTGTGCTTTAGACCATGCGCTTAGATCATTAAAATAGGGCCCTTAAAGTCTAACATTACTGAGTCTTTTGTCCAGTTCAGTTTTCTAGAGTAGGTGTTGGCGATTGAGGTCAGAATGACCGAAGCTTGAGGAAATCATTGTTATTGGTGTGTGAATGTGTGTGGCGTGACTCCTCCTAAACTACAGCGAACGGAGATAAGATTCCATTCTGATGAAATCAAGAACTGCTCGCTTCCAAACTCCGATCTTCACCTCCACACCCAAACTCACTCTAGTCACACTTCAACCCATCTGATCAATACGCCAGCTTCAAAAACAAGGATTTCATCTTCACATTAGTGACATTAGTCAGTGATCATGTCTGACTTTATCAGGCTGTTTTTCCTGTTACAGTGTGTTTTAAGGTGTTTCATTGAGGAAATATCCTGTATAGTTAAAGTGTAGCGATACATCAGGTAATAGATGATATGTTCAGTGGATAAATACAAGTTAAGATCTCACCATAGAAAATAATTCTCCACTGTTCTACTCTTGAAGTCTTGTTTTTGTAACAAGCATAAGGCGGAGGTTTGGAATATTTTTTTTTTCTTTTTTATCTATCATGATGTACTAAAAGGCTTGTTCAAGTATTTCAACTGCAGTTTGCATGGTGCTCATAATTTTACTTAATACAGTAAATACCTGGAATGAACCGAAAGTTAAAGTGAATACACGGATGTCCAAAGTATATATATTCGTGGCGTGAATGGAGAAAAAGTTCCAGCTATCAATATTTTTGCTGTCCATATACATCATTTCAAAATAGAACATTTAAAAAAAATGTTATGACAGAAATTATATAGAAATTATATTTGTATCAATATTGCAATCATATAGACGTTATATTAAAATTATAGATATCATATCATTCAGAATCAGTACACTGTAAAGAATTCTTTACAATAAGTTGTAAATAAAACAAAGAATGTTGGAGTATGTTTTACAAGAAAAGAAGTCTTTCTATTTCATATTTTCACATTTAATTCAGTGTGTTACTTGTCATTTCTTTGTAATTATTTCAGAATGAAAATGGTTTAAGTAAATCCTACACCATTTTCCCCCCAGTGTTAATCTTTCTGTTTTACTCAAAACCTTGTCTTTTGAACTTTCTATGAAACTTTTGTTCTTTTGAGCTTTTTCTTTCCTTTAAACTTTCTTTTAAAACTGTTTATTCTGAAATTTTGTGTCCCTTTATTTCTTTTAAACTTTTTTAAATGACTTTTTTAAGTGCATTCCTAGAACATT
Source organism: Leuciscus idus (assembly GCA_021554675.1). NCBI lineage: Eukaryota > Metazoa > Chordata > Actinopteri > Cypriniformes > Leuciscidae > Leuciscus > Leuciscus idus. The sequence continues at coordinate 41,118,012 of CM038621.1, read as the reverse complement.
TCTTTCTGTCATTTTTCTTTCGAACTTTCAAACTGTCTTCCACTCTCAATCTCAACCTGTGGCCGTATGCATTTTTGTGTGAGTGTGTAAACGGAGTTTCTCCCTCCATCACGGCTGTTTCTCAGGGATCCCTGCTTTTTTCTCTTCTGTCCTCTGTTGTGAAGTGCCACTGGCAGTAGATCAGCATCACGGTTGTTATTCCACGTCATCATCTCGACAGACACCTGTACAAGACCTCGACTGATGTGTGTGATGTGAGAACTCGACCGTGGCATTTTGAGCTTTGGTTTGGGGGTCCCTTCTTTGCTCTGCAGCTCTTGCGATTGTCCACATGAGTTGTCCACAGTGTCGTTTTTTCATAAGTTCAGAGATATGCAGGCTGGATGTGTGTCGTTTGCATGAAAGCATTAGGTTACTGTACCCTGCTGAAAAGAATATATATAAAAGAGAGAGAGAGAGAGAGAGAGAATAGCCCACATTATCAGGAAAATAAATTGGTATTATAGATTTCAAATATATTTATGTAAATGCATTTTGAATATACTATAAATATTTGTCTATTTTTTATATATATTTTCAAAACATTTCATTCATTCATTCATTCATGCCTTCATTCATTATTATTTTTATTAATGACTCCATTCATGCATGCATTCATATATTCCTTCATTCATTTATGCATGCATTCATTCATTCATTCATGTGTTCATTCATGTCTTTATTCGCTCGTTCATTCATTCATTCATGCAATCATTCATTCATTCATTTATTCCTTCATTCATGCATTCATCCATTTATTCCTTCATTCATTCCTTCATTCATTCATTCATGCTTTCATTAATTCATATATTCATTCATGCTTTCATTAATTCATTTATTCATTCATTCATGCCTTTATTCGTTCATTAATTTATTCATTCAATCATGCATGCATTCATATATTCCTTCATTCATGCCTTCATTCAATTATGCCTTCATTCATTAATTTATTCATATATTCATTCATTGATGCCTTCATTTATTAATTCATTCCTTTATGCATTCATCATTTAAAAAAAAAAAATGACTTCATTCATATTCATTCATGCATGCATTCATATATTCCTTCATTCATGTATTTATCTATGCCTTTATTCATTCATTCATGCTTTCATTCATACTTTCATTCATTCATTCGCTCGTTCATTCATTCATTCAAATATTTGTTCATGCCTTCATTCATTCATGTCTTATATGTATTCATTCATTTATGCATTATTTCATTCATATATTCATTCATTCATTCATTCATGCATGCATCAATGTTTCCAACTTACAATTTTGAGTTCAGTGAACACGTAAATGGTTTCTACAACTTGACCTATATTTATCCCAGAAAGAACGTTTACTGGTAAACATTATAACTGTGTCGAACCACCATCTAGACCAGCACTAACCAGGATAAACCGGCCTGGAAATTCAAGCTAGACCCTTGGCTTTTGACCTTTCAAAGTTAATGTCTTAGTTGTGCAGAAACACACACTGCCTTTAGAAAAACTCTGCATCAAACGCAGTCCGACATCTTTTCCCATCATTTGAACTGTTTTGCCGCTCGTGATTATGGCAGCGTTGTTATAAAAGCATCATTATGATGTTAGAGTGATTTAGCCGTCTGTCAGAGGCAGATGTCATTGACCTCACAGACAAGCCCTGATCTGCCCGCTATCACACAAAGACATCTTTAAAGGACAGGAAGAGGAGTTTTCTTTTAGGTGTCAATCGTTCAGTCATCGGGGTTCACTGCAGACCGCTGTCGGACATTTGCTTTCAACACTCTCCATTCATCTCAACCCCCAGTCTATACAAACCTCTGCTTATCTCTTTATGTTAAAGCAGTTTATAAGCATTTTGCTTTATTCATACTTGCATTTAAAATGTAGCATTAAGTGTTAATTTTGAATTCTGGCTTAAAGCATGTGGCCTATTTTATGAATATGTCATGCTTTAGTTATTACGACACTAAAAATGAGTGTTATGTCTTATGCGTCTGTCTTTGTCTCCACAGTGTGTCCAGGGTCATCAGGCTAATAGAGACTCTCGTGTACTTTGGGTCAAAAATGACAACTTGCTCACTACTGGCTTTAACCAGGTAATTTTGAAGTTTTCTACATACTTAAATGAGTTTAAAAAATAAAGTTAAGTGTGTTTGATTTAGATTGTACTATTACTTCACTAATTTACTATGGCTTTTCTTGTCCAAAGTGTCAATAATAGAATGTAATGTGTAAATGCACCTGTGTTCGCAGGTGAGGCAACAGGAAGTGAGACTCTGGGACAGCAGGAAGTTGACCTCGTCTCTCAGCTCGCTGTCTTTGGCCACCTCCAATGCGTAAGTCAAAGCGCACAAGTCAAAGTTAGTGTGGCGGGATTTTAACTGCTTTTTTGTGGCTTGTGTGGGCAGAAATTGTGCAATCTGCAGGTGTATAAATGCGTCCGTTGGACAGAACAAAAGCCTTGTCTTTGAGAATATCAATGACTGCTTTTACATGCACATTTATTAAACCTTTATTCTGGAGAAATGTATGTACAGTATATAGTAATGTACGTAGTAATCATCACATTACTATATAAATATAATAAACTGAGGCATGCACGTTAAATACTGGTGATGCTTTTGCCATTTCTTACAGTGCATTGTTAGTAATTTAATCAATGAATTAATTCTCATGTAAAAGCACAATAAATGGCAAAATGTAGGCCTGTTATAATGCTTTCTCCCATCTGTACATTGATTCATGTTCATTTCTTGTAATATTTAATATTTAAAAGTTTGTTTGTTTATTTTTTTGTGGAAAATAATGATACTTTTAAACAGCAAGGATACATTAAATTGATTAAAAGTGACAGTAAGGACATTTATAATGTCAGTCAATGCTGTTCTTTTGAAATTTCTACGATGATAATAATCAGAAATGTTTCTTGAGCATCAAATCATCATATCAGAATGATTTCTGAAGGATCATGTGACACTGAAGACTGGAGTAATGATGCTGAAAAGTCAGCTTTGAACACAGGAATAAATTACATTTTACAATATATTACAATAGAAAATAGTTATTTAAATAGTCATATATTTCACTATATTACTGTTTTAACTGTAGTTTTGATCAAATAAATGCAGCCTTGGAAAATCTTACAGACTCCAAACTTTTTAACAGCAGTGCATGATGAATTCCCAATCATAATATGACCAAATATATAGTTAAAAAGTAATATAATTAGATACAATTTCTATAATTGAATTAGGAATATTCCTGTGCATGTGAAAGCGGTCATTGAAAGAGCTTGTTGGGGAAACAGAAGGCTTTCTCTCAGTGTCGTCTCAGAGCTGGAGTTTATTTGTTGAAGTGTGTCTGTACGCTGTGATTCTGATGGCCGAGGTCCAGTGGCGTGTTCACAGACGGAGCCTGTAGGAAAAGCGTGGTTTACTCGGGTCTGTTGTGGCGGCAGGTCCGCTCAGCCGTAGAGGTGTGCATGGAGCGAACGGAGTGATGATTTTCCATGCGCAGAGACACAGAGGTCATTCTCTAAGAGCGATGCTTTGTTTGTGTGGTTTACACAGTGAGTCCTTAAACACCCACCTCTCCTGGTCTGACCTTATTTCCTCCAGTCAGTCGGATAACGGCTTCTCTGTGTGGCTACAAAATCCCCCTCATAAAGAAACCCCTTATGGTATGCGCCATTGTAGGAGATTATAGAATCCATGAATATTTCACAGGATCACAGAAGACTGTTTCTACAGCCAGATTGTGTCGCTCATTATATTGAACTGGAAAATGTGAAATAATCGAGCTGTCGCCCATCTCGAAGCGGCTGCGATTCTTTTCTTGACTGGCTAGAGGTGGGATGAAGTATTTGCCATTGTTGTATTATTGGTTGACAGAGGAGAGCCAGATCATCTGGTGTCAAGCTGTCCGACATTCTTACATTTTCCACGTGTCAACACCTGCATCGAGAGCAGTTAACGCTTCGATTCACTCCTAAAAATAAAGGTTCCAGTGACCCTTTTTCCACCAAAATGGTGCCAATGAAGCTGGATGCTTAATACTGCACCGTTTCCACTGCAGAAAAGGTGGCTTGCTCACAGTAAAATCAGCAATTTACATTATTTATACTGTAGTTGGCTCCAGCCACTTTATTTTACCTGTCTGTTAAAGGTAAAATATTACTAACAAATATTATATATGTGACCCTGGATCACAAAACCAGTCACAAGTCGCACGGGTATATTTGTGGCAATAGCCAACAATACATTGTATGGGTCAAAATTATCAATTTTTCTTAAAAAAAAAATCATTAGGATATTAAGTAAAGATCATGTTCCATGAAGATATTTTGTAAATTTCATTCCGTAAATATATAAAACGTTTATTTTTGTGAGTGAATGCAGCACAAACGCGAACATAAATGGACAACTTTAAAGGTGATTTTCTCAATGTTTAGATTTTTTTGCACCCTCAGATTCCAGATGTTCAAATAGTCGTATCTCGAGCAAATATTGTCCTATCCTAACAAACCATACACCAATGGAAAGCTTATTTATTCAGTAAATTCTCAATAAATTCTCAATTTCAAAATTGTGACCCATGTGACTGGTTTTGTGGTCCAGAGTCACATATGTGAATTGATTCCTGTGAATTTTATATTATATTTTTATTATATTTTAGTTGTTTATTTTTTCAATTTTTTTCATTTTTTTTAATTTAAATTACATTTATTTTATAGTAACTACTGAGCATTATCAGTAAAATTTTACTAAGACATATTAGGCTATATATGTGAAATGATTGCTGTGAATTTTATATTATATTTTTATTATATTTTAGTTGTTTTGTCATTTTTTCTATTTATTTTATTTATTTTTATTATTTTACAATTTTTATTTTATTTTATTTTATAGTAAGTTCTGAGCATTGCATGAAACAACTCGTTGCTTGTTTTCAAAACTCATCATGCCTGTAAACTCCAGTCAGTTTATTTTTTCAAAGTAGTTCCAACATCCCTGTAATGTCTTTATTTAATTTCTTGGCCCATTTTCTAAAGTGAGCATTGGCATAATCCTTACGTCTCATAACTTTTTTGATGTGTATATTATGACTATTTGAGAGACACTTTTTTCATCCACTTATGTTTGGCTGAATTGACTCCAAATGATGGTGATTATAATGGATGGTCAGTTGTCTTTAAAATCTCATGGCCACCAGATGTGAGCGAGAGCCTTATTTTTACCTTTCCAAATGTCTTTCCCTGTTTGCGTTTTCCCTCTCGTCCACCATCTATTCCTTTTCCCGTCTTTCAGCTGTACTGTTTCAGTGTCCATTTAAAAACTCGCCTGCTGTTTCATAATCTGTTCTTTTCTGTTCATATCAGAGTGGATAGAGTGAAAGCTGATCCTGCATCAGCACTTTTACTCTTTATTTCCCTGGTTTTATTCTTTAGGACCGGCGGCACAGAGCCGAGTTTCTCTGCGGTTAATTGCTCGACTGGTTGCGATCCAGGACAAACTGGAATCAAGAAGTAAATTGGGGGGAAAATGCAATCACCACTTCCCCTCGCTAGCAAAAAAACAGGAGATCAGCTGTTGTCTGGTATCTAAAAATGTGTAGCGTAACGAGCCAAGAGAGATAATGCTAGTGCTCTTTACTTCTTCCGTTCAGATCGTAATCTTGGTCTCTGGCACTGCCCGCGACACAAACTGATGTCTCACCGCATTACCGTTGCAATACCAGCCAGATAATCACCTTATTATTGAGACTGCGTATGGGTGAAAACTAGAGTTTTACTGGAGTAATGATCCCTACACTATCTTTAACAGTCCTGTTTGCTATATCTTACTTGTTGATAAAGCAATAGGACTGGGATTTATACTGTAATGTAATAATGAGTCAGTTGAGGTAGGGTCATGCTGCTAAACCTCTTTACGTTCATAAATGAACATGGCTACAAGTAACGGCCCTGCTGTGGCTCTTAGTCCTTAAGAGGCATTACCCTTTAGTTTGCTTTGTTTATTAACGATTTTATGGTTCATGTCTGTTTCGTGTTGTGATTTACTTTGCAGCCAAACATTGTGGCACGCTTGATCTTTTGTTATGAGCTGTTTCTCGGAAACGGATGGAAAGTAGGCGGATTAAGTATGTAATGTTTGTAATTCTGCAATAGTTTGGAACTGGATGAATTGGAGTTTGCACAAAGAGTCAAAACAAAGCCCTGGATCAAAAAATTTGACCCTAAAAAGGTATTAAAAAAAACCTTCTTCTTTTTTTTGGACAAGGTACCATGTTATTTTTAAGGTTTTTAAACATATTTTTGGACAAGTAGCATGTTTTTTGAAGTACCTTGGAGTACTTCACAAATACCATGGTACATGAATATGAATCTCGTCTAGTACCATGATACACACACACACACACACACACACACACACACACACACACACACACACACACACACACACACACACACACACACACACACACAGCTGAAGTTGGACTTGTGGGTTAATGGATGGGTGGTTTAATTGGAATGGAGGATAACAGTCATCATGATTGTTTTCCATATTGAACTGATTTTAATCTCAATTGGAGCTTGTTGCGTTCTACACCCTTCACCCCCACCCCCGTCCACTCCCTCACCTCATAAACATAATTATAATGACTTTAATTGGACCTTCTGGCCCGGGTGCAATCAGCAAACTTTATAATTTCACTCAATTGCAACCAGCTTTTTGAGTAAACATTGGCAGCGTAGTTCACAATCCCATTTGGGCTCTGTGGAGAGAGACTTCCTCTAGGACATAAACTCAGGGAGGACTTTTGTGGACAGGCAGTTGATAATCAAAGTGCTGTTTTATGGCTGTTTGTTCCTAATAGTTGGTCTTGCTACGGGGAATGTTGGTCTGAAATGAAGGTCTTCTATGTTGCTCAGAAACCATAAACTCAGCAGGAGGCTTGAGTTTCACTTGCTAATTGTACACAGTTGTTGGAAATATCCACAAATATATGCGTCCATGCGTACTCCTTTTGCACGTATCTTTGTCCAACTGTGAAGCATTTGAGATGTTTAAGTGTTCCTCACCAAACTCCTGTAGCTTCTCAATTGAGGACGTGTTGAAAGCGGATGAGAACACCATCTCCTGGATCTCCACGGGTCTTTTGTGATGAGTTTTGTTGAGTTACCGCTTTTTGGCCCTGTTTACAGCTGGTATTAAGGTGTGTTTTAGTCGATCGGGTCAGAAGTACACGAGGGAGACATATTCCCGTTTACACCTGGTGTTTTTATCCGTCTCTTGTGTCCACTTTAAACCACTTCTGTCCTGATTTATTCGAGGGGAGGGTCTATGGGCGGGTAAATGTATGTTTTTTTCCCCCAGATCTTTCGATCTAATGGATGAGATAAACTTGCGCAATTTACATATGAACGCGATTCGAAGACTATGGAAAAACATACGGAGAACAGCAGCTTTCTTTTCTGCTCTGAAAGCCACAAGACCAGCCGAACACTGTGAGTGCGTGTTAGAAATCAGGAATGGTGAGAGAACATTGTGATTGGTGCATTTTTCATCTTCAAACCAAACTTGGGTCTTCACCTGTCAAAGTTTAAATCTTGGGAAGTCTGGCGCTTCCCATAATGTTTACGCATTAAGTCAGTAGTCGGAGAGTAGGCGGTCTTTTGTGGCTGTTCGAACACATTCGACCACATGAGCGTTTACACTACGAAACATCCGGTCGAATGTGTTTTCGACTACAACTGGAAGTGGTCGAAAGTGGACAAGCTCAAAACGTTTTAGACCCTGTTTACACCTGTATTTAGCGTCGTCCACTTATGATCCGATCGACCAAAATGCATCTTAATACCAGGTGTGACAATCCCAATTGGGCTCTCTGTAGACTTACGTCCTCTAGGACACAAACTTGTGGCGGACAATCACACCCGGACAGGCAATTGATAAGGCTATTGAGTTTAGTGGCTGTTTGTTCCTTATACTTGGTCTTGACATGGGGAATGTTGGTCTGAAATGAAGGTCTGCTGCGAATGTAGCTCAAAAACCATAAGCTCAGCAGCAGGCTTGAGTTTCGCTAGCTAACTGTCCACAGTTGCGGCAAATATGCAGGGTATGCATCCATTCATACTCTTAACATGCAATCGCATGAATCAGTGTCCCAACTGTGTAGCATTTGAGATGTATGTGCTTTTTATTCAATACAGGCCTCTAGAGAACCGGTAGCCTGTTGCTTCTTCTCAACCGAGGACGTGTTGTAGCTGTTGAAAGCGAGCGAGAATACCAACTCCTGATCTCCACAGGTCTTTCGTGTTGAGTTTTAAGCGTGTTTAACAGGGTCTCAGGGGTTTGGGTGGGGTTTGTTTACTTTTACTTGCCCATTCGCTCTGCTCCGGCCCCGGCACGCTCAGGCATCTGCTGTAATCGATCCAAACGCACTTTAATCAGCAGGATTGAGGGGCCTCACTAATAAACGCTCTGTTGCGTAGATGACCCCCCCCTTCCCACTTCCCAAATCAAACCCAGATGAAACTGCAAGGCCTGGATTACCGGCAGCTGTACTCTGAGTACCAGCGCTCCAAAAAAGAGGGGGAACGTTGTGTTTACGTTTGCCGTGTGTTGGGCCGACCATACAGTAGTTTCATTTTCCTCCCTCGGTGCTCTTTTCTGCTGTCAGTTCATTTTCTTTTGAGCTGCTTTGCGTAGATCGAGCCAGAGCGGGCGGGTGAACGGATGAGTTTTTCGGGTGCTGCGGTCGCGCTCGGATCTGGTCATGGAGGTCACGTCGGGATTCAGATCCCAGGTGTTGAGGTGAAGCGGCCACAATTTGGAGGCCGACTGGTGGGTCAGTAGAATCTGTTAGTCATTTTGAGGCTTTTAGTTTGGAGGCTTAAAGACTTTGACAGCAATTGGGGGGTGATGGGGAGCAGTTTTTTGTTGGAGACATGGTCTGAAAAGGTTTATGGTGCTGAGGTGGAAAAAGTGGGGCCGCCAAAATGTGGTACAGTACCACGGTTCTATCTTTTCTCCAGAGCTTGTGTAAGCTGTCAAAAACTCACTTGTTTTCCCCCTCATCTGTGCTTTTTTTTATCTCATGACCTCCAGTCCACAGTCCAACTCAAACGCAATGGGATTCCAATTAAAGGGCGCATGCCGAGGAGTATTAAAGATCTCTTGGGCCTTTCTGAAAGATGAATGTGGAAATATTTGACAGCTGGCGGTTAAAATCCCCCATAAATCCCCGGTGTCTTTGTATCCGTCCCGCAGGTATTTTCAGAGTGTCTGTGGAATAAGTCCCTTTCTGTGCCTTTGAAAAAGAATAACAAAAAGTAAAAGGAGATGAAAACACTCCCTTTTCCACCTTTTTTTTCTTGCAAATATGGTTTTAATTAGGAATTTTGTCCTCCTTCCATCCATTGAGCTGTTGTTATTCTTATGTGGCTTTTTAAACTGTCCTGATGCTGGTTTGTTGGGTGGGAATTGTTTCGTATTGTTCCTTCTGTGTTTTGGCTGTGTGTTAGACTGATTACAGTATAAGCTTTCTCATTTGTAGTAGCGTGTTTGAAGAGTCTAAGGCCGTGTGTCCACCAAAGCGTTTTTTCACGCGGCTGGCGTATTTTTTCAGTTGTTTTCAATGGGAACACCGCGTTTTTAAAACGCCATGAGCGTAACGAGGCGCTGAGCGTATTTTTTTTTCACGCTGAAGCGCTGAGCGTTCAGCGTTTTTTACAGGTCGCAGAGAGTTGAAGAATGTTCAACTTTGGGTAAAACTCAGCGCTCATCACTGTCACTTTTTACCCAGCCGTCCTATCACAGTGGAGGAGGGGCGGGACTAATACCACACCGACCAACCACCACATTCTGCTTGTACAACGTCAACAGATGACAACAACAAGCATAATAACGGAACAAAATAATTTAAAACAAGAGCCAGAGAAAATACGTTACATTGTATCGACATTTGAATATAGAATCAACACAAAATATGTGTGAAATGAGATACTAGAAACACTCTCGGATATTCTGTATCATAACAAGCAAAGTGGCTCAACTGAAAAAAACGCAACGCTGCCAAAACGCTCTCAAGCGCCCATAGCTAGGCATTTTCAGTAGAGTGGAGGACACACGGCCTAACAATGTAAATGTATAAGAGTATCTCCCCGTTGCCCCATATACAGCCGTTAATGACCATGTGTTGAATACATCTTTTCATGATAACATTCAACCATTTAAATATTTATAAATTGTGATGTTGTGCTTTATTTTGGAAATGAATCAAATCAATATTTCTTTTTTTTTTTTTTTACATTGTTTTACTAAACTAATATATTTTACTAATTTTTTTTTATATTATGGTTTAATTTAGTCAAATAAAAAAAATGGTTTGAAAAAAGGTTTTTTAAATAGAAAACTTGAAAATATCTGACTTTTAATATTTTGGATTTATTATAGAAAATAATCTAAAATATAAAAAAAATTTAATATAATTTTATATGTTTTTATGTGATTATAGAACTTGGAAATGTGAACTTGGAAATATCCCAGTTTTATTTTGGGTAGGAATCAGATACAATTAATAATAATTATTATTATTAATATGAACATCATCATCATCATCATCATTATTATATATTATCATTATCTCATTTATTATCATTATCATCGTTATATTATTTGTGTATATTATTATTATTATTATTATTATAAATATCTGAAAATATTAATATTGGTTTTATTCTGTGTATTTCATGTACTTTGGCACTCCATGGTACAGTGACGGAATCAAATGTTATTTTTAAATGTTATGTAGATATACGATGGTATAAACTGAACTACAGTATTCCTGTCGCTCAAACAGCGGAGCTAGCATTGCTCTGTCCCCACTATATATCCCTCTGTTCCTTTGTACTGTATGTCTTTTTCCAAAGTGTCTGTGGGTTGGAACTTGGTTATGAATGGATTGTAGCTGTGTGTTGAACGACCGTCCTCCACACACGGACACCAGGACTAGTGTGTTTCACATTAGTGAATGGTTTCCTGCGCTGCCTGGACTACAGTGGCCAATAACTGCTGCCAACTCCGAATGGCACACACGCACACACACACACACACACACACACACACACACACACACACACACACACACACACACACACACACACACATACACACACACACACCACTAACTTCTATTAATATAGGCCTAAGTAAATTTTATAAAATTTGGAAAGTTTGCAACATGGAAAAATGAAGCAAGATAATTTAATCAGTTGAAATGATTTGAATGTAACTTAGCATTTCAAACTATTCAAGAGCTGAAAGTAAGTTTTTTAAAATTCAATGGCGTTAGACCTAATATTTTTTGTCATTTGCGAAAGTATATATATATATATATTTTTTTTATGCGTGTGTATTTATATAAATAAATTACTATTGTTAAATAATGAATTAACATGACAGGCTAAATAGGCTAAAAATTCTACTTTTTATTTATTTATTGTGTACAAATCATGTTTATCCTTCCTGCTGTGATCTTAGTTTTATTTTATTTTACCCTCTGTTGTTTTTTCATTGTTTTTGACGATGAAACCATGTAAAATGTTCTTTTTAACTAGCTTTTTATTACATTTATTTGACTAGTTTTGTTTAGGTGTCACCTGAATGAGTTTGATTGGATGAACACCAACAAGAAAAGACTATGTGACATCTTTTTAAAGCCTATTCATTTAGCTGTCTATAACTATGCATATGGTTAGTTGCTTTTTATTTATAGTTGCATTTTATTATTTGCATTAAACATCGTTTTACCCTACCGTCCACGTCAGAACACACCAGCAACCCATTTTGTGTTCGTGACGGAGCTAATGATGTGGATTTGCTCTCTAATAGATCGTCAAACCTGATGCCATGAAATTGTCCAGCTACTTTTTCATTTTCATCTGTTATTTGTCTCCGTAACGTCAAACACAATCACATGCAGCTGCCCGTTTTGCTGACTGTAGTTTTCCAGCTTTCTGTCTTTTTCTTTTTCTTCTTTCTGTGTCCTTAGCCGTTACCAGCATTCACTGGATGTCGTTCAGCAGATGTTTATTAGCAAACAAGTTGTGTTTAGCTCCCGACAAGAGGGCAAAACGTGTGGCGCGGCTGTGATGTGACAGGGTTTATTTGTCCGTAGAATAACAGGAACGCATTAGTGTCAATAGAACAGCCGCTCAATTACTCGAGCGACTTGATGGACGTTTATCCCGGGCGTTTGTGGACACACCTGCCCATCATGCTCTGTTTCCACTGGTCATGAGATCAGACATGAGCAACACACTGTGCTTGTCTTTTAGAACTTTACCTTGGCGGATTTCAGATGGCTTGAACTTTCATATGGAACAATACAGCCATGCGGTGGTTATATATATTCAGCTCCTCATGCGTAATGGCCGTAAGTCAATCACCTGCTTGCTGTCGAGGGCGAGCGGAAGGAGTTGAGACTTTAATGAGATTCCCAACTTCATCCAAGTGGGACGTGGGTGGGAAACGAAAGAATTTCCTCATGGTGAGAGCCAAAGAATGAAAAGAAAAGGTGGAGAGGCGCTTTTAAAAGAACAACATTCATGAAGAGTTTTCCTCTCTGTTTTGTTCGTTATACTAAAATGGAGATTGAAGGGCTTCAACTTGACGTTAGCTTTCAGAAAAATCAGTCAGTTAGCTGGTTTGTGCTGGTTATATGTGTGGTTGAGGATCTTAGTGTCAGGAGCACTAGAATGTGAATGTTAATGTGTTTTGCATTTTGACTTAGGTTTTTTTGATGGGATTTTATGTGGCTGGTTTAAATTTGAGCTGCCATGTGCTGATAATGTTGAAAGACAGTTTTCATCAGCCCGACTATAAAATAGATGTATGGGAATATACACACACACACACTGTTCTGCTCAAAGACTAGCACAAATCACAGCGTAACATCCACATTGGAGCATGATTATAGTTGTTACTCCTGTTTTATTACCTACTGTCTTGCTGCTGTGTGTGTGTGTGCGTGTGCGTGTGCGTGTGTGTGTGTGTGTGTGTGTGTGTGTGTGCCTAGCACGCTTCACTACTGCTGTGTACTCATGAACTCTTTACACACGCTCAGACAGAAACTCTGGAGCTTTAACTCTTCTGCACATCTTTGTTCAGGACCTATAGAAATCAGCAGACAGAAGACGTGCGTGTTTTGTTCAAAGTCCATCAAGCGCCCACTATGTCTGATCTTTGTCCTCGCTCCTGTTCAGTGACGTTCCAGTTTCCATCATGCTTTGGGTTTGTCCAAGCAAATTATGTCTCTTCTTATATCTTTACTATATTTGAATTTATTCTCCAAACCAGGTTGTTATAGTTTTACTTTTTTTTGTTTTTTGTGTGTGTGGTTAAAATCAAGGTTTTAATATTGTCTATTTGATGTTTTTATTACGCTTTAAGACAAACCATGTGTAAATTCATAAGTCAACACCATTGCTGAGTATTTTCTCCTTAAAACTGCAGTGAACCAAAGACAGTCTCAAAAACACGGTTTGAAATCGCTGGTGTTTCTGATGTCACAAACTACCTTGTAACCAATCAGATCAATGTGTGATGGTCAACGAGTGGATCTCTGAGCTGGAGTGAGTGAGTGGAGGCGGGGCTCATTTGCATATTTATAGAACCACGTATACTAAATGAGGCGAGACTGTAGAGTTACATTCAAGCTATTTTAAGGCATTTTTTTTTCAAACTATGGAAAAAAAACGTTTGACTATGTAATTTTGGTGATTTAAAGATGAGTTTAAGGGATAAGATTATTGACTACAGTGGGGACTTTAAGTTTTTTATTTTTTTTATTAATAAATAATAACTATTAATAATATTTATTACATTTAGTTTAGTTTTCAGTCATTGTTACTGTAGATTTAGTTTCCTTCAATGTTTTTTTTTCATTATTATTATTATTATTATTTCTAGTTTAATTTTATAATTTAAAATATATATATATTTAATGGCTGCCGAAGTTAACTACACTAACTAGTAAAACATTTTTTGTTTAACGCCTTTGATTTGTTTTGTGCACAGTCTCGTCTAATTTCTATCTAGTGACATTTTTGTTTAATGCTATATATATAATTAAATAAGATTACAATAAAAATAGATTTTTTTATTATTAGTAGTATAATGAAAATGTACTTTATTTTGTATTTTTGTACCATGAATGTTACATTACGTTTTTGTTAAGGATGATAACATTTGTCGGGCTGGACCTTCTGAAGTTTTTTTTACATTAAAGTTTCACGGCTTGATCTGTCCCTTATTCTTCGTCTTCCATGAGAAGTGTTTTGCTGAGACGGCGACCGTTTCGCTCTGTCGCTCCTTTAGCTCAGTTATGAATGTCTGTCTTGTGTTGCTACGTCTTTTTGTACTTTCCCCTGTATATAACACTCTTCTTGTGTGCTAGCAGGCGGTGAGACCACACTGTCCCGAAGCCCACCGGAGAAAAACTGCCCCTCGATTTAAGCGAGATGGAAAAGAGTTTAAAAAAGAAAGGCTTCTTTTTAAAGCAGAAAAACCCCTGTCATAGAGTGCGCACGCATGCACAAACATGACACTTATCTCAACCCGTACTTTTGCAAAACCACCTTACTGGAAGCGACCCCGAATAAACACACACCTATCCATGTGAGCTAGGACGGGAAATGAAAAAACCTGGCTGCAGGAGCTCCAGTGTTGACCTTCCCCGTGGTTCATTTTAAATTACATCTCTTCAGAGGTAAAAATGTTGTGGTGAGGATCTGACTTTCCCTCATGCTTCTCTCTCTCTCTCTCTCTCTCTCTCAGGAGATGGATTTAGAAGCTGTTGTGGTCGGGGGGCATTAGGGCTGATCTGCATTTTCCACAGGGGAGTGTTTTGGCGTCTCCCTCTCGGCCCGTGGCGTCAGGCTCGAGGTGGACGCTGGTATTTGTGCAGTGCGGTGCCACACATTTGCCTCACTCCTTTTGGCGGACTTATTACAGATTAGAACAGCCCATCTGAACCACACACTCGTGAGCCAGGCCGTGCCGTGGGCTGGTGGAGTGCGGCCTTGAGTATGCTTACAAAACCCCTGTTGAAACTGGATGGAACTGGCCATTTTGTGCCCTTTTGCCTTGTTTCGAGATGGAGATAGTCGAGAGAGGACTGTTCAGTGTGAGCTAGCAGCGAGGCCACACTCTTTTGCATTAGTCCTCCTTAAAACAAGATACATTTATTTGAAGAAGTAACACTGCATGCGATATCAAGGCTTATTTTCGTACGAGTGCATTTTGTCACTGCACTGGCAGATTGTTTTTCACTTTTTTTTATTTTAACTTGTTCATATCGGTGCATTAAGACCAAACTACTCCTGCATTCAAATAAATTCTCTAAAAACAAGTCTTAATATCTTATGTAATGTGTGTGTGTGTGTGTGTGTGTGTGTGTGTGTGTGTGTGTGTGTGTGTGCGTGTGTGTGTATATATATATATATATATATATATATATATATATATATATATATATAGACTATAAATATATATACAGTATATACACACATACACACACACACACACACACACACACACACACACACACACACACACACACACACACACACACACACACACACACACACACACACACACACACAACGTATCCATTAACATGTCCCTATAAAACCTCGTCGCAATGAATGCACTATAGCTGTGCGCTATTCGACTTCTTATCCAACCTCCCCAGCACCACCTGCCTAGATCTGTATATTCATATACAGTTTTCAGTTTTCATTCATTTCATTCTAAACCAGTTTGTTTTTCCATAGAACACAAAAGCAGACATTTTGAAAAATCAAATTACTCTTTTTCTATAAAAGGGCAGCTCATTCAACATTGACTATAGCTGTCAAGCTCCCAAAAACATAATATAAGTAGTCCATATGTCTCATGTGCTAGATTCAGAAGGATACGATTGCTCTTTGTGTGAAGAGACTCAATTGTAAATCATTGTTCACTGACAATCTTCCTAAGGTCACCGTGATTTTGCCAAGTAAGACATGTTCCTGGATCAACATATTTTGTTGATCCTGGAATAACATTCCTGTCCCAAAATTTAGTCCTTACCCTATCCCTGCCCCTATACCTAACACTACCCATAAGTTTTCCCTAAAATCAGAGGAAAATGATAGGTGATTTACACTGATGTTGAAGCACCTCACACTGGTTCTAAGCCTAAACTTGACATAAACTGTAAACTTGTCCCTCAAATCTGATTGGTTGATTGGAAAGTTGTTCCAGGATCAACAAAGATGTTGATCCAGGAACATGTGGTACTTGGTGAAATCACGTTCACCATCTTGCTAAACTGTCATATGTCATTCACAATTGTGTACTTTACAGATTAAAAATGACCAGGTTTGATGCAATCGACACCTGAACTGAATCGGTTTTCTCTTGTGTTGCAAGCAAAAACGATGTGTTAGTTCGAATTTTGCAATATCAGAAGTGAAATCGACCCGAATCTCAGTCTGTTCTTCCCACAAAGCTATCATATGACTTCAGAAGACTTAAAATACATTGTTGTGTGGGAATAAAAGGAGTGAAGATTCTTACTTTTGTGTTTCATGGAAAAAATAACTACATTACAGGGTTTGAAAAGACATGACGAGGGTGAATAAATCTTCCATTTTCCGCTTTAAGTCAAACAAGCTTATACTTACAGATTTAAAAACAGGGTTTCTGTATTTCTACATGATTTTTAGCGTTTGTTTCCTCCTTTTCCCCATCAATGTCATCCTTGTGCTCAGGTCTGATGGCTCTACTTGTTTAAACAGCTTCTTAATTGGCCTGACAACATCTCATAAAGGTCATGTGCTTCCTGAGCTGCCATTCAAGCTCTCAGTGTGAATCAGACTTAGAGAGCATGTCAATGTCCAGACTCTTCCTGCAATTAAAGTCAAGCACATGCGCCTCTCTGAATTACCGCCTGCTCCGTGTGACTGGATGTTGAGCGTCTGTTTGTTGTATGGAGCTGACGTCCCGTTTCTGAAGTGGTCGTATGGCGCTTGCTGGGGTCACGACGATCAGAGGTCACGTCTCCTCCTGGATCACGCTATAAGACGCTCTTTATGAGGAGCGCAGCGTGGGAGGGCCGATGCGTTTGTTGAGTTTGGGATTTAACTAGATTTGATGTTACGGCCCACCCAAGGATGTGTTATCGGAGTTTGTTCTGCTTTATTTCGCTCAAAATGATTGAATCTTAGAAGATCCCTTTAACTGTTGTGTGCATTTTAAATATATATCACGTGTGCTCATGGTAACCCACAACTCACATGAGGTATGTGTAAGAAAAGTCCTTATGATCTAATAACTAATATGATAAACAATATTGTTAATCGATACAGTTTTGTCTATTTTTAAACTTCCTAACTAAGTGTAATTGTGTGCTTCAAAAGAAATATGAACAAAGCAGTTATTTTTAGTGAATTAAAACACCCTATGAATCTTTAGTGACTTTTCAGGCATGAATTACATCTAATATTTGCAATGTTGGGGGTAACGCATTACAAGTAGCGTAAGTAATCAGATTACTTTTTTTGTAAAGTAATGAGTAAAGTAACGCATTACTTTTAAATTTACAAGAAAATAGCTGAGTTAATTTATCAAATAAGTAACGCACATTACTTTGTTTTCCCATTTATAGACTGAAGGAAGCCCAGCCCAGGTGAGAAAAAGTAATGCAAAAGAAACTTAACGCATTTCTTTCTATAAAAAAGTTACTAAGTAATGCACTTAGTTACTTTTTTTGGGAGTAATGCAATATTGTAATGCGGTAACTTTCCCCAACAATACCATTGATTATATTTTAAATGAAAACATACTAAAGAAATTAATAATGTTGTAATATGTTTCATTGATTTTTATAAAATACTATATTAGTGGAGTAATGTCGGGAATAGTGAATGAGTGTATAGGGGGGGATTTTGAACACAGCCTGTATGTTTTTGATTTACTAAAATGAACCATTTCATTGGAGTCATTTGTTTGGGAATCAGACTACACTGGTCCCACTGTATATTTTGATTCACTAAAAAGAATCAGCTCAATTGAGTCATTTATTCGGAAATTAGACTCACATTCACACTGTATGTTTTTGTTTCACTAAAAAGAACCAGTTCATAAGAGTCATTCATTCTGGAATCGGTCTACACTGGTCACTCTGCAAGTTTTTGATTCACTAAAGAGAGGCATTTCATAAAAGTAATTCATTTCGGAATCAAACTAATCTGATTGTGGTCTATTTATGATTCACTGAAATAATCTGTCTCATAAGAATCGTTAGTTCGAGAATTGGTTGTGCTTTCTTTTCACATTGTAGATTCAGCAGTCATTTGGTTCTAGTTTATATACATACATACAAGAATGAAAGCAGTTCTGAATAACCAGTTCTTGGTTCTCAACCCTAATGATTTCGCATTCTCCAGGCGTTTTTGTATTTCCAAGTTGGACACTCAAAGAAAAGAAACCTAAAGGTGAACACAGTAGGAAGATGAAGAACAGACCCATTATAATTCCCCGTAGGGTGAGTCCCGTCTTAGACGGAGGTGACCAAAGACGTGTTTGTGTGGTCCAAGACAGCTGCTTCTGAATCCCGCTCATCTTTGTCAGTGAGGGACAGTAAAGTATGAACACACACATCATCTCTGTGCTTACAGCTGAGATATTGTTCTTTCATGAGCAGAAGCGAAGACTGCAGGCTGTGTTTTTGGGCCGTGCTCCTACTGTCACGCTCTGAGCCCCTCTGAGCCTTACCACTTTATGAGGCCTGTGTTTACACTTTCACAAAGTGTGTGTGTGTGTTCTCCAAGTCACCCGCAGTGCAAAAATGTGTGTCCTCGGGCTTCTTGTTGTAATTCAAGGTAGGCAGTGGCGTTGAGTTCACATCCTCTTGCCCCTCACAGCATTTCTTTTGTCTATTAATTTTTCACTACAAGACTAGAACGTTTGTTAATGAACTTGCCATGCGAAAAAAATGTAAGGTCACATTGTACACTAGCAAAGACCGGCCTGTTCGCGTAACAACTGACAAAAACTGTTGAACAGAGTGTTTCGGAGGTTTATTTGATACATGTACTGCAATATGATGTACATTTAACGGGAGCATCAAACAACAAGGTTCAGTTTGTTAACTTTAGTTAATGCATTGACATTAAAATAAGTCTTTTTATAAATGTAGATTTTAGTTTTAGTTTAGCCTTGGCAAATGGCTTAAATAAAATAAGTTTAAAGTCCCCCTGTGGTGAAAATCAAGCTCAAGCAGTTTCTGGTTGAAACATATGGCTGAATTAAACCAATATTTTCACTTGCCATTGTGTAGTGTTTACTACAGTAAAGACCGAATGGATCAGGTTTTTGCATATTCATAGATAAACATATACTAAATGAAGCAAGGCTGTAGCGTTACATTCAAACTATTGTAAGGCATGAAGAAATTATTTTCACAGGATTTTTTTTAATGTCATTTTGATAATCAAAGATGAGTTTAAGGGATAACATTATTGACTGCGGGGGGACTTTACGTTTTTTATATTTAATTTCAGTTATCGGTTATTTTATGGATATTTAACTTGTTTTTTATGATTTTAGTTTTACTTTTAGTTAACTATATAATAACCCTGCATTGGACTACAACAAAATGGGTTTGTTGTTCAGTGGTCTTTAACAGCCCTGAGGCGAAGCTAGTGATAATTAACTTATGTTTAAATTTCTCGTCTGCCAAGCACACATTCCTCGCCCAGAACCGAAGCTGGCCAGAAGACGTCCGTGAATCTGTTCTCGGCACAGCCGGCTCTGCTGATGTAGGTCCAGGTCATTAGGTTGCGAGACGTTATAAACATTGACTAATGGGGTTGTGTCATTTGTTTTTGGTTCAACTTCATGAGCTCACGCTTGCTTCATCTTGCCTGGTGCTGATTTGCATTTAAACCTCTGAAAACCTGTGAGATAATGCTGATGCAGATGTGTGAAAAATGAAACGCTTGTATTTCCTTGCTTGTCTTTATTCTAGAGCACGTTCTGCTGGTTGACGGAGCATCTAAGGATCTCCATTTTGGGCCAAACACAGAACCAAATTGAGAACGAATGTCTGATAACGAAAGCCAGGCTTGTAGAATGATCCGGCATTCCCACGCTAACCCTAACACACTTTTACACACGCTGCGGTCCTCCAGGTGAGCTCTTATATGAGTCGGGTGTTGTGTTGGAAAGTTGATGCTTTGGATTTCAGAGATGGACTACGCCTCGAGTTGGCAGCAGTGCTGAGCTTTATTACGTGTGGGCCGTTAATGGTTTTATTCCTTGAGTCATTCCGCCCTTTTCCAGCAGTGTTTCTCTGTATCCTGACAACAAACACCAGCAAATCGCTCTCAAAGCATCCTTTATTATTGTGTGTGGAAGATGTTGGACAGGCATTAGTGATTGAGAGCAGGTGTCTAGCTAGCAGACTAGCAGGATGATTATCTATCTATCCATCCATCCATCCAATTATTATTTATGTATATTATTATTATTGATTTAATTTATTAATAATGTTACTTCATATAAATTCATATAAATTCAATTCATATAAATTGTTATATATCTATTAACATTTACATTGATTTATTCATTTAATATGTATATTAACTTTTATTTAGTATTGTCTATATTATTATTATTATTGAATTTATTTAATAATGTTTATACGACAAACATTTTTTCATTCATATTACATAAACGAATTACATATAATAGATATTTTACATATATATACACCCATGCATTTAATTAATTCATTAACAGTTATTTATTTATTTAATATAGAAATTATTTTAATTGATCATTATTTTTTCTGTATTATTATTGATTTAATTTGTTAATTTACATTTGTTCATAATAATACAGCAACTAATCATTTATACAACTTGAAATGTTTTAAATGAATTAGTATATTAATAAACAAACAATAACCGATATTAGTAAGTGCTGTAAATGTATTGTTCATTGTTAGTTCATGATACCTAAGGCTTTAACTAATGCTAACTTTATTGTAAAGTGTTACCAATTTAATTACGTTTTAATTTAAAGCAAATAATGATCAAATTAAATAAAGCCATAAAACACTAAATATATATTCATCAACATGCAGTGAAACGAATGTTGTTAGGTGAACTGGGTCAATGATTTCTTTATTTGATGCATACAGTTCTCGGCTAAAACTCTTCATCCTCCCGAATGTGGAGAAAATGTGGACATGCTCTTAATTCAGAGGCTCATTCTGTAAACCTTTGTCTACTAATTGGACATCCGACCAATCCCATCTCCAGCATTCATCACCCCGTTTCTACAAAATGCTGATGTTTGAGCAAAAGTATCCCAGCTTGTTATCTGTCATTTCTTCATCCCTCACCATTGTTCAGTTAAATCCCCCTCCATCCTTCTCTTTCACTCTACTTACATTTGCGGTCCATAATATCCACATGCCTCATGCAGAGCTCTGTGTTCACTACATTCTTCTGTCATTATTCTTTAATTTTCTCTATTTTTCTTCATCATTCCAGTCTTCCCAATCCCAGTCTTCTCTATCTCCAATGCTAGTGTCAGCATTCTTGTGGTCCGTGGCCCCGGGGCTGGATTCAAACCCTGTGAGAGGCCAATCCAGACGGCTCATGCGCCTTTCAGATACTCAATAATCTATGTAGCAACCACTAGGCTATATATATGAGGGAAAATATGTCTTTATTTGAAAGATGTTTTGATTTTGATATCTTTAAAACAACTTGAACTGCTGATGAACTGGCTTGTGTGGTTTTGCTGCAGAAAATCTGATAAGACCAAAGACAATCTCCCCAATGACTCTCCACCACTTCCCTCCAACATAACCCGTCGTCTGATATCATTGGTCTGTTTTCCTGCTACTAATCCAACATCAAACAACAACCACACAGACAGCAATGGACAAAAAAATATGCCAAGCCTGTTAGCCGTGAATGTGACCTCACAAATTGTAGCTATTTTGTAGCTATTTTTATGTCCTTCGTTATGTGAAAATACTCACCGATCTAGTTCATATTGTCATTAGTTATATATGTAACGTATGCCAGAAAGAGCTGTTTGTGTAAACCTCACTCCCCTGGCCTAAAGAGGCGCACTAGCGGCTGAAGCTAAAGGCTTCATGATCTGGTGTCCACGCTGGAGACACCAGTTTGAATCCCGCTCGGAGGGGGTTGAGTAGGACAGGTTACATTTGGTGCCGTGACCCGGATGGGAGTGAGTTTTAGGGGGGTGAGTGTAACGGAGGCAAGCTAGTAAGAGCTGTTTGTGTAAACCTCACTCCTCTGGCCTCAAGAGACACGCTAGCAAGACGCTAGAGACTGCGATCTTTAGCTCACTTGTCGGCGATCCTTTTTCGAGGCCTGCACAGAGTGGGTCGAGAAGGACCGGTTACATATATTCTAATAAAACATTCGCTATATTGGATTAAAACAAGTGATCTGATCTGTTGTATTTTGCAGCATGTAATTGACCAAAGGGAATTTTTGTTTAGCTTTTTTAGGCTAGAAACAAGCTTTATGCATTTCTGTCATGACAACTCTCTGAGTGTTTTGGTATGGTAATTGATAAGACAATGTTGATATGTTTGGTCTTGGCGGAACAGATCTGCTACGCTGCTGCTGTTGGTAATTGCTGCTGCAGATCAAGTACAGGCCTCGCTACTGCCAATACAATACATACATTGCATACATTAATTACTCGTAGCAGATCTATACAGGTGGAGGGTTTCTCAAAGCGCGCTGCAACTGCAACAGCAAACACTTACCAAGTATTTGAAGGTTGAGCAGCTATATCACACCTATACCGTGGGCTGAAAAAATGGGAAACACTTCAGGAGTTACAAAGTAGTTATTTGATTGGTTGAATTCTACAAGATTTCTGGGAGACGTGTGTGTCGTATTCTTTAACGGTCGGCCTGGAACCAAAGCCGTTGTGACACCAAACCCCCCCATGGAAAAAGAAAGCTGTCGTGTTTACAACTGTGACAATGAACGCTTATCAGGATCAGAAGTATGTGAAGAATGTGAAGTTTGAGTTTTACACGCTGGTTGGTTATTTTTGGGATATCGACATTTAATTTTCATGACGAACTGTGATTGGTTGCTTTACATGTCAGTCAGATGTCCTCTTTGACAAATGAAAGCTGCTATGGAGTCCAGACCTTCTGCCTTCAGTCTACATTAACTTACTTTAACTATCTTGATCAATAAGATTCTCTTCTTTGAATATGAATATATCTTCTGGTGTTCGATTCAGTTTGCTTTATTTGTTTAATGTGGCTCAAATGTTCAGTCTGTTCAGGAGCGGGTTATACTGTTGGTGTGCAGGTTGTTTAGTAGATTAAACATTTGAAAATATGCCTTTCTAAAAGGTTTTCAGTGTACAAAAAGCTGCGGAAAACATGATCTGTAAAAATTTGATATGATATCAAATGGACTGGACTAAGGATGCATAATACATCTGCACCATATCACTTATTGGCCATTATCTAAACATTTTTCATTAGTAAATATTATATATAATTGCATGTATGATTTTTAATTGCGTGATAAATTATGGCAAATATTATAACTTCAAGAGCAGTTTCCCTTTAAAAGTGAATGCCGGCATCTATCACTACTACTATTATTATTAATAATAAATAAAACACGCAGCGCATCAGACTATTCAGTTATTTAATTCAATTGCAGTCTTTGATTTGATAATCACACTATATTGTAGGGGTGTAACAATATATCGTGTCACAATATGTCACAAGAGTTAGTGTCAGTACTACATTAAACCTCTCTATATATAATGTTGAATATAATGTATAATAATGCAATCTGGGAATATTTGTGGGTCCTGATAATGCCAAATGTCTGATGTTAACAGTAAAAAGTGGCCTGTAAATTTTTTTAAATAGATCTAGTCAGTGACAGTGCAGCATATTCATCTAAAATAATTCTGTTTTCAGCTTCAGAATCATGAATATTTTTATTCTGGTGTCACTATTGTCCTGTGCATTGGGTTTCCAGCACCAAGTCCAAGCCTATTCATTTACAACCACAATGTAAAACCAAATTTAGAATTTTAATCAACGTACATTTTTTATTAACCTTTTATTATGTCTTGGAGTATCGCAATAATATCGTATCGTGAGTTCAGTATCGTGATATGTATCGAATCATGATATGAGGGTATCGTTACACCCCTACTTATATTGTGATAATCGTGCAACCTGTATTTATTTATTTTGATTATACATTCGATATTAATAATTATTAGCTTTTCATCAACATCCGAACCCCCTGTAGTTCTCACGAATCTCAGTTTGGGGAACCCTGGTCTACATGATAAGGTTCGTACTCTAGTTTTTGCCTGTAGGTATGTAACATGTAAAAGTAGGGTATTAATGGCAAGAATGAGGCATAAACCAGGAAAAACAAATGTGAGGAGGAACCTCTTTTCCTAAGAAACACAAACCTATGTTAAGCCCTGGCGTCATCACCCTAGAACAGTATGAAAACGGCATGACAAAAAAAGAAAAGAGAGAGAGAAAAAAACAAGGAGCAGAACAATATTTACTCAGCAGTAATTTTCTGTGGAATTTTTTTGGAAGATAATTTGAAAAAGTCAGCTCGGGTGTCTACAATAGGCCCTTTGAGCAGCTCAGTTTGAGTCTGGCTTTGGCGTGCAGCCAGAGAACCAGCTCTCTTAAAATCACAGAATAAAGGAGACCTTTTGTTGAAAAGCTGGAAAGCAGACGCACACACGTTCAGCTACCCACTGCCGTCGACACAACACACCCGCCTGTTTCTCCTGTGACTGACGTGTGCTTGTACGTTTCGCTGGTCAAATTCGCCTCCCTCTGATGTCTTAGTTATTGTTCTCTCTGTTTGAGTCAGTAGGTAATGCTGTGTGAGAGGTTCTGTTGTTTTTAATTGTTTGACATGATCGCGCTCATTACTAATGGAAATGCTATTCGTGTTGGACAGCGGTGGGCTGTTTTATGTGTTTGTGTTGTTAAACAGGTTTAATATACAACAGATTGCAGCTGGATGGTTGTAGATAAGCAGACTTTGGAAGTAGTGCAAGCTTTTGTTGCGAACTCTTCCAAATGTACCTGTAAAGCAGGTGGGTGGTCAGTAAAGGATGTGTGTAATAACAAACAATCCTCATTATGTTCAGTCCAGTGACGTAGATGGAGGTGAAACTGCACCTATTAGATTTGGCAATTGTTTGTTTTTAATAAAAAAATCCCGTTTACCTCAGGCTTTCTCCATAAAGGGAAAATATATTACCTTTCCCTGGCACTCAAATCCTAAAATTCCTCATAAAAGCTTTGTGTGGTGCGTTTGCAGATGGCATATAGGATGCTAGCACTCTCTCTCTCTCTCTCTCTCTCTGTGTTCACATTTATTTGCATCTATTAAGTCTTATTACCAAACACATTAAACAAAGACATACGTTCAACATCAGTAAACCTACAGTAATTGACTCTGCTGCTAATCAGACCAGCTTGAGCGAAAAACAGAAGAATGTAAAACTAGTTTATTTTTATTTATTTTTATTTGTTTGTTTTATTTGCAGCTTTTTGAAAATACCATCATACATATACACACATTTCCATATAGACAAAAGAAAGGTATAAAAAAAGAGCTTCCCAAATTAAACAGGGAAAATTAGAGGCAGATCTTATCAAAAATATTTACAAATATTTTCAATACTTCATACTGCTGAGATTTTTTCCAGTTTGCATATTCCATCAACAACAGCAACAACAACAACAAAAAATTCGATTACAAATCCTTCTTCTTTTAAGCAGAAGGTTTCACAATTTCATTTTTACATTTTTTATTTTATCTTTTTTTTTTTGGAAACATCATTTGACAGGTTGTAGAACAAGTGCTAAAATAGTAACACATTTCCTCACAGAGGTAAATCAGCACAGCTCCCCACTGTCTCCGTTTGGCATTTTGCAGTAAACTTTACCTTTAAGAATCCACAGTATCTGTGGCTTAAATTTCAGAGTGATCAATGAGTGATCAATGACGGCCACGACCTCAGTCATTTTTAGGTTGTTTCATGCTCTTTCGTTGTGTCTTGCACATGAATGGTAAGCTCTGGAGAGTTGTCAGTTGGAGTGTGTGTTTTTAGCTAATGCGAGCTAGCCAAAGAAACACTGTATTGTTTTTGAACATATTAATCTGTCAAAACGGTGTTAACTGCAAGTGACAGCAAACTCTCTGCTGAGTAGCATGTGAATAGTGCAATGGCTAATTTTGCAAACTGACAGTTTTTTTAATAGTGATATATGAAACAAACCCTTTTTTGGTATATAAATAAATATTTAAAAAAGATCCCACCAATTTGTAGCTTTCAATAATATAGTGCAAGACTTATTTGTTTTTACAACAGAACCTAATGTATATTAATCTGCTTTTCAATCAGCCATTTCCATTTAACTTACGTTTTGTCTCTATTTCTGGGGGGAATAGGGAATAGGGGCTAAAATATAGAGGAGGGATTTAGTTTTAAGTCTGAATAGACTTTTAACTGCTTAGACTGTCTGCATTTCTAAACTAAAGCCTTTGATACACTTGGTGGCACAAGTAAATTTTAATCTTCAAAGTTTTTAATCTGGTGTTTTGTCTGCTTTTAAAGTCACAAGATATGGGGGAAGCGCAGCCGCCTGGTAACAGTCACATATTTGTACAAAAACATGGTACAGATATAAAACAAAGAAACAATGCCTATCAGTTAGACAAAGCATCATAAGAGTCAGCCTTGTTACTTAAGAAGTTTATATTTTCAATATCTTCAATTGCCCACTCAAATGTAGGACTTACGGTTCACAGTTAGTGCAGCTCCTAAGAGTTGCACACAGGTGCTACACATCAATATTTCGCCAACATTTTTTTTCAGTCAGCCTTATGTCCATTTTACGACTGGCAGCCATATTAAATTTTTTTTTAAGATCTTTAGTTGTAAGATTGGCATGTAGAGTCTTTCCATTTTTCAGATGATAAAGGGCACTTAGGAGGATGTCATTTTGACAGAAATGTCCTTACAGGATTGCACCAGGCATCACCTAAATGCCACTGTCTCTTTACAAAAAAGCTGGTGGCTGTTCTTACTGTCCTCTGCTGACCCTGTAAAGCAGTATAATTCATGCTTTAGCATGTAAGTAAGTCACAAACCTTTTGTAATTATCAGAAATATGAGGGTTTCAAACTGTTCATGTTGTTGTTCGCAGTACAGTGATCTTGCATGAGGGGCACCTCGTAGTCCAAGCCACCATTCTGTGCGGTTGATGGACAGGATATAATCTCTTGCTTTTGGGGTAGTGCCCCATTGTCCATACCCTCCAGCTCCAGCTGTGACGGATCACATTCTAAGTCCAGGTGTCCCTTTGATTTCTTTTTGTGCATGTAGCAAGCTACCCCAACAGCCACAGCTATTAGGATTAGCAGAAGAAGGATGGCGACTGCAGGAATGATCATCGTAGTGAGCTTTGGGTCCTCCAGTCGTGCTCCAGTGGGAGTTAGCTGCTGACTGACCGTCTGGGCCTCTGTGCATACACGATCAAAGTTCCCAGGTTCACCCAACGGACTGGCGCATACAGAATATGTAGAGTTTGGCTGAAGTCCACGCAGCGTGTACTCTGGATAAGAGGGTGGAACGTTGAGCTGCTTGGGACGTTTGTCCAGTCCAGAAAGGTTCGTGTAAGTTAACTTTACACCACGGATATGCGGGCGCATATCGATGTACCGGTGAAGGTCTAAGAGTATAGAGGAGCTAGTTACCATTGTCGCAGTTATTTCAGGTTCCATAGTGCCGATTATTGTAGGGAAGTCCTCATGGGGTGGTGGGTTTTTCTGATTTTGACAGTATGGCCCTGATGTTCCCGGTAGACAAATACATTCCAAGTGTCCTTTGTTGTCCAGCCAACATGTTCCTCCATTTAGACAGATATTGGTTGGGCAGAAGGTTGATCTTAGGTCTGGGTCGATACTAGTACTAGGGGTGGGAGGTGGAGGGTCATTGTCGGTTTCCGTAGAGGGGTTATCACTAGGTTTGGCAAGGAGTACTGCATGTGTTGTACTTGGTAAACTGGTAACCGGAGCTGGCGGTACTGCAGTGGTCTTTACTGTCCGAGTCGTAACGATTGTAGTAATCGGACATCCGAATTCTCGGTGCCCCAGTCTCTCCAGCACCTTCCCAGAGTTATAAGGAGGAAAGTGGCAGCGTGTCTCTTCCGTCCTACCCAACTGAATTCGCTTGTTTCGCAGCCAACTAGGAAACCAAGCCAGATTGCAAAGGCAATTGAAAGGGTTTTCCGCGACAGCCAGTCTTTCTAGGTGAGGAAAGAGCTGGGATAAGGTCTCTGGTAACCCTTGCAAGCTTAGATTGCTGATATCCAGCTCCTGAAGCTCTGAAAGTTTCTCAAAGTCTTCCCATTTCATAGGTCCCATAGGATTCCCAGCCAAACTGAGACTAACCAAGCCCCTTGCTTCCCGCAAAACTCCTGGAAAGGTTAATAACTGATTGTTGGAGATGTCGAGCTCATGAAGGTTCTTGAAGCTTCCTAAGAGCTCCTCGTTCAGACTGCTAAGCCCCAGCCCACCCAGTTTCAGTGACTCCAACTTGGGTGTCTGGAGGTCATTTGGCCCTGGTGAGGGTATGCTGTTAAACCGTAAGTCTAGCAGAAGCAGATGGGGCATATTCAGAGCAGGCAATATTGTCAGTTTGTTTCCTTGCAGCTTGAGCTCCAGTAGCTGTTGTAGTCCATCAAAAGCAGCAGGATGTATGTACTCTATAAAGTTGCTGTAGAGATATAGCCTCTCCAGAATTTCCAGTCCAGCAAAGCTGTCCTTGGATATGTGAACGATCTGATTAGCCGACAGGTCCAGGTTGTGGAGAGAGGACAGGGGTTCAAATACGCGATCTGGCAGTTCAGTCAACTTGTTCTGACTTAGATCCAGCATCTCCAGGCTGTCCAACTCAACAAAATCCTCTTGGGAAAGGGACTCAATGCCGTTCTTGAACACATAGATTTTCTTAGTCGTTGTGGGTATTTCGCTGGGCATTTTAGTGTCTTTGCGGCTAAAGCAGAATATGGAGTCTTGGACTGCGCAGCTACAGTCCTTCGGACAGGTGTCGGCCAATACCGGGGATGACCAGAGTTGATAGAAGAGGAGGGGCAGCAGTAGAGGGAGGAAGAGCTTCATGTTGCTGCCTTCACATTCACCCCTTCAGGCCTGCAATGTAACAAGAAAACCAAGTAAACATTTGCTCAATCAACTTCATATTGTATTTTTTGACTTTGAAACATATAAACACAACAGTCTTGACACTTAAAATTTGTCAAAGTTTAGAGATGGCATGAATCAACAACTGAAACTTTAAAGTTATTTGCAAACAGTTGAATACTTGATAAAGTTACTCTTTTGTTTTGTATTGCCTCTCAGCAACTTCAAGGAATACTGCAATACATGCTGTGTTTTTTATGAGGTCAGTCTTTTTATGTGGCAGAGTAAAAGGGTTGCTTTAGACCAAGTGCTTTCAAAGGGTGATCAAAGGCGAGACCTTGTTGTACTCAAACAATAGATTGTGGTAGTGATGTACATGCTTGCTGGACCCTTACACTGGAATTCAGGGTGATGTTTGTTGACCTTATTTTTCTTTGTTTATCAAACAAAACATTTTGAATTCCATATAGTTGACAACAAACATATGGTATCTCAAGGTATTTTATGAAGTACTCTTTCAGGAATGGTTGAATGTTATATAATAAGTGCCCTAATGAACATCGTCTTTCCTGCTTTGTGCATCGTTCCACCCACAAGTCATCTAATTGCAACTGTTTGATTAACATTTAGTTCCATCATAGTTTACAGCACACATATTGAATCATTGTTGCACATTAGCTCATAAGACTTTACTTGCCTCTTTTTGGGACTTTGTTCACTTTGTGTCTTTCTACAAACATTCAGTCATTTCATATTCATTCATTTTTATATTTAGATCCAGAGATGCACTAATTTACGTCAATAACATTCAAGCCCACATTTTTTGGGGACCTGAAGACCTGACCTTGAACGCCAGACACAGATCTCATCAGATGAGCTCAGACACCTTTAGGGAGGAACGTGATAGTCAGGGAGGAGAGCGAGAAAAAGAAAGATAAAGGGATATGAAGCTGGGAGACTGAAGTGAGCTGGGGAAACAGTTTATCATCTCCTGTGAGATCAGTCGCTGCAGTATCTGGCCTTGAAGGAGAGGTGGAGACGTTTCGCTCTCCCTTACGATTTTCCTCCTTCCGTTTCTCTCCTGGACAGTATGGGGGGTTTCTTGTTAGAAGTTCATGCTGAGGTGAAATTCCCTCACTCAGTTTTATTGGACAGTACAGAGAGAGAGTAGGATCATTATGTTCCCTCCTGCTGCATTATTGAAGCATCACTCTCAATGCCCTGCTGGTGATCCCTGCACTGTTCGGCAGTTATTTAGGAAACGTCTCAGAATCTAGTTAGCTTTTTTGGATGTATTTTTTTCTGTGTTAGCTGATAGAAAGTTGTTAGTTTTGTTGTGAGGTCAATGTAAGTTTCTAAAGATATTTGTAATAACATCTGGATATTTTTAAAATATATTTGAAGGTGCATTCTTGTTGACAACGAGTGGAAGTCATATAGATATGCAGTGCTTCTATGAAGTGTCTTTATGTAAACTTTGTAGCCTGACACACCTCACAATACCAGTATGTAGGTGTTAAGGAAACTGTTTTTCTTATGTCATGTCCATCAGCAACACATTTGGTTTCCTATAAATAAATTCGGTACAGTCATCCTGAGAGTGAAAGAGAGAGAGATGATTTGCCTGTCTTTTGCCATTTTCTTCCCTCTATGTCTAAAAAGCAGTGGAGCAGGTTTAGACATTCCTGTTGCTCTGTCCCATTGACTTGCTGGCTGTGATGCAAGCGTCTGTCTTTAGACAGTGGGTTTAGTTGACGCTCTGTGAAAATAAAGCAGGGACTACTGCCAAGCACAAGCATATTTTTCTGAAACTAATCCTCTGCTTATTACGTGTGCTCTGTTTGGTCTGTCTGCCTTTTTTTATTTAGCTAAACTTTTTCTCTGCACAAAAGCAAAAAGAATGTGTCTGAAATGTCAGTACTTGGAAAGAAGATCACATAGGGTTCAAAAGGACATGAAAGAAAGTGCTTTGTTATGTTCGGGCACTGATATCGATTCACTCGTACTGGCATTGCACTCTCTGACATGTTTTGACACCGTATACCTGTTGTTCGTGTAATGAGCTCTAGCTGTGATCTATCTAGTTGGAATGATGTTGATCAACAAGATCTTACGACAAGGGTGGGTGAAAGAGTAACACGTGCACCGTTTCCTTCACCAAAATGCTCTCGCTGGTCTCCATTCAGCGATGCGTAACGCTTTACAGTCCGGGAGACCTGATTAGTTGTTTTACTAGAGGCAATGATGGAAAAAAAACACGCTTCCAGATAACCTGATAACAGGTGGAACACTGTGGCTTATGGGCAGTTAATCATGAGGGAGATCGTAGGTCACCGCCGTCCCATGGTGTTTGGCTCTCAGAGTACCGTGGGAATGTTGTGAAGTGAATTTGTGCGATATTAGAGGTGGACGAAGTAAATGCATAGAGCAGAATTATTTTTTAGAGCTGCCATTTTTGCCAGCTTGTAATCCATCCTGCATTGCTAAAGATATGAACAATACCTCAAATCAGAACGAGAAGAGATGTGCTATCCTCAGAGCTATTTCTCAGAGCTTTGAAATCTTGTAGACTTAAAAGAGCATATAAAGAAGTCTGAAGATTGAAGCACTACTAAAAGACGAAAGGCTGAGAGTGTGAGCCATGAAAATAAGGCATAAACCAGGGAAAGACACAAAGATAAGCCCTCCGAACATCAGGGTGGTGTTTTAAAACATGAAGGGAAAGTGGATATAAGATACAAGAAAGAAAAACCAAGAAGGAGGAAAGAAAGAGGCTTTCTGTGATAGATTTGCTGTCAGAGGGCAAAGTCCACTTCCGTCCCTCAGCCAGCACAAAGCATTCAGACTGTGGCGTAGTGTTTCACAGCATCATCTGGCATGTGAAGAGAGACCTGCCGAACCTGATAGATGAATGAGGATGAAGCAAAACCTCAGTCCTCCCTTCCTGAACTTTAGGGAAGCCGAGCTTGATAGAAAGATCAGAAGGCAGTGTGTAGGGCTAGTGCACACTAGGATCAAGGGGAAAGTACTCTGTCGGAGATATACCTTTTTTCAGTAGCATGACAGCAATATCTTAGCTTGACTGTACTTTATCAAGTAGAAGCGACTCTAAGTGAAGGGAAGCAGCTGGCGGAAAGATGAGGCTTGGCATGAAGATAAAGCTATTGCCTAAACATCGTTTTTAATTTTGGCCGGTGTTTATCCCACTCCGCATCATTTCAAACCATCACAAGAAACAATCTAGTCAGCCGACAGAGACACACGGAGTGGGAGTTGAGTCTGATTTCAGATAAACCCCCATCCAGCTCACACAGATACTCCATCTTCCTCCTTCACTTCAGCGGCCTGCGACTTATCAAGCCGCAGATAAAAAACACCTCTCAGGGATTAACCTAAAGCTCTCAGATCTGCTCTGAGTGTCTCTTCAGTCAGACAGAGCAGCTGACCTGTCACATCTAAATACATATCACTTCAATAATGAATTCGCCATCAAACTTTAACATTCTAACTACAACTAGTTAAAAAAATGCACATCCATACTAATCACTGACTTTAAAGATCGGTAACACTTTGCAATTAGGTTTCATTTCTTTAACAAACGTTAACATGAACTAACAATGACAAATACTAAACTTGTTAAATGTTAATTTCAACCTTTACTAATTCCTTATTAAAATCAAAAGTATTTATTAATATTATTTACACCTGAGCTAACATGAACCAACAATGAACAGTTGTATTTTTAATTAACTAATGTTAACAAGGATTGCTCATTGTTAGCTAATGCATTAACCAATGGGAGCTTATTGTAAAGTGTTACCAAGATCTCTCAACAGTTCCCCTTTTCCGCCATCAATGTGTCGTTCGACCAGCTGGTGCTTTGCATATGCATGGGACTATTTAAAGAAATGTATTTGCCATTGAAAATGTGTTGATTTAAATAGAAAGCTGTTGATAAGGACGTTATTGCTCAAGGCTTCTACCAGAAAAAAAAAAAAGAAAAGTCTTGGCTTTCCAGCATAATCTAAAAGCAAAGAAAACAACTGTGAGAAAAGAAGAGAGAGGCAGAGAGAGAGGAATGGCCAAGAGAGTGAAATATATGATAAATGTATCAAATATTGAGTACATATTTACAGTACTAAATAAAATTAATTTGGTTCTTAATTTTTAAATGTAATATGTATTTTACTTTATATATGTTAAATTTTACTTTATTATGTATTACTTTATATATATATAATTTTTTTTTATTTAATTTTTTTTATTAACTGAGGCTGATAATGGTGTATCGTGGTAAGTTATTGAACAATATTTGAATATCAGCTACTGTATAGATATTCTTGGTAGTTTACAGTCAGTGAGCTCTTTCTAGACATCATAGTTGCTTCATTAACCCCTAACGCCCACATCACTGTCTCTGAGAGATGAAACATGAAGTCTTCCTGTTAACTGCCTCACCTGACCACAGCTGGACCCTGTTACCCACAATGCACCAGTACCATCCCTCAACCTGAGAGTGCACGGCCATAAAACACTGATTCGTGACAGCGGGGAGGGAAACATACGCAATTCAACACCATTTTAAGGGCTTTCTCAAGTCGCAAAATCTTACCAGGGCACCGAAACATTTGCTCCCTAAATAATCCCACAGTGAGCCGTAAAAACTAGGGAGCATCGATGCTCACTATGTTTCCTTAATAGAAGTTCTGAAGCATGAAACTTATCATGTGAGTCAACTCACTGCACATAATGACACGTGATAGATGTTTTTAAAAATACAAACCATTATTTTATTATATTTCAGCTTAAACATACATTGCTAGACAGGTAATGAACATAATCTAGCTAACATGTATCATTTATTAACGGCTGAAATGTAGCACGTATATGTAACAATCAAAGCATTTATCATAATGTACTTTAAATCACATTAATGAATAATGTCGGAAAGATATCAGCTCTGCTGTTGTTCATAAATACCAGTAGTGATGTTGTACAATGACGACGTCATGTTACTGGAAATAGAGTCGTCAGTGTCCCAATATGTAGTGAGCCAGGGTCCTTTACTGTCCTTACCAATGCCCCGAATTCATGCGCACGATATACAGATTCATGACATAGAAAGCTAGTGAGCTGATTGAGCTGATTGAGACGCACCCAAGATGAGTAGACCTTCATTCAGAAGCATGTCAGTTTGAGCACACGCCACTTTTAACAGGTAAACAGTTTAAAGGAAGTGTTTCAGTGTTATGT
This sequence comes from Leuciscus idus, assembly GCA_021554675.1. Taxonomy (NCBI): domain Eukaryota; kingdom Metazoa; phylum Chordata; class Actinopteri; order Cypriniformes; family Leuciscidae; genus Leuciscus; species Leuciscus idus. The sequence goes on along the minus strand of CM038621.1, from coordinate 41,083,389 downwards.
AATGCGACTATACCTGCTAAACTTGATGTTGTGTTTTTTCCCTTTGTCAAGGAGTGTGTAGTCATTAAATCGAGTAGAGTGTGTTGTGTTTTGAATAGGACAAAGAAAGAAAGACCACGATCAGTGACGGCCTTCATGTCAAGTTCACGAGGTCAAACACTCACTCGCTCTGATATATTCATGTGACCACAACAAAAAGAGACACATCAAAGCTAAAGGTAACGCCGAGTGCTGCTCCGATTCACGACTAGGACGGTTTTGTTTCCATACAAACGCCTGCACTCTACCTCGCTCTCTTTTTCTTGTTTTTGAGAGAAGAATAGCGTTCTTTTGGTTCAGGATTTACAGCGGTGACCTGGATAAGAGCGTGTCACTGCCATTACTGTCTGTGGAAAACATAAAGGAAAGTCCTGAATGGAGCCGACTGAATAAAAGCACAGCTTCCTACATAGTGATGAGAGTTAAAGGAATAGTTCATCTAAAACAATATTCATCATGTTGTTCCTAAAGGAGCAACTATTTCCCATACCATGAAAATTATACAATGAACACAAGGTGGTCTATATGACTTTAGATGCTATATATGGCTTCAGCAGACTTAGAATAATACATTTGCTAAAAATTAAGAAGTCCTTCAAAGTCACATGTATTCAAAAACAGTAAGATCTAATAATAAATATAGTATTTTTAATTTATAAATGTAAATATTCTTAAGCGTATGTTTAAATATATTTTTAACATTAAATATATTTTACATATATTCAAATACAGTAAGTTCTAATAATGAATGTAATATTAAATCATTTTAAATTCTACAAAATTAAATCTTACATTTAATAAATATATTTAAACTTTTAATGAATAAACTAAAAACTACATTTTAATTTATTAAAATAATTGTTTGTCTTATTTAAATACAGTATTATCTTATAATAAATATATTAAATATTTAAAAATTCTAAATGTTATATTCATACATTTAGTATTTTTTTTTATAAAAATCACTTTTTTTAATTAAAATGATATTTCGTCACATGTATTCAGATATTAAATAACACATTACATTAAATATTATTAAATTTAATCAATACATTTGCCGAAGAGCATTAATTCTTGTGTGTCCTTTTATCACAAAGCAGCAAGCTTGAATGTGCTGAAAAAAATGAGTGTGAGTAAATGATGACAACATTTTCATGTTTGGATGAACCGTTCCTTTCAAGATCCAGTCCAGCTATAATTAAATGGACAGGGACCATAACAACACATAAAGGATTCATTCTAGATGTTCATAAGTTTGTAATTGTTGCATATCCCCTTAACGTCTCCCTCAGCTTCGCTCATAGTGAATGCATTGAACACGATCCCCCAGATCTTTCATGGTGGTGCTGATAAACATCTTTGCCCACAACCTCAGCCTGACGCACTCATTTAAGAAACAAAGAATCGACAGTGTTCACCGTTCACTTCGTTGCACATCTGCAGGATGCAGGAGGCTTGTCTGGGCTCTGTTTTGTCTGCGACTGGATCACATCAGGTCCTTTTGTTTGCGACGCCTCAGATATCAGCGAGAGGTTTCGCTGCAGGTACTCGCAGGTTTGTGTAACGGGCAGGTGCTTTCAGCCGGTTGTCGCCCTCGGGGTTGCATGGAAACCCAGCGCTCCAGACGCGTGCCTGTGCAGACGCCGGGACACTGTGTGCTTCTCCAGGGACGAGCCACGTGGGAGACCGGAAAGGACCGACTGCAGATATGAGCAGTCTAAAAGGAAATGGATTTACAAGCGCTTGCTCTGAGGAATTATCTTTGCGTCTGCAGCTGAGGCCAGATGTCAGGCTTCTAGCAAACATGCTCACTTGTTAGTTTACATTTGGCCCTGATGTCCTCCATCAGCACTGCTTGATCAATGATCTCAAAGCGCACCTCCGTTACAGAGAGATTCTTCATTGGGATTAGCTCTCTGTGAAGGCATTGTAAATGTATGGAAGCCCATTTCCATCACATAAAAAAAAAAAAAAAGTCATGCTTTGGTAAATCATAACTATGACACAGAAAATCACAATTATGACAAGTCTAAACTATGACAAGAAGTTGAAAATTATTAAAGGTTGTCAAATATTACATAGTCAAAATTATGAGATAAAAACACAAATATGAGATAAGATTATGAGACGTCAAAATTAGGACATAAAAATCAAACTTATGAGATAAAAAGAATTCTTAACTGTAATTATTCTTTACCGCATTTTACATTTTGACTTAAAATGTCGAAATGATGAGGTAATTATGACAAAAAGTCAATTATTACAAATGTTGTCTTGTTAATATTATAATTTCCAAAACATTACTATCTCATAATTTTGACTCTTTTTCATAATTATGACATAAGTTTACCAAGGCATGATTGTTTTTCTTATGTGGTAGAAATGGGTTTCCATAGTTGTGAGATGTTAGCATTGTATATTATTCTTGATAAAGATTGTTAGAAGCCAGTTCGGAGTGTCTACACTGCCGATAATCTAAAATGAGATTTGAGATCATTTGATTTGTTCCACAGGTCTGCTAAGGTCACAAGTCATTCAGTGACAGATAAATACAGGACCTTACTGGTTTCCTCGGGTTACAGAGGAACAATGGTGGTCTGTGGCAGCCTTTGAAGTGCTCATAGCTAGCTAGCGAAGTTGGTCAATAATGTCATTTTTCTTTTCTTTTTTAAAGACTGACAGCGGTTTGAAGCGCCAATAATGCATTTATTACAATGAAATAGGGTGACGTGAGCATTAATGATGCAACAAAATTGAAACACTGCAGTGTTTTTTGCAAACACTGAAAAAAGAAATGTTCTTCTTTTCTTGTACAAATATTTAAACATACTGAAATCAAGATGCCTTTACTTGCAAAATGATAATACTAAGTCTTGTCAAGCTAGTAAGAACTAGCAACCAACAGTGTGATTAAACTTGGAAGTGTTTGAAGCCAAAAGTGAATGTTTTTCATCTCCTGTCGTTCCTAACCTGTATGACTTTCTGTGGATCATAAAAGAAGATATTTGGAGTCCAAGAAATGTTTCAAAACATCTTCTCTTGTGTTTGACAGAAGAAAGTAATGCTGGTTTGATGATTATGATGCCAGAAGGTTCAGTGTAGGACGGTGAACTGTCCCTTTAAGAAGGCGCCGTGGTGTTGAACACCCAGTCTTGAGGTCTGAAATGAAGTGTGAATGTGTGTGAGGCCTCGCTGGACCAGAGAGGAAGTAGAGTAGCGTCCACAGCTGTGATGGCTTTAACACAGAGAGACAACGGCCAACTACAAATAATAATAATATGAAGGTTGCTGGGTTAAGAGAGGATGAACTTATGTAACCCAGTGTGTGTGTGTGTGTGTGTGTGTGTGTGTGTGTGTGTGTGTGTGTGTGTGTGTGTGTGTGTGTGTGTGTGTGTTGAATTTCACTGTATCTCTGCGACTTGCTTGTAACTCTAAACATTCGTTTGAAGTGACTTTACCTGTTCTGTCATTCAAACAAGCGTCTGCACGCTTCCTTTTTAGTAATTGTTTTTTGATAGGAATCTTAAGCAAACAGCAGTTACTTGCAGCTTATGCGGGTTTTTTACACACGCAAATCAAACACAACCTTCAGCTCTTCGTCCTTAACATCGCTTATGCGAATCATCCGTGACGGACACCAAAAGTGGCCAGCAGGGAAACGCTACACATTCTTAGTTGTTTTACCAGTTTACACACTCAAACACACTTTGGGCCAGACAGACTGGTAACCCAAAGTTTGCCGGATCGATCCTCAATACTGGCAGGAAATGTCCACGTTTTGCTGTGTGTGTGTGTTCACTAAGGACAAATTCTGAGTATGGGTTACCGTACTTGGCCTTCACATGTCACTTTATTCACTTTATTATTGGTGCAGCAGGTCAAAATGCACGTCTAAATCTCTCTGTGTCTAAATCTCTCCGACAGTTCCTCTATCAGAGTGATCAAAAGCCCATCCTTTTGTATATTATAATTATTATAATAATAATCATTTGTTACATTTATATAGCGCTTTTCTGGGTACTCAAAGCGCTTTACATGGAAAGGGGGAATATCCTCAACCACCACCAATGTGCAGCATCCACCTGGATGATGCGACGGCAGCCATATTGCGCCAGAACGCCCACCACACACCAGCTTACTGGTGGTGATGAAGCCAATCAGTATATGGGGATGATTAGGAGGCCATGATGGATAGAGGCCAATGGGCAAATTTGGCCAGGATGCCGGGGTTACACCCCTACTCTTTTCCAAAGGACATCCTGGGATTTTTAATGACCACAGAGAGTCAGGACCTTGGTTTAACGTCTCATCCGAAGGACGGTGCTCTTTGACAGTATAGTGTCCCCGTCACTACACTGGGGCGTTAGGACCCACACAGACCACAGGGTGAGCGCCCCCTGCTGGCCTCACTAACACCTCTTCCAGCAGCAAACTGGTTTTACCAGGAGATCTCCCATCCAGGTACTGACCAGGCTCAGCCCTGCTTAGCTTCAGTGGGCGACCAGTCTCGGGCGACAGGGTGATATCACCAGCAGCCAGCAGACAATTATGACAACATCAGCACAGCATTACGCTAACATGCAAGACTGAGCATCAAAGACCTGTCTGATAAGAAACATTTTAAACAAGTCGTTTATAAATCTGGAAGTGGAAATTGACTTGGTGGCCGTTTTATAAATGTCACAGATGTCAGATATGAGCACACTTTTCATTCTCCAGATTCTCATCACATCACATGAGGGCTAACTGGTCTATTGACAGCCAAGAGCGCATCAGGACATGTAATTGTCTAGGAATGTCTTTATGTGTTGCTGATGACAGCATCTGGAAGGCTGCTTTCTTCCTCATTCCAGCCAACTGTGATATTTGGCCACGATAACCTGCTTGTGTAACTTGCTTATTTTCCGTTGGTGATTTTTCGAGTCTGGTAGCCCTGGGGCCAATTTCCAGAACACATGAACGTCTTACACACACGGAAAAGATAAACATGACATGCGGATCTGTCTATTGCCTCATGGGTTACAATAGGGCACATTGTTTGCCCAAAAGACCCTGCAGACAGCCGAGACGTGCAAGATAGACCAGCTACGGACTGTGGTTCCCATCCATGCGAGAACATCAGGCCTATCGACGTGTTGCCACCCGCAACACTTTCTATTGCTCATGTATCATACACTCACAGAACGACTGTGGAGACCTGTGGATTGATAGGTGAGGTTCTTTTTTTTTTTTTTCAGTACAAATATCCCGACATACTTAAATCAAGATAAATTTACTTGAAAAGCAAAATGAGGCTGAAGATATCAAGGGCCAGATTTACTAACAGCTTGCAGCAGCGCAAACCCTCTGTTGGCGTTAAAAAACTGTTTAACCCAGTTTAGTAAATCTGAAATTTCTTAAACCTATCAAAATTAAGTGAGTTTTTGCTTAAAACAAGAAAAAAATATCTGCCAATGGGGTCAGAAAAATAATTGTGTTTTCCCTTTTAAGTAAGTATATTTATCTGACCCCATTGGCAGATATTTGTTCACATTTTGAGCATAAAGTCACTTACTTCACTCACTAGTACTGGAAAACAAGTCAAAAATACTGAGTGAGAAAATCTTTTTTCTTTTTTTTTCTGCCGTGTGAGCCATAAAGCGCAAAGCTGCAAAGTGCTCTTCTTTCCCAATATCCTCAGACACGCTAACCAAGTGCTCTGGAAACATTCTGCCCTCCTTTAAACATTCAATTTGAGCAATCCCATGAGTCTCTTCATGTTCACCCATCCTTCAGCACACCGAGATCATCGGCCCTTGTTGTGCACAAGTGGCCGCTCGCCATGTGCCTAAAGGATGGATGGAAACCACATGCTCTCTATCCGTCATATGTCACAAGCCCGCGTCTATTACAGTCTTGTGTTTGAGCGTAAACATCTGGACATACGGGTGTGTATGAAGGGTGTGTGTTCACGTGCATGGCTCTGTTGTGTGTTTTTAGGTTAGGTAAATCTTAGCATTGTGCTGTGAGTCAGGCTGCATAAGCTAAGTCTAATCGAACACCTTGGCTCTACTCTTGCGCAACTTATCCAAACACTAACGCACACTGCAGTGTGTACACAGGAGGAACTGGATACAGAATGTCGGAGAGCACTCGTAGGCTCTGTGTTAAAAACAAATATGAGCAGGATGTCACTATGTGCAGGAGTATCGAGTAACGTCGCTTCAGCTTTTATGCTGAAAGAGTTAATGTTGACACAGATGCTACTTCCAGACAGGGACAGATGAGACAGATCGGAATTCCTTTAGTTGCAGGAATGTACATGAACAACTCATAATTGTCTAATGACATGCGATTTAAAACTTTACTCTTTATTGTTGAGCCCTGTCTTTTGTGTCTTGGTCAAGAGGGAGCAGAAGATATAAAGGAACGGGTGAGCTGACGCCTGTGCCGGGCTGTTGGGACAGGCCATGACAGGGTGAGAGGAGTTATATTAACCCTTGTCCCACCTCGGGCAGGACAACACAATCTTCTAAAAGAGCTCAAGGCTTGAGTGCTATAAATGCTGAGCCAGGTTACTTTACGAGACACACTCACTTTATACACACACAGGAGGCGGAGAGGGGTGATAATAACCAGCTTTCACTATTGACTCTTCCAAAAGTTTCAAGCATCGATACTCAATCCTGTTCCTGGAGGTCTAAACTGAATCCCACTTTGTACACTATCTGTTCCCAATAGTAGACCTGTGAGGTGATGTTTAGTGCATCCCAAATCATAACATGTTGAAAACTGTGGTTTTTTAGCTTAATTACCCACAATCCCTTTCTGAAAAGTTTATCATTGATTTTTCTTTTTACATTTATATTTGCAGATACTCCAAATTAGTAATATTCAGTAATGTATCACTATAAAACTAGTGTTACATGCAAAGCAATAGCATTTTCTAAATGTATGAATTGCAAAAATGTAAAGAAAGAATTTTAAAGTAATGAAGTTAGCTAGATGTTGAAACGTATGCGCAAACAGTAGGTGTCTGTGGTCTAAAGATGTAGTTTTATGCCATTGTAATTTGCTTCAATATTGACACTCTCAACATTCTCAGAACTTCGGTTCTCTAAACATTTCCAGTAACTTTTTTAGAATGTTAGTTCAATGTTACTTGGTCTTTAATAACGTTCTCAAAACATTAGCACAAAAACGTTATTTATATATCCTTCATTGAATGTTTTTTCTGTAGCGTTTAAGTGTGACGTTCATCAAATCATTTTTAAACGTTACTAACTACTTGTTTCAGAACATTTAAAGTGAACCATAATGTTTGTAAATTGATCAAATGGAACATTCCCTTAATGTTTTCCCCGATGTTCTTCGAACATTCCCGAAATAACGTTCTCATAACTAACTGTTCTTAGGATGTGTTTTTTGTTGGGCTCCAACCTATTCAAACTTTTGTACTTTTAATAACCAGCAAAGTATTTGCATTCAGTGCATAGTATAAGTATGCAAACTGAGAAGGAGCGCGAGTGCTGTAGTTTTCCACTGAACCCATAGACCCTCATTGGCTGATTCAGGTGTGTTCGATTAGATTTGGACCTGAACTTGAGCAGCACGGGTTCAAACTAAAGTTTACACAAACACACATTTACTCACTAGACAACTTTTCATTAAACTCTCGATCTAATTTCAGAGGGGGTTTATTGAGACGGGATGTTTTGTGGTTTTCTGCCTCGACTCAAGCCAAATGTGTGGGTTTGGAAGCTGCATGTGCCAGATCGCTTAAGCTTCTCCTCAATTCTGGCTCTCGAGTTCGTCTCCCAAGCTCCTAAAAGTGTTTTCACATGTCATTTGCATTCAAGACAGGTAGATGTGCAGACTCACCAGGGTGTGTGAGACGGGACGCTGGCTCTCCTTCTCTGTGTTCTGGCTCTGTAAGAGTAGGAGAAGGTCAAAGGTTCAGTAAGCGTCACACAGCTGTTTGTCCGACTTTAGGTCTGGGCTGGAATGCTTCAGGAAGTGTGTTTTGGGGGGATGAGAGGGTGCACGCACAGGCCTGTCTGCATGTTTGTGTCCCACAGATGAGCAATCACCTCTCTCTCTTTATTAGTGCCGTTCTACCAATGGGGTCAGAAAAATAATCTTGTTTTCTCTTTGAATTAAGTTTATTTTTCTGACTCCAATGGCAGATATTTGTTCTTGTTTGAAGTATAAACTCATTTATTTTTGATACTTTTTCAGAAAACAAGACATACCTCAAGTCAGTTACATCACAGAAATGCTTAGATATTTTACTATAAAACAAGACTGAGTAAGAAAATAATTTTTGCAGTGTATTGCTCAGAGATTTAAACATTAATCTTCTAATGCATGCTATGGACGTGAACGTCGCTTTGCATAAAAGCGTTTATTAAATGCTTTTATCCAAAGCGACTTTTATCCAAAGCGACGTCGGTGCTTTTTGCACATGTGAACCATGCAAGAAGCTGTAAATTACAAAGGAAGTAGTCAAAAAAAAAAAAAAAAAAATTTTCATCTGCTTTATTGTCCACCAGGAAAATATTAGAAGTCTGATTACCACATCTCTCCTCAACAACATACACACACATCATGTCTTTACATTTTCTTGTACGCATCTGCTAAATGCATGAATGTAAATGTGATTTGGAGATTTTAGGTAATAAGCGGTCGAGCAGGAATACTGTAGCATTCTGCTGGTAAAAGGTGTTTGCAATGCAAAGAAAGCGAGCTGTGTTTAAGAAGCGGAGAGTATAGAGGTGTTGAATGGAGTCGAGTGAAGCGTTGCAGGCTGTCCGGAGTGTTTATCTGACACACACTCACACTTAGTGCAGGAATGCAGGCTGACAGCTTGTCCCTGTCTTGCAGTATCGATTTAGATGTGTTCAAATATGTGTATTCATTTTGTTTCTGTTAATTCATTTGCCGTTTCTGTCTTCATGTTCAGTCGTCTCAGAAGCAGCTTCTGTCTGTGTTTGGATTCACTTAACTTCACTTTGGTTACAAAATTGTCCCCAGAAGTGAGCTAAATCTAACAAAGATCCAGGTATACCCGCAAATGTAAAATGGCTGAATCATATACAGTATATACATACAATAGATTGATCAATTTAATGTTTCCATATATATATATATATATATATCACTTTTGGTCAATTTAATGTTTCCTTGCTGAATAAAAGTATTAATTTCTTTAAAAAAAAAAAAAAAAAAAAAATTCTCCCTTTACTGTGGTTCTGTCGTTATATTAGGGCACTTTACTGTCTGACTTGCATCTTTTGTAAATATGACACTTAAAAGTCGTGTGACGTTTAAAAGTTTGGGTAAATTTATGACTTTCATCGAGCAGCCACACGATACATTCTTTTGCATGAAGATATCTGAGTAGATTCTGTGTAAACACCGTTCAAATACAAGTGTGATGAACACACACAATGTGGCCTGAGGCAGATGATGAGGAAAACTGTGGTGCTGAACAGGTTGTGTGTGCGTGAGCGCGCGTTTGCGTGCGTGTGTGTGTATGTGTTTTGGACGTGGTTTGATCAGATAACACACCACCTGTGCACGATACAACATCAGAAAATCACTGCTTTCCTCTTTCCATGTCAGTCAGAGAAGCGTTTTCAGCTTCTAAGTAATTATTAGACTTACGTAGTATTCTTTGAAGTATCTTGCAATAACATGGAAGTATGAATCTCACAAAACCTGTCTGGGTCATATTTCACCCCTAAATAAAAAAAGAAAATAAATGAGACTATGGCTACTGTGATACAAAAACAAGAATATATTATTATTTAAATGATAAAATATTCATAAATACATAGTGATAGTATGTGCCGTACAAATGAAGAAAGGTGCTGAATTGGCATAAAACTTTCTGTAAAATAATGACCATTTTTATTCTTTTCTTTGAATTTTGGAGTGAAATATGACCTGGACTTTTTTTATTTTTTATTATGAGATTTAACCATAATGTATGAATATGATAATCAATCTGTAGTATGGATGGTAAATATGAAAATATCAAAGTGTTCATAATTCATGAAATCATTCTCTACCTAAAATATTTTTTGGAAACTGTAAATAAAACAAAGATTATTGGAGTATGTTATACAAGAAAGTACAGTGACACATTACTTAATTATACCTTGTAATGCATTGTATGATCTTGTGAATAATCGTATATCCACAGTTATTATAATAATCATAGTTACACCTTTAGAAAGAATAATGCATTAAAACACACAACAAACAACCAATTTCAGATGCAATTATAATCTTTTGGTTAGTCTTTCTACTTCAAAATTTCTTCATTTTCTCAATTTTAATTTAGTGTTTTGCCTGCCGATTCTTTGTAATTATTTATTAACTTTACTAGCGATTTCTTAGTAAAAAAAAACCCCAGTTTCTACACCATTTTTTCTTCCGTGTATGATTGTGTTATTTGAGTCTAAAGTTTCATTATGAATGTTACAGCTATTTAAGAGCAGTGATTCACTGTGGTATTCTGGTAAGTAGGAATGTTCTTTGAGGATTATTAACACACAAACACAGGGTGATTCAGTCGGCAGCACCTTGAGTATTAAATATGAGTCGCTCCGCACTTCTGCAACACCTGAAACTGGATATTTCCTCAAAGTAGGACTGACTCAACACCAAAATACACCTCTGAGACGATGAGCTACACGCGTCAGGCACACTCGCTTTAACTAGGTCATGTGCTGTGACAGCGTTCAGTGTCCGTGTTTCTCACTATATGCTCAGCGGTATCTGTCAGGGACTCGCAGTAGTTTGTACTGAGAAACAGTCGTTCTAGTTTTGGGTGGTTCTGTTGTGGCCTGAAGTCTGCTGCTGATAAGGCCAAATTACAGATGTCAACAGCCTATGTTTACATGCCACATTAAATTGAAAGAAAGATACAGTGCTGGGTGGTATCAGATAGTAATCCTGTAGGAATCTCTTTAATATCGCTATTTTTTCTCCCAGACAGCAATGCGAGTAAATGCAGGCTTCCACATTATTTATGATATCTCCAGAGATAAAGACCCTAACATGAGTGAGAGTTGAAGCTCAGATTTGCCAAGATAACAGAGATCTCAATATGAACTCAAACATTTCTCACCAAAATGATCCGAACTGCTGTCCACATTGATTGTACAGCCCTGTTATCTTACTGTATGGCAACAACTGCCTCAAATAATTTCAATTAATTTAAACTTAAATATAACATAGATAGCTGTGTAAATGCACTGTAAAAAAAAAGTTGCGGCCTTACATTTTTAAGTACAATCAACTTGGATGTTTAAGTAATTTCAACTTAAATTAGATGAATCTTGTTTTCTGATGAGTTAAAGCGCTGTAAAAACATGTTCTCGTAACTTGTTGATCATATAATTGTTTTACAGTGTATACTATGTCTATACTATTTCTATGTGTGTGTGTGTGTGTGTGTGTGTGTGTGTGTGTGTGTGTGTGTGTGTGTGTGTGTGTCTATAAAATTATGCCTGTGAACTTTGATCAATGACGTTTCCATCTGGGATGATACTTCAAACGATTACCATTTACCATATTCATATATCTGCATTCCTTAGAATGATGCAAAAAACATGCTAATGCAGTGGCGCTTCAAGTGTTATGAATATATAGCTGCGCTATCAACGTTTTTGAAGCTCTCTCAACCTTGTAAATGCTAACTATTTTGCAAACACACACACAGATACACAGTGACCGTGTCACTCGTGTGGGCTGAAAGCAGATACAAGTGCCGTTAACCTCTACTGAAATAGCTGCCGAGGAAACGGCACATGACGAGACACACGTCAGCGATACGCCGGGGGACGTGTGTGTGTGCAAGCAAAGTTCACCGACACATTCCACATCTTCACCCTCAGGCTCAAACAAACAGTGACCCACACACATCATCTTCAAGACCGGCCCGAATCTAAACATTTAAACAAGAACATCTTAAACTAACACTTATTCTGCACTTATCGGTTTCTGGGTGAAATCAAATAAGTGAATGTGTTTATCGGGACGCTGTGTTTGAATTCGCATTAGCCATTAATACCGGTCGGTGGAGTATTTGACCTGGCGTAGAGTTCAGGGCCGCGGTCTGCGTCTTCGGTTCAAGGCTCATTTCCTAATTACAGTTCAGTCAGGAGGTAATTACAGCCTTAGATTAAAGTCATTTTCTTTTTTCACTGCCTGGCGAAAATGCGGCAATTTGCGGCGGCTCGCGCGGATGTGCTCCTTCGCCTCCTGAGGGGAAATAGCTTGGTGGACAAACCAGCATTTTTCTGATTTTTGCCATATTTGTAGCGGACCAAATCAGCTCTAGAGAGAGCTACATAGGAAAATCTAGCCTGGGAGCGTTTGATAAACGGCTGTGTTTAAGTTATTTGGGGTTTGAGCTACAGCTGAGAGGCCTGAAACCATTGCATGTGTGTGTACTTATAGCGAGGTTTGATGTGGCTCTTCAGAACGCATCATTTGGCTTCATCCATCAAGGTCTTCTTCAGTTTGGTTTGGCAGCGACGACGGGTGACTCGGGCTACACACACACACTGCTTGGTCAGCATGGCTTTGTCGCTCTTTGAAGCCTGAGGTTTAATTTAAGAGCGCTAAAGCCACCTTGGAAGATCCTGAACACTCCTGTTTAAAAGCTCCTAACAAACATGCCAGTTTGTACGCATGCAATTAGAGTTGAGTTTTGTCCTGACCCTTTCTGGTGGGCTTTTGCTATTTTCCCTTGCATTCTTTCACAAGTGTTGCTTTTTCTGCCCTGTCGACTCCGTCAAGCCGCCCGCTGTTTGACTAACCCCCGTCTCTCAGTCCTCTTTACGCCCCTTCACCCCCTCCCCTGCCTTCACCCCCTCCCCTGCCTTCACCCCCTCCCCTGCCTTCACCTCCAGCCTGACTTTTAACCTCTTAATCCTGCATTGTGAAGGACAGGCCAGCAGAGAACGCACTGCTAATTGGTGTAGAAGGGAACCAAAATCAGCAGGACCCCACAAATCTGATCATGTGGCAACAAGAGCATGGAAACACCCTTCATATGTTGTCCAGTGCCATTTCAGCCCTACCAATAAAGAATGAATGAATGCATAATAAATAAATGGGTTTTTCAATTTTATTTTGTTTTTAATTAAATTTTATTTTATTTTAGAGTATTTTGTTGTAAAAAAAAAATATATATATATATATTAGAATATTTTACTGTAGAATCATTTAGAATTTTTTATTGTAGAATTTAAGAAACTTTTATTGTAGAATCTTTTTTGTTGACAGAATATTTTACTGTGGAATATTTTAGTATCTTTTTTGTTGAATCTTTTAGAATCTTTTAGAATCTTTAACTGTAGAATCTTTTAGAATCTTTTATTGAAGATTTTTTTTTTTTGAAGAGTCTTTTGTTGTAAAATAATTTAGAATCTTTTAATGCACAATCTTTAAGAAACTTTTACTGTTGCATCTTTTAGAATCTTTTTTGTAGTCTTTTGTTGTAGAATCTCTCTGAATCTTTTACTGTAGAATCTTTTACAATCTATTATTATAGAATATTTATGAATTTTTCAAGTATATAGTTTCAGTGCAAGACAAATTAAACAAGAGCTTTAAGTAGATTTTTTATTTATTAAAATCATGCATGCAAAACTTGCTGCTTGGTTGCTAGGGTCTTGCGGGTCGTTGCCAGGCAGTTGCTAGTATGTTGCTAGGGTGTTGCCAGGGTGTTTGCTATAAGTGGTTACTTACTAGTCCAAATCCAACTAGTAGTCTCTATGAAAATCTGATCCCTAGATATGGCCCTAAACCTGATTACTTAAAAGTAAAATACCAGCACACTTCTCCTCAAATATAACGGCATGATTTGAGGAATCATTAGTGTCAGTGGCACAAACTTTGTGGGACAAGTCCTTTATATGGAGAGACAGACAGAAGAATAGAGTCCCCTGTCATGCCGCGTTTACGAAACACAGAGACACAAGGAGGTGGTCTTCAAGATAGCTTTTAGATGTCCGTGTTTGCCTTGGCAGAGTCCTGTGTGTGCATGTCTGTGTGTGTGTGTGTGTGTGTGTTTATCAGAAAACCCATGGTTCTGTTCTGCGCTGTGAGTGATTTTGTTTGGACAGAACGGTAGGGAAATACCATAGGGATGTTATTTTGACACTGTGAGGAAAGCTGGCACGAGGAGCTTGATCTGCCACATGCACAACCTCAGACTCACATTCTGATGATTCCAACACATGAGGTTATTATTTTACATTATTACATCACTGAAGGCTAAATTAAAGTTGTATTTACAAGAAGTAGAGTTCAGGTTTTGATGATGACAGAATTTTCATTTGATTTTTTCAGAATGTTCAATGAATAAAGGTTCTTTATTGGCATTGATGGTTCCATGAAGACCCTTAAACATAAATGGAACCTTTCTAATGCACAAAAGTTCTTTATAGTGGAAAAAGGTTCTTTAGTAGATTCTTCCCACTAAGAAAAAAGTGTTCTTTTAAGAACTTTTTCATGAATGGTTCTTTGGTGGACCCAAAATGGTTCTTTTAATGGCATTGTTGCAACAAAGACCCCTTTTGAATCCATTATGTTCAACAGTGTACCCCATTTATTTTCATGACACCATAAGCCAGTGTATAATAAACTTGTAAAATGAATTGACAGGGTGCTTTAAAGTTCTACTCCGCTCACAGCTCCTTAATTAAGTCTCTCAGACAGGAATATTTGCTTTTCCCTCAAGTTTCATCCTTTCTCATATCCTGTGCACCATGTTCTCTCACCTTCCGTTTTGTCTTCTCAACGTCTACACAAACTCCTCTCTGGGCTTCTCTCTTTGACATTTACAAGTGCCAAGGAATTTAGGAAGCCACTTGAAAATATGAAACCGCACACAGGAAGGTATTCTGATTCCAATGAATAGTGTCTGATTCGTATTAGCTTAAACAGTTTCACTTAGGAATTAAGATATATTATGTGTTGGAAGTCCGTAATGTCAGCTAGAATCAAATCAAAACCTCACATTTTGTGCTAGAAAAGCAAAGCAAAGTGTCCAATGAGTCCGGCCTGGTGCTCAAACAAACGCTCCTCTATGATGAACTTCATTGAATGGGGCTTTCTGTTGTGTTTTTATTGCTTCTAAGTATAGTGTTGGGCTTCCCTCTAAACTTAATTAAACGCAATTAAACACTAAACGACGGCAAGGCTGATTATCACATGTTTGAATGACGCCTGCCTTCCATATCAGCTTTGCTATCGTAAACTAGCGCTGGAATCTGCAATTACTCTGGCAGAGATAGATATACAGAATCACACGAGTTTTACATTTCCTTCAATCTCCTAATGGAAAGATCACTGACTTTTGGTCATAAAAAAAAAAATGTTTTTATGACAGTAATATGTCAAGATTTGGCCACTTCTTGTTCCGAAAAAGTGTTTAAAGCTCTGTGCAACATTATTCTTCAGAAATAAAGAGATTTATGCAGAAGAACTTCATTAACATCTGGATATGTTTGACATAAGTGAACGATTTATGCGTGTATTGTTTGTCTTACTTTTTATTTATAACCTAAATGCACTACTTGTGACATGTGCTTAGAAGAGCATCTGTCAAGCTGTCCCTGTGAACGCTGTTTCTGCCCTCAGTTCTGTATTGTATTATTATTTTTTATCACATAATTTATTATATGACATTTTAATGACCCAGCAAAGATAGTTGATCGCTTCCTCCCTCTCTTGGACTAATCATCGACAATGCACCGCATAAGAATTACAAACACGAGATAAAGTGGGTAAAACCAGCAATAATAGCATTTAATCTCCTTTACGCCCGTGACTGAATGGATTTGTGTTTGAGCCTCAGCACTACCTTTGAACTCCCGTTGAGCGGACAAAATTAAACCTGTTTGTGGCCATTTGTTTGCTGAACTTTTAGACTGCCAGAGTTTGATGTTGGACGAGCTCCTAAATTAAAAGCAAACTGCACCAAAATATGCTTTCTGGGAGAAAAATAGAAGCCGGCGTGGTCCAGACCCAATGCTTTTGTCCTGCTGCGGTCAAGCACTTGAAGTTACCAGTGTTTGCATTGGTTGTTCAGAGCTTTTCATGTATTCCACAATGATTATATAGCATCTAAAAGTGTGTGTATTTGTATACAAGTCAGATAGAGTCTTGAAAATAAAGGTTCTAATTTGCACTAAACATGTTTTTTTTTTAGCTTGATTCCTTAGAAGAAACTTTTCAAGTTCTAAAGAGAGCTTTTCTTTAGTTCTTTAGAAAACTCTTTAAAGAACCCAGAAACCAAAGCACTGACCCGAAGAGCCTTTACTGCTTAAGAACCTTAATGTGTTAATCTCCATATTCCAACTTAAAACATAAGAACCAGTGGAAAGCTTTATTTTTGTAATAGTGCTTGAACACAGACTTGCACAGCTTTGATCTGGATTGTTGTTCTCATGTTTGTGCACGACGCCGGTAATATGCACAACATTGAGTTACACATGCACGAGCATAAACACTTGAAGTGCACTGGTGCACAAGCAACAAATCTTTTGAAACGCTCTGAACCTATCAATGTTTGTAAAATGAATGGACGACCAAAGTTTCAGAACAACTTTGAAACTTTATTGCTGCACATCTAAGATTTCTCTAGAGATAGAGAGCTGCTTGCGTATAAAAAGCAATATTGCTTATTTGTCTGCTAAATTAATAAATGCATTGTAAAGATCAGCTATGGGTAGCTCATACACTTACTTAAGCATGAATTTGTGGGTACTCTCACAATAATACACGACAAAACTGTCAAATCCACATCTATATGTGTTAGAAACAAACTCAAGCGTTAATTCTCGCCGTTTTCCACTTTTTAAACTTTGCGTTTCACTCACCAGCTCGAGCGCATCAGCGGCGCATTGGAGGTAAAGGCACCGAGCGCGTTCCGTCAGTCCTGCATTTATGTATCCAATAACTCGCGTTTCTTTTCACATAAAGTACATCTCATATAGAGTTGATATGTAAGGGTTTTGATAGAGAGTCCGTTTGTAAAGTTTGTCCGGTCGAAGTCCAAGTGTCTGTGGTGAATCTCCGGTGTGTGAGCTGTGCTCGCCTCGCGCTTTAACTTCACTCTGGGAGGAGCGGCGGGAGCGCGCGTGTGTGAGGTTTACTCACTGGAGAGCATCAAATGAGGCGACGCTTATGGACGCGCTCCCGATCTATTTTTTTTTTTTTTTTTTGCATTTCAACTTGTCGGACCGGTATGTGGAGACACGCGCTGACATTTGTGATTTTGCATACGCTTTACTTACAACAGTAATATTTTTAAAGCTTTTAAAGTAGCAGCCTTCTATACTGTAGCCTACTATACTGTACTGTATTGTACTATGCTATACTAAACATATTGTTTTTAGATGTATTTACACACTGTAAAAAAAAAAGTAAAAAAAGTTGCTGCATTAAATATTTAAGTTTATCAACTTTTTTATTCAACTTGTGGATGTTTAAGTAATTTCAACTTAAATTACATTAAACTGGCTTAAAAAACGAATTGAATCTCGTATAACTTGTAATTAAATTGCTTAACCTACTTTGATGAGTTAAAGCAATGTAAAAACATGTGTTGTCATAACTTATTGATCATATAATTTTTTACAGTGCACGTTTGTAGGATTTTTTTTCAATGTTTCGTAAACAACAATCAAGTAGATGATCGTGAAAACGTTATAACATTTTTTACCAGAAATATATATATTTTTTAAAGTGTTTTGTTTACTATCAAAATAAGCCTATAAAAAAAGAACATATTTGGAAAAGTCTATTTATTTATTTACTTAAATAGTAGTTTTTGGCTCTTAGTAGAATCAACAAATATGTCTGTGATACTTGTGCATGGACTTAAATAAGCTTGTTGAAGTTCTGCAATCTCCATTATAGTTAGTGCATCGTGTGTTATGAACCCGAAACCACAGAAAGCTGCTCTCAAGACATGCTGAAATCTTCACTCGCAGCTCTTGATGGTCCAGTTACTGAACTATAAACCCACAGCTGCTGTGTGTTTGCAAACAGTTTACAATAGTAACAGTAACTGTATTGAGACCTGTGTTATAGCGACGAGGCCGTTGTCTTGTTCCCTGTATTTTGTAAAGTAGCCTACAGATATTCCATGTGGTCGTCATTTATTTGAACATAAGTTACATGCATAAGGATAAAATGTATGCCAACGTTGTCAACTTCCTAGAAATATGTCTGCCATACAGTATATATCCTTTCTGTAATGTATTTCTATATGAAGCGCACATGCAGACAGCGCATCTGTAACACATTACATTGAACTGCAGGGACATATAAACGATTTCATGCGCGTTTAGCTCAGATCTGATGCACAGATGATGCCGAAGCTCAACTGTGTGTGTGTTCACACAAAATAAATCCTCCTCATGCACTTCTTCAGGAGAACAGAGCGTCTCTCTCTGGCTGTTTGCAATAGCATATTCTGCTCATTCTATTTCATACAGTAGTAGTGTGCACAGTCAGTCTCTCTTTGAATTAAACACACTATGTGATGACAATAGCATTTCAAACAGAAGGCCGATGTATAGAGTTTATACTGTGTGTTAAGCAGAACACATGATCTGATGTTGTTGATGACGGAGCTGCCATCCTGTTTAAGGCATGTTTAGGCGGTGAGCGCCCCGATGAAAGCGGTTTGGTTTTTAGGTGCTGTAAATCTCATAAGATCAGAGGAAGTTTAGACAATATGGACAAGCTGTTGATGGTATCGAAGGATTCAGGATGTGACAGGTGTCAGTGGGACAGAAAAACACTTCATGTGTTTATCATAAGTGTGTGCGTTTGCGTGCGTGTGTGTGTCACTTCGAAACACTCGTCAGTCTAAAATAAACACTGGTTTTTTCTCCCTCCTGCACCAGTGCTGTAGAGCTACAGTTCTTCACCACACGTCATTCTTCTCTTTTGTACTGCGTTTCCACCTCAGGTTCAGTTTTACTGTGCATGGCATGACACATTTTTTTGGCATGTCAAGCATTTGTATTGTCAAATCATTTGCATATAAAAAATACCAACAAAACAATGCAAAACAACATATGCAAATAACTATTTTTAAATTTACTGTGCAATGACAGGCATGACCTTTTTTTTTTTTTTTTGGGCAAGCATTTGTATATATAAATATATCTAAAAGTCTTGATGAAATTTGTTGATCAGTGTTGCAAAACAACATATGCAAAATAAAATCTGATACCTTTTTTTATGTTTTTTATTTTCTCCTTTTTTTTTCTTAAATTTCAATTTGATGGATGTGTCTTATTTTTATTTGTTTTGTCTAATTGTTTTGCATACTTTAATTGCACTTTACTTTTAGGCTTTATTTATATGTGCTTTACTCACATTCTTACTTTACTAAAATGACTAATGTACTCTCATTTGCTGTCCTTACTTGCTTTGTACTTTACTTGCGTTCTTACTGTACCTTAACAAATCTCTCAGTAACTTAGTAAATCATCTAAATTAGTTTATCAGTATTTTTCCGATTTTTTCATTCTCTGCTCACCTGCTTTTCCAGAGTCAGACTTTGAAACTCACAGCGGTGAAGGTTTGGAAGTGGTGAGACGTTTCTGAAGCGTTTTCTAAAGACGGCCATTAGCATGAGCGACAGAAATTCATTTGGTTTTTACAGCCATAGGCTGACTAGACTTTTACAGCAGCAAATGTGTTCGGCCCACAACGGTGTACCGTAAAAACCAGGTGTTCGTGTCCAGACGCCAGAGGTCTGTCTCACACACACACTCATGTGAAGACGACAGAACGTCAGTATTTATAGAACGGACTCTGATAATGACGTTTCCACCTGGTCTTCTCTGCTCATATAATGGCATGGTCAATTGTTGCAGACTCTTTCTGTGTCATATTCATTGATGAATCTGAAATTAAGAGTTCAGACAGAGATGTTCAACGATTGAGAGCTTTAGGAAATCGTGCAAAGTGTTGATGGTTAAAGAATAAGTAGTTTAAACAGAGGCAGATAGCCTGCTGATAGACCCTGACCCCGTAACCAGATCCCACTGAATCAACTGTGAAACCAACCACTGACGCTTTTGGCCTGGGACATGTCAAATGTCATGTGATGTCACCTACGCAGGGTTCCCACAGTCTGTATACCGACACAAAGGCATGAGTAATCAGGTTAATGCTTCTGAATGGGCGAATATCACACAAAAATGGGTCGTATTTCAACCTAAAACCAAAATGAAAGATATTTTAAGGCATTTTACTGCAAGATAATTTCCTCCTCAAATGCTCATTTATCCTAATGTAAAAAATTAAATAAAAATCGTATTCTCCTGCTCTGAGTTTATTTCGGTTAAAATCAGCATTATTGCATGAAAATTGGAAAGAAAATCAGTTCAATTAGCATGAAAATGCAAAGTTCCAATGTAGCTAAATGCAGTTTATCTTTTTCTTCTGATTTAGGAGTGAAATATGAGCTGGACCTGTTCTTGACGGTTTTCTGAGATTTATATCTCACACTGGACCTGATAAGATGAATTCGCCTGACAGAGAGTAAAACCCCTTTATCCGTGTGGATAGGAATAGTGTGAAAGAACGGGAGGGAATTTGAGTGGGAAATGCTGTGTTGACAGTCTGAGGAGTTATGTGATGTTGCCAGAGAGAAAGAGAGATTCCCATGGGAGAGGCTGGGAATCTCTCAGTTTTTTCCTTCAACATTTCATTCAGTTCTCACTGTACATGCTGGCTGGCACATACAGGGGGCGGCGTTGAGCACCTCTTTCGCGAGGCCCGCAGGAACTCAACATTACGCTTAAGTTCTTAGAGCATATGGGACTGAATGGATTTATTCTGTATATATATATACTGTATCTCAGTTTGAATCAGACTTTCACAATCGATGAACATTTGTTTAGCTCACCAATCACATTCAACCATAGCTGTAGAAACTCCCACTATAAACAACAATACAGCCACTTGGAAACGTCCAGCAAGTGTCATTGTGAATGTTTGATTTGATTTTGACATAGATTTGTGTTGGAAGATCACCCATGATGCCTTAAATACAGTCTTTTTAGGCAGCTCACTAGTGTTTGGATCCGCTGCTCTCGCTGTTGTGTGGTATGTGTGGAATGAGCGGCCTGATGTTTGTGGTTTGTTTGAGGAATGATCTCAGCAGCCCTCAACAATGATCGCTATGTGCGGCCCGATGGCTTCACGTGTGCATCCAGGTGTGATGAACACTTGACAGGTTTAATGCACTGTGATCATGTGACTATTCTGTCTGCTTTTAAAATAAAAGACAGGAATGCAAGGATAGGACATGTGATGTGTGTTTGTCTGTCAGACCTCCATGGCAGACAGCTGAGGTGATGTTCGTAAACACACACTCGCACAACCCGCACACATGGTGACCTTATCATGCACTCTTCCAGATAAAACACACACACACACACGAAACTGCAACACAGATAGAGACAGATGAAGAAAAAGAGACAGATATAATATCTGCAGTGTAGCTGCAGCTCAGAAGACAAAGACACAGTGGGGAATGGAGAAACTCTGTGTATTTTATTCACTCAAGCTGTGATTTGTGTATTTCCAGCGCTTTTGCCAGTGCTTTTATAATGCCAGCCGTGCCTGTTAAACGTAAGACCCAGAAAACAAACAAATCAAGCTGATGAACAAAAACCATAAATGCGCACATGCTGTGACAAATTGCTGAATCTGTCATTGTTGACCACTAGTGTTTGTGAAGTAGTTTTTGAGTGTATATGGATACTTGTTCTCATATAAACAGTACAGGTGCAGTATGTAGTTTTTCTGCCAATAGCGACACTAAACGCAATTGCAAAAATAACCACATTTGACATTTTCTGATTAAAAATGTTTTTTCCTTTATGAAACTTGTCTGCATGATTCTATGGTGTTGCAGATTGTCACCAGGGTGTTGCTAAGTGGTTAATAAGGTGTTTTGCTGTCCACATTGTATTAACACAGTGCAATACGGTTGCTAGGGTGTTCTGGAAGGTTCCCAGGGCGTTGCTATGTGGTTGCTAATGTGTTTTACAGTTGCTAGGGTGTTCTGGGAGGATGCCAGGTTGTTGCTAGAGTATGTGTTAACTAAGGTGTTCTGCTATAAACATTGCGTTAACACATTACAGTTGTTAGGATATTCTGGGAGGTTGTCAGGGTATTGCTGTGTGGCAAGGCCGTTGCTAAGTGGTTGCTAAGGTCTTCTGTTAGGGTTTCTATTGTGTTTTCTGTCCCAAAAGTCTCTGTGATATTCTGGGTCGGGGGTTCACAAAACATTCGTTCATAATTTACTCACCCTCAAGTTATTCCAAATATGAGTTTCTTCTGCTGAACACATTTTTTATTTATTTTTTCATACTATGGAAGTCAATGAGGCCCATAAACTATTTGGTTTCCAGCATTCTTCAAAATATCTTCCTTTTTGTTCAACAGAAGAAAGAAACTCACACAGGTTTGGAACAACTTGGGTGTGAGTAAATGATGACAGAATTTTCATTTCGGGGTGAACTATTCCTTTTAAGAATGTTTCACTGAGTTGACTAGTGAATCTTTGGAGAGAAGTGACATCCGATCAGATAACACTAAAACCTGTTATTTTCCTCTTTAAAAAAAATAAAGCATATGCCTTTGCTGCTTTGTCCAACATGTGTTTGTAGGGTTGGTAGCAGCAAATCATCATCACTCATCATAACTAGAACAGATGACATTCTGTGTACAAAGTCATTGATTTAGAATCTGAGATATGATTTTTATCAGTGCCATTGTTATCTAACGTCTGACTTTGTGCAGGTACAGACAGACCGCGGATTGAAATATGACCCAGACGGGCCCACCAAAGCAGGCCACACATATAAAAACATTACTAGAGTTGAGCAATATAGGCTAAAATTATAGCTGAATATTTCTCCAGCGTGATGTAAAGCATTATTTAAAGTATGTATGGATTTGATGACGGCATTTTCCGTCCTGAATTTTTTTTGCCCATTTTCCGCCATTTTGAATTTTCAACTCCTCCTAGGCTGTTGCTTCGATTTTCATTAAAATGTAACCCGATCATCTTCAGATCAGTTCAAGTTGATTCGTCAAAGCATTCTCGAATAACGCGCGAAAGAATTCAACAAAAAAGCCAAAGTTAACCTGAGGCTATATCTCTGCAACGCTTTAGCGTATTCTGACCAAACTTGGTGTGTGTTATGACATATGAGGCTACCTGTAGTGTAGTGCCACCTAGTGGCCAGGAGATATGAAAAATGGTTATTTTTGCTTATAACTTCTGAACGGTTTTGGCTAAAAAGCACAACAATTTCTCTTTAGATTCGGTGCAGCTACATGCTGAGTCGAACTGCTGAGTCGAACAATACCCAATTTTCCCATATCAGCCATTTTGTGCATCATTTTGTAGTAAAATGCTTGGCTATATTTAAAAAACACATTGGCATAAGGTTACGAAACTCTGCGTCATCGGCAAATTGCCCTGAAAGTACTCACATTTTTTGAGACAGCACCACTTTGTGGTCAAAAGTTATAATGAAATTTCCCAAAATGCTAATAACTTGTGTTTAGTTTTGCTTCTTGTAATGAAACTGGTCTTAATAAATTCCTTGAGCCATGGCAAAAACATAGATAGCAATACTCCTGAGGTTGGGGATCCCTGTTTTAAAAGAGTAATTTTTCCTGCAGGACACACAAACACACGTGTGACGATCCGCAGGCTTCTGTAAGACTAGTTTTAAGGGATTATATTGTTTGGTTGGGTTTGTCTCTCTGTGTAGGTGAGTAGCAGATTTACGGTTTGCTGTCTTTAGGGGGAAGGGAGGTGTGGATTGGAAAAGAGAGGGTTAGATGATAAAGGGCACCGTGGGTCACAGATAGACGCTTGACTATCAGCATACATGCTGGTCCACACAGCAGCTTATCCTGTGAACGCACATGCTAATGAAATACACAGCTTGAATTCACTAGCACTTTGGAGAAAATCACTAACAAACTCGGCAACATGACTGTATCTGCACTATATTGTTTTGTTGTCACTGTGATTTGACCTTAATACTTGACCAAATAGATGGAAATTTTCCATGCAGTTCAAATCCATAAACCTTTCATTTAGGCCTACGTATTATTATTTTTTTGACTGTACCGCAGCACTTCTTTAGCTTGCCTATTTATGTTACTGATACTTACGCAGTGAACCTTAGCTGAGTAGATGTCATATTCAATTTGTCGTAAATGAAAGCAAGGCCGTGAGAAAAATAGACATAAAGTCTACAGTGGCTTTCACTCTTGTGTGCTTTTGAGTTATGCATACAAAAAATCCCCCTCCCATTTCCAAAAGTGGAATAAAGAAAAATGGGCTAATTAGACCGAACTTTAAGAAAGGACGCCAACCTTGTTTTCTCTCAAGTCAAATTAAACATGACATTTACCCAGGCATGCACTCTTTTGTGAGTTATTTTGGCATGATAGAGTGGTAAACGTAAATGTAGGTGCGATTATGTAAGAGTGTCCAGATGTGTACAGACAAGACGGATGTGTGTTTGCAGCGTTTGTGTTGTCGCATGTCCCGTAAGGCCCAGGAATGTGTTCCCTGATCCCACAAGGGGGTGAGCGGGAGATATGAGCACACGACCCTCTGAGAGGAGAGACAAACAGATGAAGAAATGGAGCGATAGATGTGGAGATGCATGGAGAGGGTTAACTTTGCAACTTGCACGATTTAAAATACGATAAGATGAACCTGTGGCATCCAGTCACACGTGTCCACCGGCATATCAGAAGATAGAGATCAGATAAGTCAAACTGAGCAGAAGATGGTATCACAGTTAAAAAAGAGTTCAAACTAAAGAAACTAAATGAAAAGAAAGAAAGAAAATAAACATTAAAAACAACTAACTGAAATAAAATTAATTTAAGATGAAGTACTAAAATTATTAAAACTGAAATGCAAATAAATGAAAACAGAAATGTAGAAAAAAAACTATTAAAAATGACAAGCATATATCGTTATCTTTAATAGAAACTAAAATGAAAATGATAACTGAAAACAAAAATAAAAGCTAATTAAAAATATGAATAAATATTATAAGACTCTATAAAATACTTGAATGTTTTTTGTATCTGGCATTTTAGAGTATAACTTTTATGTTTGCATTTAATTTATATTCTTACTAGGCATTTATTAGCTCTTTAGTTTTTAGAGAGCTTTTTAAACAAAAAAAAATTCAAAACTAAAATGACAATTGAAAATATAAACATTAAAGTGCATACTAAAGTAACACTGTAATCTACTTTCCAAAATAAACCTTGATCTCTCTTCCTTGATAGGAACACATTATGATTAAAAGGCCTTAAAGTAAACATGGATTGTCATTCGCAACCCGATTAACATCTGTAATGTGACATTATTATGAGTGAAACAGAATAATGTAGTTAAGGGCTACATGATGATTAAAATGATTGGATTGTTACATGCAAAAATACATTCAGTGGTTGAGGAACAATGTGACTGAGGTGGACAAAGTGTGTACATTTTAATACAAGATAAAAAAATTATCTTTATTTTTCTTATAATAATGATTGTTTTATAATAAAAAGTTTGAACATGGAATAACATGCACAGTATTAGCATAAAGGTGCTTTAAGAAAGTAAATAGAGCCAATTTTGACTTAACTTTGATTTGATTTCAAAACTCAAGGCATTTTCTATAAAAGTGTCTGCTAAATGACTGCAGACTTTCTCCATTACGCTCTGAGCGACAGTGTGCCAAAACACGTCTACGGTTCAGTGTTGGTGTACGCGCCGATGACGTGTCCCCTAAGTCACCCTCTTCCTGGGCTTGTAACAATACGAGTTTATGATGTTCTTGGCACAACTGAGACGTGCTGTTTTCATTTCTGAGCTTGTCTTACTTTGAAAACGGTTACTGGAGAAATGCCACACTCCAATATTTGCAGATCTCGACTTTCCCTACTATGTGTCCTGTACTTATTAATCTCTTTTAATTTCACACTGAGATGAGTTCTGTTTTTTTGTGTGTGTTGGCAAGAACAGCATTTAAAGTCGGAAAGGAGGACTGTCGCTTTATTTAAAGATAACCTATTATGCTCCTTTTTTAAAGTCTTGATTTTGTTTTTGGGCTTTCATGCTTGAATGTACAAAAAAACACATTCTTTTTCACATATTCTCCATTGTTGCAGCACCTCTCTTCTCAGTCTGTCAGTAACGCTCTGTTTAGTTCCTGTCTCTATGAAGCCCCTCCCTCTGAAAAGCTCAGTATGCTCTGATTGGTCGGTTGGATCAGTGTATTGTGATTGGTCAACCGCTTCAGTTTGTTTGGGAAATGTAACGCCCCTCACCATAACCGTGAGTTTCAACACACTACTAACTAACTCAACCAAACCTCGCTACTTTTTTTTTTGCTTATGCCTTGTGAGGGAATTATTTAAATGAGGAATATTCTGACGTGTTTGTTCCCAGAAGAATCTCAAGACTACAATAGAGGCGTTTCAGGGAGTTCAGAAACAGTGTTACTGATATAGAGAATAACTCCCTCTGGAGTGACCTTGTGCTTTGTAACTTTGCAGACCTTTTTCATGCTCAAACAGCAACATTACTGTCATGGCCAGCTCGCTCTCGACCGTAACATAAAATAGGAGCACTTGTTCAGATTGATTGACTTGCAAGTTTCTTTATTCAAGTGTCAAAATTATACAATACAAAATAATATAACATAATGTTTAGGGATTAAATAAAGGGGAAAAGTAATAATCCAAATGGTGAGGAAATACAGCAAAAGCAAAGGTTCAAGCAAATGACTTCTCCTGGGGACTGCCGATCCCCAGAGGAAAAGTGAAAAGGATTAAATGAGTCCCATCTTTTATCCTCTCCACAATCAGATGAGATTATTCAGCAGGAGTGTACAATCGACCACACCCTCCCAAGTCTGCCACCAGCAGGCGAGAAAAGGAAGCGCAGGGTCGTAACAATTACACACTAAAGAAAGTCAAACATGTAAAACAGCATAAAAGGATCTCTTTAAAGTGTTGGTCAAAACGCTCGACTGCAATGAAGTTATTTACAGGGCAGAGCTCGCGGAAGAGACTCCCTTCGCTTGTTACTCCATCATCGGCGTGATTTTCAGGGCTGCTTTGGAGGGAAGATTTATGGCGTTGTGGTCACCCGTCTGTAATCGAAGCCTGGCTGGTTTTAACCGGACCTGAACGCTCAGTTTTTAGGCATGTCGTGGTGCGGTGACATTATAGCTAAAATAATGCACCGAACTGCAGTTAGACGTGTTCAAGCATCATGGATATCTCAGGAAAAGCTGTTTATGTTAATGTGAATTATGGTCGTGTATGCGTGACTAACAAGTTCACAGTGAGTAGACGGGTCTCTTCCTGTGACCCTCAGGATCGTGGGTCGTTCTGGTCGTGACCCCCTGTCTACTTCCTCTGGTTCTTCTCCTCTGCTCTCTTCTAACCCGCTCGTCTGGTTCTCGAGCTCCGCTGACAGGTAATTTAACGCTTGTATCCTGCTGCCCCTTGAAGTCGGTTGCGTCTGGATTTAAACGCTCAGCTCCACGTTTCCGGGACTTTCTGGGGTCAGGCCTTAAACTCTGAACGATACCACACACACAGACAAACACTCAGATATAACGGACCACTCGCCTTATTATATGATCTGTTTTGTTTGTTAAATATTTTAGGAATTTTATTTGATTGTTTTTTCATTAATATATATCATTTGTATATACATATATATACATATATAATATATATATATATATATATATAACACCCCCCCCCCCCCCCCATGGGATTTTTTTTTAAAAAGAAACCATTAAATGTCATTTCCTGGAGAGTTTTGTGCAAAGAAATGGAGAAATTGAGTCTTACATGATATGTGACAAACTGCAAGGTTAAAAGCATATACTTTGCATTGTTGTAGTATCAACAGGTATTAGGACATTACGCATTTACATTACGTTTAATCAGCAGTGGTGGAATGTAACGAAGTACAAATACTTCGTTACTTTACTTAAGTAGGCCTTACATTTTTCACGTATCTGTACTTTACTTAGGCTAAGTAGACTCAATAGTGCATACTTTTGACTTTTACTTCGTTACATTTTGCAGCAATTATTATACTTTCTCCACTACATTTCTACAACGTTTCGTTACATTTTCTGATCAGGTTTTCCCCCTGCCAAAACAGGGTTTGAAACAAATCTCCTGTTTTCGGTGCTGATGTGGTGGTGACGCGTCCATGTAACATGTGAGGGTGGCGCTGCCAATAAAGCACCTAAAAGCTGTCGCAAAGAACCAGCAAAAGTAATGATTATGAATATGTAAACTAGAGCCCCTGCCCAATTTAAAGT
Source organism: Leuciscus idus (assembly GCA_021554675.1). NCBI lineage: Eukaryota > Metazoa > Chordata > Actinopteri > Cypriniformes > Leuciscidae > Leuciscus > Leuciscus idus. The sequence goes on along the minus strand of CM038621.1, from coordinate 41,054,923 downwards.
CTGCGTGAACCGGAAGTTGCAAACGACTTTTCTCCAGTGTTGTGACGTATTTTCCAGTGAAAAGGAATATTGAACAGAGGGCAGGGTTTCACTCTAGCGTTTCTCCTCTCCATCTCTGCTCATAGCAGACTAACGGTTTGAGGGGAGTGGTTTAGCGTTTCCCAACCCAAGCCGTCAAACCGACATCATCAGAGAAGGAACGCCATTCCAGACCGGAAGTAACTTTTCAGATTTTGATTAAAGATTACCACGGCAAACCATTTTTTTCTGTGTATTAACTTGCACGGATTAATTTTTCACCACAAGACTACTAGTAATATGTGCTAACAAAGTAAATAGGGTCAATTTTGATTTCAGTTGGACTTTAACCACTGTATATATATATATATATATATATATATATATGCTAAACTTTAACTTTATTGTCCCCAGGGGGAAATTATTTTCCACAGCACTGCACTTGTTTAACACACACAACATAACCAATATAATACAAATAGACATAATACAGAAAAAAAACAGTTAAATAGCACTCAGCGATGTCTGTTGTTAAGGTATGTGATGGCAGCCCTGTATCTATGCCCTGAGGGCAGCGGGGCTAGATACTCATGAAGTGGATGTGTGGAGTCCTGTTCGATTGAAATTGCAATGTGTGTGATAGCTCTGTTATTAAGCTCTATGAGGTTGAGTGTTGGAAGGCCTATAACTTTCGCAGCAATACATATACACACGCACACATATATTTACATGAAAAACCTAAAGTTATGTTTACTTCATATAAATAATTGAAGCCATTTTAATTTAGTATATTTTTTCTTTTTTATATTTTATTAATTTTTTATATTATTTCTATAATATTGAATTATTATATTGTTATTTTAAAATTTAAATGTCAAAATGAAATTAAGGAGTGGGAACCATTGAATCATATTTTTTGCTGTGATATAGACCTTATTCAGGTTAGACGAATTTAACACAAATGACAACGAGGCTGTGGTGGATAGATTTAGTTTTTATAATGTCACGCACTGTATAAAGGTCTCAGATTGCATAATTTTCACAACTTTTAAAACAGTTTTATGGAGTTTTTGTCTACTTTTTTTCAGAAAGACATTTTGTCCATTGGACAATCAGTGTGTTGTTAAACAACAGTCCAATCCATTGAATGCACTGTATTCTATTATTCACAGCCTCAATTTCATTCCTGCCAAAAAGAAAATATGGTTCTATACCCTGACTAAAGTCTGTGGACTGCAACCATTTTCTCCATAGAGGAATTGATTTTTAATGATAACTTATAAACCTGTAGAGAAACTCTACTATGAGCCCCGAGGTTGTTAATCGATGGTATGTGCTTATGTTGAAGCCATCAGTCCGCATTTTCAACTTGTTTTTCTAAATAATCATATTTAACAGTGGAATTCCTGGTGAAACACTACATTACCCATGATTCTGCAGAGAAATATCCACCAATCAGAAAAGCAAACGGAGGCGTATACCAATCTCTAATTACTTGTATGCATATTTTGCACTAAACCTTAAATGTTTTTGTACAAAATCAACTTCTTAAAGTCTATAGTTTTTCATTTTTCATTTGCAATGCTTCATGTGATTGCAGTTCTTGCCCTCATTAAAGCTGTTTCAAATACTTCTTTTGCTTCAAAATCAAAGCTTGCAATGTCGCGATTCACCTCGTAGCGGCACTGTAAAAAATGATATGATCAATAAGTTATGACAACATATGTTTTTATATTGCTTTAACTCAAAATAAGTTAAGCAATTGTCAACTTTGTTATACAAGATTCACCTCATTTTTTGTGACAAACATCCAACTTGATTGTTCTTAAAAATGGAAGGCAGCAACTTTTTTTACGGCGTGGTTGGTTCGGTTCGTGGCTTATAACTCTTAAACAAAGACTTTAAAAACAAATCCCTATGGGAGAAATGATTGGAAAAACACTTTTAGAACCAGGACTGCTGAAAAAGTGGGCAGGCACCGTAGCGCTTTATAAATGTGTCCAGTATTGCTATATTTTACTGCCGTTGGTATTGACTTTTGTTGAATCTGCATTCGGATGGTTTGTGCTCTGTCAGCGTGTGTTTATGAGGTCTGTCATGGTCCGCTAATTCATGTACAATTATGTTTACTATGTTTCTTGCAGTGGTTTCCCTCTGATTTTGTGTAATGAAACACATTTTATGTTGGACATCAGTGTCCCAACACAGTACCAAAAGTGTTTGTTGTACAAAAGAAAAAAAGAAAACTGTGAAATATGTTAATATTGCCTTGACCTAAACAGGGCCAACAACATGCAATAAGTTTTAGGTGAGTAGTTTTTCTCTATTTGTTTGTGCTATGCAGTGAACGACACTACAAAACAGCATCCAGGACCAAACCGTCCCATAAATAAACAGTCAAAATGTCAGTATTTTGTGTTTTATGGTTGTATGTGTTTGAGTGTAATGATGTGTAATTTTGTATTTGTTTCGGAGAAACGTCCAGAGCGGTTGTGTAACATGAGGGACATTCAAACTGGCCGAGTTTGACTTCCTTTTTAGGGTTTTTCTTGTCCTCTTGTGTAAATAAGAGTTTGGTATTTAATTTTGCTGTCAGCATTATTTGAAACAGATTTTGTTTTCTGATGCGGTCGAGCTGAAAGCTGAAGTGTATTGAATTGTGTCGAACTAATAAGGCCCGTTTTGTTTATGGCAATTTTTTTTTTTTTTGTTGCATTTTTATAGTTGTGCTGAAGTTTCAGGGCCTTTATTGGACAAATTCTTGTGTTTCATATAAAGCATAAAGATGCATTGTGAACTTGAAGACTGAGGCGTCTGTTCAGGTCTTCACATCTTCAGATCCTGGTGTGTGTGTGTGGGTGTGTGTGGTCAGGTGTGTTGGCAAGGCCAGCAGCCAGTTTAATTAAAAAGCGAGGCACATGTGTATCTTGTAGATCATCTGAAGCCGCCGTCACCTCGGCCACATTCTTCCCTCACGCCGCCTCGCTGCCTCTCTAAGCCCTTTTAAATGAACAGCCTCACGGATCGGAGCCGGCTGCAGATATCTGAGGATTAACAGAACAACTGAACTGCCCAGCAAACTTATAATGAATTTCTGAGTGCGTGGTATCCCAGTGAAACGTGCTTGGTCAGTAACCTCCTTAAGGAGCTAGTCAGCATACGCCTGCTTATCATGATGACACACTGGAAAACTGATACTCTGCTAATAGCGCTCTTAACTTGGATGTACATGAATGTGTGTGTGTATCAGAGAGTGGGACTAGAATTACGTTTTTGTCGTGCACACAGAAACATTTTGATAAATTACTAACAACTGATTCTCTTACGCTTTTAAAGGCCCACTGACGTTCCTTGAAATGCGCAGCGTTATTTAATGTGTTGACGTAATTTCCTCTGAAACAGGAAGGCAGGGTGGGACATATTGATCCGCTCCTCCCCTTTTTTTTAAATAGCATTTTGTTTATATCACAGCTCGGCCTGAGCTGTTGAGCTTAGTAAAGCTAGCCTGGGAAAACCCAGACAACTTCCGGCAAATTTAGATTTGCTCCGCAAGTAGTCTGGCAAAGAGCTCATTCAAGCCCATTTCTAATCCATCCAAATCGAGGCACCAATCAGAAACGTTGAGGCGGGCTTTACACGATGACGATCGCTCTGATTGGTTTTAGGTCTATCCAATTGCACTCAGAAGCATTTGAGCGACGTCTGTTGGTGAAGCGCAACAACTTTTAAATGGATTATTATATTCAAATTGCAAACACATGAGGACAGTCTCCATGAAAGACCCACTGGCAGATGAACGTGCTACTACATTTCTCTCCGAAACGGTAGGAAATTAAATTAGATTTAATAGAGGATTTTAACTGTGACAAGATGATTGACAGGGCAGTTTAAGTGACGGGATGCACGCGACAGATCCGTCCGATAAAGATGACGAAGTAGTATGTCTCAAAGCTTGCCTACTTTTTTGCTACACATTCAAAAGTAAATACCTTTGCTTCACAAAAAGAGTACATACTTTTATGGCGTAGTGTAACTTAGGCGAATTGGGACGCAGCATATGACTTTACACGATGACGATCGCTCTGATTGGTTTTAGGTCTATCCAATTGCGCCCAGAGGCATTTGAGCGACGTCCGTTGGTGACGCCCCTTTGGAAATGAGTTATTAATGAAGCTTTGCCAGACCATAACTCAGTTACTACTGAGAATGGTCTGGTTTTAACCAGGCTATAGTAAAGCCGCAGTTTCATCCAAATCTCTAAACTTTCCTCCACCTAAATCTCGTGGCAGTTCGCGTGACACTAACGTAAAACCAGACTTCATTCACCCCAATGGAAAGCATATTTACACTATCTGAATCATTCCCTATCCCCTATATAGTGCGCCATGTGCCATTCACCATAAATAATAAATATGTGTACAAGTGACCGATTTCAGCCTCAGCTTCAGCGTCTACTTATAATGAAGGGGGCGGGACGCTTTAGATTCTAGAGAGCATTTCATTGGACAGAAAAAATTATGAGAAGCTGAAGTGCAGGGTGATGTCATCAAAATCATTGATCCATATTGGCGTTAGTGAGAGACTGTAAGTTTTGAACGCTTATATCTTCTAAATGCGAATTTTGTCATTGTTTTGGAGCACAGCACACTAGCTTATAGATTATAGCAGTAAGGCTATCATATTCATACTAAAAGCCAAAAAACTTGATTTTGATTTCATAGGGACATGAAAACAGGGAAGAGGACTTTTTTAAGTTCCTAATGATGTAATTTTGTTAGTTGCATTGCTTTGAAAAACTGGAGTAATGATGCAAAATATTCAGCTTTTGATCACAGGAATAAATTACATTTTACAATATATTCACATAGAAAACAGTTATTTTAAATTGCAATTATATTTCACAATTTTACTGTTTTTCTGTATTTGTTATCAAATAAATGCAGCCTTGGTGAGCAGAAGAAACTTCTTTTTAAAAAACTTTTTATGATTCTTACCGACCCCAAACTTTTGAATGGTACTGTATGTATTGGTATTTTAAAGAACCCATGAATGCTTCAGGTCAGATGAAACCTAGAACAAATACTTGTAATGTAAAACCAAGAACATTTTTAATTAAAAGAGCCAGAGAACCAACTCTATACAGCCCAAACTGGTACGGTACTTGATAAGAAGTACTGCCAAAAACCCACAGAAGGATCTTTTTTAGTTCCTGATTTAAGTAAATGTTAATGGTGTGCTAAGTGTATATTTTTGCTTTACTCGTTCTAGCAACTCCATTCCAACTTCATAGTTAAACCCACATAATTAAACTTTACATGCTGGAGTCTCTGAAATACAGGCAGGAAGCCAAAAACATCTTCTGCTGTCCACATGTGACATGTGATGAATTACACAGTTTTATAGTTAAACTGTCACAGGCACATGATTCCAGCCTCCACACAGTAAATGCCAACACTTGAACATCTTGTTAACTTGATATTCTATATCTATATCTTGTCCCTGATGCTATATGGGATGTTTTAGAGGTTCTATGAATTAAATGTACATACCCAACCAATTAAGCCTCAATTTCATTGAAGTTCTAATTGTTTTCCCCCCAATTTGATCTATTTTAAGAACAATTTAGATTGTGTAGGATTCTTAAGTTGCTACAATATGTTGTTCTTTGGAGATTAAAAAGGTAGATTTCTTGAGTGTTTTGGTTTCTTTCTTTTAAGCACCAGCACATGCATGTTTTTCTGAAGATCTAGTGAATCAACAGCTCTTGTGGAACTGGTGAAGTTTCTCCTACGACATGTGACTGTGTGTTTTTGGTCTGGTTTGGTTGGGCGTCCCAGGCTGCAGGTGGGCTGTTTGTTCTCGTTGACCACTAATCAGATCTGGATTTGTTTCCTGAAGCCTTGTCGTGTTATCACAACCCACACACACCTGTTTGGCAGGACTGGTGCTCTGTGTGTGTGTGTGTGTGTGTGTGTGTGTGTGTGTGTGTGTGTGTGTGTGTGTGTGTGTGTGTGTGTGTGTGTGTGTGTGTGTGTGTGTGTGTGTGTGTGTGTGTGTGTGTGTGTGTGTGTGTGTGTGTGTGTGTGTGTGTGTGTGTGTGTGTGTGTGTGTGTGTGTGTGTGTGTGTGTGTGTGTGTGTGTGTGTGTGTGTGTGTGTGTGTGTGTGTGTGTGTGTGTGCGGTCATTGATGGAATCACATGTTTAGAGACCCTGTTTTGTTTCTGAAGGACCCTTATGTGTCCCACTGGATGAACTTTAAAATCCACCCGATTTATCCTGCTTAATAATCTGTTTCTCATGCAAATGAATACAGTCGATAAGTTTATTCAGGTCTCAGGCTACATATCGACCACTCTGGGAAGAGGAAGTTGTCGTTTTCTCTCATAAAGCCGTCGCTGCTGTTTCCCACACTGCTGTGTGTGTCTTGTGGGACAATAAGTGAAACGTGGGGATTTACTGCTGATAGTGACTGATGCGGTTCAACAAGACATATACACACGGACTCAACAGCCCACGTCCTTCCCAGACACACACGTACACAGACCCTGAGGCTGTAACTCGTAAATCATACAGTTTGGGTTTGGCTCGTCAAATCAGGATTTAGAACTTACACCTATAAATATGAATAGTGCAAAAGATAGAAGAAATGTGCAGTGTGTTTGTTTGTTGGTTGTATTGTAGTTCAGTTGTATACCGTGTTGCAGTGACTTCAGCACTGTAACCTCCAGAACTCTCTTATTAACATCCCCCATTACTGTGCTTAGTCATGCATTCACAACTTTAAACACACACTGTCTGTGTTCGAAATGAAATGCTGGCACACTACTTACTGCTTAGTGTGCGCTGTGCAGAATGCTATACTATTTTTTAAATTATAGATGGAACTATACACATTATGTTACAACGAATGTTTCAAGTCAGGTGACCTTTATATATACAGTACAGGCCAAAAGTTTGGACACATTACTATTTTTAATGTTTTTGAAAGAAGTTTCTTCTGCTCATCAAGCCTGCATTTATTTGATCAAAAATACAGAATTTTTTTTTAATATTCTGATATATTATTACAATTTAAAATAATTGGTTTTCAATTTATTATACTTTAAATTATCATTTTTTTCTGTGATGCAAAGCTGAATTTTCAGGATCATTACTCCAGTCTATCACATGATCCTTTAGAAATCATTCTAATATGATGATTCATTATCAAAGTTGGAAACAGTTCTGCTGCCTAATATTTTTTCATAACTTGTGATACTTTTTTAGGATACTTTGATGAATAAAAGTAAAAAAAAAAAAAAAAAATGTTTTTTAAAAAAGAAGCAAATGTTTTAAAAATAGAAATCTTTTGTAACAACAATATACACCACTGGTCAGTAATTTGGGGTCAGTAATTTTTTTTCTTTCTTTTTTTTAAATAAATCAATACTTTTATTCAGCAAGGATGTGTTAAATTGATAAAAAGTGATAGTAAAGAAGATTTATAAGATTTATATTTATAAAACAGTTATTTTTAACCTTTTATTCATCAAATATATTAAGCAGCAGAACTGTTTCCAACACTCATAATAAATCAGAATATTAGAATGATTTCTAAAGGATCATGTGATAGACTGGAGTAATGATCCTGAAAATTCAGCTTTGCATCACAGAAAAAAATTATCATTTAAAGTATAATAAATTGAAAACCAATTATTTTAAATTGTAATAATATATCACAATATTAAAAAAAAAAAAATCTGTATTTTTGATCAAATAAATGCAGGCTTGATGAGCAGAAGGAACTTCTTTCAAAAACATAAAAAATAGTAATGTGTCCAAACTTTTGGCCTGTACTGTATATATAAAGCTGTACAGTGATAACAGAAAGTTGACATAAGCTGTCACATGATCAGGAAAGGTTTGGAAAGGTTCTTTTTCATTGTAATTATTTTTGTGTCAAAATGTCATATTTTTTAAGTCTGATCAAAGTCAAGATATAGATGAGGAAAAAATATGGTTTTGTAAGTATATATGTATGTAAAGGATATAGGCCCTATTTCCAAATCCAATTTTGCTAGTTTAACGACGGGAAAAATGGTCGGCGCACCCGGTGCATGCTCTAAAAGGGTTGTCCCTATTCTCTTAATGAGTAATGGGTGTGTTTTGGGCTTTAAATGCAATAAACAAATCAGAATCTCATCTCTCATTCCCTTTAAATGCCAGTTGCGCTCGCGCCATGGCGGATTCGCTATTTACATGACGGAGTTTGCAAGTGGAAAAACTGTACGCTTCTCTAGAGAGGAAACGGAACTGTTCGTGCGTGAGGTTAAAGCGTTAGCCGATCATCTATATACGGGACAAGCCGGATTCCACCATATCTTTATATACACATTAACACATGGATGCACCTCTTGATGGAAATAACATCACAACATTTATTTCCATATACAATATATACAATTTACGCCTCATTTTTCTTGCTGAAAATTAAAGGCATTACATTGGTGGATTTCATTACAGAACATTTGCACCATAAAGGTAAAAAAGGTAATAATGTTTGATGACGCCCACCTCATAAACCTCTCAGATGAAGCCCCGCCCACCCTCATCTATCACACGGCTGTTTGTCCTCTCTCTCTTATCTACAGCACTGTGACTTCACACACACACACACACACACACGAATGCCTGGACCTCAGGGCCTTTAGTCAAATAAAGCCATCCCAGCCTCCATCATCATAATGAGAGTAATAACGGGGCTTTATCTGCGGATCTTCGCCGCACCTGCAGGTTATTTCATGGCTGTATTGGAGTTTACTGACAGCTATGACGCTCCTGAGGCCACTGCTGGGATGCTCTTGCCAAATTCCTGTTACCTTTCGGACAGGAGCGTACGTTGTGCTGCAAAAAGCTAAATTTAACCCTGTGACGCTCACAAAGGGCACTTTTAATGTATCAAGGGCTATATGTTCAGAAAAGCATACTTCCATACAGTTTCTGCATTTTGTGCTAGCATGTTGTGTGTGTAATATGCATTTTTTATACACTGAAAAAAATACCTTGATGGCATTTGTCAAGAAGTGCAGTATACACAGATTTTGCAGTAAACACACTTGACCAGTACTATATCGGATAATGCAGTGCGCTCATCTTGACCTTCTATTTCCAGTTGTGATAGTTGAACCAGAAGTAATATCAGCACTGATTTTAAACATCTCATTCACTCATTATTTAAAAAGGACTTCCAAATGTTAAATGCATTTTTACATAAAGTAAAAAAGTACAAGTAAAAAAACAAAAACAAAGCAAAATCATTACAAGACACAACTGAATAAATTAATGTTTCATGTGGTCTCCAGTTAACATCTTATAATTATTTTTTCTTTAATAATTAATTATGTAATCTAATTAAAAATAATAATAATTTTCTTTATTTAAATGTTACTTTTCATTTTGCTTTGGATGCCACACTGAATTAGATATCCAACATAATGTGACGAATAATTATTTTTGTTTTAATTAATAATTATTTTAATTTACTTAAAAAGTTAAATGATGAGTTACATGACAATAGTTCGTTAAATTAACAACAAGTATTATTATTATTATTATTAATAATAATTTTCATTATTTAAATGTTACTAAATGTAGTATTTTTTTTGTTTTGCTTTTTTAATTATTTAGCAGACTGGATGCCGCATGCTTAATTAAACACAACGTAGCAAAGTTGTGATTTTGAATTCATTTACAAAATAATTGATAGTTAATTTTAATAGTTGTTATTGTTATAAATAATAATAATTGTCTTTATTTAAATGTTACTTTTTAATTATTTTTGGTAACACTTTAATTTAAGGTGACGTTATTACACTACATGTAGTAATAACAGTAAATTATGCATAATTACAAGTAATCATAAACCAATCCCTAACCGTAACTCTATAGCAAATACATGTAGATGTACTTAATTAATGTTACTCAGTACTTATGACGTAGTTGCATTGTACTTAAGTAGAATGTAACTACGTCACCCTGAAATAAAGTGTAACCTTATTTTTTATTTTAGCGTTTTTAAATGTTTTGAACACTGCATCGACCAATCAGCGTTCCTTATGTGATCTTATATGCAGTAGGCAGTATCCTAGTGCGTGCGTATGTGTGTGAGTGTGTGTGTTGTTCTGTGTCCAAAGACAGCTTACATCTGGATTAGTGTCTTTCTCATGCGGAACGTCCCTCCACCCCACAATGCAGCAGCACACGTGTGTGTGTCGCTTACAGCCACTTAAGAATGACGTCCCTGAGTGTTTCAGCGTTCATTCATGACGGCCTGCCGTGCGAATCTGACTGCTGGAGCTCAAAGCACACACACACACACACACACACACACACACACACACACACACACACACACACACAGTGTCCGCAGGAGTTCACTGGAACACTCTTTCCTGGGTTTAGTTGCACTTGAGTAAAGCAATGAAGTGAGGCATATCTGCCTTTATGTGTGGAGTTATTCCTCCCACAGGACAATTGAGTTTCCTCTTTCATAGTTTAGCAGACTTCATAACAGTTCTCAAGTGTGTTTTGTTTGGGTATCAATTTGTCTCTGATGTTTCACCTAAAATTCCTTTAGAGGAATAAAAATAGACGAATGAGAGAATAGTGGATATACAATAAGAGTATAGAGTAAAAAAATATATACACACACAAAAAAAAAGTTGCTGCCTTCAATTTTTAAAGTCCCCCTGTGGTGAAAATCAAGCTTTTAATGTTGTTTATGTGTCTATGTGGTGTTTTTAATATGCTTTAAGACAAACCATGTGTAAATTCATAAGTCAACACCATTGCTGAGTATTTTCTCCTTAAAACTGCAGTGAACCAAAGACAGTCTCAAAAACACGGTTTGAAATCGCTGGTGTTTCTGACGTCACAAACTACCTTGTAACCAATCAGATCAACATGTGATCGTCAACGAGTGGATCTCTGAGCTGGAGTGAGTGAGTGGAGGCGGGGCTAATTTGCATATTCATGGAACCTCGTATATTAAATAAAGCAATGTGTAGATTCCATTCAAGCTATTTTAAGGCATGAAAAAAAAATCAAGAAAGAAAAAGCTTACATATGTCATTTAGTTGAGTTTTAAGGGAGAAAATGATTGATTACATGGGGCTTTAAGAACAACCAACTTGGATGCTTAAGTCATTTCAACTTAAATTACATTAAACTGACTCTTAAAAATTAAGGGTTGATAAGTTAAAGCAATGTAAAAACATATGTTGGCATAACTTATCGATCATAATTTTTCACAATTTATAATAATAATACAGTAGAATTATTAATTATAGCATCTCAGATCACTTTATCTTGGGATCATTTGATGAGAAAAGTTTTTTCATATTGAGATTGACTCTTTACTGGAAACTGAAGTTTGAGATGTTGTTGAGATCTTTTCTGAAACACTACTGTGGTCTTATTTCAGGAGAAACATCTGAGAAGCAGGAGACTTCAAAGTTCTCAGTTTGATCTTAATGTTGTCTGGGAGAAACAACTGAGAAATGTAATAGATTTGATGAGATGTTTATATCGAAACCTTTGACTTTCGTTTGCAGACTTTAAAATCAGGAGAGTTCTCCGTTTGCTCTCTGTCTATTGCTTTCTGGGAGAAATAGTTGAGAAATTATGGAATTAAAGAAGATTTAAGAAATTTGATGAGAAAAATTTGATCCCATGTAGGGATCTGACTTTTGATTGCAAACTTTGGAATCTAGGGAAACCGGAGCACAGTTGAGATCTTTTCTGAAACTCTACTCTCTTATTTGATGGAGAAACATTTGAGAAATAGTTTGTCTAATTGTAATGCTGTCTAAGAGAAACAACTGAGAAATAAAGATCTTGATGACATGTTTAAGTTCATTTTCAAATCTTGATTTTGTTTGCATACTTTGAATTTGGAAGACTTCTCAGTTTACTCTCAATTTAGTCTCATTACTGTCTAAGAAAACCAGTTGAGATGTTTTTAAAGACTTGATGTATATAAAGAATTTGATGAGAAATGTTTGCAGACTGTGATCAGATTCTCCAGACTTGGTCTTTGTTGTTCTGAGGTCTTTTCCTGAGGAGCAAAAATCGTTGCTCTCCAAGTTGCTGCTAATGAGAAACAATTGAACTATTAAAGAGATTTCATTAGTGTTTTCCCTTTCCTTTTGGGTCTCTTGCATCATAAATCTGCAGATTCAGAGTAGATGAATAACAGCAAGGGACATTATGTGTAGTGGTGCATTGTGGGAGTGAACGCTGTGGGAACACTGGAGGTGTTTGTGTATTTCCTGCAGAGAAACTCCGACATGGGAACGCAAAGTTGCGCTAACAAAGCGTGGCAACCCCTTACCGACTTCAGAGGCCTGGGGCGAAGATGGGGGAGGGGAGAAGTCAACCGTCAAACACGCAACCCCACCAATCACTGCAGCCAGGAGAACCGCAGGAAGCAAAGCTTTCCGAGTAACTGGAAGGCTCGAATCCAAGCATGCCATTCAGCTGATAGAGTTGAACGTGGCCCGACATGTCGAGGTTTTCACTGCTAGCTCACTTCTGCATGACACTCTGTGGGAGAGTTGAGTAATTAGTAGTTTGTTAGTGTGTAAACACAAGGTGTAATACTCTACTTTAAGTCCTCATCTTTCAACCTCAGGTTTTTTCTAATCCAGACTGACTTCAGAATGTTTACTGAAGGCTCAGTCTCTCTGCAGCAACCTTAGGTGAATGTGCTCAAGGCCGCAATCGTGTTGGCTCTTAAAGTTGTGTAGTGTTTTTGTAGTACAGTATTTGTGTATAAAAAAATGTCACATGTCTTTCAAAACTAAAATTATTTGGTGAAGATTTTGAGTGCTTTCATACTGTGCACTAGAGCTGTCAGACTCAAAAAGGAAGACAAAAGTATCATAAAAGTTGTTCATATATGATTAGTGAGGTATATTAGCCATAGCTTTGTCAAGTCAAGTCAACTCACCTTTATTTATGTAGCGCTTTTTACAATACAGATTGTTTCACAGCAGCTTTACAGTGATAACAGGAAAATAATGCAACAAAGTTTGTTTCAGCTGTACAGCAGATCTAGAAGAAAATAGCGTCATAGTCCAGCTTAAGTAAATTCAGTGATGGTTCATTTTGTTGTAAAAAAAGTTATTAATTTAGTTCATTTATATATAGAGCCGCTCTGCATAAAACAGTGATGTCATCATCCAGCTCAGTTCAGTTCTCATATAATTGTGTCAATGCAGGCAGATCTATAATATTGTTGAGAATTAAATGTCCCCAACTAAGCAAGCCAACAGCCAAAAGCCAAAGACGAAAGTGGCAAGGAACCAAAACTCAATCAGGTGACAGAATGGAGAAAAACAAAAACTTGGGAGATACTAGGCTCAGTCGGGGGCAGTTTTCTTCTGGCCAACGAGCGAACAGTGTATGATTATGATTCAGGCAGCATTACAGGTCAGAAGTCAGATTAGATCAGAACATTCAGAATATTATCCAGTTCCATCTGGTTGGAAGTCGGAGTCACGCCAGTATGGAGACGAGTTTGTTGAGGATCAGTGCAACAAACTGCACGATGGCTGTCGTGTCGATGAGGCCTTCACAGGGCTGACGAGGCTGGCACTTCATGGATGCGTTGTGGTCGTGTCCAGGCGCAGGTCCACCATCTGATCTGGATACGGCCCGGTTCCAGCTGAGTCCATCATGCGTTGTGGTCGTGTTCAGGCACAGGTCCACCATCTGATCTAGATACGGCCCGGTTCCGGCTGAGTCCATCATGCGTTGTGGTCGTGTTCAGGCACAGGTCCACCATCTGATCTAGATACGGCCCGGTTCCGGCTGAGTCCATCATGCGTTGTGGTCGTCTTCAGGCACAGGTCCACCATCTGATCTGGATACGGCCCGGTTCCGGCTGAGTCCATCATGCGTTGTGGTCGTCTTCAGGCACAGGTCCACCATCTGATCTGGATACGGCCCGGTTCCGGCTGAGTCCATAATGCGTTGTGGTCGTCTTCAGGCACAGGTCCACCATCTGATCTGGATACGGCCCGGTTCCGGCTGAGTCCATCATGCGTTGTGGTCGTCTTCAGGCACAGGTCCACCATCTGATCTAGATACGGCCCGGTTCCGGCTGAGTCCATCATGCGTTGTGGTCGTGTTCAGGCACAGGTCCACCATCTGATCTGGATACGGCCCGGTTCCGGCTGAGTCCATCATGCGTTGTGGTCGTCTTCAGGCACAGGTCCACCATCTGATCTGGATACGGCCCGGTTCCGGCTGAGTCCATCATGCGTTGTGGTCGTCTTCAGGCACAGGTCCACCATCTGATCTAGATACGGCCCGGTTCCGGCTGAGTCCATCATGCGTTGTGGTCGTGTTCAGGCACAGGTCCACCATCTGATCTAGATACGGCCCGGTTCCGGCTGAGTCCATCATGCGTTGTGGTCGTGTTCAGGCACAGGTCCACCATCTGATCTGGATACGGCCCGGTTCCGGCTGAGTCCATCATGCGTTGTGGTCGTCTTCAGGCACAGGTCCACCATCTGATCTGGATACGGCCCGGTTCCGGCTGAGTCCATCATGCGTTGTGGTCGTCTTCAGGCACAGGTCCACCATCTGATCTAGATACGGCCCGGTTCCGGCTGAGTCCATCATGCGTTGTGGTCGTGTTCAGGCACAGGTCCACCATCTGATCTAGATACGGCCCGGTTCCGGCTGAGTCCATCATGCGTTGTGGTCGTGTTCAGGCACAGGTCCACCATCTGATCTAGATACGGCCCGGTTCCGGCTGAGTCCATCATGCGTTGTGGTCGTGTTCAGGCACAGGTCCACCATCTGATCTGGATACGGCCCTGATCCGGCTGACTTCAGTAAACCTCAGAATAAACAGAAAGACTAACATTAGCGTAGATGCCATTCTTCTCATGATGTAACGAGTACATCAGGTGTTATAGGAAGTGTCCCCGGTTCCGACTGACCCAATCTATGCAGCCTTTAACTGATTAACTGATCTGAATAATAGAAATTTTCTGCAAAAAGTGCAGTGTATTTATTTTAAAATTAATTCTAAGCTTCTGTAATGTTTTATTTATTTATTATTATTATTATTTCAGTCATATTGCTACTTGCATTTACTTCCTTTAATAGAAACCATGACTAAGACTGTCCAAAGCATTCATGAATTGCAATATATACAGTAGCCTATATTTAAACACTTCTATTGAAAAATTTTGGCATCAGAAAGATTATTAAGATTTTAATCTTTTATGGTATTTTAAATGTTTTTTTTTTTTTTTTTGCTTTTGGTCACACATACTGCATAATCATTGTATGGAAATGAGCAGCTTGGAAATTCTTCCAAAAATGTGGATGAAAAGCATGTAACGAGAGTAAATGTTTACGTTTTGTTGAAATACTTGTGGCAGCTCGTGGTATTTTGTGGTGCACAGGAGCCTGAAGTGATCAGCCCTGTCCCACGCTGTGAGGTGTTTGATGTGGCTCCGATTCGACCGAAGCGGGAAACACACCCCGCTCCCAGTCCCAGCAGCATGTGACTCAAAATAGATGCTCATGTTCCTGTTGTGACCCCGTTACCCATCCATGCCTAGGGCGTCAGCGCACAGAGACATGTGAATGTGGCTTTGTATGTGTGAAATACGTTCAGATTCCAGTCTGAGGTCAAGCGGCCAGACTGAAACGGCACCGATCTGCTGTTTTCATATGTTTGCGTCTGATCAATGAAGGAGATTGTTTCTGTGTTGATGTGACTATATTTTGTTGCCTATCCTGCCATCAAGTGGTCAGAGGACACAATTGATATTTTTGCCACGGCTCACATCATAACTGCAGATCTGTTGGGTCTTCAGTGTCACATGATCCTTCAAAAATAATTATAATAAGATGATTTGATGCTCAAGAAACAGTTCTGATTATTATCAATGTTGAAAACAGCTATGCTATGTCACATTTGATCATTTTAATGCATCCTTGACAAACAAAAGGTATTAATTTAATTCAGAAAATTCTTACTGACCTCAAACTTTTGAATGCTGGTGTATATATATATATATATAAAAAAAATAAGCTCAAGATGTGATAAATATGTCAATAAATATTTGTGTTTATTTTATCCGCAGGACTCTGATGCCACTGTTTGATCCAGACTCTGGACTACTTATTGTGTCTGGAAATGTATGTAACCAGTTATAAAAAAATTGAATAACTACATTTTTTTATATTCAATATTAATATGATTATGAATCGTGTTTTCTCAGGGTGAGAGTGTGATTGACTGTTTTGAGGTGAACACCAGCGAGCCCTTCCTGTCTCAAGGTAACGCAGATGTTTTTTCTTGATGCTCCTCTGTTTTCATGTTTCCTGAAGCTGATCTCTCTGTGTTGCTCTGTTGCTCTCAGTGAGTCACTGTTTGACGGACGCGGCGACTCGTGGCGTGGCTCTCGTGCCAAAGCTGGCCGTGGATGTGGGCTGCTGTGAGGTTTTACGGCTGATGCAGCTCACGGACAGCTTCATTGTGCCCATCAGTTACCAGGTGCCCCGCAAGGTGAGGACTAACACACTAAATACACACATCCGGCTCTGCTGGATCGACAGGGCAAACATTACTTATGCACTTGGTATGCCCTACACCAAATATGACGTGTAAGCTGACAACATGTAACAGGAATGTGATTTCCAACCCACATGAGTAGCGTAAATCTGAATTTGCAATGAGAATCATTTATAAATGTGTCAGCAAAAGAGATGCTTTAATGTCTCCCAGTGGTTTTCTGCCAAAATAAAAGTTCTAAAGTTTAATGTTTTAAAGCAAATAAATTAAGACAACTACAAATATTATTTTTGTAATTTTACTACATATTTTTTACAACATTCATTTTACTGTAAAATAACATTATTATTATCATTTTAAAATATTTTACTTTTTTTAACACTTTATTTAACAAATATACACATAAATATACACAAATGTACATTGTTTTTTAGTAAAATAGCATTGTTGCAGTAGTAATATATTTCTTTATTAATTTAAAGCTGTAGTTTTTCCTCTTTGTCGCCATCTCTGTACGAAATCTGCAATTGCAGTTATTCACGGAAGTATCAACTTTTTACGTGGGTTGTGGCTCAGCACGGCACAGCGCGGATGAATCCAATGTGTTGAGGAGAATGTACGGCTGTCAGTCACCGTCAGTCACCGTGTGGATTCTACTTGCAGTCATATATATATATATATATATATATATACTGTTTATATATATATATATATATAAATTTATATATATATATATATAAATATAAATATATATATTAAAAAATATATAAATATATATATAAAAAATATATATATATATATATATATATATATATATATATATATATATATAATAGTAATAAAATGAAACCACAAAAACAATAATAATTTTTTTTTTTTATAATAATAATAAATACTTTTTTATTTTTAGTTGAATAGTATTATTGCAACAGTAATATATGTCTTTGTTCATTTGTTTAACTCTTATAAATTAAATAGAAATAAAATAAAAGTATAATAATTAAAGTATAATAAATAACATTATTTAATACTTGTTTTTATTTTGCGTACAATAGTATCATTGTAATACTAACATTTTTATTAAATTGTTTAATTATAATTTTTTAAATAATGATAAAATAAAACTATTATTATTAGTTTATAGTCATATTGAATGGGGAGGAATTTTCCCCTTACCTGATCACACACCCGATGTAAGATCATGTATGTGCGTTGAACCTTATCGTCACTGAAAAGGAATTGACAAAATCAACCAGTCTGAACATATCTGATGTTTTAGACATTGTGTGTTTTGTGCGTCTCAGGCAGGACAGGACTTTCATGCGGACTTGTATCCGGACACTGTGGGTCACACCGCGTCCATGACGGCAGACGAGTGGTGGAAAGGAGAGAACAAACAGGTCTGTTGAAAAAGCAACTCTGCTTTATTCAATGAGAATTGATTGGTTGGTATTAGATTCCTTACTGAAAATGGGTCAGTATGACAGAAGGTTAGAGGGGACAGAATGAAAAAAATAATGCTATTTTAACTATTTAAGATGTATATATCACTTCTCTGTGACAGGTGGAGCGAGTCAGTCTTAACCCGAGCAAGAGGCCAAAGCCCAGCGCTCCATCAGCTCAGAAGACGCCAGCAAAGGATCTGAGCCGTGACAAGAGCAAAGAGGTTAGTGTGAGTAGCGTCAGGGAAATGCTTGCTTCACAGAATGGATCTGCCTGTAATGTCTTTCTCTGTGTTTCTCAGGAGACCTCGACCTCCAGCAGTCCCCTCAGCACCCCCAGCAGCAGTGCCGTCCCATCCCGCTCCCCGTCCTCCACCAGCGGCCTGTCCTCTGGCTTCATGCCGAGCCCGAGCCCCAGTCAGAGCTCCCGCGCCTTCCAGAACCTGCTCGGTCAGTCCTGGACCGGCACCATTAGTCTGTTACTCTACTTTATACTCAGGGCTTGACATTAACACTCGCCGACCTGACAAGTGCGGGTGTATTTCAGCAGTGGTGTGTAACGCAGACACTCCTACTAGCCACTTTGGCGGGTTGAATTTTATAAATAATATATACATTTTTCAATTGTAGCCTTTTAAAGCCCCTCTGAAGTGCCTTGGAACGTGCAGCTTTGTTTGATGCGTTGACGTAATTTCCACTGAAACAGGAAGCTAAGGCGGGACATATTGAATGGCTCCTCCCCCTTTTCAAATAGCCAATAGCGTTTAGTTTACCTCACAGAGTGCAAGTCGTACTTGACAGCACAACGGAAGAGAATCCGAGCGCTGATGATACGTTGGATTCAATAGTAGAGGTGTGAATATATTCTAGCCAATTCATCCTTAACCAACGTACAGTTGGAAACCGGAATAAAACTCGATCGTTTGTGCATCTGAACACACATCTCCGACTCATTTTGCTCTGTGAGGTGCCAACGGTCGCTTTGGCCAGGTGGTATTTATAGCATAGGGGGCGGAGCTTTAGATTCTAGAGAGCATTTGATTGGACAGAAGATCTGATGAGAAGCTGAAGTCCGCGGTGATGTCATAAAAATCTGTGATCCATTTTAGCGGAAGTGAGAGACTGTAAGTTTTGAATGCTTACATCTCCTAAATGCAAATTTTGTCATTGTTTTGGATTAGAGCAGTTTATTCATAATCTTAAGGCTAACATATTCATACTAAAAGCTAAAAAACATACATTTTGATTTCAGGGGGCCTTTAAAAAGGCATCTGAAATAATAAACTAAGTGCAGTCTAGTGTTATCAAAAAATATAGATTTTTTCAAAACATATCGATACTAAATAATATCTGAAACGCTTCTCATTATCCGCTACGATACCAGCTGTGCGTTCTCTCTCTCTGTCATCTCTCCGACAGCGAGTTACACACAAATCCTCCACTCCTAAATCACTCGGTTCATTTGCTCCGGATGAATATTGTTGCTGTTACAGGGCTTGAATTTCGGCTCGGGATTTGCATGTATTGCGCATAATTTTACTCATTCCTGCAGATTTTGTGCACACACATAAAGCCGCCTCTCAGTAATAATTCAGTAATAAAAGAGTTATTTTTCGCTGCTTATCAAATACACACAAAATAATATCAAAATGCCGATCTTGGCGAGTAATCACTTGAACACAGTCAGTTATATTTTAAGTGAACCTAAACAGTATAATGGATCCGTGCGTCAGGTCTTAAAGTGACAGCAGCCTAATAAACCTGCTGCCAAATTATGAGGTAATATTAAAAATATCTATATGGCAGTTTTTTTCCGGTCAAGCCCTGTTTATACTTATTTACAGACACGTTTTTATTAAGAATATATTTTATTGGCATGTCTGATTCCATCCTCAGTAGCAAAAATGCCAGTAAAGTATATATATACATATGAAACCATATAGTTTAAATATTAATAAATATATATATATAAAATTGTCAAAATGCTGAACCATATCAAGATATAATGCTTTTAGCAGTGTAAATCGCCCAATTCTATTAGTAAATAGCTTGTGATTGTGATTTGCAGGCCCGAGTTCGAAGTTTCGTCACATCCAGGGGGCCGTTTTGCACCGGGACACCCACATCACCAACCTGCGCGGGCTTCATCTGACTACACCAGGGGAGTGTGACGGCTTCTGTGCCAACGGGCAGCGTGTGGCGGTTCCTCTCGCCATCGCAGGAGGGCAGATCGCTGTATTCGAGGTGCAGTTCTATATTCAGACCTTAGATTAAATATTAAATCTTAGATTGATTTATAGTAACTTACTGTCTTCTTCTGCAGCTGTCCCAGCCTGGAAAACTGCCGGACACCGCTCTGCCCACCATCCAGAACACTGTCAGCGTGGCGGACTTCTCCTGGGACCCCTTCGACACACACAAGCTGGTTGTGGGTGAGTTTTCGATTCTGATCCTGGATGCTGATTGGTCAATACAGAGTTACAGCTATGATCTACAGACACCTCAAGGATTTACATGAGGTTACCGGCAGGAGGTGGACTAATATTTCTAACATTAAAAAAAATCCTAAATACTTTATATTAAATTAAATATGAAGTAAAACATATTACTGTGTTCTTAATTTATATAATTATATTCAATTAGATTTTATAATGTAAATAATACAATATGTTAGATCTATTTCTTTATAAATGTGGTTCAAAATATGTATTTATTTTGTGGTTGATTTGATTGTCTCTGAGAAAAAACTGTCTTAAACTAATGTAAACTTTATAATATTATACTATGATTTCAGGACATGGAAAATGATGTAAACATGAATTTAGTAGAATGCGGTAATGTCTGTTAATGTTCTTATTAAAAATTATTATACCGTTTATATTTTACATTTATTTTGTTTACATATCAGTGACTATATTCTAGTGTAAATATGGCACTTCATGAATTTGCTTAAAATGTATTGTTTTAATGAAAGCATTTTTAGTATATTTGTATTTTTACTTAATTATACAACTTCTTGTTATTAGTACTTTTATTTATATCTACATTTATCCCTTTAGATGTTGATATCCAAAGTGTTTTACAGGAAATGATTAAGAAGGAAGTATATTAATCATTGATATTTTAGTATTATTTATTTTATTAATATTTTTAATTAACTGAAAATATTAAAAAGTACTTTCATTTTAGTTGAATTTTTGGCAATGTTACTGTTTAGATTTAAACAGATTTTTTAGTAATTGATATTTCCAGTTAGTAATTGTAGTGCTTCAAATTAAACCAATTTCAGTTGTTTTGCTTAAAGTTTTTCATCTAATATTTATATTTCATTTCATCTTTATTTCAATTAAGTCTTAGTTCACCTCAAAGTCAAAAGAAAATGTAGTTTGTAGCAAATTAATTGTTTGAAGGACAGCTGTGTCTTCAGGCATTTCATCAAAAGAAACCTAATTACACTCTGTCTGAACACTGAAATCTGAATGTCAGCATTGTTCTCTCTCTCTCTCTCTCTCTATGGCTCTCTCAAAGCCGGTGATGATGCCAAGATCCGCGTGTGGCAGATTCCCAAAGGAGGCCTGACGGAAACCCTGACTGAGCCGGAGTGTGTTCTGCGGGGTAAGAAACCAGCACATGTGACCTCTGAACTGTAATAGCAGTAATTCTGTAGTGTTTGATTGACATGCCTTGCGACCAATGGCAGGACACACTGAGAAGATCTACTCCATCAAGTTTCACCCCCTCGCGTCCGGCCTGCTGGCTTCCTCCTCATACGACCTCACTGTACGACTGTGGAAACTGGAGACAGGAGAAGAAGTCAAGCGACTCACTGGACATCAGGACCAGGTCTGTCTGTCTGTCTGTCTGTCTGTCTGTCTATCTATCTGTCTATCTATGCCTGTCTGTCTGTCTGTCTGTCTCTCTGTCTGTCTGTCTGTCTGTCTCTCTATCTATTTCTGTCTGTCTATCTATGCCTGTCTGTCTCTCTGTCTGTCTGTCTATCTATGCCTGTCTCTTTGTCTGTCTATCTCTGTCTCTCTCTCTGTCTGTCTGTCTATCTATGCCTGTCTCTCTGTCTGTCTATCTCTGTCTATCTGTCTGTCTCTCTGTCTGTCTGTCTGTCTGTATATCATCTGTCTGTCTGTCTGTCTGTCTCTGTCTATCTATGCCTGTCTGTCTGTCTATCTATCTGTCTGCCTGTCTCTCTCTCTGTCTGTCTGTCTATCTATGTCTGTTTGTCTCTGTCTGTCTATCTGTCTGTCTGTCTGTCTATCTATCCATCATCTGTCTGTCTGTATCTATCTATCATCTGTCTGTCTGTCTGTCTGTTTGTCTGTCTGTCTGTCTGTCTGTCTGTCTGTCTGTCTGTCTGTCTGTCTATCTATCTATCTGTCTATCTAAGGTCTGTTTCAGGATGATAACTTGCTATGTTTTTCCTCAGATATTTGGCATGGCTTGGAGTCCAGATGGGAAACTGCTGGCCACTGTGTGCAAGGATGGAAAAGTGCGTTTATATGACCCACGCAAGTCCACAGCGCCCATCCAGGTTAGTTTAGCATCAAGTAAATCTTATCAAACTTCAAAAGCAAAAGAAATCATATGTTTGTGACCAAGTTTTCCCGTCTTTGTCCCTGCAGGAGGGCCCGGGACCTGAGGGCCATAGAGGGGCCCGTATAGTGTGGGTCTGTGATGGCAAGTACCTGATGGTTTCAGGATTCGACAGGTACAGAGTACCACAAATTTAGTCATAAATACAATAGAATTGGTACTGTCAGTGTCTGCCTGGCTCTAAAAGATGTGTAATGGTTTATTTCCTCCACAGTCGCAGTGAAAGACAGCTGTACCTGTTCTCCGCTGAGTCCTTGGCATCCGGGTCTGTGGCTTCTGCACCTGCTGACGTGTCTCCCTCGACCCTCATCCCGTTCTACGATCCCGACACCAGCGTCCTCATCCTCACTGGGAAGGTGCGCGAGTGTGTCCATATTCAACATTAAAAATGTCCACTAATTTACAATAACAATCAGATTAGTCCAACAATGTGTTTGTTGATCCCTTGGTCTTTCAGGGTGACACGCGTGTTTATATATACGAGATCGTGCCTGAAGCGCCGTACTTCATGGAATGTAGTAGTTTTAATTCCTCTGAACCACACAAGGTATGTTGTAATATTATTGTTGTAATATTCCTCTTGCCATCTGGTTATTAGTGCTATTATTGCAATTACATGTCATCAAGAGTTCATATTTTACCCTAAAAATGACATAAAAATAAATTATATTTTGCATTAAGCAGTGTTATTTTAGTACCGTTGATGTTTTTGGTATCGTTACAAATGTTTTACCGTTCCGGGACAGGGGTTGTGTTTCCTGCCGAAAACTGAATGTGATGTTTGTGATGTGGAAGTGGCTCGAGCCGTACGACTGGGCAAGACCACCATCGAACCCGTGGCCTTCAGAGTGCCCCGTGTCAGAGTAAGAGACCCTCACACCAACACAAGACAACACTGACCTCTAGTGGGCATTTGGAGAGTACATAGATCAAGAGTAAAGAGTACACATTTTCATAATTTATTTAATAGTCTGAAAACTAAAAATCATCATTAGTAGTTTAATATGTAAGGGATAATGTAGAGCGAGGCGGTTGTTATAGCGAATACAACCCCGACAGGCTGATCAGGCTTGAAGGGGTTAGATTCGCTATAACAACCGCCTCGCTCTACATTATCCCGCTTATTACATGGCTACCTACCAAATAAATCAATAATTTGACACAAAATATTGATTTAAAAACGAGTTTATTGATTTAAAAACGATTGTATTGCTTCCGCTAAAGAAAATAGTCCGTTCCGTCTCTACAGTTAGAATCCTGCGTCCATAGCAACGCTCTGTTTTTCATGGCAAAGGTGTGTTATACTTATTTCTTGATAACAGACCGCATTCTACATTAGAATTCAACCAAGCCATGTAATAAGATATTTTAATTGATACCTTTAGCTTGATCATTTCTGGGCACTTTTTCATGCTAAATGAACACATCTTTGCATCCATCTTGCCTCCACAGAAAGAGTTTTTCCAGGACGATGTTTTCCCTGAGACGTCAGTGTGGTGGGAATCATCTCTGAGCGCTGATGCCTGGCTCTCCGGATCCAACGGACAGCACCGCAAAATCAGCCTGAGGCCAAAAGACATGATGCCCGGTACAGCTCAACATCAACAAACACAAATCAAAGAATAATGCCTTTCCAAAACTGATATATATATAAACTTCTGCTACACCATAGTCTTTAAAATACCCTTCATTATGTCCTTGTTTCAGTGAGTGAAGCACCAAAAGAGGCTCCTGTGAGGAAGTACCTGCCCTCCTCTGTCTATCTGGAGGAGAAAACTGATGAACAGAAGAAAGAGGAGGTATCTATCTATCTATCTATCTAGCTATCTATCTATATGTCTATCTATCTATTTCTCTGTTTATCTGTCTGTCTGTCTATCCGTCTCTCAGTCCATCTGTCTGTCTCTCTATCTATCTATCTGTCTATCTGTCTGTCTGTCTCTCTATCTATCTATCTGTCTATCTGTCTGTCTGTCTCTATCTATCTATCTATCTATCTATCTGTCTATCTGTCTGTCTCTATCTATCTATCTATCTATCTGTCTGTCTGTCTGTCTATCTGTCTGTCTCTATCTATCTATCTATCTGTCTGTTTATCCGTCTCTCAGTCCATCTGTCTGTCTCTCCTATCTATCTATCTGTCTATCTGTCTGTCTCTATCTATCTATCTATCTATCTGTCTATCTGTCTGTCTGTCTCTATCTATCTATCTATCTATCTATCTGTCTGTCTATCTGTCTCTCAGTCCATCTGTCTGTCTCTCTATCTGTCTGTCTCTATCTATCTATCTATCTATCTATCTGTCTATCTGTCTGTCTCTATCTATCTATCTATCTATCTATCTGTCTGTCTATCCGTCTCTCAGTCCATCTGTCTGTCTCTCTATCTATCTATCTATCTATCTGTCTGTCTATCCGTCTCTCAGTCCATCTGTCTGTCTCTCTATCTATCTGTCTATCTGTCTATCTATCTATCTATCTATCTGTCTATCTGTCTATCTGTCTGTCTCTATCTATCTATCTATCTGTCTATCTGTCTATCTGTCTGTCTCTATCTATCTATCTATCTGTCTGTCTGTCTATCCGTCTCTCAGTCCATCTGTCTGTCTCTCTATCTATCTGTCTGTCTCTATCTATCTATCTATCTATCTATCTGTCTATCTGTCTGTCTCTATCTATCTATCTATCTATCTATCTATCTATCTATCTATCTGTCTGTCTATCCGTCTCTCAGTCCATCTGTCTGTCTCTCTATCTATCTGTCTGTCTCTATCTATCTATCTATCTGTCTATCTGTCTGTCTCTATCTATCTATCTATCTATCTATCTGTCTGTCTATCCGTCTCTCAGTCCATCTGTCTGTCTCTCTATCTATCTATCTGTCTGTCTGTCTGTCTATCTATCTATCTATCTATCTGTCTATTTGTCTGTCTCTATCTATCTATCTATCTATCTGTCTGTCTATCCGTCTCTCAGTCCATCTGTCTGTCTCTCTATCTATCTGTCTGTCTCTATCTATCTATCTATCTATCTGTCTATCTGTCTGTCTCTATCTATCTATCTATCTATCTGTCTGTCTATCCGTCTGTCAGTCCATCTGTCTGTCTGTCGTTTATCTATAGTTTTTTTCTGCCTGTATCTGTCTGTCAATCACTTGTGTTTGTGTATGTCCTTCAGTTGCTCAGTGCCATGGTGGCTAAGCTGGGAAACAGGGAAGACCCTCTGCCACAGGAGCTATATGAGGGAGTGGATGAAGAAGAGTGGGTGAGTGAAGAACCGAACACACACACACCAGCTGATTCATGACACTATGAATGTGCTAAATCCGGTCTGCGTGTGTGTTTCAGGACGACTAACACACAAGCCGTGCCTCGTGGTCCAGTCAGGGTGCCAAAGCAGACTTGGGACGGTCCTGCTGAATCTGAATCTGAATCTTGCCATTCCAGGGTGCCAATATAACTTTGAACCTCCTTAACGCTCCTTCAGCTTCACCTCCGACGGCCTGCTGACTCACACACACACACACACACACACACACACACACACACACACTCCTATATCTTCCAGATAATCGACCCATCATCTCTTTGCATTGGTTTAACTGGAGTATTAATATCTGTTATTAATGGTTAAATATGATTCTTCACACATAAACACATTCATAAGATGTTCATCTCAGACGCATGACGTGCATTTAAAGTACGACAGGGTTTTTTCTGTGTAATTTTTAATGATTGGCATGAGTTTTGTACTGCTTATTAACTGTATGATGACTGCATGATAAGCACACGCCTGCAACACAAAACCTCTGGATGTTTTCATTGGTGAAATGTGCACTTAATACCGTCATTTGACTTTTGAAATGTGGTTAAATGTACAATAATATCGTGGTAGTTTGTGGGATTAAATGTAACCTCCTTTAGGTGCAAGAGACTTTTCATGTTCTTTGCGATATGATATGATATGATATGATATGATATGATATGATATGATATGATGGTTTTTTAATATGTCTGGAGCAAAACTTTCTGTGTACCTCTAATTGAATGATCTGGAGTCTGTTGAAAACACTCCTTTTTAAAACTGGAAAACGGTTTATTTCTGCTCAGCCTCACGAACAGTATTAACACAAATCTACTTCATGAGGGTTTTTTCACTTAATCAGGTCTATCACAAGGCAATACAACTCATTTTTAACAGAACATGTTTACATATGTCAGGATCGTGCATGTTAAGGCACTTGTACCACGTGATGTCCTGTGCTTGACATGTGACCATGTACTCACACATTAACGGTCGATATTAATAGATATGTTAATGGTCTGCTAAGTGTCTTTTTAAAATGTGTGCTAATTTTGTTACCAATCGGATGTTTTTGGGATGCTTTTTTCACGACGCTTGTAATTGCGTTCATTTTAACCCTTTATAGGCAATAATGTTTTACACTTGTCTTTTGGAATGGAATCAAGTCTTGTTGGAATGTTGCCTCAAAATAAAACCTTGAGAGCTGAGAAATATGGAATTGAGTGCTGTATGTAATAATGATAATCACCACAATCATGTTATTAATAATGATATAATAATATGATTATTATAAATTATTATCATCATTGTCATATTTTTTTCAACAAATTGTTATAGACACGATTTTCATCTAATAATATAGAATATGTTACTTCAGTATTGTTCTTGACTGTTGTTGTTTTTCCCCAAAAAATTTACATTTGCATTAAATTTACATTTACAGGTGTGTAACCTGTATTGTAGAACAAAACCATTAAAAACAACCCATAATAAATTTCTGAGAGAACCCATCGCAAATTAAAATAAACTGAACAATTTTTATATTATATTATATTATATTATATTATATTATATTATATTATATTAAAGTGGTATACCATAGCATTCCAAGGGATTCCATTATTAGAGTTATTTAAAGAATCTAAATATAGATAATTTTTCAGTCATTTTGAAAACTAAAATTATTATATTTATTTTATTTTATTTTATTATGCAACAAGACAAGACAGAAAATGAACAATAATAGACAATAATGAGGGTACAAAACAAAACCACAAAGAATACTAAATTAGCTCAAATGTTTTACACACCATAACATCTTACATGCAGTAGAGTTTTAAGAGTTCCTCAATGAGTTTAGATACATATCAAACTCTTTCTTAAAAAATAAAATGATTATATTTGATGGTGTCCGTGTTGCCTTACAAATTGACTTCACAACTGTACTCCTATGTCAAGTCTATGTCCTGCATTGACATCCTCCAGCCAGCAGGAGTCAGTGTGTGTCGTGTGTGTCGTGCGACTTTTCTTCGCCGGTTTTATCAACATTGATGGAGTTGCACGTGAAAACGTTCGTCCTCAACTGAAGTGTTTTACATCAACACAGTAGATCTATCATGGTATGTTCATATATTCATATACAGATTATGGTCGTTTAATGTCGGTAGCTCTATATTTAATCTCAAGGAATGATATCGAATGGGTCATTCGCTATTAGATAGTCTTATGCAACGACCTTGTACTTCATTTTCATAATAATAATAATGTCATATTATATTATGAACAGATCATTGTTATATGAGCGATTAATTAATATTTATGACGGCAGAAGTGATATAAAGAGGCTGGGTATTTTGTGAAGCAATGATGAAATATGTTGGCTTAAAAGACGTGTGTGTATATATATATATATATATATATATATATATATATATATATATATATATATATATATATATATATATATATGTGTGTGTGTGTGTGTATATATATATTATTTAATTCATTATTAAACATTATTTATGATGACCCTTTTTATTATGAAATAAGAATGTGTTGGTCATTTATGCTCCTCTGTATGCAATCTTAGGACCCTGTCCTAATGTTTTATGTTGTGTTTTGTATGTTTTTGTGTTCACACAGGCCAAATATCTGGCTCAGATCATTGTGATGGGCGCTCAGGTGGTCGGACGAGCTTTTGCAAGAGCTTTACGTCAAGAATTTGCAGGTCAATGCAAATTAATGCTGTATTATGTTCATTTATTTTCATATTTTAAGTCATTTCAGTATCATATTAATAATTAGTAGCAGGTTAATATTGTTAACATTTATCATTAATTAATTTCTCCCTATTTTATAATTGGTAAATGCTCTTGTTGTTAATATCTTATTTATTGATCTAATTTTATTTAAAGGGATTGATCACCCAAAAATTAAGTTTCTGTCATTATTACTCGCCCTCATGTCGTTCCAAACCTGTAAGACTGTCCTTCATCTTCAAAACACAAATTAAGATATTTGTATTGTTTGGCAAAAAACAATTGTTCTCGAGAGCACGACGACACATGCGTGTTGTGTTGACACGTGAGCGCATGAACGCGTGTTGGAGATTAATATTTTGTAAGTAAAGTGGTAAATTATTGTTGTTGTTTTTTGCTGCAAATCACTCGCGTCGCTTCATAATATTGAGGTTAAACCACTGGAGTCACATGGATTACTTTAATGATGTCTTTACTACCGTTCTGGGGCTTGAAAGTGGTAGTTGCGTAGCTGTCAATTGAGCGACAGAAAACTCATCAAAAAGATCTTAATTTGTGTTCTGAAAATGAACGAAAGTCTAACAGGTTTGGAGCGACATGAGGGTGAGTAAATGATGGCAGAATTTAAATTTTTGGGTGAAATATCCCTTTAATGTCTCCATAAAATAAATTACATTTAAATAACACAAAAATAAAATAATTGTAAATTTAAATCTATCTTCATTCATCTAATTCTATAATTTTGGGGCTCTTAAGAGGATATGACAGCATTACTAAAGTTTCTTAACTTGACTGATAAGATGACTTATTACATGGCTCTGTGGAATACTTGATTCTGATTGGTCAATCGCGCCATCCAGCGGTAAATTATTCCCAGATAACAACCGCTCAAAGCAGGTAACAGGCTTATCCATGTCACTGAAGTCACCAGTGCTATAACGTTACGCCTGCTAGGAACGGTTTTTCTTGACGAAAGTTTTGCGTTTGGTGAGCTAACAAAATATTAAAACTCAGTCGAATCGCTATTTTGTGTACAGTTTATTTAATTATGCCATCCAGTATCATGGACTCGCTCTCTCGTTTCATACAAGCGCAGCAGCTGCCATTTTGTGACTGTTGTTTTGTACACTGTTGTATTATGAGGTACAAACAGGTATGATTTTAAAACAGAGTATTCTGAAATCAATATCTCTTATCCCCATAATTATTTATGTGGCAAATTGCTGTGTAATAAGTGATATGAATGACTTAAATGTCCGTTTAGTTTGAACTTGCCGCGCTGCAACTGCTCTCTCCGTGGAAGCTTTGCGTTTAAAGACCGAATAAAATATTTCAACTCAGATCAATATTTTGTGTCTAATTATTTGCTCAAGTAGCCGTGTGATAAGCGGGATAATGTACGTCCCGCCGGTTGTGATCGCTCCACTTCGCGTCGGGGTCCTCATCACACTGTCGGGGGTTTATTCTGAGATAACAACCGGCTGGATGTACATATTATCCCTTACTTAATAATCAGCAATGTAAGGAATACTTGTGAAATATAACAGTAGTATGTTGTGTGAATGTGAATGCAGCCAGTCAGGCGGCTGCGGAGGCGCGGGGTCAAACGGGAAGACAGTCTGCGGCTGCGTCTAGTTTCACAGGAATGACTTTACAAGAAGCCCAACAGATCCTCAACGTCTCCACATTAACACCAGAGGAGATCCAGAAAGTAAGAGTCTGCTTCAGCAGTAACCAGATCAGCATTATACACTTATTATTACAGTATTCTGTGACTAAATATGGTTTAATTTGATGTGCTTTCATTTTCACTTCAGAATTATGAGCATTTATTTAAAGTCAATGACAAAGCTGTTGGCGGTTCTTTCTATCTTCAGTCAAAGGTAAGCAATGATGCTGTTAATCAAACTGATCATTTCTGTAGTTCCAGAGACATGTTTGTAGGTTTTTGTTAACATCAAGTCGCAGGGTAGTGCAAATTAAATGAGGTCCAGAGACATTTTGAAACCAAACACTCGAAATATAAAGAAGAGTCGTTTAGATTTAATAAATTGCATTTAAGTTGCGTTCTCATAGTCTTTTTCACAAAAATGCACCAAGGAGATAGAAAATCTTTTAGAAAATAAAGAAATTAAGGCAATTGAATCCTTACTTAATCTAAGGGGTCGTTTACACAACACCGTTTTCAACTAAAAACTGAAAACTTTTTGCATATTCTGGCTGTTCGTTTACACAACAACAACGCCTGAGAAATGCTAACTTTTGAAAATCTGTTTTAAAGTGCACGTTTTTTGAAAACGATACCGTTATCGACTGTGTGTAAACTACAAAAACGTGAAAACTGACGTCATACGCTTGTGCATTACGTGTTCAGTCTATAGGTATGTAGTGTTTCTTTACAAAGTGACATCTCCATCTACTGGCCCGACATGAATAATACAGCATTTATGTCCTTATTCGCTTTGAAAATGTTGTCGCCTGGACGTGAAAAACTTCAGTTTTTAGTAGGGATGTGTGATATATCAGCCCCCATATCGGTATCAGCCGATATATGTTCATTTTTAATGTTATCGTTATCTGCCTGATAAGAAAATATGTCAGATATATTACAGCCGATAAATAATGGATTAATTCCTTCAGCTGGACACTTCAGATAAGCACCTTTCATCATGATGGTTTTGAATCACTTGAAATATGATTGAAATCACTTCAAAAAAGGAAAATATAGGTTACATAAAATGATAACATTATAATTGTGTGCTTGGGACATGGCTTTTAATTGTTTCTGAGACTTTTGTTTTTGTAATCAGGCTCTCAAAAAAAAAAATATATATATATATATATCGGCCGATATATCGGTTATCGGCTTTCAAATATAAAGAATTCTCGTATCGGCCAAAATGTTCATATCCGTGCATCCCTTGTTTTTAGTACATCGTTGTCGTGTAAACGTATCCTTAGAAGATTCTTAACCTGTAAAGAAGGTAAAGTCTCTCCTTACTGATGTACGTTTAGAATCAGCAGTTAGATAAAAACACGCTTGTAATTACCAGTAAATCCAGCGACATCATTGAAATAACGATTGGACTCTTGTAGGTGGTGCGAGCGAAAGAGCGTCTGGATGAAGAGCTCAGCATTCAAGAGCAGGACCAGAAGAAACCACCACAGCAGCATCAGACATGATCTCCATCCTCACGTCCTCCCACTGTAATTATCACCCAGACCCCCCAATAAAGCCTCTTCTTTTTCTACATCCAAATGTCAATCATTTCTTTATTCATCCGTCAGAGTGGAGGAGTATTTTCTGGACATTACGTGATGGAATGAAGGAACTTCATCTGGAATGTTCTTGAGTTCTAGAATGTTGGATCAGGGATTTGTTGGACTTTTCAACGTATTAAAATATGTTCACTACTGTTCAAAAGTTTGGGGGCCGTAAAATGTGATGTTTTTGAAAGAAGTCTCTTATGCTCACCAAGGCTGCATTTATTTGATCAAAAATACAGGAATACAGTAATATTGTGAAATATTACACTTTACCTTTTTTATTGTAATTTATTTTATTTTATTCCTGTGATCAAAGCTGAATTTTCTGCATCATTACTCCAGTCTTCAGTGTCACATGATCCTTCAGAAATCATTCTGATATGATGATTTGATGCTCAAGAAACATTTCTGACTATTATCAATGTTGAAAACAGTTGTGCTGCTATACTTTTTTCATGATTCTTTGATGTATAGAAAGTTCAAAAGAACGGCATTTGAAATAGAAATCATTTGTAACATTATAAATGTCTTTACTGTCACTTTTGGTCAATTTAATGCATCCTTGCTGAATAAAATGATGTATTCATCCATCTGTTCATGTTTAACGTAATGATCTGGATTCAATACACGGTGAGCTGTTTCAACAACATTTAAAACTGTAAAACAAGTCATCTTCACTGTAATTCAACACTTGAAGTCTACAGGTCAAAACATTTTGGATTTAAAAAGCAGTTGTGGGTGAATGAACTGAAATAATCTACTGAGTGGATTTTTCTTCAGTAAAATGTCCATCTGTTTCCAGCTATGAAAGATTGGCCAGACAAGGTTAGTAAGTGATTTTATTACACCTATCATGATAACACGTATATGTTTTAGTCGTGGATGTACTTTTGAAACATTATTTAAATTTCTTATCGCCATGTAACATTTTGCTTATAATATTGTAAGTCACACCATAAATACTGTCAGTGTGAAGCAATACAACATGTGTTGCCATTCGAGTGAGGAATGTTAGATTATCCTTGCTGGTTGCTTGACACATATTACTGTTAAACACACACGTATATATATATATATATAAATATATACTCAACGTCTCATCTGAGGTTGTGAGTCCCTAGTCTGGGTTAATACTGTAAACATTTCAGCTTTCTGTACACGAATGTCCCAAACAAAAAAGACGCAGCAAAACACAATATTTATATATATATGTATATGTCAAATGCAAATTTATTAAACATTTGTTTCTTTTATTTTCATTGACATCCTTATCAATATCGTAATAAAATTCCTCTAAAACAGGAGCACACACACCTATGTTGTACCAACTGGAGACTTTTACAGCTCTAAAATTCTGCATGTTCGGCTTCAGAACATGATGCTGGGAAAAAATATATATTTATTTATTTATATATATATTTATTTTCATATACTGTATTACATCTACATTTCAACTATAATAAAAGGCACTTGGAAAAAAAAATTAAAATACTGATATACAAAAATGTGCAAAAAAGAAAAGAAAAAATACAAATGGATACTGGCCTTTCCAGGCCATAGTCTTTTGTTAACCCTTTGTGCATCTCTGCGTCAAGAATTGTGAAACTATTATTAGTTTACTTTAGGAACAGACAAACTTCTTTACTTTTATTGTTTATTTTTTTATTTATTCTAATATGGTGCTTAATTTATGTACCGTGTGGATTTATTTTTTTGTACATCATTTGTGTTTAACTGCATTTAATATTTAAATTTGAATATCTAGCTATGACGTCATCCCTGCCATTGAACGTATTGCTTAAGTCTCTCACATACAGTTGTAGTAACGGGAACGCACCATCATTTTATCAAGGCCTTTGGAGTCTCCTGTGAGAAACAGTGCTTCTGTCTTCAGAGTGCTCAAAGGGTTAAAGGTTCAAACAGCTTATCTGATATTGAACATTGATGTAGACCTTAACAGGTCTGTGTCAGTATCAGCTTTCTCCAGACAACAACATGAGGGGAGGGAGTAGGAGAAGGTGGACAAAGAGATTTCCAGCTTGTTGGAAAGACACAAGGGTTTATTAAAATGTCATTTCCGTTGAACCCTCCTAAATGCATGCGGCTGTCAAAGCTCTGCAAACCTGAGAGGATTGTGTTCGATTACTGCATGTGTTTGTTTTAAATGTGAGGGTTTTTGACTCAAACCCTTCCTGCAATCTAATCGATCACCTCCTCCTGTCATTTCTCCCTCTTTCCTCTCAATTAATCAGCTGGAGAAAGCTGAACATAGAGTAGCGATAGCAGAAACGAAGACATAAAGCAACTTCAACATCAGGAAATGTCTCGTCCAAAAAACAAAAGTCAGTAAAACAAAACAGCATTAATTGTATAGTTTCCACAAACAATAAAACAAAATAATTATGGAATAAGACTCTTGAGTGTAAAAATGGTTTGGAGAGGAGGGTGGGGTACATGCTTTAAGGAAGTGCGATTATTTCAGTCGGAATGTTTTTACATTCGTTTGTTTTCTAAAACTTTTTTTTTTTTTTTTTTTTTTGCCAATCTATGGGGGGGATAATGGCTGTTATTGAAGGATGCTTTAACTATGTCATCTCTGTTACAGAGACATGCCTGAGTTCAGGAGAGAAGACTTGATCAAGAGTGTTATTTTAATCTGAATGAGGTCTTGATGGCGACAGGCTGATCATTAGTGGAGGATGACAATGACTGCATTAAGTCTCTCTCACTTGACCCACTTCAGGAATTCAATGCACCTCTCAACACAAGCATCAGGACATTGCAGATACACAGAAGGTTGATTTTGCTATTTATTAATTCATATGGAATATGAATATATGATGATTATTTTCTGAATGTCATGACATGCCTTAAAGGTTGTGTTGTATAACTTGATGTTTCTAGATTTGCACAGAATCAGTTTTGAGTTTTCATTTTCAGTTTGTATGATGCACAAAATAACACATCATGCAACTGGGCAAAATCTGAAGCAAATGGGGTCAAATGTGAAAACGTAGTTCTTGGAGCGTTGCCTTAGAACATGTGTGCAATGTGACGTCAGGAGTTACCCTGAAACTTGACGCTTGAACGAGAAAGTTGATGTGGGTCATGTGAAAGGGTCTTAATTCAAAATGCTATCTTTTGGACACCTGAATAGTGTTTTCTGCACTTTATTATTAAGTCCCTACTTCAATCTCTGGGTATACGTTTATATTTTTAGCACAGTGATGTAATATGGGACAAACTATGAAAGCAAAGTTCTGTTAAACAAACTAGGCCCTTAACTGTTGCGATACACCCAAACTGGTGTATTGCAAGTGTCAATGTGTTCATTGGGTTGTGGATAGCTGTTATTTTAAACATCCCACTATTCTGCATCAGCCAAAGGTTCTTCGTTCTTCTACCCTGCCAAGCTAGTATACTGCAAAGCAGGATAATACTGTTAAATCTAGCCCTTTGTTCAGCTAGTAGTGTGCAGTACATTTGATGACCAGAAGATGGCACTATTTACAACAATGCCATGTCCTATGGGGCGTTAGCATGACTGGGTGAGTTTGTGCCCTTCTATGACTTAAAACTCAGTCAGTCTGAGCCTTGTGTCTGTAGATCTCTTATTCAACAAAATAGAGCTAGTCAAGGTTTTCTATTTCCTCCTCCTCAGAGGACAGATTGTCGTACATACTTGTCTATTTTTATTCAATGATGTATGCTTACAATGCAGTGACACAGCTAGCAGCAAATGCAAGATTCTATATAGCTTGCAATAGCATTGAGCTAAGGAAGTTCACTTGCAAGGGATGCAGATGGTGTCTGCTGACTGAGGTGGGACTTGGGACAGTCCGAAGCAGGAGGGTACCAAGTGTACAATCCTGCCCCTGGAGGGCCACCTTGCAGGAGAATTTAGCTCTAGCCCTAATTAAACACACCTTAACCAGCTACTCAGTGTCTTTAGGATAACTAGAACTTCCAGTCAGGTGTGTTGGAGATAAATTCTGCAGGAAAGGGGCATTCCAGGAAAAGGATTGGTCTTAAGGGTACAACAGATGCTGATTGTTGGCAAGTGAACGAGCTGCTCTCGTTTGACCTACGACCTCAGCACCTCTCTGCAAACCTGACCAAACCCATACGAGTTAGCCTCAAAGATCTCAAGCTTGCTAAGCTTAGAGGTCTTATTGTAATGCACGGAATGGCTTGAAAAAAAATAGCATACATTTGTGTCTTTAGTGTGTTGCGTACACTGTCGTCCAAAAGTTTCTCTTACACATAAATACACAGAAATTGTCTCTTGAAGCAAGGGCACAGATTCTCAAGTCTGCTGTTTAGATCAGTGCTCTCATAAAAAAGAAAACAAGGTGTACAAGACTTGGGGTGTCCAATCCTGCTTCTGGAGGGCAACCTTCCTGCAGAGTTTGG
Source organism: Leuciscus idus (assembly GCA_021554675.1). NCBI lineage: Eukaryota > Metazoa > Chordata > Actinopteri > Cypriniformes > Leuciscidae > Leuciscus > Leuciscus idus. The sequence goes on along the minus strand of CM038621.1, from coordinate 41,018,538 downwards.
ACCAAGGGTGGGCAACTTTGGCCCTTGAGGTCCACTGTCATGCAGAGATTAGCTCCAACCCTGATCAAACTAACCTGACTGTAATTTTTGTGTAGGTTGTTCAGGTGTGTTTGGTTAGGGTTGGAACTTAATCTGCAGGACTGTGGACCTTGAGGGCCATAATTGCCCACCTCTGGTTTAACCCTAACCATAATCAAATACATCTGAATTAACTGACCAATTTATCTAGGTCATCAGGATTATTTTAAACTTCCAAGCAGGTGTGTTGGAGCAGGTTGGAGCTAAACTCTCCAGGAAGATGGCCCTCCCATAGCAGGATTTGATATCCCTAACCCCTGGCAATAAAATAAGCCAGATTGAGAATGAAATGGAGGTGAATGTTTGGGCTCTTTCCAAGCTGTTATGGTGATTTAGTTTCCTCGTTATTACCACAAGAAACAGGTAGCCGTGTCTGTCTGAAAGGTAGAAATTAGAACCGAAGTACTAAAAGTTGAAGAAGAGGGCGTCACCTCCATGCAGAACTGAATTTGTTTTGTGAAAACCCCCCTCAGGCTTGCCTCTGACCTCTGACCCCTGTTCCACCCCCACCCTTCCCCTGCCGTTCTTCTGGAATGTCATGCTCAGTTGACCACAGCTGGCTTCAGCACCACCTGGCCAGAGGGGATGACAACCCAAGACAGGGGGTCGTGAGACACTCCTGTAGACAGGTTGAGTACGCCACCGTGGATCTCGTCCTCGCCTTCCTCGCCCCTGGTCTTGCCCTTGGCATGGTCCCTGCGCTCCGAGCCCAAAATGGGAACCATGGGCAACCCCAGCGTGGAAGATGAGAAGGTATGAGACAGCAATGGTGACTTGGCTAGGCCAAGTGGGGAACCGCTGAAGGACAGAATGGGCGTCCCCCCAAGCCCAGCTGAAGGGGAGCTCGGGCAGCCCAGAGTGCTCAAGTCCAAGGGGCGGGGACTGAGGGGGGACAAGGGGAGGGAGCCTCCAAGACCCTGCAGACCGTGACCACCCAAAAGAGCAGCAGCAGCACCAGGAATGATGATGTGGGCCCCGCTGATGTAAGTCAGCTCAGATTCTTTCCCCACCCCAGCGATCGGCCCTGGCTTCATCAAGGAGCCCACCCCACCCGGACCTCCCTGATCCTGGGCTACAAAGTGCCCATGAGCCTTGATATGCTTCCTCAAGGAGCTGGGGTCCGTGTAGCGTTTCAAGCAGCCCACCATCTTGCAGTAGTAGGGCTTGTCCACATAGTGTGTGCGTGTGTGTTTGAACCGGTCACTGGAATTGGAGTAGCGCTTGTTGCAGCCCTCGTAAGGACAGATGTAGGGCTTCTCTCCTGAAATACAAGCACCAAGTTAGCCAGGTCATGCAATCTTCATGTACTATCTATAATTTTATCTTGGCACTGACCTGTGTGTGAGCGGTTGTGAATCTTGAGGTTCTCCAGTCGGGAGAAGCTCTTGTTGCAAGTTGGACAACGGTGAGGTTTTTCATTGGTGTGAGTGCGGATGTGGATCAGCATCTTGTACCTAATGAGGCAGACATTAGACTTAAGGGTGAGTGTTATGTGAAACTTAAAATTGGCTGCAGTTGCAACATTTTCCTTTCCAAGGAAATTAACCAACAAAATTGCTTATATGGTTAGTATTTAAAAAAAAACAAAAAATCCCTAAAATAAGATTTTGTAGATATTGTTATTTGATATATTACAATATTATTCATTAAGAATAGGACTTTTTTTGCAGTGTTGTGTATGGTGTATAGTGTATTGTGCATGTGTGGTGCCGATTGGCGAGTCCCTATATTAAGAGTTTTCAGCCTGCATAGACACCAACTACCAAGAGGGCACCAAACAGCATGTTAGACCCCCCAGAATGCAGATTTATTTGTATAGGACACCCATTTGGACAGCAGCAGCCCTGGTGGCGGGAGAAGTTGGTGCTCCTCTGGTCATCTCAAGTTGCACTTTCTTATAGTGATCATTTTACTTTCTTTTATTTGCAAATATAACATTTTTACTTCCTTTTAATTTTTTTATTAGTGTATTTAAATGTTCATTTAGTTTAAATATGCATGGTTACTTTTTAGTTTATTAAATATTAATGGTTACTTTGTGATCTTATAATTTAAAAGGCAAATTTGGTGTTTAAAATGTAAATATAATTGTCATTAGAAACAACAACAGTTTGTTTATTTTTCAGCATGTTTTATAACATAAAGTGTTTGTTTAATGTGTTTCATTTAAATGTTTTATTTCTACTGTATTAATACTGTATATCATGATAAAAGCTTCACCAATTATCAAGAAATGAAAATTGGATTACTATTGTATTTAGGGTAAAGCTACACACCTGGCGTTGAATCCCCGTCCTTTGCGTGCACACCCCTCCCAGTGGCAACAGTACCCAGAATCCTTCTCAGGCTTCACATGGAAGTCGTTGACATGATCCACCAGGTCTTGCAAGGAGTCAAAAAGCAGGTGGCACTGTGACATGAAAAAATATGCACAATGAGCTCAGGTGAAAAATACACTTTAGCATCTGCGTTGAACTGCTTCAATTTCTCACCTTTCTCCAGCGACAGGCCAGCTGTTCATCTGCGGAGAGGTCTGGAGAAGCTCTTGTGTCCCTGGGCTGCCGAATGAACATGGAGGAAGGCAGGTGAAGCCCTCCTCCTCCTCCAATGGGCACAAAGAACTGGAACGCTTGAGATGTGGCTCCTCCCTCCACGTAACGGATATGAGCCGAGTCCTGCGGGAACCAAGCGAGAAAAGGCAAACATAATTCAAGCCTCTTTATCTTATTTACAGCAGGACAGTGAATCTAGTAATAGTTGTTAAACTGACAGTAACAGGAGCTACAGGAGGTCCGTGTTCTGTAATTGTCCTCACAGCAGGAGACTCTAAAGAGCGTTTTGCTGGATGTGGCCGCGCATTGTCCTCGTGTTTCTGCCCCCAGCTGTGCTGATCTGAACACTATGCTCAACCACAAATTTTAGACTTTATTGAGAGAAGCGAGATGGCAAGCCACCAATACTACAGAATAATACACAGCGCTTTGTTTTGCACAATTGCTCCCTTAGGGTGCTTTTACACTGGCAGTTTAGTTTGAAACAACGCACGGTTCGCATTAAAAACTGGTAATATGAAAGCTGTCATGCGGACCCGGGAGAGCCCTGGGGTACCGAACCCAAGACTACCTGTAGGAGGTGGTCTGAGATCGGTTCCACTCGAACTGTGGCTCGATCGTGTGAATGTGAAAGCAACTCGGACTTGGGTGCGCACTTGTTCAGGAAGGTAAGTAACCTGTGCATGCGTATTAGCTGATATCCTTAGTTCAACAAAACACACGTACGGGATGACAGTGGTCAAGTGAGAGTGAGTCTACAGTGTAACTATGCATATGTAACCGGTCCTACTCGATCCACTATGAGTGGGATTCGAACCGGCGTCTCCGGCATGGGAGGCAGGCACGCTAACAAGGACATTAAATGTCGCAGTCTCTAGCGTCTGTTGCTAGTGCACCTCTTGAGATCAGGGGAGTGAGGTTTACCCAAACAGCTCTAACCCCCCCTAAACCTCACTCCCATTTGGGTCACGGCAATTGAAAATGGTTATACACGACCCGCTCTGAGTGGGATTCGAACCAGCATCTCTGACATGGGAGGACATGACAAGGACGCTAAAGACCGGAGTCTCTGGCATCTGTTGCTAGTGCCCCTCTTGAGACCAGGGAAGTGCCGTCTTCAGGACGTGATGATTTTGTTCTCTTCAGCTTTATTTGCAAATGTTTTATGCGATATTCCAATTTTGCGCACAAGTTAAGTTTGCAACTTTGGATGGAAACAGCTTATGGCACAAACGTGCTATATGAGTTGGCAAAGCTTAATGCTTAGTGTTATAGGGATGTGTTCATATTTCTCACCCTACGTGTGAGCAATAGTAATAGTGATGCTTAGGAAGAATTAATTAGAGGAGAAACAATGAGGACTTTGACTGCACAACAGTGTCGTTGCTGTCTGGGAAGGTTTTGGTTATGTGAGAAATGTGCATGGAGAATTGTGTAAAATGTGGCTGATTGCTCTGCTCTTCGGTGGTGCCATCATCTAAGACCTGGCCACTGTTCATCCATTGGCTTGAAGGAGGGGTGGCAGGCATCGGAGACACACATAGGCACAAAAAGCCATGCATCTCGTTCCCAATTCAATTTTGAGTGAATTGAATTAAGCAGAAAGAGCTCTGTGTGGCTGTACCTCGCTAAATCTGATTTAACCTTGTGTCCCTGCCGTCAGCCCCACGGACAGAGAAAGAGACACTTTTGTGAAGGGACACAGGGGGCATTTGATAAGAAGCAACACCACATCTGGGTCAGCGAGGGTAACATATCTGAATGTCTCTGTCGAAGGGAGGTGGAGGACAGGCCGGTGCATGTAATGCGCTTTAATGCTAATGACCTAAATCGAATCACCATCAGAACTGAGTCTTTGGCTGCTTCTTAGTCTCTAATGCTGCTCCTCACCTCTGCTGATTTGCTTAATGAGCAAGATATCTCATTTAAGAAGTAGTAAACCTAGTCTAAAGCTAATTATAATACACTTAAAGGGACACAGCAAAAAAACAAAACAGTTAATGAGTTTTTTTTTCATCTTGCATTTAAATTAAAATATCTACAAATCCTTAAAACAAGACACATGTAAGATTGCATATGAAGAGAACTTATTTTAAAACATGTATTTTTTTTCTTAATGCACTGGCAGATTTTACATTAAAATAGTAATATTGTAAGATATTACAATTTAAAATACACTATTTTAAATAAAAGCTGTTCTTTTGAACTTTCTATTCATCAAATAATTTTGGAAAAAAAATGTACACAACTGTTTTCAACATAGTATGATAATAATCATAAATGTTTCTTGAGCATCAAATCATCATATTAGAATGATTTCTGAAGGATCATGTGCACTGAAGACTGGAGTAATGATGCTGAAAATTTGATCACAGGAATAAATTACACTTTACTGTATATTCACATAGAAAACAGCTGTTTTAAATTGGAATAATATTTCACAATATTACTGGTTTTGTTTGTATTTTTAATCAAATAAATGCAGCCTGGGTGAGCAGAAGATACTTCTTTTAAAAACATAAAAAATCTTACTGACCCCAAACTTTTGAACGGTAGTGTACCTATTTTTTTATTTGAATATATTTTAAAAAGTAATTTATTCCTGTGATTAAAGCTGAATTTCTCCAGTCTTCAGTGTCACATGATCCTTCAGAAATCATTCTGATATGATGATTTGATGCTTTGAATTTTATTTCAACTGGACAAAAAGTCAAAAAGCCTTGTTAAAAACCTATGAAGTCATATTTTCAAATGGTCTGCAGCGTACAACCCAAAATGTCAATTTAACAGATCAGAAAACTGAGTTTTTGTTACTAATAGTACTAGTATATTTAGACTTGAATAGCCATGCTGTGCTCTTCTCTAGCGTTGTCGACTTACCCCGTGGAAAATGTGAGCTGACCCGTTCCCGTTGGAAAGATCCGGAGAGCAGGCGGTGTTGCGGGAGGACGGGGACATGCTGAGGTCCACGGCGGGCGGTGTGGGGGTCTCGGACTTGTCCTGCAGGACACCTGCAAACACACATCTCTGTTATACTCCCTGCAATTATATTTTATGTCATATTATACAGAATCTCTCTGTGTTTACCTGTGTGTGGGGAGGCAGGAGACGCTGGAATGATAACTGCGGTACCGTCGTCTGCCATCCGCAGCTGCCCGGCCCCCCTGGCGTGTATGGGAGAGGGAGTGAGAGTGGGCGGAGACATGGTGCCTCTGTCCCGCCCACCGACACGCCCCCTGGGCACCTTCAGGTCCAGTGGCTCATCTAAGGACAGCATGACAGCATGCGGACCGGAGCCTGAAACCTTTACAGACAGACACAGAGCAATTTAGGTGAGAATTGAAATTGCATTGTTGTATAACAATGTAATAGCATTCATAATACCATCATGATTTTCATGAATCCAGAAGTGCTCCATAAGGGTAGGTATAATGGTTATCATTCAGATGGGAAGGTTGTTTTGTGGATTTTGGTGACAGTTGTAGAGGCATCTCTACTTTTTAAATGTAATATGTTTTAATGTCAGATATGAGCATTAAAACTTTTAAATCCCTAAAAATAGAAAGTTAAGGATGCACTGATGTCAACTCTCGGGAAGAGTTTAGCATGGTAATGGCTAATAATGTTAATGTATTTAGTCTTGGGGAAATAGATGTGCTACTCTGCTGATATTGCTGCTTCTGCAGATCAAGTACAGGACTTGCTACTGCCAATAAATACATGACACGCTGCTGTGAGCAAGACATACTGTACAAATAGCATCTATGAAATCACCCATAGCAGATCTATACAGGTGGAGCTGGGGAAGGTGGAGGGTTTCAGAGGAACTCTGAAGGCGTGCTGAACTTTGCTACAGCAAACACTGACTAACTATTTAAATGTTGAGCGGCAAGCTCAATGGCTGCATGTGCAACAGGAACCAATCAGCTTGTGCCGTGTAGTTAACTATGTAATTGTCAACAATGTGTTAAGGACCTGTGCCGTCATTATTAATAGACATAATCAGCTCTGATTAACTGTCTGATCATCAAAAATTGTATTTACTACTTTTTTCTTTTTTTTTTTATTCATGTGAAATTACATATTTCGATCATACAGTAGCATTCAAAAGTCTGGGTCAGGAAGTATTCAGCCAGTATACATTAAATTGATAAAAAGTAACAGTAAAGACATTTATAATGTTACACAAGATTTCTGCTGTTCTTTTGAACTTTCTATTCATCAAAGAATCCTGAAAAAATGTGTCAGTTTCCACAAAAATATTAAGTAGCACAACTGTTTTTAACATTGATAATAATCATACATGTTTCTTGAGCATCAAATCATCATATTAGAATGATTTCTGAAGGATCATGTGACACTGAAGGCTTGAGTAATGATACTTGAAATGAATGAAAATTCAGCTTTGATCACAGGAATAAATTACATTTTACAATATATTTACATAGAAAAAAGTTATTTTAACCCTCTGGTGCTCTTCGGTTTTTAAACCAATATTTTTCAGAATGGAATTCATGGGAATGGTACGAAACTTGGTAAAGGTTTTGGCACTTGCTTTGTGAACACACACACAAAAAAATCATGGACATGAATCGAAAAGGTTAAATGGTCCTGAAAAAAATAGTCACACTTGTGCTCCTCACGGTCAAAAATGGCCGCATTGGAAATGAATGGAAGACAAATTTCATCTTGTGGAAACTTTTGGTACTGCCGCCAAACAAATGGCAAATTTTTTTAAGATACCAAACTCAAATTTGGAACACAACTTGTATAGATTTGTGGATTTGATTTTATTCCAGTTTTAGAGTAAAACTTGTTTTTGATATAATATTTCATATTCAAATTTAAAATAATATTTTTGGGCATTTTTCACAACAATCAACGTAAAATTCTGTACCTTTTTTCAACTTCACTTTTTTAAACTTTTCACAATAATCTGCCAAGTGTCGTCTTTGAATAGAGATCAAACATAAGTCTGTGCTCTAAACCATTCAAGAATTATGACAGTTTTAGTTGGAAATTTGCTCAAAAAGTGAATAAATGCTTAATAAATACAGCGTAAATTTTTGCTAAAAGCACCAGAGGTTTAAATTGTAATATTTCATACTTTTACTGTACTTTTGATCAAATAAATGCAGCCTTGGCGAACATAAGAAACTACTCTAGTGTACTAAATGGCATACTCCGCGTAGTGCGCGTACTATATACTGTAGTGCAGAAATAGTGAGTAGTATACAGCTGTATAAACACAAACACACACAAGCATCCTGAATTTCACCAGAGACATTCATACTTTGCAAGAAAGTTTTGTCCCTCTTGTCTCTCTAAACACCACAAACACACATTCAGCCCCTCTAAAAAAACCATCCCCGATCTCCTCACACAATTACTTCCCCTCATTCCCCCCACCTCAAACTGTCCTCACAAAGCACACTGGCAATTACACCCATTACTGCTTCCACATTCCTCCCGTCTCCATGTGAAATACAACATTCACAAAGCTCCACCTTTAACCACAGTTTCACATCTCTTTTTGTCTGACATATATAACATGCGTCCAGTCATGCTGAATGGCTCTTTGAGAGGGTTTAGCTTGTGCCAACATGAGGAAGGTCAGCGAGGTCAAGGCAGCGGGTGACCGAGTTCAACAACCCAGTCGACAGGACCAATAATCAGCAGATAACCGCACACACAGAGCAGCATTATCAACCAGATCCGTGTCTTCCGCCCCACACACACACTCGCGCAACATCTTCTGACCCCGAACTGCGTCCTGAAATGATCTGTGTCCTCGGAAATGTTCTCAAACGCTCAATTTTTTTTGGTCTTTGATTGCATGCCAAAGAAACAGACAGGCAACAACTTGCTTAGGAAAAAAAGAAAACGCTGATTGGTCACAAGAATAAACAGGTTGCGTCACGGCAGGAGTTAATGTGCAATCTGTAGTATCTCCAGCCGTCTGGTGTTTTTTGCAAGCGTCCTGAAGCGGAGAGGTTACCCGTGCGGCGCTATCTCAGACTGGGGTGCGGTTAGAGACGTGATATGTGTGGCATGTTAAGGGTTTAGTTAATGATTTTCACATAATTGTGTCTCAATACAGCGGTTAAAAACTCACTCTGCGTAGCTCGACTCTATTATGTACTCAGAGCTTCCAGACAGAATCTAAAAACAGCATTCACAAACACATATTTCTGAATGAATCGGAACATTTAACAAGAAAAAATGTGTTGGGAGGGACCTGATTTAATCCAGTGGGATTTGAAGTGTCAGTGTTTTTCAGGTGGTTGAACAATTAGAGGCATTGTGGACATTTAAGGTTATGGATTTAAGGTTATGAAGGTGAACACTAATTTATTACTAAATAACATGCACTGATGAATTGTGAACAATAGAACCAGAAATGTAATACAAATGTATCATTTTAATTTCCAGTGAACTCAAAGACCTTGATCAGCAGTTTGATTAAAGCTGGACCAGCAGAAGAAGGGAAGACCTTCTGGTCTGGAAATTGTATGTATGTTCAAGTGATTTTGGTCAGTACGATATAAACATTTTGGCAAATTCAACGTCCTTCTCTCAGTTTCACTTCTAGATAAAGAACGGATGCTTTTTGCGCAAACCTGTTGCTAAATGAGTATATTGTGACATCGCCATTCTTCAGTACACTAAAATGTGCCTAAAAACATCATATAGGGATAACATTCACAATGAAAACTAATGTTCAATACCAACTACAGTAGCTTCCGCCATGATTCCTGAGCTCCCACATGGTTCGGTCAGAAGTTTCCAAAACAAAAGAGCTCCTCACACTGGATCCGACTCCATGTGTAAACCATTACTAGTCCAATGCCTAAGGCCAGCTGCAATAAATCATCTCTTCCTTATTTTAATTATCCCCCCAAACCGTCCACGTCCGACCCCCCTCACAATGGTACGATCCAACCGTTTAAGAGAAGATTCTTGATGAGGAGGGGGAAGTGGTTTGGTTTTTCTGCTGAAAGGTACCAGGTGATAAATGGCTCGGAGGAATTAGACGGGTCGGGGTTGTGTACTTTTTCACAGGCTACAGATTTATAGTGCTTTATCATACAGCTTCATAAACACCTAACAACATACGTTCTTCATGCCTGGATCAGCCACATCCCATCTGAGGTTAAAGATCAACCGGTTCGCTACACAAATGCAATCTTTTGTATAAGATGATAAAAGCATTTCATCTGGCATATTTGGTTTTTTGAGACACACTTTTGCCTGCATTAAAACATGTTAACAAACAGTACTTCCCCCAAATGTGGTCCCAACTAGTTAATCAGAGTCTGAACAAATTGGCTTAACATTCAGTGCAGCACAAGTTAATTATATGTTTGTTGTTTATGTATTTACAGTATTCCTCAACTGCAAAAAAGAAAAGAAAAAAATGAATAACAATAAGACTCATTTATATTTGTATTTTTGGTAGTTATACGTTACTACATGTACTTACTATAGTAACAACAGTAAATTATGCATAATTACAAGTAACTGACCCTAAACCTAACCCTAACTCTGTAGTAAGTACATATAGTTTATTAATATTACTCAATACTTATTTGAATAAGTACAATGTAACTATGTCATTGAAAATAAAAGTGTACGCGTATTTGTTTGTACACTTTTGTAAAAATAAGATGAATTTACTTTTACTAGCAGATTTTTTCCATTTGTTTTATGTTTATACTTGAAGCAAGTGAAGAAAAACATAATAGAATGCAAATATTTTATTGAAAAATAGGACAACAATATTTGTTAAGAATTGGATTTTTTTGCAGTTTGAGGCATGAATTGAAGTTTGTCCATTTTTAAATGGTTTTGAAAGATGTCTCTTATGCTCAGCCAAGACTGCATTTATTTGATCAAAAATACAGTAATAAATCAAACAAAACAGTAGCATATAACAGTAACTGTGATGTATTAGATATTACTGTTTTCTATGTGAATATATTGTAAAATGTAATTTATTCCTGTGATCAAAGCTGAATTTTCATCATTATTACTCCAGTGTCACATGATCCTTCAGAAATCATTCTAATATGATGATTAATGCTCAAGAAACATTTTTCCAAACAGTGTTGAAAGAACAGCAATCTTTTGTAACATAAATGTCTTTGCTGTCACTCCTGACCATTTCAATGCATTTCTATTGTTGCAGAGTTCACTTTAAGTGTCATATAAAACTATATCCAAGAAAATAATTATTACAGAGGCTGTATTTGCCTTGATAATAATTTATTGGCTGAACAAGACATCTAGCATTTAAAGAATTATCTAATTTAAATGGGAAAAACAAATAGTTTGTTAAAGCATCATGTCGCCTTGACTTTGTTTCTCTTACATGTGCTGACTGGAGAAGGTAAATATTAGCCTTAGATGCTAAGCTATATCTTTCAAGCTTTATACATTGCAGGTTTTGTTATGTCTATATCATATATAAACACTGCATTTCTTTGTTCACCTCAGAAAACCTCCGAACTAACTCAAGAGTCGCAGGGAAACGGCTGGGTTAACTTTGGCCGAGGAGGTTCAGTGGTGAGACGGAGCCAAGCGGTAGCGCTTGAATGTGAAGTTTTGGGAGGCTCTGCCCCATGCAGACTTCCCCACCCCACCGTGGGCTTGGCAGGGCTTTAAAAGGCAGCATTGTCTGTGTCCTGCCACCCCCTCGTTCCTCTCCCCTGCAGAGTAAACACCGAAGGAGAGCGTTTGGAGCGGGACGCTGGGTTCCACATGGTGCGGCGCTGAATGAAATGTTTGTGCCTCCGATGTGACCCCGGTGGCCACAGGCCTCGCGACCGGACCCCTTCGCCCCCCTACAGAAGTCACCAAATCTGCCATTTCCTGGGTAGGGGTGATGTGGGCAACGAACGGGGTCAGGATAAGGCAGGGTCAACGAGAGGGTATGGGTTTCACCAGCTCTCTGAGGTCAAACCTCTAATTAACCCAAGATTTCAGCCCGCCACAGGTCACGGCGCGCTCAGCGGGATCTGTTTCTGCTTTCGGGTCAGGTCGAATGGACATTTTTGAGAGTTAAGCACACTACAACTACATTACCAGTGGGAAGTTTTTTGTCAGAAGCTGTAATTGTGAAAATAGTGTTCAGCTCAGTGTTGTTGTTAACTACAACAACAACAAAAAAATGCGATAAAGCTGGAATAAAATATAAATATTAAACGGAATTTTTTTTAAACGAAAATACATTTTGGCTTGGAAACTAGTAAAACTTAAATATAAATTAAATCTATATTGAAATATTTAAATAAAAATGAATAAAAAAAGACAAATATTAGAAGGAAAAACTTCGAAATGTTTCCTTTGCAACAAACTGAAATAAACAGGTTTAAGTGTACTAAGATTACTAAAAACAAAAATCATAAATTAAAGCTAAGTAGAAATGGCAAAAGCACATCATAAAATTATCTAATATTAAACTAAAATTAAATTGAATACAAAATGTAAAAAAAGCTAATTCAACATAATAAAAACTGTAACAGTATAATTATAAATAGTACTAAAATATCACTGGTTTAGCTTGTAAAGTTTTTTTATATAGCGATGAAGGTAGAGGTCTGCAATCCCACAGGACACAACGCAACAGAGTGCGGCGCGGGACAAGTTTTGGATGTGGGAGGGAAGAAAGATACTGATATTTGCGCAGGAATTGGGAGAAAGAAATGACTAGTAAATATAATTATCTAATAATAACAGCACGCAGAAGTCTGTAAATGGAGATCTAAAGCATCGTGTGTGTGTGGAAATTGGAAAAAATAGCCTACAGACACTGGAACGAGACAGAATCTGAACCGGACTGGGACTGAAAAATCAGCGTGGACCTCTTCCTAAGGCTTTTGTGGCCGGGAATGGTGCAAAACGTGAAAGTTTCGGTTGGAAGCGGGTTCAAATCTAACATATTTTTGGCGAAAGCGGGCGGGATCTTGTGGGAGCGTATTGAAAAATCCATCCCGCACTGACCTCTACGATGAGGTTATAGGCCTACGTGACCAAACTACATTTCCCATCATTCTCTGCGGCAATACGGATTGAATAATAAAGCACCAATTGTGCATTAAAAATACACACATTGCTCTTAGTTTTGTTGCATTAGTGCTAAAAATCTTTCAAAAAATATTAAATTGGCAAGCAAGTTCATTTTTTTTCCAACCAAAACGCACATCGTGTTGTAACTGCAATTAAGTATTCATAAGTATGAATTTCCCAGGAGGCCTTGCGCCTGGCTGATAGCTGTACTCATTGGTGAATGGCGGCTGGTGTGCGATTGTGTGTTTTAAGAGCCAGCTGTTGGGTGTGAGTGTGAAACGCATGTGTTTTTGAGCGGCAGTTCCTTTGTACGGAACTGTGGGTGTAATTCTATATCCCCAGCGCTCTGGCCCTGGGAGGTCGTCCGCAGGAGAGCTCTTTTACCCCGACAAACACACACAAACCAGACATCGGCTCACATCCCAACATCCAAAAACCTTGAATGAGGTTTCTAATATCACAAAAACATGTAAAAACTTGTTTGAGCTACATTTTCTCATCACTGTCACAACAATACGCAACAAAAAACGGCCTTGCAGGTGGCCAAGGACCCCGGTTCACCCTCCCTCATGTATATAGTACATAAAGATAGCATTGGTTTTAATGCATTTGCGATATTAATGCATCTTCAATTCTTTAATTTTTGTGACCCAAGAGTTACGGCTAGGGTCACTCCTTTAAGACACCATATATCAACTTAATATGGCATACAGAATAGTCTAAACTATTTTAAAGAGCATTTATATATTTTTTAAAAACCGCTCTGAAATTCCCAGCAACTGAATCATTATGCGTGTAATTTGGTGGAGAAGTGTTTGGATTTGATCTGTATTCATAAGGCTACCCACACACTAATTCCATGTCTGCATTGGCATTAGTACCGCTGCATTTTGGCTGGAGTTAATGAGCATGTGGCCAGCTGGTTGAAATGTTGGTTGTTAAGCGCAGGCGGTCAGCTGGTCGTGTTTTTTAGTCATCTGGATGTGTCCGCAATCATGAGTTCCCCATGAGTGTTCATGAGAGACCACCTGCAGGTGATGAAACCTGCTGAAATTCAACACCACTGCTAAAAAAATGCTCTTCGTTAGAAGTTTTCTTTTTCTCAAAGATGTCCCGCACCTGAAGGGCTGTGTCTAGACCTGCTAGATGGTCCGGCTTGAGGGTTTAATGTGACCACTAACAGGGCTCCAACAAACCCCTGAAGATGCAGGAAAAATATTTGTGGGTTGACGGATCACTCCACATCTGTGAGGCATTTTTAAAGTTGCCTTTTTCTTTGCAGATTTTTAGGGCTGGGCAACGATTAATCACATCCAAAATAAAAGTTTGTGTTTACATAACATATATGTGTGTGTACTGTGTATTATTATTTTGTATATATATATACACACATATGCAAGTATATATTTAAGAAATATTTGCATATATATACTGTTTATATATTCATATATAATTTATATTATATATATAAATATTTTCTTAAATATGTACATGCATGTGTCTATTTATATTAACAAAATAATAATACACAGTACACACATGTATTTTGGAAAAACAAACTTTTATTTTGGATTTGATTAATCGTTGCCCAGGACTAGTTATGATACATATAATGAATTATTTAACAATAAATGTCTATGCTCTGAGGGTACGTTTACACTACAATGATGTACTAAAACCTTTCGTGTAGAGAGGACAACGTTGTCAAAACGATCCCCGTTCACACGGATCCGCGAGAACGACTAAAAACGCTGTATTATCATGCCAGGCCAGTAGATGGCGATGTCACTTTGTAAGGAAACAACGCGCCCATAGACTGAACACGTAATACACATGCGCATAACGTCACCTTTTTCACAAATTTGCCTTTTTGTAGATTTCATGGAGACATAGCTGTACCGATTTTTAAAAAACTTGCACTTTGAAACCCGTTTTCCAACACAAATCTGAAGGACCTATAATGAAACAAAAAGAGCCATTGAACAGCCTTATACAGCCAAAAAGGTGTTAGCTGCGGAGAACCCCTTGAGGAACCTTTACTTGTATCGCTTCAACCATATTCGTCTCTCTCCATTCCTGACCTTCCCTGAGGCAGACTGACCCCACCTCTCCTGACGCACACACACCCAAACCATAGTATGCGTCGGTCCACCCCTCCTCCCCATGGCTCGCACACATAACACAGAGTCCCGAAGCTGAGAGATTTTTTCCTGCCGCCCCTCCACCTTCAGCCAGCCGCCTTCTCAGACAGGAAAACCTCAGTTTCCACTCCGCCTCCACAGGGCCCCTCTCTCTCTCTCTCTCTCTCTCTCTCTCTCCATCTCCCTCCTTAGATTTTCTTCTCCCACCCCTGCTGTTTTCCCATCATCTCTCTCCCACCCTGAAAGTGTTCTTCTCCTTACAGTTCACAGGGTGCACAAACGGATGGCCCCTTTTCTCTCCCCACCTCCTTATTTTTACAAAACACTCCAATCGATCTGTTTTCCTCAAAGGAGCTCCTGCCAGTGCAGAGCTGTGTGCCCCGTTTCAAGTGTCTTCCTGTAAAAAAAAAAAAGGGCTTTTGAGAAACGTACACGACGTTATGTAATAACCCAAAACTGAGAGGGAGGGAGAAACCGATAATGGATGAAGGAAGGAAAAATGGTGAGGAGAGAGCCACATAAATCCTGGAAGGATCTGAGGCGAGCGTCAGCGGGGAAGGCTGCCAGGCAGCGAAAGTGGGCCGACTTCTAAAAAAGTGTGAGAGTAAGGGAAAAAAGGAGGAGAAGAGGAGAGATAAAAGATGCAAAACACAGCGCAATGCTCTGTTCCTAAACCTAGTGAGCTTGCTGTCTATTAACTACATATGCATGGGCTTATGACTTGTCAACATCACTATGCTTCCGACAACTCTTTCAGCCTTTATTTAAAAAACATTTCCTCTGAAAGTTTGAGTTAGAATAGTTTGCAAGAGCGCGATCGTAAACACAATGAAGACAACCTCTGTAGTCACAGTTAGACACTTTACTGATGTATTTGATGTCATAGAATAAAACGTCAAAATATCTTGAGCTTTTGTTCACCACAGACCTTATTTCAGGCATTTACCCAAAAACTCATTAACTGATTGGAACCATACATGCTAAAATAAAATGCTAACCCGTTTCCAAGTTTTGGCCTACAAAAATACATCATCCCTGCAGCCCTCTGTAGATTAATGTTAGCATGCAGCTAAGCTAACCAGCAGTAGCCTACTCTAAAAGAAATAAAACAAGACCAGCTTTAACCAAGCTAACTTAGTTTTCTGCTATCTCAACATGGCTAGTCTGTTGTTCAGCTGTTTTAACTGGTCTCTCAGCCTGACCAGCTGACAAGTTACCAGTTTGTGTAGATGAAACTAGCCTGGTGGCTAGCTTAGACCGACAAAACCACTTTAGCAAATTAAAGTTGCTTTCTTGTAGCGGCTGCTCAAATACTGGGTAAAGTTAGTCAGATTGCTGTAAGAATGTACTCTTTACCTTGCATATGTGTCTTTCGCAGGATAGATGAGGAGCAACTGAATGTGGCGATCTTGAGATTGTGCGAGATACTGAAAGATAATGGCAACTTTACACAGCAGCTTCACAGCCACACAAAATACCACTCTTAGTATGAAGCACACAAAATATTTGATAGTGAGTTTCCATTAGCTTATTTGTAACACAATACCGTGATAATCATTTAAAAATGAAAATACTGCGTACAATTATTGGGTAAAAATAAAATACATTCAGTATTGAATTAACTAAGTGTATTTAGTCTATATATAGAGCTTGTAGCAACGCATTCTGAGATTGCCAAAGATGCATGCAATGCTGCCCTAAAATTAGCTCAAAATGAGTCATCTTATAAGACAACATAATAGTTTTGCTTATATCCTTCCCATTGGTAGCATGCATATGATGCCTTAAAAAGCTGTATAGTTAGGGAGCTCACTAGGTTTTGGAGCGGAGAGAAGCAGGCGAGGTGAAGGACTGCAACAGGAAGCTTCTTGCCAGCCTATTGATGGCTCACGGCCAGAAATCTCAGACATTAAGGAATTCCTCACAGAGGGTTGGGAAGGAGGGAGTGAAAAACAGAGAGAACTGCGTGTAGGAAGGGAGCACGACCTGGGAAAGACCCAAAAGGACCAAAAAAGAAGCGATTAAACACCGCTTATGCCAACCAAATTATCTCCTAAACGCACTGTGATGTTGTTATGGTGTCGACAGACAATGAAAAGTATGAAGATTTATAAAGTAAATTGATTTAACATCATAACAATTCTCTCAGCTTCTGTGTCTATCATCACTCACTGAAAACAGATGGAATATTCAGTTGAGTCATTTTGATTAAATGTTTACTAGGCCAAAAATTAACAATGAAACGTATGAACTGTTCATAATACGATCCAAAACATGCGTTTATAAAATAGAGGGCCGATATTCATTTCATGCCGACTTTCAAATCCTCATGACGTGCTGTTTGTAATCCATACTTCAAAATTTTCCCATATTTCCCAGTCAACCGGATATGTAAATGAGACTAAATGTAGGGCAGAGCTTTTATTTATTCTTCAGGAATTGATTGGATTGTGGAAAAGTGGGCGTGGCATACCAGACAAGTCAGGTGTTCATAGGGGAAGGGTTAAAAAAGTAAGAGGGATTTGTGACATCATCCGAAAAGTTTTAGAGGCGGAGCAAGTTGTTATATTTTGAAAAGATTATGAATAGTATATAATCATGAATAGTATGGCCATTTTTAGTTCTTGTTTTTTTTTATGAACTGCCATTGCTTTGAAAAGGATATTTGTAAACATTCTAAATTCTCCTTTTGCATTCCACAGAAAAATAACAGTAAAAGAAAACAGAATCTTCAAGAGGGTGTAAAGACAGTCAGTTTTGATTTAATGTGGCTCTCCTGATGTGTGTTTGTTTATTCCCCAGCAGACTAAACGTCACTGGAGGACTCGAGGCGTGTGAGGTGCAGGGGCAGTTTTGACGGTTTTACACGCTGCATTTATCGTTCCCGCAGTAAACACAGGCGAGGGTGGGATTATGAAACACAAGCTGACCTGACTTGACTCGGGGGTCTGAGCTCAGGGGTGGAGGAAGGGTCACGCTCAGGGGTTTTGTGTCTGTCACAAGATATAACAGCTCTGCTACATGCTGTTCTGTATTACTGCCTGTCCTATCATTTCCCCCCGTCTGGAACAGTCACACTTCGTCTCCTAAGCTCATGTTTCAAACCAGCTTTAAACATCATAGTAATTCTTGAATCAATTACTCCACATGGAGTTTCATTGTAAACATTTTGCTATCAAGTATATAAGATATATACAGGCGAGGTTTAATGTTTTATACGTATTTGAATCAGTATTTGGATTTAGGACATATGTTTGTGGAGCGTCTGACGTGTTTTTAGGGCGTTGTTCCATACATTTTTGAGAGGGCATGTATAGCTTTAAGGAAACAGGAGGTATTGTGGGACGACGTGGGGTTTAGATCTTTGGATTTGGCAAAAGAAGCGTAAGTGCCTTCCAAGCAGCAGGGAACTTTTATATTAGACTCTCATAGCTGAGTTCTGACTTTAAAGTCACCATGAAATCAAAACTGACAGTTCTGGGTTTTTTTTATTTTATTTTTATGGAATATTGCAGTAGTTATTATAAATGATTTATCAGTACACATCATTGTTGTTGTTTTTTTGCCCACAATCGTTAATCAAAATAACTTCCCCTCCCTCTATGCAGCTCATCTCTTCTCTGATGATGTTTACTGGCGTGAGGGCGGGGCAAACTGTCACTCACATGAGATCCACCAATAGTAAACCACAACCATCCAATCAATTCCCAATGGACAAAATCAAGCCCCGCCCTATATTTGTTCTTGTTCGTGAAGCCGTTTCACTCATTTGTACGCCTCAATAGGGAAAAGATAATCACAACTTCTGACTTTAACATTGTCCGCATATATGTGTGTTTGTGCTTGTGCATTGGGCTATTTGACTATTAAGTATTTTTTTTACATGTCTAATTTTACATGAATGAAATAATTAAAATCTTGCACATTTTTTGCATTTTTGTGTAATTTTCTAGTGAAAAATAGGTTAAAAAAGTCCTTTACCCAAAATAACTCAAGAAGCAACATTGCATAAGATGTGTTTGTATCTTGAATGAAATCAAAAAATACATGTTTTACAATCCACATAGTCTTAATATCCAGCATTTTTGCATATGTTAACAGAAAAACAGACCAAAAGACTACTTAAAAACGTGTACTGCAGTGTATGATTAAAAAATCTGTTGCAATTTATTACTAAAAAAGTCAGTTCATTGGGTTCAGTTCAGTTTTATTTGTAGGTAATAGCCATACAAATACAAGTAAAACTTGAGAAAGACTGTAATTCCTTAAATCACACTAAACAAGTGGAGTACGTTATTGAATCCCTTCTCTTTTTTTATTAATAAAACAGACATCTTCAACTATTTGATCAACACGTGTTGACCTTATTGATGAAGACCGATATGACAATCCGAGTAAACAAACTATGGAAAAGCATGTGGCTTTTTAAATGAAATGCTTGATTGCTACATCCGTCGTTTTGAGCGTTACGATTTCTCCCATTCGTTTCCTACAAATGCTCCCCTTTTTACTGCCTCTGATTTCTATTTTCTTCTTATTTAAAGTGGGTTGTGTAGTGAAGGAGGGGATTTCCCTTAAACTTATATAACGTCACCTAAGGTTAATGAAAATAATGGGATAAAAGGAAGTAGAGAAGAAATACATCATTTCTAAAACAACGTTGCGTGATGAATCTGGAATCATTCAGTTTTTTCTGAATGGTCGACTGCTCCAATTTTCTTTGTTTAGATCTTATCCTAATTCACAATGGCTCTTTAAATATCACCACTTTCAATTAACATGGCACTGTTATGTCATTTGTTATGACCAGCGTACGAAATGGCACTTATCCCTGGACTAAAAAGCTTGTGGCAGAGGACCACACAATTAATGCGCCTTGGCAAGAGAGAGAGAGAGATGAGATTTCATCAGAGGCAAGCTGTGCAAATGCAAAATACATTTTTGTAGCTCACAACACCATTGCCTTACAATGCAGCACATAAACCTGATAATAGCGCTGTTTGAAATGAAATCACAGAGCCAGGAGTGGAAGCCAAGGTTAATACTGAACAAACAGCAAAGGATCAGTGAAACAAAAAGGAAGATGAGTGATTAGGCATTTACAGATGAATCACTTTTTGGCAACTGATAGCCGAATCAATGCTGAATATGTCGATAAACATCCACAAACTAAAGCGTCATTTGCAGTTTTTTCGTTCCATTTTACATTACATACAGTGTACGGCTTGAATTTGGTATAAAAGCAATCCATCTTTACTTAAAGAATTTATTGTATATATAATGCATTATAAAAGTATTTTTAATGCATTAATTATGCCTTATGTAATGCATTGTATGATCTCGTGAATAATTGTAACCACAGTTATAATACATTATAATATTATAACAATCATTGTTACACCTTTAGAAAGAATAATGCATTAAAACACATGACAAACAACCAATTTAAGATGCAACAAGGAATCTGCAAATATACTGCATTTTAACTTTGGTTACAATTATTTTTTATGAAAAGATACAATGCATTATAACGTACATTATGAATAATAAGTTTAGGTGTTACCATATCGTCCATGCATTCGCTATTGATTGATGTTATTGATTTGCTTTATAATTTGCTTTATTGTTGAACTGATTTTGCTCCATAACTAATGAGCTTTGCAACACACACACTGTTATTGAAATAATCTGAGTCAATGAGAAACTAAACTGAGCTGAATAATGAATAACACATTTTCTTTTTAGAGCTGATTGACAGTTGAAATTGTATTGGTTTAATTTACATTTATGCATTTGGCAGATGCTTTTATCTAAAGTGACTTACATTACATTCAAGGTTCACATTTACATTTGATCAGTTCTTGTTTTCCCTGCATCGAACCACGTTGGCGTTGCAAGCGCTATGTTCTACTGTTGTGCTCAACATTAATATTGCACTACATAAATAAATGTGTCTTGACTCGATAATGAATGATTAGTAACGTTGAATTCTCCCGGTCACATTTAGTGTAATGCATATTTCATGTTTATCTCTGAAAAAATTGTCTTCGAAGAGCAGCTCTTTCAATCTTCGTGTCTCTTGCAGACTAGAGTTGCTCTGTTCATGAAAATGTTTGCTGTAATATCCAAAGGGACAAATATTTTATTTTCACAAAAAAAAAAAAAAAACATTATATTCATGATATGTTTTATTATACGGTAGTGGCCAAAAGTGATGTCTGGAGGGGATAATTGTTTTAATTACCCTATAAGTTAAATTAAACCATCAAAATATGAGGAAAATATTTTCAATTTTTTTCTATTTTAAATATGAGATAAAAACCAAAACACTAAACTTAGTTAAGATATTTATCTGACAAATTTCTATCTTTTTTTTTTTATTTGGCATTTATAAATAAATACCAAATACCTTATTTTTCATTTATAAATAAATAAATAAAAGCTCAAAGGAGAAAACATTAATTGACATAACCAGTTATTTATATTTCATTGGTTTTCTCTTGTTTTTGCATGTGTTCATAATTTCTTTGTCTGACAGCCTGGCCAAAAATAATGTCTGCATAATTTATAATGTCAAGTTTCATTTTTAATTTTTATTTAGATTTTATTAATTTTGTTATGTGCATTTGTCGTTTTATTATTATTATTTTTCATTTAAATAGTTTTAATACATTTTTATTTCATTTTTTGTTTCAGTTTATCTAGTTCTGTCAAATCAATTAATCGCAGCTAAAATAAAAATTTGTGTGTGTATATATATATATATATATAGGGAATGGAATCGAACTTGGTTTCGACTGTGAGAAAAGTCTCTACTTTCTCTCTCCGCTTATGTAACAAACCAAAAACATCTATCAGAGAAATGGGGTTGCTTAACGTCAAAGTTGTTAAGCCGACCAATCTCAGGCAATTTGTCTAAATCGGCATTGGCCAGCCTTTGACTTGTTTTTTTTCCCCAACTCTGCATCATTTCGGTGTCTCTTTCTCCCTTTCCTCCTTTCCCCTCTCCCTCCCCTCCCTCAATCCGTTTTGATTCCTGCCGCCTCCAGCCACAAACAGTGATGCAATCCGCAGACTCCTGCGTGCAATAACAGGGCCTGGAGAGTGCTAGCAGGGCAGGGCGGTCTGCATTTCTCTCGCCGTCTGAAACGAATAAAAAGTGCATTGGGAAGAGAGCACCAAAGAGTAGGAAAAAGAAAAGCAGGGGTCTGGAATGGTGAGAGCCAGACAGAAATGAGACAGCTCATATTAAGAGCTCATTGTTTGCTTGTGGTTAGTATTTCTTTGCTAATTTGTGCTTTTAGGATAGAAGTAGATGGTTTTTAGCATTCAAGCATGAGGGTGGCATATTGTTTGCTTTTCTTCAAAGGTTGAGGAGCTTGACTTACTCTTAAAGTCCCCCTGTAGTCAATAATTGTATCCCTTAAAACTCATCTTTGATCCCCAAAATGACATATTTAAATGTTTTTTCCTTAAAATTCTTCATGTCTTAAAATAGTTTGAATGTAACTCTACAGCCTCACCTCATTTAGT
Source organism: Leuciscus idus (assembly GCA_021554675.1). Classification (NCBI taxonomy): domain Eukaryota; kingdom Metazoa; phylum Chordata; class Actinopteri; order Cypriniformes; family Leuciscidae; genus Leuciscus; species Leuciscus idus. Next base: position 40,996,166 of record CM038621.1, on the reverse strand, counting down.
ATACGCGGTTCTATGAATATGCAAATGAGCCCCGCCTCCACTCACTCACTCCAGCTCAGAGATCTACTCGTTGACGATCACACGTTGATCTGATTGGTTACAAGGTAGTTTGTGATGTCAGAAACACCAGCGATTTCAAATCGTGTTTTTGAGACTGTCTTTGGTTCACTGCAGTTTTAAGGAGAAAATACTCGGCAATGGTGTTGTTGACTTATGAATTTGGACATGGTTTGTCTTAAAAACACCACATATAAACAACATTAAAAACTTGATTTTCTCCTTAATAGAAAAGAATGTAATCTCAGAGAAGTGGAACACACAATATGGTAAACAAGACAAGATCTATCCCTGACTACAACGTTCTCTAGAAAATGTATATCCTGGTCTGCAGTTAGCTTTACTTTACTAAGGGATAGTTCACTCTAAAATTACATTTTACTATTTACTCACCCTGGTGTTCTTCTAATGCCATTTGCCCTTCTTTCTGTCATGGACTACAAAAGGAGAATTATTTAAAAACGTCCCGCTTGCGCTCATCCATATAATGGCAGTGAATAGTGCCTAGCATTAAGCTTGTTAAAAAAAGATGCAAAAGTTAGTATCACAGAACGATCCCATCCCATTTCTTTAAATTACACAAAAATTATAAAAAAATTCAATAAAATTTAAAATATTATTGCATATAAAGAAATAATACTAAAATAGAAAAAATAGTCCAAATGAAATCAAACCTTTAAAGTGCATGTAAACTTTAAATCATAAGAATTCCCAAAAGAATTCCCTAAAATCTGGCTGTTTGAGGAAAAAAATCGTATTTTTTTCAAGACAGAAATGTGTCAGTATGCTTGCCGGCTCCATGCAGTTGAAGCAGAACCCATTCTCTCCATTTTTCTATTCTACATTTCTGCAGTGAACTGTTGAACTTCTAAAAACAGCTTGCGAACGGCCTTTGACTGCACAGACCCCATCTCTCCACTCACTGGTGAACTCTAACAGACCTCAGCGTAGATGGAGAGTGTGATTACGGTCAGTTTATGGTGTTGTTTGTGCATATTTCTGTTGATTGTTCCTCAGATCCGCCCCTTGACTCGACCTAGCCCGCTCGGCCCTGCTGAGACAGACCTCCCCTGGAGGCGGCGGAGGGAAAAAGCATTCGAGGTCAGCGCAGGAATGCTGGGGGATTGGCACCTGGCTAAGTCCTGGAAGCATACACACACACTCTCACTTTTTCCACTCTCTGCTGAGACTCCACGTGGAGCCTACCTACGAAAACACAGCATTCCTCTGCGTGCAATCAAACAATATTCTAAAGTCACCACACAGCCTGTGCAGACATGCAATAGTCAAATGAATAGGTCAGTGAGTGCATGAAAACTTGAGAGCTGTTAAAGGTATAGTTCAACCAACAATTAAAATTCTGTCATTATCTCCTCACCATCATGTCGTTCTAAACCCATGTTGCTTGCTTTCTTTTGCAGAAAACAAAAGAAGATAATTTGAAGAACGTTTTGGCTGCTTTAATCCATACAATTCATGTCAACAGAGTCCAGGGGCTGAAATCACTAAAAATCTTCTTAAGAAAGAAATTTAAAGAGCATTACATTCTAAACAGTTCGTAAGAATGTTCCAATTCTTGGAAAATTCTCTAATATTTTCTTAACGTGCCCCTATTATGCCTTTTCAGATATTACCTTTCAAGTAATGAGTAATACAACTGTTTGTGAATGTAAAAGCTCTGCAAAATTTCAAAGATCAAAGTGCAGATAAATTGAGTTGTTGTCTCCTAAAAGAAAGATCCGACTCTGAACTGCCTGAAACGAGTCATCAGTAATTGCATTCTTACTTCCTCCTTCATGAACCTACTTAGGTTTGTAAAAAAAAAAAAAAAATTGGTAACATAAATTTGCAATTATTCATTGACTGCCCGTGAACAACGTCTACTTTGACTCTTAAACACTGTAGTTGTAACTGAGACTGGAAGAGTTTGGTTCGTGTTGTTATCATGTTGAGAAGATGCATATTTTTCTGCGTTGTGAAAGCAAATCCACTTTGATGAACTTCCACAGGATGAGGACTCAAGCTTGAATCGTTTCTGACATGTGCTGCAAGCAGTAGACCAATCACAACAGACTGAGCCATCTGACCAATCAGAGCAGAGTAGACCGATCACAACAGATTGAAACATCTGACCAATCAGAGCAGAGTAGACCAATCACAACAGACTGAGCCATCTGACCAATCAGAGCAGAGTAGACCGATCACAACAGATTGAAACATCTGACCAATCAGAGCAGAGTAGACCGATCACAACAGACTGAAACATCTGACCAATCAGAGCAGAGTAGACCGATCACAACAGACTGAAACATCTGACCAATCAGAGCAGAGTAGACCGATCACAACAGACTGGGTCATCTGACCAATCAGAGCAGAGTAGACCAATCACAACAGACTGGGCAATCTGACCAATCAGAGCAGAGTAGACCAATTACAACAGACTGGGTAATCTGACCAATCAGAGCAGAGTAGACCAATCACAACAGACTGGGCAATCTGACCAATCAGAGCAGAGTAGACCAATTACAACAGACTGGGTCATCTGACCAATCAGAGCAGAGTAGACCAATCACAACAGACTGGGCAATCTGACCAATCAGAGCAGAGTAGACCAATTACAACAGACTGGGTCATCTGACCAATCAGAGCAGAGTAGACCAATTACAACAGACTGGGTCATCTGACCAATCAGAGCAGAGTAGACCAATCACAACAGACTGGGTCATCTGACCAATCAGAGCAGAGTAGACCAATCACAACAGACTGAAAGAAAACCATACTGGTTTGGAATGACATGAGGGTGAGTATATGATGATAGGATTTTCATTTTTGAGTGAACTAAACTTTACCTAACTTTAAATACACATGAGATTGTCCAGAAACTCAAGATGTTTGAGGTCTGTTTGAGAATGTCCCGTCTAGAAAAGCAAAACCGTGCCTCAACACTTTGGGTGGGGTGGCAAATGTCTGGGCGTAGAGCGAGGGTCTGGCGTTCCCTTCCAGCTCACAGCGTTAACAGACTCCGAGCCGCAGATTTACGGGAGCTGACGAGCGCATGGAAACTCGGCACGTTGGGCAACGACCTTCTGCCATATTTCAGTTCTCTGCAGCGACGCCGAGAGCGAATGTCGTGACAAGCGTGAGCTTAGCCACTCGAGGGGCTCTTGCTTTTATAAGAGGAATAAAACATACAGCAGGAAGGCTGCACTTTGAATTCGGGCCAACACTGGGCGCAGTGGATATACTTCAAACTTCAGGAGGTGCCGTCTCAGACTCGCACTCATTTCCTCAATCCGAATATTATAGGAGGCTATAAAAAGACTAAAAAGCCCATGTACTCACTGCAAAAAAAATAATTTCTAAATCTTGTTTTTCAGTAAAATATCTAAACATTCTTAAATCAAGATACATTTACTTGAAAAGCAAAAATGACTTAAATTTGCCCAGTTTCACAGACAAAGTTTAGCTAGTCCCAGACTAAAATGCATGTTTGAGCTGTTTTAACTGAAAGCAACTTGCAATGATATCTCTTAAAATATGTCTGCCATTGTTTTGTCTCAAGATTCACAACAGTAATGTTTTTTTTCTAAGGCATGTTTATAAAAGCCACTTAAATGTCCTATTTGAACTAAGGCCTAATTCTGGCTTAATCTAAGCCCTGTCTGTGAAACCAGGCCATTGAGTCTTGTTTTCTGAAAAAAAGAAAAGACAAGATCAAAATTAAGTGACTTTATGCTTAAAACAAGTACAAATATCTGCCAATGGGGTCAGAAAAATAATATTGATTTAATTAAGTAAATTTTTCTGCCCCCAATGGCAGATATTTTCTTTGCTGTTTTAAACATAAACTCTTAATTTTGATACATTTTTCAGAAAACAAGACTTACCTCAAGTCATTTTCATCTTGATTTAAGAGTGATATCATTTACATATTTGTACTGGAAAACAAGTCAGAAATAATTTTTGCAGTGTGGCATAGGCGCAGGAAGCAGTTAAGCCGAAATCAAGCGTAATTTGATAGATGTGACTCTTAGCCGCTCGGCCTCAAGGGACGTCAGTGGTGTCAGGATCCCGGCGGTGCACATGATAGAGTATTGTGGTAATTTTTTTATATGGCCAGGATTCCTCCGGCATGTTGATGGACACCTGTGTGCCGGGCTGGAGGCGACGGGAAGGTTTCTGGGAACGAGGAGCTGTTCAGGAGTGAGAGGCTGGGCGGGTGTTCAGATCTCGAAACCAAAACACACTGCGGTGGAAAGAAAACAGGAAGATGAAGGAACTCAGAACAAAACAATGTAATTAGATGACAAATTAAAGTGATGTTAAGTCATGCTGGTGGTTGTTTAACCCAGAAACATTTCATCCGCCGAACCTCTTTGACCTCAAATATTGACTTAATAGCACCTTCTGAGATTTAAGGGTAATATTTGAATAATTTAATAACACATTTGCATATTTATGGTTTTCTGATGTAGGTTAATGGTAACGATATGCAAATAAGCAATGTTTTTATAGGGTAAAATGTGAGCTTAAATGAATATTATATATATTATATATATTTAGTATACGCAGTTCTATGAATATGCAAATAAGGCCCGCCTCCACTCACTCATTCACTCCAGCTCAGAGATCCACTCGTTGACGATCACATGTTGATCTGATTGGTTACAAGGTAGTTTGTGACGTCAGAAACACCAGCGATTTCAAACCGTGTTTTTGAGACTGTCTTTGGTTCACTGCAGTTTTAAGGAGAAAAAATAAAAACACATTTGCTTTTTTCATACATTACTGTTTCATTCAGAAATCATGCGATTAATTATTTTATTTAATTGACAGCTTTAGTTTTTTAACAGAAATAAAATAAAACAAATCTAGTATTGTGGAAAATATAAAAAATATAGTTGTTAATCTGTCTTTCCTAAATTTATGAATAATGGTTTATATTTATGTTGTATCTTTTTTAGTGAGCTTCTCCTTGCCTTTGTTGATCTTGAGTCTTTATTTGGGGTTATACTGTACATCTAAAAATGTAATAGAAGGTAGAAAAGATTGTCAATACATATTTAATAAATAGCTAAGATTTGTATTATTATACGTTTAGACTTTTAAAATACATTTTATATATTATATTCATTTTAATATTATTTATTTATTTGTAAGATAATAAATAATCAATTTTAAGATGCCATATTTTTGGCAAGACAATATTTTAATAGACAATATATTGCTTTTGCTTCAGTACAGTAACAATTTAAAGGACGATTATTTAATTTTGCAAACAAAAGTTGTCTGTTTTCTCAAGCACTAGGCCTTTATCCATGAAAATATATTTGGGTTACTTAAAATCCAAAAGCTTAAAAAAAGCTGTATTGTATACCATGACCCAAACCACACAACTTTTTAATTTAAATCTTCGAGCCATGCATCTCAAAACCACCAAATGGTCCATAATGACCTCGCAGGACCATGATGTGGCCCTGAAAACCTTAAATGAATGTAAAGCAATTTAAATACTTTTTCCAGGAAGACACAGTGGACGCCGTTGCTGATCTTCTACCGTTTTTCCCTCTCGGGCACCTGCACACACACACTCTCTTTTCTCTCTGCCTCTGTTCTCTATCCTTCTGTGTCTCTGCCAGCCTCACTGTGTGCCTGTGTTCTCTCGTTCCCCTCACATGGGGCGCCTGTTTTCTCAAAGCAAGACCGCCCTCCCCTCAATACTCCCCCCCTCCCATCCCTGGCAGCCAGACAAGGTCAACATGACAGGATTTTCCCCCTCCTTCCCTCTTTCTCTCACCCTTTATCTCCCTCTGTTTCTTTGACTCCGCTCAGCTGAGCGGCAGGCTCCTCCAGAAACAAGGGTCTTTCATCTTCAGTCTCCATCAGAGAGAGCAAGCAATGGACAGAGCGATAGATAGGCAGTGTGAGTAGTGTACCTGGAGAGGTATCATCTCGGTGTGATGGATGGAGTGAGAGTTTGGTGTACAATGGGAACAAAACAAAAACAACAAATAATACAGTGCAGTTGTCTGTGGATAAATGTACATTTCAGAGGCTAGCAGCTCAAATTAAAGGCCTTTGTTGAACAGAATGTGTACAGTACCATATTTATATACCATGGTATTCACATGGTACTCCAATCAAGAGTCAAAGAATAACATGGTATTACCGCTGTGGTACTATAGGGTTGTTGATGCATCAAAAATATACGTTTTAGTCATGATGATATTTCTAGAGATATAAAATTAAACAATACAAAGAATATCACAGTGATTTTACTGGACTTTTTATTTGGCAATTCAAACTCATTTTAAGTCTCTTTAGGAGCAAAAGCAGCGAGTTGGATTTATTAATTCACTGTGAATCACTTCAAACTCATTTTAGAGTCAACTTAACTCTGATTCAACTATTCGTTTGCATCAAAAAATTTCACAAAAGATTCTGCATGGCATTTTTATTTATTTTTTTATTATAGATTCTTACCAATCCCAAACTTTGGAACGCTAGTATGTGTTGCTTTTTGGACTTTTACCTGTTTTAGTTCTTATATTAAACAATACTAAACATTCTGAATCTACAAGTACAGTTTAGTTGGTTTCTTTTAAATTGTTTTAGAGTAAAAGCATAAATATCAAGACATATGTTGATGATCATTAAAAGGCTAATATATATATATATATATATATATATATATATATGACATGTTGATGATCATTAAAAGGCTATGTATGTATGTATGTATGTATGTATGTATATATATATATATATATATATATATATATATGACATGTTGATGATCATTAAAAGGCTAATATATATATGAAGAGTTCAGATGCAAAAGCCTCTAAGTGCCATCTGGAACTTTCTTCTAGAATGATCATTTTTATCAGTAATTTCACTTAAATGACAATTAATAGGTCATTTTCATTGCCATTTAAGTGAAATTACTGAATTTAAATATACAAGCTTGATAAAAATGATCATTCTAGAAGAAAATTTAAGATGGCTTTTGCATCTGAACTCTTCATATATATATATGAAGAGTTCAGATGCAAAAGCCATCTTAAATTTTCTTCTAGAATGAAAATTTAAGATGGCTTTTGCATCTGAACTCTTCATATATTTAATAATTTCACTTAAATGGCAATGAAAATGACCTATTAATTGTCATTTAAGTGAAATTACTGATAAAAATGATCATTCTAGAAGAAAGTTCCAGATGGCACTTAGAGGCTTTTGCATCTGAACTCTTCATATATATATTAGCCTTTTAATGATCATCAACATGTCATATATATATATATATATACACACAGTATATATATATTAGCCTTTTAATGATCATCAACATGTCATATATATATGACAGACACCATATGTATTGCCAAGCTCCAAGTTTCCAAAACTAGGTTAAATTCCTTCTAAGTAATCAATAGTGTCTCTTAATCTCATAAGTTGTGTTGCAGTGCACAAACAAAGTTGCATTGAAGCTTTTACAGTTCTTGAACTCGTGCGCTTCTTAACCAAAATCTATAGAAGGAAACACTCCTGTGTTTCATGGTAGAGTACAATCTGACAAAGAGTTACAATTCACTGTAGAATTTACAGAAAGTACCAAAGATTCCCATTCAACAGCCTCAGCCGTGTGCCAAAGTTAACAGAGAGATACGAGAGCAGTGGGACAGGAGAACTGGAAAAGAGTTGTATCCTCGGATCACTTTATAATGAGGCAGAACGCATTAATGTTAGCTTCATCGTTCTTTCGGGCTCAAGACGTGCCACTCGTGATGTACAACTCCAGAGTAACTGTGGGTAACAGGAGATCATGGAAAGAAGGCGGCAGTCCCGGACTCTCGCACACATTGACGGGAATGGATTTGCCCGGACACGGAGCCAAGCCCAGGCCCAGACTTGAGAGAGCCTTGTTACTGTTTCTGAAATGCTTTAACTCCCTCCCTACCCTCTTTCTCTTTTCATACAGCTCAGTCTTATTCGCTTATTGTGTTCCAGTTGCGTTATTGTGGCTGTACTGGAAGATCCAGGCTGTTGGCTTTGCAAGTAAATAATAATAACCAGCTGTGCCTCCAGTTTAACTGCTGAAGCCTTTGGCCCGTTTTGATCCAGTGCGCAGCTTATTGCTAACAGCTTACAGTTGGAAAACAATTGTGATGATGTGGCTCTGCAAATTCAAAGTCATGCAGCAAAGGCTTAAACCATTCTCACGATTCTTGAACTTTACTAGTGGTCGATCCGATCAATGTGAGTTATTCAATAGCTGATGCCGATATACGCAACCAGACAAATTTGCACACACCTTTTCATTCTTTACTAGTACTATATTTGCCATCTAAGAAGAATAGTCAAGCCCTCAAACTTTGGAATTCAAATGGAAGTTTGGGAATATACTGACCAAAACGTGTTAAACTAAAACTCTCTAATAAGAGCTTCTATTTTGTCTAGATTTTAAGCTCTGCTCACCCTAGACATTCATCAACCACCTTATTCAATAGTGCATCCCATGAGGTGCATCATGGGATGCACTATTGAATAAGAAACAAGCACTCTTGCTGGCTAATTTTTCTTCATTATCTGGTCGATTTCATAAATGTTTAAAATGTATAACCTTTGACCTAAGGATTTCTTTCGGGTTTCTTGTCCTGTTCTGTTAATTTTTCTGTCAAACTTCCTCTCATTTTGTTGCAGTGGTCGTGAGAAGAAAGAATGTGGCTGAGAGGCATTAAAGAAAACAGAAAGTGGAAAGAAGTGAGCGGTGTGGACGCAGTCTGTTTATTTTGGAGTGGTTTTCACCGGAGCCCAGGCCATTGGCGGCTCAGAGACGCAGGGACGGGTGGCGTGGACCATCCTCCCGTGTCCCATGAAGGTGAAGTGGGGGAGAGAGAGAGCGATGGGTCCTCGGGCTGGGGCGGGACCAGGCTCTGCGCAGCAGGGAGGACATGAGCGAAGCGTTCCAAGAGGAAACGGTGAGGCCACGCTGTGATTAGTGGTTGCAGTTTAACTGCAGAAAAATGCATGGTCCAAGCCCAGCGAGAGAGGGTGGTTTCACTGGTCTCACCGAGCCTCTGACTCAGGGTCTCTCTGTACTGGACTGGAGCTCTTTACGGTATCTCTTTTTCACTAATGATTTTAAAGCAGCATTTTGTGGCATTTCCAAGCATTTAAAAATGGGGTTTTCCAGAATTACAATAAGCATTTAAATTTACATTTATGCATTTAGAAGATGCTTTTATCCGAAGTGACTTACAAAAGTCGAACAAAAGCAATTTGTCATAGAGCCAACAATAGCCTACAGTATATGTCAAATACAATGCCAGGATTATAGATAAGTCTTTTCACAGACTTTGATGGCAAGTTTTCACATCGTAAATCAAGCAAAGTATTTTATATTTTCATTTGTTTTAAATTTTTATTTGTATAACACTATACTTGACGTTTTCTTACCTTACAGAGAACTGGTTAACGCTGCTACATAAATATTTCTAATATAAATTTGAACGTGGCCGAGAGAGCTCAACACACTGCAACTGAAGAAAACACATGCAAATAGAAAAAACACCAGCAAATTAAGAAAAAAATTATTTCATCAATTCATCATTTTGACGACACGTGCTGCAAATACTCACAACGCAACCAAACACAGAAACACACTGCAAATACTCACAATGCAACCAAACACAGAAACACAACTAAAAACAGAAACGCAACCAAATACAGAAACACGCAGCAAATACTCACAACGCAACCAAACAAAGAAACGCAAGCAAATACAGAAACGCAACCAAATACAGAAACACGCTGCAAATACTCACAACGCAACCAAACAAAGAAACGCAAGCAAATACAGAAACACAACCAAATACAGAAACACACTGCAAATACTCACAACGCAACCAAACAAAGAAACACACTGCAAATACTCACAACGCAACCAAACAAAGAAACGCAAGCAAATACAGAAACGCAACCAAATACAGAAACGATCTGAAAATACTCACAACGCAACCAAACAAAGAAACGCAACCAAATACAGAAACAGAATCAAATACTGAAACGCTGCAAATACTCACAACACAAACAAATACAGAAATGTGTTTCAAATACTCAACAAAACTAAATACAGAAACTCGCTACAAATACTCACAACTCAACCAAATACAGAAGCGCGCTTCAAATACTCACAATGCAACCAAATACAGAAACAAACTGCAAATACTCACAACACAACCAAAGAAAGAAACACAACCAAATACAGAAACACAACCAAATACAGAAACGCAACTAAATACAGAAACACACTGCAAATACTCACAACGCAACCAAAGAAAGAAACCCAACCAAATACAGAAACGCAACCAAATGAAACGATCTGAAAATACTCAACACAACCAAATACAGAAACGCGCTGCAAATAATCACAAGGCAACCAAATATAGAGACGTAACCAAATACCGAAATGCGCTGCAAATTAGACAACTAGATTAGGAGGTGTTGAAATAAGTAAAAGTTGCTTTTGTTATTTATACAAACTATTTTAAACAAAATAAATGTTTACAAAGGAAATTATTTTAGAAAGCACTGCATTCCGCTACTTTATTGTTTTTCATCTAGAACCCAGAATGTTTCCGCAATCTCTGATCGTTTCCGTGAGGAATTCCACGTTCCAGGACTCTTTCTCCGGTCTTTGTTAAATTCCCAGCCGCACTGACCTACCCAGACCCTCCTCCCACCTTTTAGCAAATGCTAAACATTTATTCCAAGTGGATGTCAGCTGTCTCTGTCCTGAAGTAATGCAGAAGACCATCTGAAATTCCTATCACCGAAACCATCTCATACTCATACTCTCAATTCCATTGCAGAACTCTCCTGAGGTTGTAAATCTAGCCCACGTTGAGGATCACGGGTGTCGTTGTTAAGGCTGAATGTCCTGTATGGGTTGTAGCCTCTAAATACCTAAAGGGTTGTTCAATTGTGGCTTAAAAAAAAAATAAAATAAAAAAATAAAGCAAATTACTTGGTGCTACCAGATATTTAACAACCAACAGAGACACCCAAGAATGTACTTTTGGTGTGCAGACTAGCAATTACAAAGAGAAAATGACACAAATAAAAAGTAACCGTTCACTCAAAATTATAAATTGTCATCATCTACTCATGTCTTTCCAAATCTGAATTTCTTTCAGAAGATTTTATGCTGAATGTCCAGAGTTCTCTTCATCATAATGTTGACTGTGACTGACACAGTCCAAAAAATGCGTGTGCACTATATTTAAAGTCTTACCATGGCTTTGTGTGGAAACGGATCACTTTGAAGTGAAAATCTTCCCTGTTTTAGCTCTTGAATCTGATTGAAGCTCAAATATAAAGGTTCCAAACTGGGATTTTACGATGCCATAGGCAAATAATTTTTTGGTTCCTCAATGGACCTTTTAGTGAACAGTTCTAAAAAGAACAATTTTTTTCTTAGTATATATAGTATACATATATAGTAATAAACTTTTCTCCTACAAAGAACGTTTTGTACATTAGAAAGGTTCTAGATGTTAAAGTTTCTTCATGTAACCATCAATGCCAGTAAAAAACTTTTTTTTTTTTTTTTTTTTTAAGAGTGTGTGCACCAAGTTTAGCATCAATGATTGATCATTGGCTCTCGCATATCTTGTCCTTGACTCCAAACTTGGCATGACAAGTTTTGACTTTCTGTGTTTAAATAAAATGGGATAATTAACCCAAAAATGTTGTTCCAAATCTGTATGACTTTTGTGGAACTCTAAAGAAGACATCTGGAGTCCAAACAACACTGACTGGACCCCACTGACTTTCATTGTATGGACAAAAAAAAAAAAGGGCTTAAACTTTTTTTTCTCGAAATATCTAATTTTATGTTCCACAGAAGAAATAAAGAAAACCATAGGGGTTTGGAACAACATGAGGATGAGTAAATGGCAGAATGGGTGAACTAACCCTTTAAATATTGATCTGTTTCTCACACAATGCTATCATAGGACTTTGAATATAGTGCGCAAATTCTATGGAATTCTATGGAATAAATTATATTCTATTCTTTTTGTTCTTTATGGAGTTTTATAGACTCAGCGTTTGATGATGGTGCTGGCGTTCCATTGATTCATGGGTTAAAACCCTCCCAAACATCTTCAAACGCTAGCTAAAGCCAAGCACTTCTTTTGGTCTTTTGTCAAATGTTGTGTTTAGGCCTTGCAGCGTGCACGCATAAGAACGTGTCCTAAGCCTCGGCGTATTCTTTCCATTTGGCCCCACGTTTGAGTAAAGACCAGACCGGGGGCCCCTCTTTAGTCACTGAGCATTAGAGAGCGTAATGGGTATAATTCACAGAAGCGCTTCAGGGTGGGTCATTTTTGGCAAACCATCCTGAGCATCGAGAGGAACAAGCGGTATATTCACTGGCCAGACCCCTCACAAAAGTACGCCAAAGTCTCTGTGTGCCAAGATCTCAGATTTCTGCAACGTTCAGCTCTGCTTTAGCTTAAGGAGCTTCACTTCATATGTGAACCAGAAGCATTTTTTTTTTGTCTTAGAGCATATCGTGAAACAGACAGTCCTATCGCAGAGCTGTCGGTTCGCACCGCGAAAACACAAGTCAACGCCAGCACGCACAGCTGGAGGAGAACATACGGTGAAGTGAGGACTCAACGGCAATAATATGAGATGTTTGCACTGCACCATACGGCAGAAAGCTGTGCACACACACACGTGAGAGTATGAGATTGACTGTCAGGTTAAAGGACTGGATTTCACCGAGGAATGACATCTGGCAAGATTGGGTCACTTTAGGGACATCTCGATGCATTTATCAAGAATATGAACAGTGATTTTATGTAATTCTAAACAAAAAAGCAGGTTCTAAAACATAACACGAAGAGGTCAAATGTCATGCAAACCATTGCACAAACTACACAGGCTTGGGTTTAAATAAAGGCAATCATTAATCTAAAACGCATGCAGGTAAACCAGATTTAATCAATCCGCCCCATGCACAACCTTTATTGGTTTTTGTCCCATGGTGTGAGATGCCCCTCTCAAAGTTGGTTAACTATGTCCTGGCAGGCATCTTCTTTATCAATGGCCCCATGTGTAGCAGCCAATGAGGACGGGCTCCGTTCCAAAACACATCTCAATGTGCTCACAATTAAGCGCAGGGACACTGGAATTGCCTAATTGGATGATGGCTGCTTTATGTCCAGGCCTAAACCACTATGGACAATAACAGTAACTTTGCCAGAATGCATCATATTCGGATGCAAATACGTTAGCTTTCCGGTCTATATTTCACGCATGAGTCCTTCCACAAAATAAGTATTTTATTTGCATCAGTCAAGCACTCCAAAAGAAAACAAACTCATCACATGATGCAGGTTTACAACGTGCTTCCAGACAGGCTGTCTGCTATTGAAGTGCATTAGTGGAAGCCCCGTTTCTCATTCTTTGGAGGCACTACAGGCGTCAACTTTTGAGAAATCAAACAGACCGTGGCATAACACACTCTTGGAAAATAGGTCAGGGTCTTTATGCTACCCTAACTGACCGTGCTCAGTGGACAAAACTAAATATGCATGCTTATATTGGCACGAGATGAGATCAATGATGTAAGATTGCCGTGCCATCTGAGTTCATTAGACTGACTTACCTTCTGTAAAAACCTCCTGGATATATGCTGTTGGCCCAGCACTGGTCTCCACCTTAAACTTTCCAGGGGGAATGTTTGCTCCAATTCCTTTGGGTTGCAAAATAATGCCTCAGTTTTTTAAGGAAGGCCCAGCAGATGTCTGCAGAAGGACCTGTAAGACACTGTCACCAGTGGCTGAATAATCTATTGCTGTCTGAAACCATCAGACTGTTGTCTGGACACACATGACAGTGTTCGGAAAAAGCAGAAAACTAAAGACTTGCGAGTAATAAGAAGCCGTCAATCCAGAGTGAATGCGCTGGCTCGATAGTTTATGTCAGTTTCAGGCCATGAGAATATTCTCATGAAGCAGAAACCCGTTGAATGCATGCGTGTCAACACCAAGAACAGTGTCCGTACTGTTTTTGTTTTTTTGTTTTTTTGATCGACCCTGGAATGACAGCTTAAGAATTATGCACTGTAAGAAAGAAAGAAACACACACAAACAAACAAAAAATGGATCGTAGTGATCGTTGTCTTGACATCAAGGTGCATCGCTTTCTGGCGGCGCTGGTCCAGAGGGGTTTTTAATGGGTGGTCGTGCGCAAAGACGATGGAGAGGAGACGTCCCCCTTTTCAGCTTCGTGTCCGGATGGTGTGTCGCCGTGTCGGGTTTGCGGTTTCCTCAGGTCGTTTCCAGTCCTGGGGCCTTCGCGTTGTCTTTGGAGACTGTGAGCGGTGAGGTGGGTCTCCAGCACCCCGGACGCGAGCCTGTCCGTGTCTCCTCTCCTCTCCTCGGGCGCAGCGGGCGGAGGGATCAGCCCTGACTGACTGTGACTCTGCCAGCTCAGCGCATGTGTGCTGCTCCGCCCCATCCAGACAAGCCGAGGAGGAGGAGGCCGGCCTGGGCTCACATCCAAACTAACTCCCCTCCCTCCCTTCCTCCCTTCCTCCCTCCAGCGCTCTCAAGATTTTTATTGGCATGGTAATAAAGCTTTTTTTTATCGCCGAAGCTTTAATAAACATTACCTCCTTAGACCCTTTTCCTTAGATCTATTCATTTTGGTCTAGCATAGTGGACGCTCTTAATTCATTTCTTTCAGATAATTCATAATATAATATAAATTAAAAACACTCTCTTTGTTTCTTTATTGGTGAACACTTGAGCAAATATATAATCATGTTTAAAAAATGTTTTATAATAGGTAAATAATATTTTCTACATGTTTTCTATAAAATCTAATACAAAATTATAATAACACAATCATGTAGAACTAATTGTATAATGATACTGATATTCAAATCGAAATGTAATATAAAATGAAAATTGTTATTAAATTCAAAATTCCTCCTGCCTTTTGAATTCAAAATTCAAAAATAAAGGCCTATTTACGTGTAAATTACATTGAATTTTATTTATTTATTTATTTATTTATTTATTTAGTCAGCTGCATGTGCAATTTATTGATTTTGATTTTTAATTTAGGTAGGCTATTATTTAAGTCAAAGTATTTGATTTAATATGTCTGAATCAATCAAATTAAGCATCTGACTACTATACATTAGGACAACAAACGTCATTTTAGACATTCAGATCAAGTTTCTCAGTCACTTTTTTTTACAGTGTGTGTATGTTTTTGTGTGTGTGTGTGTGTGTGTGTGTGTGTGTGTGTGTGTGTGTGTGTGTGTGTGTGTGTGTGTGTGTGTGTGTGTGTGTGTGTGTGTGTGTGAGTTATTTGCCTCTGCATGTGCAGTTGCTGAGGTTTCTTCTTGCATGTAAATTGAAGTATTGGGTTTGAGCTGAAAGGATACTGAAGGGCATTTTATTTGTAAGTAGGCTATGTACATTTTGTCAAACTATCTATATTATTATCTTCAGATTCCATGTCCATTACAGTTGGACTTCACTAATAATCTGATACTGGGCCTACATAGAATAACCTAACATCAGATTCTCATCTTAATGGTTTAAAATGAGTTATTCTACCCTTGTTAGTTAATATTTTCTTCTGAAAATATACCTCTTGTGTATGTATTCCCAAAATCAGTTTTAATTGTAGTAGAGCTGAACTAGATGACCACTAGATGGCACCTGTCTAAAGCTGCACTGCTACTCAACATGAGCTCCAAACAGCATTGTGTAAAAGCAAAATAAATAAATAAAATAAAATACATATTAAATATCAATCTCTCAATAAGCAGCAGTTTTAATGTATTACAATAATGTTGATTTACTGTAAAAAACTTCTAGCATAAAAAAAGCTTCTAGCATATTTTCTCAAATGCTTGACAGATTTCAAGACATTTGAATAATGTTTTGTCAGCTCCATAAAATGTGTTTCTTATGGTAATATCTAAAAATATATATATTTTTTTTATTATATTATTATTTATTATATTATTATTATATTATTTTATTATATAAAAATTTTAAAAGAAATTTGATTGAATATGTCTGAATCAATCTGACTACATTAGGCACTTTTTACAGTGTGTGTGTGTACATTGGGTTTCCTAAACCTAAAATCTAATCTGATTTTATGCATAATTATTCCCAAAACACATTCAATGTTCCAATCCTGGACCACAAAAACAACAAATCTTATAATGGCCAATTTATGGTCAGACTACAAACAGTATTTGTTTAAAATTATATATATATATATATATATATATACACACAACTATACAGTGGGGAGAACAAGTATACACTGCAGATTTTGCAGGTTTTCCTACTTACAAAGCATGTAGAAGTCTGTAATTTTTATAATAGGTATCTTCAACTGTGAGTGTCGGAATCTAAAAAAAAAATCCAGAAAGTCACATTGTATGAGTTTTAAATAATTAATTTGCATTTTATTGCATGACATAAGTATTTGATCACCTACCAATCAGTAAGAATTCCGGCTCTCACAGACCTGTTAGTTTTTCTTTAAGAAGCCCTCCTGTTCTCCACTCATTACCTGTATTAACTGCACCTGTTTGAACTCGTTACCTGTATAAAAGACACCTGTCCACACACTCAATCAAACAGACTCCAACCTCTCCACAATGGCCAAGACCAGAGAGCTGTGTAAGGACATCAGGGATATAATTGTAGACCTGCACAAGGCTGGGATGGGCTACAGGACCATAGGCAAGCATCTTGGGGAGAAGGCAACAACTGTTGGCGCAATTATAAGAAAATGGAAGAAGTTCAAGATGACGGTCAATCTCCCTCGGTCTGGGGCACCATGCAAGATCTCACCTCGTGGGGCATCAATGATCATGAGGAAGGTGAGGGATCAGCCCAGAACTACACGGCAGGACCTGGTCAATGACCTGAAGAGAGCTGGGACCACAGTCTCAAAGAAAACCATTAGTAACACACTACGCCGTCATGGATTAAAATCCTGCAGCGCACGCAAGGTCCCCCTGCTCAAGCCAGCGCATGTCCAGGCCCGTCTGAAGTTTGCCAATGACCATCTAGATGATCCAGAGGAGGAATGGGAGAAGGTCATGTGGTCTGATGAGACAAAAATAGAGCTTTTTGGTCTAAACTCCACTCGCCATGTTTGGAGGAAGAAGAAGGATGAGTACAACCCCAAGGACACCATCCTAACCGTGAAGCATGGAGGTGGAAACATCATTCTTTGGGGATGCTTTTCTGCAAATGGGACAGGACGACTGCACCGTATTGAGGGGAGGATGGATGGGGCCATGTATCGTGAGATCTTGGCCAACAACCTCCTTCCCTCAGTAAGAGCATTGAAGATGGGTCGTGGCTGGGTCTTCCAGCATGACAACGACCCGAAACACACAGCCAGGGCAACCAAGGAGTGGCTCTGTAAGAAGCATCTCAAGGTCCTGGAGTGGCCTAGCCAGTCTCCAGACCTGAACCCAATAGAAAATCTTTGGATGGAGCTGAAAGTCCGTATTGCCCAGCGACAGCCCCGAAACCTGAAGGATCTGGAGAAGGTCTGTATGGAGGAGTGGGCCAAAATCCCTGCTGCAGTGTGTGCAAACCTGGTCAAGAACGTATGATCTCTGTAACTGCAAACAAAGGTTTCTGTACCAAATATTAAGTTCTGCTTTTCTGATGTATCAAATACTTATGTCATGCAATAAAATGCAAATTAATTACTTAAAAATCATACAATGTGATTTTCTGGATTTTTGTTTTAGATTCCGTCACTCACAGTTGAAGAGTACCTATGATAAAAATTACAGACTTCTACATGCTTTGTAAGTAGGAAAACCTGCAAAATCGGCAGTGTATCAAATACTTGTTCTCCCCACTATATATATATATATATATATGGTACTGGTCAAAAGTTTGGAAACATTACTATTTTTTGTTTTTCTGCTTCTGCTCACCAAGGCTGCTTTTTTTCTTCTTTTTTTTTTATCAAATACACAGAACATATACAGTATACATATACAATATACAGAAACATTTTGAAATATTATTACAATTTAAAATAATGATTTCCTAATATACTTTAAAATGTAATTTATTCCTGTGATCAAAGCTGATTTTTCAGCATCATTACTCCAGTCTTCAGTGTCACATGATCCTTCAGAAATCATAAAATTCTGATTTATTGTCAATGTTGGAAACAGTTTAATACTGCTTAATGTTTTTTTTATAATCTATGAAACTTTTTCAACAAAATACAAACAAACAGCATTTATTTAAAACAAAAAAAACATTTGTAATAATATACAATACCGATCAAAAGCTTGGGGTCAGTAATTTTCTTTTTTCTTTTTTTAAAAAAGAAGAAGAAATTAATACTTTTATTCTGCAAGGATGTATTAAATTGATATTTTTTTAAAGGTGATAGTAAAGATTTATATTGTTAGAAAAGATGAATAAATGCTGTTCTTTTTAACTTTTTATTCATCAATGAATCCTGAAAAAAGTATCACGGTTTCCACAAACACAACAGCACAACTGTTTCCAACATTGATAATAACTTTATCATATCAGAATGATTTCTGAAGGATCATGTGATGATAATAAGTAATGATGCTGAAAATTCAGCTTTATACATCACATAAATAAATTACATTTTAAACTATATTAAAATAGAAAACAATAGAAATAATATTTCAAAATATGAAAAAAGAAAATGTATTTTTGATCAAATAAATGCAGGCTTGACGAGCATAAGAGACTTTCAAAAACATTAAAAATAGTAATGTTTCCAAACTTTTGACCAGTACACACACTCTCTCTCATAGAGTGTGTGTACATATTATTAAAATGCATTATTTTTTTAATAATATGTAGCTATATATATAGCTACATATTATTAAAAAAATAATGCATTTTAATAGGCCTAGCATTGTTTTGTTTTTTGATTTAACTATATAATTTTATTATAATACAAATATTATTTTACAATATTTTTATGAATAAAATATGTATATTGTATATAAAACACATTTAAAAAATGGACGTATTATGCAGAAACTGTGATTTCCCTGGTCTCATGCACGCGTGTTCATGCGCGTCCGCGTTCTTGCCCTCAGCATGTAACACTCACACACAGTAAAGCACATTTCCGGGTTCTTCATGACCGCTCCCATTTTGTCTGTGTGTGTGATTTGTGCTTCGAGTAAGCGATTAGGTAACTCCTCTTCCTCCTCCTACAACTACAACTTTCATGCACCCAAAATGGTGTTTGAGTGTCAGCCCTCTCTCTCCTCTCTCCTCCTGCCAGCAGTGTCAGCTGATCCCGCATGTTTCACCCCCCAGTCAAAGAGAACCAGCCTTCACACTCACATAGTTCACATCGAGAGCAAGAGCATCATTCATTAACAATTGCATTGTGCATTGATTCTTTTAAATCGTTTTCAAATATAAAGCGCGCTTACTAAAGGAAATAATCTTTTGCAACAGATCCAGATAAAATAGGCTAATATATTAATATAATGATATTTTAATGCGTTGAAATTTTACATTTGGTTCTTTATTAGCTATAAAAGTTCGCTTACAAAAAAAAATGATACTGCTTACAAGCACTGATCATTTTAACAATATTATAGAATTCTGCACAGCGCGTTGACATTTTAGGATCGTGCTTTCAAATACAAAAATAAAACTGTATTTAAGCTATATGAGCAATGCAAGGCATAAATTAATATTTTAATATTCATGCATTGATTTCGCTATAAAAAGCTCATGCACTGACTGATTTATTAATCTTAACATAAGCATTATGGTGCTTTGATGCATACTCATAAAACAACATATTTACATGCAATATATATATATAGCATGTCAAAATATATGTGTACATTATATATATTATTCTATATATAGCATGTAAATATGTTGTTTCATGAGTAGCTCATGAAACAACATATTTGTTTTTATTTTCTATATTAATATTTATGTGCCTATATTTACGTGAGTGAGCAATAATGCATATAAGCAATAATGCACTTTGGATATGCACAGTAGAAATGCGCGCACGAGACTGATATTTAAATGCATTTAAACGAATGTATTACAGCGCGCTTTCTGTCATGCAATAAGCGTGAAACAGTCCAGCTGATTACTGGTGAATAATATGGTCGCTGTTGCAATACTCCTTTGTTTACATGCAAGTCCCCCCGTTCGGCGGAAGGAGGCTTTTTGGTAGTGCAGGGCTGTGTGTGATTCCTACCAGCTGTTTCCCGCCTTGAAAGACATCCGATCAGCTGCAAACACACACACACACGCACACATGCAGAAGGAGGGAGGGAAAGAGAGCAAGCGAGCGCCACACACACACACTACGAGGGAACCCCATCAGCTGGAAGAGTAGAGTAACCTTACAACTCAACACTCATCTCACGCGCTCATGCCCGAAATCAGCAGAACGCGCTTCTTATTAAATGACAAATAGACGGTTTTGTTTTTTAAATCAATAAAGTACAAGAAGAATCGAGGAGCCAGAGCTGGAGAGAAGAGGGGAAGCATGGAGTATTTCATGGTACCAGCTCAGAAGGTGCCCTCCTTGCAACATTTCAGGAAAACCGAGAAAGAAGTCATAGGGGGCTTGTGCAGGTACGTGAGACCCTCTTTAAAATCATTGCGCTCGAGACGCACACATATGTGCGCGATTGTTTAATCGCGCGCCAACAGCGGCAGCACTACTACTAGAGTAACATGCACGCATGATTTCTGTGTTATTGTGTACATGCGCCCATCTAGTGGGTTAAGACAGGACGTAACCAGCGCGAGACTCGGTTTTCTAAATTTAATTCATCTCCTGGGGGTCTATGGAACCCCCTTGGCTTGTCAGGTCAGTGTTACCTGTGTAATATCTCGGCGAAATCGATACATTTTGTGTCTAACAAACACAAACCACGTGGTTGCATGCACACACACCACGCTGCTGATCTCGCGCGCGTGTTTAATGTTAGAAACCGCGCATATTTCGTTACACCCATGAATCAGTCGTCATGCATAGAGGTTTATAGGGTAAAAGTGTGTTTGGGTTGAAGTTCGCGTGTTCTGGTGTGTGTTTTAGGGGCTTAAGTTATTGTGGGCAGTGCGGCCATGCTTGTGGCTCGTGCATTTGGCGTCGTCTGTTTCTCAATGCAACTAAATGTTAAACGTCTCCAGACTGCCATTGCTCTCGGGTGTCTCCGATATGAGGTTGAAATAGGCGTAACGCGCGAGAAATCTCGCCGTGCGCGCGGTGTGAGAGAGATCAGATGATATTTGGACTCTGCGTCGCTGCTGCCGCATGGACGGAGGAAGCGCGAGAGCGAGGCGCATTGTTGTAATGGCGGACCGTGTCAGCTGTGAACACGATGTTTTTTATTTAGGCCAGCGACTATGTTCGTTATCTCGCTTGATATTTTAGTTTCGGCCCACTGTGAATTAAATGTGAGGTATTTAGAGGTTAGTAAATTAATAACTGGTGTTATTTTAATAAGGGGGTGTGTATGCTGTTGAAGGAAGGCCCCGTCAACGCATCTGCGATCCATTAGCGCAGAGCGTTCTGGGAATTGTAGTTTTTCCCCGATGTCAATTGGCATACAAATGATGTCTTCAAAGGGGTGGTTGTTCACGGTGAACTTTGCAGCTCTTTTTACAGGTAATTCCATGTTTCTTCAATATATATTAAATGAAGGCTTCCAAGGTACAAATACTACACAATTATTTATACAAAAGTCCAAAACACCAAGGTAGTAGCCTACATGTTGTTACCTTTTGTTTGTTTATTTGTTTACAGGGGCAGTTCACATTAATGAACATGGCTGTAAATGTGCCAGAATTTGACACGCATGTTATTTTTCATCTGTAGACCCTTGACAGACTGTTAAAAAGTCACCCTTAAAACAAGACAAAGCATTAATACATGTTATTATGGCAGTGAAATTAAGCTGTAGTTAAAGTATATCAGTACACTGGCTTTTTTATTTTTGCTTAAACCATGTTTAAGTTGCAAAGGCAATTATTCCTTCACATAATTTCAAAACAGTCCGGGATGCATTCAATAATTTATTGTTATTTTATAGCATTTAATTTGTGTGTTGTGATTTAAAATACCCAGACAGATGAGTAGTGCTCATTACTATTTTATGAATTCAATCTTGTCATATCACTACTATTATTGTATGATGAAATCATGAATTTAAATTATTATTCTTGCCAAGTAATAATTTATTATTATATATTAATTTATTTTTAATAAGCAGTTTTAATTCAATATTTTATTGATAGTTTTGCATATTACTTTAAGCTTTAATTATACCAGTGCAAGTTCTCTCGCCTCACACTGAAATCAAAATTCTCTTCTGACCGTTTCATTTTCATGCATAAAAGAAGCTGGGTCACATTCATGTGTACGGCTGGAAACGGCTGATCTGACCGTATCTCTCGTTCCACTGTTGGCTCTTGTTGTGATTTTGGCATGGGATCTGTTTGCCGGGTTTTGAGCCGCTTGGACGTAAGGAAGCGAGCAGGGAAACCTCTCTCTCCCCTCATGTGCGCCTGCACAATTGTTCCCCGTGTTTGTCCTCACGCAGCTGAGGCGCTGCTGATAAGAGAGGCTTTCCAGAGATACCCCGTGAGATGCCCAGACAGGGAGGAAGTTCAATTAGGGTTTGATTTCCTCGGCCAAAGCACGCATGTGATCGTGTGAGGCAGAGATTTCCAGGGGCTTGAGTTTAGAGACAATGGACTTGAATGAGCATTCAGGAAAGTCAATATTTTCTACTTTGCACTCTAATGTTTCTCTTTCCCATTTTTGCATCCTGATTTAGGGATTTAAGCCAAAGGGGGTGGGCACTTTTAGTTGTTTTATTTAAATAAAAATCATTTAACATTTATTCAACTTTTATTGAAAGTCAGTATTTATTACTTTACACTCCTATACTCTTAATGTTGCATTCTGTTTTAGGGATGAAAGCAAGGAAAAAACACTTGGCTGTTTTATGTTAGAATGTTAATTTTTAAAGAAATCCTTTAACTTTATTCAACTTTTATTGAATCAGTGTTTACATTTAATTCCAAAACAAAACATTTTGCCAGGTTTCCTTAACAAAAAGTACTATAAAATAAAGCAACAACATTGTAATACCACTATCAGTATTTTTTTAAGTAAATTATAGCATTATTTAAATAACACAATGTTTCAATATAGTAATCAAACTACCATTTCTTTAAGTGCTTTACGACCTCATTAATTAAAGGGTTAGTTCACCCAAAAATGTAAATCCAGTTGTCATTTACTCACCCTCTTGTCGTTCCAAACCCGTAAGACTTTCGTTTCATCTTCGGAACACAAATGAAGATATTTTTGATGAAATCTGAGAGTTTTCTGAGTGACCTCAACTTTAAATTTGTAACACAACTTGGTTAGACATATTGCTTATTTTCTCCCAATTTTATAGTTCAAATTAGTTTGCAAAATATATATATATATTGTATTAAATTATAAGTTTTTCATTTGAGTACATTTGCATTACAGTAACCATAGATTTCCATGGCCTGGTTTCACAGACAGGACTTAGAATAAGCCAGGATTAGGCCTTAATTGAACTAAGGCATTTAAGTAGCTTTTATAAACGTGCCTTAGAAAAAAAAAACATTACTGGTGTGAATCTTGAGACAAAACAATGATGCTGAAATATTTTAAGATGTATCAGTGCAATATGCTTTAGGTTAAAACAGCTTAAACGTGCATTTTAGTGTAGGACTAGACTTAAGCCTTGTCTGTGAAACCAGCGGTATAATTATTTCTACACTTCCATTTTTTGAAGTGCTTTCACTTCTGCAATAATCAGCCGAGTGTCTTCTTTAAAAAGAGTCAAAAGCATTCACCATTTAAATTCAGATCTATGCTCGAAACGGTTAACAGGTTAAATGTAATATTTATACCTTTTCATGTAATATTTATACCTTTTCATTCATTTGAAGAAGACTAAAGTGCAATGTAACATTTCTTCTTCACAGCTTAGCAAACATTCCCCTCACGCCAGAGACGGCGCGGGACCAGGAACGGCGTATTCGGCGGGAAATCGCCAACAGTAATGAGCGCCGGCGCATGCAGAGCATCAACGCTGGCTTCCAGTCCCTGAAAACACTCATCCCGCATAGTGACGGAGAAAAGCTAAGCAAGGTGAGTCGACAATCTGGGAAGACTGTTGATCTCAATGAGTAGTTCTCTCAGAAATGACAATACTTTTACTCACCCTCATGTTGTTCCAAACCCAAATGAGTTTGAAGCTTTAAACAAGGATTGGAAAGCAGTCCATATCACTTGCAATGCTAAATTGCAAAACTTCTGAAGACATCTGATAGTTGTTTGAAATTTTCTCCTCCAGTGAGTTGGGATTGAGTCATTGAGCTAAATCAGATCAGTCCAATGTGTGAATGAATCATTCAGAACAGTTTTGTGAGCCAGGGATGTGTTTCCCAAAAGCATTGTATATTGCCATTGCCACCAATGGTCTCTATGATTATCTTGACTTAAAATGCTTTTGATTGATTGATTGATTTGTAAGTTAATCATTTTTAAGAGTTATAACTTTTTAGAGACCTTTCAAAACTAGTGGCACTTCTACTGCGGATGTTAAGATCTTCAGTGAATGTGTGCGCCATTCATGTCTTTTGAACCCATACGATAGCGTTTATTTAATTTTTTTTTTAAACAGACTGAAATTGAAGTCATTTATTGCTGATCTTCCCGTCTGCTTAATTGCATTGGAAAGGTCTGCGTGAACATGAACACAGGTTTGCAAGTAATGACAATGTTAATTATTGGGGTGAACGGTTAGAAAACATTCTCGTTTAAATCTAGATTTGATCTCAGCGTATGTGCCAGCACAAAATTTGAATTAAAATTTTCTTTGTTTTAATCAAGTTTTTGTGTGTGTGTGTTTTTGAAAGAAGTCTCTTCTGCTCACCAAGGCTGCATTTATTTGATCAAAAATACAGTAAAATTGTGGATTATTATTATTATTACAATTTAAAATAACAGTTTTTCTATGTGAATATATTGTAAAATGTAATTTATTCCTGTGATCAAAGCTGAATTTTCAGCATCATTACTCCAGTCTTCAGTGTCACATGATCCTTCAGAAATCATTCTGATATGATGATTTCAAGAAACATTTCTGATTATTATCAATGTTGAAAACAGTTGTGCTGCTTCATATTTTTGTGGAAACCTTTTTTCCAGGATATTTTGATGAATAGAAGAAAGACATTTTCTAACATAGATCATTTTTGATCAATCAATTCATTCTTAAAGTATTCATGCTGGATAAAACTATACTAAAACTATAATTCTTGCTGACCCCAAACTTATGAATGGGAGTGTACTTCTAGCATCCTTCACATTTTACCAGTACATGGATGTAATGTGATCTCTTTCTCTTTCTCAGGCTGCCATCTTACAGCAGACGGCCGAATACATCTTCTCTCTGGAGCAGGAGAAGACACGGCTGCTGCAACAAAACACCCAACTCAAACGCTACATACAGGTGAAGCTCGTGAAACCGTCTTCTTCACTGCATATCCTGTATCTTCATTCCCCTCTCTCTCTCTCACACACACTTTCCTTCCTGGCATCTCACGTTTTCCTCTTCCTCCCCTCAGAAGGAGTTCAGCGGCTCGTCTCCGAAGAGGAGGCGCGCCGAGGAGAAAGATGAAGGGATCGGATCCCCAGACATTCTGGAGGAGGAGAAGGTGGAGGATCTGCGGAGAGAGATGATCGAACTCCGACAACAGCTGGATAAAGAGCGCTCCGTGCGCATGATGCTGGAAGAACAGGTATATTTGTGGACATATCAGTATTAGGCAATGTTTGCTGCTTAAGTTTTATCTTAAGCAACAAACACAAGGTGAACACGCACTGCTGTGTGTGTTCACAGTGTGTGTGTGTGTGTTCAATATTCACTGCTGTGTGTGTACATTTGGATGGGTGAAATGCAGGGCACAAATTCAGAGTATGAGAAACCATACTTGGCTACACGTCACGTCACTTTCACTTCATCTGTATCAGTCTGAATTAGTACATGTGGCAACTTATTGGTCTATTTTTATCGTAGCGGTCAAGTAAAAAAAAAAAAAATCAGCTAGTGTAAGTAGTTTTTATTGTTGTTGTTGTTTTATAAATAGATATCTATCTTATTATATTGGTTCTCATATATCTGTGTGTATGTTGTTTATTTAAAATACTCTTTATCGTTCTCTGTATATAAATATGTATTAGATGGATATAAATATGCATAGATAGATAGATAGATAGATAGATAGATAGATAGACATGAATATGCTTAGATGGATTGATAGATGGGTGGATAGATAGATATAAATATGGATGGATGGATGGATGGATGGATGGATGGATGGATGGATGGATGGATGGATGGATGGATGGATGGATGGATGGATGGATGGATGGATAGATAGATAGATAGACAGACATGAATATGCTTAGATGGATTGATAGATGGGTGGATAGATAGATATAAATATGCATGGATGGATGGATGGATGGATAGATGGATAGATAGATAGATAGATAGATAGATAGATAGATAGATAGATAGATAGATAGATAGATAGATAGATAGATAGATGGATAGATAGATAGACATGAATATGCTTAGATGGATTGATAGATGGGTGGATAGATAGATATAAATATGCATGGATGGATGGATAGATGGATAGATAGATAGATAGATAGATAGATAGATAGATAGATAGATAGATAGATAGATAGATAGATAGATAGATAGATAGATAGAAAGAAAAATGCATAATAGACGATAGATAGATAGATAGATGATAGAAAGAAAGAAAAATGCATAATAGACGATAGATAGATGCATATATAGATGGCTGGATAGATAGATAGACAGAC
This sequence comes from Leuciscus idus, assembly GCA_021554675.1. Classification (NCBI taxonomy): domain Eukaryota; kingdom Metazoa; phylum Chordata; class Actinopteri; order Cypriniformes; family Leuciscidae; genus Leuciscus; species Leuciscus idus. The sequence goes on along the minus strand of CM038621.1, from coordinate 40,969,088 downwards.
AGACAGACAGATAGATAGATAGACATATGCATATATAGATGGATAAAAAGATAGATATATAGCAAGAAATACACGCACACACATATCTATCTGCAATCTTATTGGCTCAAGTTTAAAAAAGGATATGCTCAAGAAAATTGTAGGGACTTATCAAGTCCTAAATTAATATTAAACACCTTTTAGCTTATTTTGATTATATGCCATCTCCCATTACAGAGGGTGTTCTCTTTTATAATAGATTTTTGTCATTGGTATTTGACAGATTTCAATAGAACTCATTAGGTTGCAGTTTGATCCGTTGCTCAAAGTTTTGCTCGGCTAAATCTCTTTCGTATCTGTTATTGATCGTGGCCCAGTGCTGTAGAGTTGTCATCTGTGAAATCCGTTATCAAACTTTTCTTTTGCTGCATCAGTTCGCTAAAATTAGCTCGCTTTAGTCTTTGCATATTTAATGAGATTTCACAGAAGGTGCACAGCTCCCCTGAGAGCATGAATCGTTTCTGAACATCACACTTGAAGTGCAAATTAAACCCCAATCTCTGCCGCTATCCATGAAACTCGCTTAAGAAACTTCCGCAGGCAAAAAAAAAAAAAACGTATTAAGAGGAAACACTGCTCTCCTACACCTTCTAGATATGTGCTGACCAAGGGTCTCTGTGTTTCTGTTAGATCCGTTCGTTGGATGCCCACTTGTACCCTGAGAAGCTAAAGGTGATCGCACAGCAGGTCCAGGAACAGCATGTGCAGTCGCAAACTCTGCTCCGCCTTCAACAGCAGCAGCAGGAACAGCTGGGAAAAGAGACCAGCACCCCTGCTCGCAGCCCGCTGGTCAGACAGACTCGCTTTCTCGCTCTTATAACTGATGCACTAACACTGACTGACAGACTAACCGTCATTCAAGCACAGAATAAAAGAGAGGCCCTCAGTTTTGCAATGCACCATGTCAACTTGAGTTTGTACGAGTTGATCTGATGTGATGATCCACTAGAGGGCATTAGAAGAGTTAAAGACCACATCAAATGACATTTAACTTCTATAAAGTGACAGATTTCTGAGTGACGCAATATTCATTTAATAATGTAGGGCGGGACTTCATTTTACCCATCATGTAATATTATTTTTGTCCTTTTTTTGTGTGTTATTTTTATGTGAACCGAGAAATATTTTACAGTAGAGTTGAGAAGTTTTGGGTCAGTGAGATTCTGAAATTAGTACTTTTATTCAGCATGGACACAATAAAATCATAAAAAGTGCCAGTAAAGACTTTTACAACATTATAAAAGATTTGTTTCAAATAAATGCTGTTCTTTTGAACTTTCTATTCAAGCAAAGAGTCCTTAAAAAATTTCAATCCGAAATGTGTCTTGAGGATCAAATCATCATATTAGAATGATTTCTGAAGGATCATGTGATCATGAAGACTGCAGTAATGATGCTGAAAATTCAGCTTTGATCACAGGAATAAATTACATTTTACAATATATTATTTTAAATTGTAATAATATTTGACAAAACAAATGTAGTCTTGGTGAGCATAAGAGACTTTCTTCAAAAACATTAAAAAAAAATTCTTACTGACCCAAACTTTTAAACTAGTGTAAGATTTGTTTTCTCTCTTCTGCTGAATTGTGCACAATAAGACCATAAAAATATAAGAAAGTAAATGTATGCATGAATAAAGTGTAGGTTCTTTGTTCATGGAAAAGTTGTCCTTAATTTGTTGTCCTACTTTATTCGTCAGGTGTTTTCTCCTGCCACGCCGCCTGCACCCACTCATCACGCCACAGTAATCGTCCCCGCCCCTGCGCCGCCCCCTCCTCCCCATCATGTCACCGTGGTTACCATGGGCCCCGCCTCTGTGATCAACACAGCATCCACATCACGACAGAACTTGGACACCATTGTGCAGGTAAAACACAAGTCTACCCAGCTCCAGGAAAAAGTCATGAATGAGATTTAACTACTTATATGTGGCTTATTGGCCATATATGTTTTCACAGACACTAAAGAACGGCACCCGAATCCATTTAAAAGTGAGTGCAGCGCTACAAACAAGCATAGAAAACCTGGAGCCAAAAAAAAAAAAAATGCATTATGAATCACAATCACAATTCCATCTTTTTATTTATTTTTTTATCAGAAATGTTTTTCTCCCACATTATGCAGTGTTGTTACTTATCTATATTGGTTAACAGTTGTTGCTCAGACTAAAGGCCCCGATATATTCACGGCAAAGTTATTTTTCGTTCTTTGTTTAGGGCTAAATCGAAGTTCAAAATACGTGAGCAGCGATATACTGTTATCGAACATCTGACGCCGCACACTGCTGACAAAGTGTGCTGCACGCTTTCCTCTCAATAACACAATAATATTGAGAAAACAGCAAGCATATTTTTAATAAAGCATAAGAATAGCATCTGATCATAGCAGCATGGATATGTTTGCACGAGCTCTGCAATTCAGCACTCTGGTAAAGCCACGTTTATTTATATAGCACTTTATACAATAGATTTCTTAAAATCAAGTAGCTTTACTTTATTAAACATGAAAATCAGTGTCTCGTTTCATCAGAAGCACAACTTCAGTGTGTTCATGTTTTCACTCACGGACGTCTGACCTCGACCCACTCAACAGGAGAAATGAAACGGAAAAGATTTCCTCGTGATTCCTATTACATAATCGCCACAGACCAATGGGAGTACAAAGGCGTTTACAAGCCGGAGCGAACTTTTCCCGGCAAGCTGTTTCAAACTCCCCAAACAAACTTCGTTTTGGCCTGATTTAGTTAGAAATGATGTCACAGCAGTTCGTTCTTCAACTTCGCTTGAAGTATATCGGGGGCTTAAGGATGTGCAAAACTATATATTTATGACTCGTTTTCAGCTGGGTTGTATGAACAAACTAAACAATTTGTCTGTCTAAAAGAAGTTCAGTGATACCAAAAATTGTAATAATGTCAATAACTGAACGCAGTTTTTCTGCTTTTTATCTGTTAATCTATTTTATCTTCTTTGACTCTTTATTGCACATAACCGTTGTAAACCTCACAAAAAAACTGAGCCTGACAGATCATGGATAATAACAGGAATATTCCACCTAAGCAAGTGATTTTGTTAGCATGGGAATCCTCTCTGAGTGATGTTGACCAGTTTATCTATTTCATGTAGTACAAGTGTAAAAGTCTTTTTTTTTTTTTTTTTTTTTTTTTTTGGAGAAAGTGTGGAAATGGCACCAATTGACAGGTCTTTGAGGCCTAATAGAGCGCTGTAGTGATGACGTATATTTGTTGGCCAACTTATCACCCTGGTTCTCTTGACAAAAACCCAATAGGATTTTTCCATTGGCCTTTGGATTGTTGCAAAAATAAGATCTCTGTGATCAACAAAACTTTATGATTCTTGCATAATTATTATTATTATTATTTTCATCTTGATAATTCTCAAATGAACACAACTTTTATACATTTTTAAGCCTAAATGCAATCGTATTTAAACATTTGCTAAATCGAACTACGCTGCGATCGAATGACTTCAGCGTCAGCTTTACTAGGCTTCCAACAACTCTTTCAGTCTTTATTTAAAGACTTGGGGCCAGTCATGGCCTAATGGTTAGAGAGTCAGACTGGTAACCCGAAGGTTGTGGGTTCGATTCTCAATACCGGCAGGAAATGACGGAGGTGACCTTGAGCGTGGCACCTAACCCCCAATCACTCCCCGGGCGCCACAGCAAAAATGTGTGTGTCCGTGGTTTGCAGTGTGTGTCCACTACTCATTGCTCCTAATGTGTGTGCATTTACTTGGACATGCAGAGAACAAATTCTGATTATGTCTTTAAAAACTTTGTCTTTATGAATATGTCTTTAAAAACATCTCTGAGTTATAATAGTTTAAAAGAGCGTGATCATAAACACAATGAGGTTGTAAAAGCAAACTAGAGTGTAGATGAGTTTGCCTGTTCGACACGACATTTCGTTACAGTAGTTACAGTTAGCCACTTGCTAGCAACCACATTTTTCAAGACAAGTAAAACTTTATAAAAATCACACAAGGTGGGATTAGCCTACTGATGTAGTTTATGCCGTAGAATAAAAAGTGAAAATATCTTAAGCTTGTGTTGACCACAGACCGTATTTCAGGCATTTAACCAAAAACCCATTTACTTTGGGAAGATTTGCACGAAAGTGCTTTGTTTCTGGGGTTTTGGTCTACAAAAATACGTCATTCCTGCAGTGCTCTATTACATTCTGTGCAGCTTCAGACCTCAACTAGTCTGGCCCGTTTTAGATCATAACATGCAACTGAACAGCCAAAAACATAATAAATCAAAGTCACCTTAACAGTTTCGTCCTGTTTCCTGCAGGCCATCCAGCACATCGAAGGCACGCAGGACAGGATGGTCGTGCCCGAGGAGGAAAAGCGCCGGGCGGTCATCGTCACCCCGGGCCGCGTCCTCACAGACACCGGAGACTCCGACACCGCCTCTGACAACGAAGGATCTGAGGACTGTTAACTGCCCCGGTCACCCCCATCCCCATATCCACCCCACATGTAACCGGGGGCACGGAGAGGGGTGAGGGGGTCTGTGGAAGGGCCTCCGCAGAAATACTCTTTCTTTCTCTCTCCTCTCTTCCTGTCGCTGTCTTCTTTACACTCGCATACGGGACTCACAGACTCAATGACTTGAAGGTTTCTTGGGGGGGGGAAAAAAATAAACAAAAACTGAAAGGAAAAAAAAAGAAAGTTTACAGGAAACGTGCCGCAAATACAGAACGAGCACGTTTATGTATACTCACGCAGTACACTATAACTCCATAGCACTCTGGTAACTTGTTGATACATTCATATGATACAGCTCTTACTCATACTCCGTCGTCTATAGTTTCACCAACGCACGCTCCCAGGTTAGCGATTTTGTGAGGGGAATCACAAAATCTGTTGGAATCTGCCACAGGTCTTCCAGGCCTCTGCTTCATCACTTCCTGTTCTCCTACATCACTTCCTGTTCTCCTACATTTTGCCCATAAGGGGGTAGTAGAGTGTTCTGATTGTAGGAATCCCATTTCTGCGCTACAGGACGTCTCATCTCTCAAAACGAACCCTTTGCCCCACTATCCCGCTCTGGCTGCGTCATATTCCTCTTTCCGTTCTGGGGAGGCTTGAAGCATCACTGTGAGCCAATGAGACTTCAGAAACCTGTTCCACACCATGGCTTCCGAAAGTTTAGAGGAAATGTTACTTTTCAGTTTTTTTCTGGGCGTAAACACGCCTCTAGTTTTCCCATTTGCTGGCGATTTGTCAAGTTCTCAATAGCGTGACAATGACTGCCACTGCTCAGAGGGGCTTTGTATTGTGCGCACTTTTTAAATTACGCAAAGAGGGGGGACTTTGTGCACTTATTGTCGCTCACCTTTACTGGGCTGGGTTCCCAGTACACACGTTGGTGTAGGGTGAAGCACTCCCTCCGTCGCGTCCAAACGCCCCCCACGGTCCGGTCTTTAAAGTCGTAATTTCAAAATTCTGGCCGAATTTTTTTTAATGTCGTTTGTATGTCAAATTAATGGAATAAGCTAACCGCCAGGTACTCGTACCTGTGAGGAAATTTGTGTCGCTTTTAGCACATTTGCTAATATAAGCGTAAAGCTTTTTTTGTTGTTTTTGAGGAAGTGTGGAAATAGCACTACCAGGGTTGTCGTGGCCCGATTTCAGCCTATGCAGCTCTTTTGGTTCTCACCCCCCCCTTTGAGAGGAACTTCGTGGCCACTTTGGTCTCCTCCCAGAAGTATTGTCATGTCCGTTTTTCGTCCAAGTCGCGTCAGATGCTCTCTGCGGCGTATAGTGAGAGTGACTAGCCCGTAATCTTGCGCTCTAGCTCTATGCACTCTGCTCGCTTGAATGTTTTAGTTTCCCTGTATTTCCTGGCGTTCATACGCGCCACAGATAATCACATGGACAGCAAGGTGGTGCTACTCCTGCTTGAACTCTCCAGATAAGCCAGGGATGTCCAATCCTGCTTCTGGAAGGCCATTGTCCTGCAAAGTTTAGCTCCGTTCCCAATTAAACACACCTGAAACAGGTGGGGTATGGGACGAGTTGGAGCTAATCTCAGCAGGACGTTTGCCCTCCAGGACCAGAATTGGAGACACCTGGAATAAGCCATGCGATACTGTGAACTCCTCATGCCCCTGGTGGGACTGAGAGATGTATCCCGTGCCGAACAATGGCCAGTGGCTTGCCTTAACTCAGCTTCAGTGTGCACTGAGAGGCACAGAGGCCTGCCTTAAGCTTTAGCCCTGAAGATGGCGCTAGAGAGTGAGATGTAACACGCCCCATGTTCATCTCTTCTCGCAGTTGATGTTTCCAAACATTCCAGATCAATCTACCGTTGTGTTTTGCATTGCGTTGCCGGCGCTGAAGTCGGCAAGATTTGGCCATAGAGGAAGATGAGAAGTGTCTTTTTTTTTGCATTCGAAGGAGTGCATGTCCCCCTTCCCTTATGAAATATTACAGGGAATCTTTTTGCTGCTGGACAGATTCATATTGCGGTGAAGACTGCTGGGAATCAGGGCTTCCAGAAGAATGGGATGATCTAATATTGGCAGAATTTTTTTTCTCGTGCGCTTTTTATATTTGGATAATGGCTTGCTTGGGTCATAGAGACTAGTGTCCTGCTTGTGCTGTCTTTTGTTTTTCACGTTAAGTCTGTAATAACGGTTTTGTCTTTGCGAAAAAGTCTCTTTCGCCCTCCCGCGTTTGAACATTTCCTCTACCGAAGCCACAGGGTGTCTATTTTTTTGTGTGTATTTTCTACTCACAGAAATCACTGTAAGAAAATCCTGAGGACATATCAGAGGTTGGGTGTGTCGAGTGAAACGGGGGTGATTTTATGAACCTGAAGCACTTACTGTAGTATAACGAGGAGTGACTCTTATTTTCAAAGAGATGTTCTCCTCGACCGAAGCTCTTCTCGCTGTGATTTTTGAACCACACGGCTGTGTTTAACCCTCAACGTTTGTCCTGGCACACCACATGTCCTCTGGGCCGTCTCCGCAGTCTCCAGACTTGTCCTGACTCTCATCTTCTCCCTCTTTTATTGTCTGTCATCTCTTTATTTTTTTGTTTCTATTTTTGTTGTTTCTCTTTATGTGGGACAGTCAGTCCGTTTGGTTGAGAAGCTATTGTATTTTTTTTTAAACTGGGGAAAAGAGGCTTGTGCCTTTGTAAAAACAGAATAATAAAGTTTGTACTTTGTTTTTTACAATTTCTCTGTGTATTGTGTAGTTATTTATTCATTCATCTTCTATATTAATTATACAGTATGGACTGTCTGCAGTACACTCACGTTAGTCATTAACATTATAAAAGGCTCTGTAAAAGAAAGACCCCAATTGAGCCAGGTTTTTCCCAAGGGTTTTTGTTTTCTCTGGTTCCTTGCCACTGCCACTTTAAGAAATGTAATATTCAGTAATGTTATGCATTTAACTGCACTGATATTATTGGATGAGAACACAATTGAGTTGGATATAATAACACTATTGCCTTCTGTAGATCATCTTTTTTGCTGAAAATTTGTTTTTCATAACTGATGAATTTTAATACAGCAAAGGCCCGTTCACACCGATAACTATAAGGCCACAGAGAAACAATATAGTTGGAATCACTTTCACAACGATTTTCTGATGAACAATAAAAACATTGACAAACGGCAGTGTGCGCTTAAGTGGATGATGATATAGTTATTAATTATAGTTATCGTTCTTGGTGTGATCACTCTTATTTTACTGTTTTTTTTTTATTGTGAAGCTGCTGAAACGATATGTATAAAGTGCTATTTTATATATATATATATATATATATATATACAGTATTGTGCAAAAGTCTTAGGCATGTTAATATGTTTTAAGTCAGTTATTTATATATTTTGCTGTAGTGTGTCAGTAGGAAATATCAGTTTACATTTCCAAACATTCTTTGGAATGCCTAAGACTTTTGCACAGTACTGTATATATATATACAACGTATCGAGTAACAAATCATTTCAACTTTAACATTCAAAGCTATATTTTTAAATATAAGAGACGTGTTGCTGTGGCATTGGGGTGCCTCATAAATAGAAAGACGAGCTTATTTCTGTCGGGTTATTCTGACTACTGGAGTGTGACGTACGTGAGCAAAGATCATAAACCCTGAGTGCTCGAAGAATGTTTTATGATTCCCTCGAAGATGTTAACATGTGCATCGTCACATCTAATCTAGATGTCACATCTAAAACTAAACCAATTTGGTTTCGCTTTCATAGGTTTCACTCTCATTGTTATGGTTTCTGTTTTAGTTTTGGTTCTGTCAGTGTTAATGCACAAAATGGTGTCCTTTTAAAATGATGTAAAGGTGTCATTTGTGTTAGCAGTCCAGTGTTATGGCTGTTTCAGTGGTATGTTTGTTTATTGGGTGGGTTAGATTAGAATCTAAGTTTTGGTTTCTCTTTATTGTGATGGTCCCTTTAACATTCTGTTGACTAAGTAAAGTTGCACCAACATGTCTACTAACTCCCTTTAGAGTGTTAGTAGAGTATCAGTAGACTATTAGGGTTAGAATAAGTTGACATGTAGTTGCAAAGTTACTTATAGTCAGTAGAATGTCTGTTGGGGAGCATCCAGCATCACAATAAAGAGTTAGCAGATATTAAGCAAAGAGTCTACTAATACTCTAATGAGAGTTAGTTGACATGTAGTTGCAAAGTTACTTGAAGTCAAAAAGGGACCATCAAAATACAGTGTTACCTAAGTTTTATAATCTATCGTATCTAAAACTAAAATTAATAAGCCATTTTTATTTTTAGTTAGTTTTGGAGTCCTAAAATGTATTTTACTTTCATTTTTTACTTAGTAACATCTTTCACCATGTTTCTGGTCCAAGTTCACAATGAGCATGTCTGGAGGATATAGGAGTCATGCAGTTCATTAGTTTTAACTGTCTATTTATTAAATTGCTCATTTATAATGGATTTGCATAATTGTTCTTAATCCCAGACTCTAAGCAACCGAAACAACCTCCTGTTTGCTTCACTTTTGTCTTTTACAAATTAATTGTGCGTGTACATTTTACAGTGTATTCACGGGATTAAAGAAGAGAGAGTTCATGTGCCTGTGAAGTGCTTGAGTCGGTGTCTGCGGTGTAATGATAAGGCGTTAATCTCCGCTCTCCGAGGAAACGATGACGCTGACTTTTACACCTTATTCCCGACTGTCAACTCCTGTAATCCTACCCAGCACGACAGCCAGTGACTTACAGCGCCGCCTCGATCCTGTGATCGGGTTAGTGGAAGTTCGTTAAATAGGACAAAAGTTTGATGACCAACAAGCTGATTTAATCCATACCTCCACGTTAATTGTGATTAAATTCCTTAAATTACTTCTTTAGAAACATGGAATGCCGTGGCACAAATAGTGTTGTCTTGTTATACCTCTTGTACATCATTCCTTTTCAGTTGCCAAAATCAACACCAGCTGATGTACCCAAGCGCTGGTTTTGACGTCACCACCGTGACAGCTCTGCTAAAAGAGACAGTCAGCTGCTCTGGTGCGCCTTGTTCCGACACCTATGCTACCGGCCCCCTCCATATAGTCCCGTCTGTAAGACCACCCTCTCGCTGGCGCCCTCTGACCTTCTCAGCCTGGTATATATAGCCAGACCGGCGACCAGAGGTCTCCTGGCAGCCAACATGAAGGTCTTAGTCTCGCTCTGCGTCTTTGTGCCCCTGCTGGCACTGGCCACAGCAGGTAAGAACATTATACTGTTTGCAATAGCTCAATAATATGGACCCGAGATTAAGTTTACTTGTCTGAGTCCCAATCCCCATCTAGTGATGTGAAACATTTAAGCTCGGTGTGCAAAGGAAAAACTCAAATGGAATCAGAGATGGAAAGTATTGCATGTTGGTGTGTCATTTCTAAATGGTTGGTAGAAACTATAAACCTATTGAATGAGTTCCTAATGGTAAAACTCTGGACCAACGGAGCATGTCACCATCTGCTGAGCTATTTAAACCTGCAGCGTTCAATAATAACTCTGAGCAAGGATGAGTTATTTTAAGACTCGGCATGCATGATTTGACAAAAAAGTCTGAATGCTAAACAAATTCAAATTTACGATTCCAGTTTAAGTTCATAGAAGCTCTGAGTAGCTGATTGTGTCATAGTAGGACAAAAGCATGGGGTTTATTCTCGTACGGTAGACATCTTAGCCCATGCATTGTGTGTCAGCTGTTGTGAGGCATGGCACCAGCTGATGGAAAGAGCTAGAAGGCTTGTTCGACTTGAAGCGGCGACCGGCGTATGACATCAAAGTACCGCGAGAGCGATTCAAACGCATCAGCTCTCGATGTACTTTGATGTCGGTCTGCTTCGAGTCGAACGAGCCTAGAGTCTTAAACACTTGCTGTATTCCAACTTCTCTCATATGTATATGATGTCTGAAGTCTGAGGTGCTTGTATTCACGACTTTGGTTTTATTGACTTGTCAACGTGAGGCGGCTAAATCCTCTAACCGCTCCATCCCAGAAGGTCTTGTCTTTTAACCCCAGGCTATAATAATCCAGCTACTCTAGCTTTGGATGTATTTCCCGAGGGCTCTGGCAGCCGTTTTACCCTTGTTCCGTCCTTGGGTCTCCTCTCAGGCCCGACGTGGGCCTTTCGTGGGCCCAGGCTGCCGTCAGGTGTCTAAGATTGGAAGTTGTCCTGTAACCGGACACTGTCTACTATAGATTCCCCCATCGTCCTCTTCCTCTCTTCCCCTCCCCTTCCCTTCAGCGCTTGTCTTTGGATCCAGCATGCAGCTGCTGTCACCCTGACACAATCGCAATTTATTTATTCCCAGCCACTGGCCATATAAGGACGTGCATTATCTCAGCAGGAGGAGCCGCGGCGATCTACGCCAGTCCCGCACCGTTATTGTGCTAGTGCTAGTTGCCTCAAATGGACAAAAATGTGGCTGATTAGGTGATTATCCTAGCATTGTGGAATGGTAAATGGTATTGGTGAAAAAGAGTTTTTAATCTGATTATGGGCTGAATAAAATAAAGCTGAATTTTTAAAGGAATAAATCAAATAGCGTGGCAAATTTTTACACTTTCGCTGGTGCAAATCAAAGTTTATCTGTGGAAACTTGAATTTTGCATGAGAGCATTAAACTTGGTCATCATGCAGTCTTTTTTTTTTTGTCAAAAAAGCAAGCAAGTTTTACCATGACCCATGCTGTGATACTGTTGTCTTTGACTGTTTGAATCCACTAACAGGCTTCATAAATTTGGTTTTGGTTCTAGGGATTGCTTCAATCTTGATTGACAGGGGGTGTGGCTTAATTAGTCAAAACCTGACCTAGGTCCAGTTGCTTTGTATTAGGTCAAAGGTTGTACGACCTTATGACCTCGCATCTGTTCGCCTTCCTCTCCTTCCTATTTAGCCACATCAAAATGTCTTATAGGAATGTTTCTTTGCTAGCATGGTGTTTGATTGCTGAAATAATTTATTTAAAAGTTCGAACTGGATTTGAATTGCTTGAATGAGCATAAAAGCACCTTTTTTGGTTCTCAAAAGAACCTTCCAGTGAACAGTTCTTGAACAGAACATTAAAATAATCTAAAGAACCATTTGTTCAGTGGAAAGATTCCATTGATGTAAAAGGTTCTTAATGGAACCATCGATGCCAATAAAGAACCTTTATTTTTAAAAGTGAACCTTGAGTAATGAAGGAAGTCGTCTCCATTGACTACGCATTTGATATGGGTGCTGGATGCGAGTAAGGGCTCTCCCCACGTTTCAGCACTGTAGTACCGCAGGCATGTGGTGCCCCTGCTCTTTAGGGACTTCCCTCTGCTAGGGATTGTGGGACGGGCAGCCAAATGCTCACTCCATAAAAAGGCCAATGCGACGTGGCTTTACAGAAACGAGTCACGCTTTCAATCCCCTTTACCCCCTCGGTTCCATGTGATATTCTTACTGCGTCCTATAACTCTGATACCCATGATTCCTCTGTGGAATTACCGCCCGGATATGATCCCGGTTCTTGGATTAAAAATTGTGTCGCCTCTGCCATTTTGTGTCACGCTATTAAAAGCTTTGCAGTAACAAGCTAAAAACAGCACACAGAAACTTTTGAAATATTTTCTTACTACAAAATCGTTCTGTTAAACACGTTTCACTGTCAAATCTGAGTTTTGGTGTAGTATATTTTAAGGGACACTCATTTTATGAATATCTTTTTTAACTGCTAATTCTGGAAGCTAAGAAACAGAAAAGGGCCTGTGAGTCTCCGCCTCCTGGTTCTTTCTGAGGCATGACCCATTGTGGAGCTATTTCTGTCATCAAGTCAGACCAGAACCTTAGCACCTGTTGCTATTCATGTCTCAGTGATTTGCCATAGATAGATAGATAGATAGATAGATAGATAGATAGATAGATAGATAGATAGATAGATAGATAGATAGATAGATATGGACAGACAGATAGATAGATAGATAGATAGACAGAATGATAGATAGATAGATAGACAGACAGACAGACAGACAGACAGACAGATAGATAGACAGACAGACAGACAGATAGACAGACAGACAGACAGATAGATAGATAGATTGATAGATAGATAGATAGACATAGACAGACAGACAGACAGACAGATAGATAGATAGATTGATAGATAGATAGATAGACATAGATAGATAGACAGACAGACAGACAGACAGACAGACAGACAGACAGATAGATAGACAGACAGACAGACAGATAGACAGACAGACAGACAGATAGATAGATAGATTGATAGATAGATAGATAGATAGATAGACAGACAGACAGACAGATAGATAAATAGATAGATAGATCATCAAAATACCTTAGTGTTGATTTTATATACAGTATATATAAGTATATATAAATATTATTTATTTTTTACATTTATATATTGTTTTACATTTATAACTCATTTCATGCAACATTTATTTGTAACATTACATATGTAAATGTATTAATATTAATATATATTAATATTATATTAATATATTATTAAGGTATTCGTACAACATACTGATATCTCATAATACCATGGTATTGCCATTTCATACCATCATTGTATTCTTGTACTTTCTCCAGTTACAGAATTGAACGTTTGATTTTGTGAAGTTTAGCCGTGTGTGTAATGTAATACGTTTAATCCCACAGCGGCTTTTGTTCAGCTGGAAATCCCTCTGGCCCACAGTAAAGGTTGTGTACACCTCTCCCTAGCTGCCGGTAAATCCTGTGGGTTCAGACAGGCTCGAGGCTCACCTCCCTAATCATGTTCACATTAATTCAATTTACCTCCTGCATCTGCCAGGCAGAAGAACATGATCACGAGGAGGTTTCACCATAATACACCAAGGGAAACATACCTGTGAGCCGCTGGAGCTAGAGCTACTAGATCTTATAGGTTGCTAGGAAAATGAAGCGCATTTTTGTGTTGATTGCTCTATACAATCACCTGCAGCTTTTGAAGGACCTCCATCTGTGTTTATGCTATAAACCGCCATCATAAACACTGAGAGAGATTTCCTAAACAGATCATTGTTTAGACACCTGTAAGGTTAGCCGGTGATATTAAACCTCGTTTCCTCCATAAGCGTGAATGTGTGTATTTGACCAATAAGCCTCAGACTACAGTAGTCCGATGGCATTCCAGCAGGATGAGCTATAGCAACAGCTGTGTTTTTTCCAAAGCCTCTGTTGCTATGCGACAGGCTCATTGGATGTCCGGAGACCCACGACAGATGCTGCTGGTTTGCGTATTCGTCCTTCCAGTGTGTACAGGGTTAAATTAAAGCTAACCCCCATGGACTGACATTGTGCTTTCCTGAAGTGGATATTTTTGTAATTGTGCCGGGACTATATTAGGTGCTGGAGCTGCTGTAGTGTGCGCACTGTGCCGCCCGACAGTCATTGAACTCGTTGACAGCCTTTGAGGAGATATTTAAAGGGGACATATCACGAAAATCAGACTTTTTCCATGTTTAAGTGGTATAATTGGTTCCCCGGTGCATCTACCAACCCAGAAAATGTGAAAAGTGACAACCCCAGTCACTTTGTTTTGGTAAGCATGTAAAAAAATAAGCCGAATAGATTTCGCTCCACTTCTGATGTAGGAAGGGGATCTTATTATAATATTACCGCCCCTTAATCTGCATGTTTCCACCCACGGCGCCTTCGAGCAAAGCATGTAAACTGTTCTGTCGTTGCTGCACAGACGAGCACTGAACACTCTTTGAGCAAAAAATGTCACAGCTGTCTTATAAAGACCTCAGATAACGGTGTCAACTTGTGTAAAAGTTAAACATCATGACGGCACATGCAAGTCGATGAGTGAATCAATGTAACTCAACAACAACTATAAAAGTATGCACTAACCATTCAGAAACGTGCAGGTGCATTTCTGAGATTTTTGATGAGTGACACTATTTGCATGTTTTGTTATTGCCAGAGTATACAAAGCTCGTGTAAAGGATCGGCTCTCTTCTAAATGGAGGCGGTGGGAGCAGCAGCTCATTTGCATTTAAAGGGACACACACAAAAACGCCCTGTTTATGCTCACACCCAAAAAGGGGCAAATTTGACAAGCTATAGGCCTAATAAATTATCTGGGGGATATTTTGAGCTGAAATTTCACAGACACATTCTGGGGACACCATAGATTTATATTACATCTTGTGAAAATGGGCATAATATGTCACCTTTAACAGATTTGATGCTATGAGCTGTGTGGATATAAACTTTGCCCGCATGAAAATATTTTACATAGCCGCTAATGTCCTCCTCAGTACAAAGGTGGTCTTACAACTTCCTTAGGTGTATTGACCAGTAAGCTATATATATATTTGGTGACTGTATTTTACATTTCCTAACTGTATGTCATTAAATAATCTATAATATTTAGGCCTATGTGCAGCTGCAAGATTAGCTGCGATTTCGTTCCTAAATGACAATGATACAAATCTGTGTTTGCGCTGATTCACAGTCTGTTCAACATCACAAAATGGTTATGTCTGTCACAAATATTTAAATAATCACAAAAGTAACTGGGATGAAAATCTTAAATTCAGATACACTGATGTCTACGGTAACGAATTAACGAGCAAGTCGCCTTTTGAAAGTAACTTGACGCTTTAAATAAATAAAGATTGTATTGATTACATTGTTAGGCCAGTAGGTGGCGACAAGCGACTGTTAAAAAATGTGTTTGTCATTGAATCATTCATTCAAGAGATTCGTTCAAAAACGCTGATTCATTCAGTAACTAATATTAGCTTCACTACCTGTCTCCTGAGATACTATAATAACTTTTATATTTTTTATATTAAATGATATATAATATAACTTACTGACTCACAGTTAGGAAATGTAAAGTATCTATAGGCCTATATAAAGCTTGTAACTAGTTTTTACTGTAAAGTTTTGGCAACCACAGATATTTATTTATTTATTTATTATATTTATTTATTTTCATCGGGCATAAACAGTAATTCATACCATTTTCTTCAATATTTTATTATACTGTTTTCTTTTAACTTTTTCTTTGTTTGCCGTTTATCTATTTAATTATTTATTTATTTTTCTCATATATTAACAGATTTTTACCATGGCATATTATCTGTTTTCCCTTTGAAATGACTGTAATATCTGCATTTATCTGTAATAACCAGGCACCCCTCCAGACACACATACACACACACTGTTCACAGTTCATCCATTTAAACGGCACACCTCTTCACGAACCTTCCTCTGTTTTAGCGGCATGCTGAGCTCAACATTACAGGGCTGTATTTTTAGCAGCTTGCCTTGGCCAGCGTCGGCTGAGCACTTGTGTGCTTTAACTAGCACGTTGTGTCATCACAACAGGCCGGAGAGCACCATCTGTTCCACACTCTTCTCCAGCTCTGGCTGAAGCATTGGCTGGGAAAACGTGTCAAGTGCTTAGCTGGAGAATCTGACCGCGGCGAGGCATTGTAAAGTCTACAAAAGCTGGAATATATATATATATGTAAAAGGTCATAAGAGAGCAGCTGTGGAAAATGTAAAATAACGTTGTTTTGTTTGCCACCCCTCTCGGAAAATTCATCTAATGCCAACTTCAAATAGTTGCTTTTACATTGTTTCTGGCTTCTGGTTTCTGGCCGGTCTGTCAGCTTAGCCAAACTTATATAAAGAGAGAAATAAATACTTTTATTCGGCAAGGATGCATTAAATTGATCAGAAGTGAGAGTAAAGGCATTTATAATGTTACAAAAGATTTCAAATAAATGCTGTTCTTTTGAACTTTCTATTGATCAAAGAATCCTGAAAAAAAATGATCATGGTTTGCACAAGAATATTAAGCAGCACAACTGTTTTTAACACTGATAATAATCAGAAATGTTTCTTGAGCCTCAAATCACTGTTTTTAACATTGATAATAATCAGAAATGTTTCTTGAGCATCAAATCATCATATTAGAATTATTTCTGAAGGATCATGTGACACTGAAGACTGGAGTAACGATGCTGGAAATATTTCACAATATTACTGTTTTTACTGTATTTTTGATCAAATAAATGCAGCGTTGGTGAGCAGAAGAGACCTTCAAAAATTAAGAGCATTAAAAATGTGTAAATGTGTGTGTGTGTGTGCAGTATATACATACTTTTATAGTTAGATTAATTTCTTTATTATATAACTTTTTTGCTTCCTCCTTAAAAATTGAAATTCTAATTGCAATTGAGTTAAATTCTATTCAAATTCAGTTATTTATATCAAACAGCGGTTTGAACAGCCTGATATGAACTCTGGAGGTTTATCCTGGTAAGATGTAAACAGATGCCAGGTCCTTCAGAAACCTGCTGCCCTCATCCACAGATGGTTTTTACGTTTGCTGCAGGTTGATTAAGCATATATTACTTGAGCTGTCAGTTATTTCCGTCGAGAGCCAGAGAGGAAGGCTGATGCATGCCTAAGTCAGGTTCAAATAAGCAAATAAATGCCAGTGGACACCCGAGAACAAAATGAATACGCCGTTTATCTGTGCAGCCAGTGAGTAGAGGGATTGTGGGAAGGGATGATAGATGAGGTGGACGGCATGCAAACTGGACTTCTAGAGCTTTCCAGGCAAACTGCATAGTAACAAGTACTTCACATGAATCACATTAGTTTTTGCTAAAGATTATGGGAGTTTTTGCAAATAGCTAAAGTTAACAAGTCAGCTGTTTGGTGTCTTGCTTTAATTATGATGTAATGAGAGTAATCTTGAATTTTGGTGATACACACCGTTCTAAAGTTTGGGGTCTGTATGGATTTATTTCTTCTTCTGTTTTTAGAAGTCTGCCATCAAGCCTGCATTTAATACAGTAAAACCAGTCAAATTTTGAAATATTATTACTATTTCAAATACCTGTATTCTATGTGAATATATAGTAAAATGTGATTTATTCCTGTGATCAAAGCTGAATTTTCAGCATCATTACTCCAGTCTTCAGTGTCACATGATCCTTCAGAAATCATTCTGATATGATGATTTGATGCTCAAGAAACATTTCTGATTATTATCAATGTTGAAAACAGTTGTGCTGCTCCATAGGATTCTTTGATAAATAGAAAGAAATTATTTGAAATACAAATATTTTGTAACATTAATCAATGTAATGCGTCCTTGCTGAATAGAAGTATTCATTTATCTAAAAAAAAATCTTATTGACCTCAAATTTTTAAAAGTGAATATTATTCTGTACTTTGTTTCCTTACACCTTCTATAATGAAAAACTTAGCATACAATATGACTGGAACCAATTTGTTTGTTCATTAGCATCTCCATAATGAACATTAAGAATGCATGTCTTTATCAACTTAAACTCCAACTTCTAAACATATATGATAGGCTATATGATCAAATATGTGGTAGGATTTTTACGTACCACTAACACGCCATGTGCTCTGTAGTAAACCTGTACAGAAAACAGTGCCAGTACTGCGATACAGTGTGTGCTCTGGGGTTCATAAGGGCAACTGGCCACTGCTGGTTATTTTTAGGATGAGGGGTCTGTTATCGGTCTTATCAACAGATAATCCAACCATTTGTCCATCACTGAAGCTCCACTTGTTATGAAACCAGGGAATTCCCCATATACACCAACTCCCCGTGTTATGAAACCAAGGCTACAATTGACCATTTATTTTTTGGTCTGAAACTCTGAAATAAGACTGATCAAAGTCAAACGGACTTTACATACATTTAGCGACCATTTAAGAAAAGTACGTTCTATATAGTATGAGTAGTAATAGTGTGTAGTATGAATGTAATCTAGACGTACTACATTCGCCATGTAGTCCTTGTCATGTGATCTACCAGTGTGAGTTGCGTCGCTTCACTGCCATTCACAAATCCTCTGCCGTGGCCTCATGGGATATAAAGTACCTATACATCGTATGCCAGAGATGTGCTGTGTTCGAAATCGCCCCCTATACCCTCATTCACTATTCCCTACATTACTCCACTATAGTCCATTTGAAGGAGTGAATGAAAACGAGTGAGTGAATTCAGACACTGAGTGCGCCGGAAGGGCTGCCGCTTTTGCATAGTTTGTGCTTGCTGATTAATAATCATTTGAAACATAGAAAACTGACAGCTCCAGTAGTAATGAAAAGATTTATCTTGAACTCTGTCATGGAAACTAGCATGTATAAACCTTAATTAAACAATTTAATAATCAATTAAAAAGGAATTTATACCTGTATGAACAACTGTGGCCACATTGAAAATGGATTCGGCTGCAAGCGCCATCTTCTGGTGAGACGCGGGAATTCATTCGGTACAACTGTCACAGTGCATTATGGGTATAGCGTTGAGTTTACATCCGTTGTACTCTTGTTATTGCGGTGCATTATGGGATCGATAAACTCCACTATGGTTTCGGACACCACTACAAATGGCTGTATATCCTCAAATAGTGCCCTATTTAAGGGTATAGGGGGCGATTTCAGATTCAGCCAATGAGAAGTGCCATAAACTGAATCTTACCTGTTGTAATTGGTACCTTACCTGTAACCAATTGTCCGTGACTTCATTCGGGTGCTGATCGCCTACTGTTTTTCGAATAATATGTATTCGGACAAACTACTCATTTGGTGTGCTGTTTTCGCCTACTAGTGGGGAAGTTCGATTTTGGACACAGCCAAAGACTTTTACATTATTACAAAAATAATAATAAAAAAATGCTGTTATTTTAAACTTTCTATTAATCAGAGAATCCTGAAAAAAATTTATTATGATTTCCTCATGAATATGAAGCAGCACAACTGTTTTCAACATTGATGATAATAAGAAATGTTTCTTGAGCAGCAAATAACTGTTTGATTTTCTATTTATTATCAGATTTGTTGCTCTAAAATAAGACTGATCAATGACTAAGCCAATTACTTTTACATTGTTACAAAAAAAACCCATTTCAAATACATGCTGTTCTTCTGTTCTTTCTATTCATCAACAAATCGTTAAAAAATGTATCACAGTTTCCACAAAAAAATTAAGCAGCACAACTGTTTTCAACATTGATAAGTTTCTTGAGCAGCAAATCATCGTTTAATTTCATACTCAGGTTTGATACTCTAAAATAAGACTGATCAAAGCCAAACTGTCAAAACCAAATTGAAATGTATTGTTAAACAGGAAACGTAATGGATGTTGTTGTGTTCTCCTCACCTCCTTCCTCCGAAAGAGATGTCGTGCTGCTAATATGAGAGGAACTTGTAATGAATGGCAGCGCTGCTAAATATAAACGTGGAGACGTGGTGTCTTCCCATTAGACTCCATTTATGTCTTCGCTCCTGATAACAGCAGCCTGGCAGGAACACCCTGAGGCATTGTGGGTAAATATCTATGAACAAGAGGGAAGATTGTAGCATGAATATCAATATTGTGACATTAATAGTACAGCAATGCCCTGATGAGAAGTGTGCGAGACGAACGCTGACAGCAAATAACCGCTACGATAATGAAAGCATATTCATTAACACAGGCAACTATTGCTGTTGCCTATGTTAACTTGTGTTATGGATATTAATGATAGCTCAGATTACGTGGTTTATTGAGATTGTGTGGTGCTATTTGCTTATGATTCTTTTTGTCTGAAGGACAATAGGGGTGTGTTTACATGACAACGATGTACTAAAAATGGAAAAGTTTGATTTTTTTTCACGAACAGACAACGTTGTCAAAACGAACCTGTTCACATGGATCCGTGAAAACGGCTGAAATGCTGTATGCTGCTGCCAGGCCAGTAGGTGGCGATGTTACTTTGTAAAGAAACACTACGCGCCTATTACACTGAACACGTAATACACATGATGTCACCGTTTTCACAAATTCACGTTTTTGTAGTTTACATGGAGAGATAAAGGTATCGTTTTCAAAAACGTGCACTTTGAAACCCGTTTTCAAAAGTTTGTGTTTCCAGGCACCCAAAACGCTGTTGTCGTGTAAAAGAACGGCCAAAAAAAGTATAAACGGCGCATAAAAAGTTTTCCGTTTTTAGTTGGAAAAGGTGTTGTGTAAATGGCCCCTAAAATGAGTGAAAGAAAATAATTCTTAAATTTTCAATGGCAAATGTGTAAATAAATTTGTTTTTGAAACTGTAAATGAGAGCCATGACCAAGTAGTTTTAGTAAATAAATTAGTGCATTTATGGTTATATTTATTCTAAGACAAATTACTTTAATTCATCAATGAATCCTTAAAAAAAGTACCAGTTTCCAAAAAATATTTAGCAGCACAACTGTTTTCAACATTAAGAAGAAATGTTTTTTGAGCACCAAATCATTTTATATTCAGATTTGAAATACGTGATCAAAGTCAAAGGCAAAAAATAAATGAATTCCAAATAAATGTTGTTCTTTTGATCATTCTATGCATTAAAGAATCCTACAAATGTATCAATTTCCACACAAAAATATGAAGCAGCACAACTGTTTTTAATGTTAATAATAATAAGAAATGTCTCTTCAGGACCAAATCATTGTTTGATTTTATATTCAGATTTGATACTCTAAAATAAATTTGATGTCGTTACAAAAAAAATTTATTCTGTTTGTTTGAACTTTCTATTCATCAAAGAATCCTGAAGAAAAAAAAGTCACTGTTTCCACAAAAATAATTGGAAGCATTGCTTTTACAATCTGAGGCAGCAGTCACACACTCATGGTCAAATTAACTTTTTACAAGGTGTTTTAAAGTCTGTAAAACTCTTTGTAAATCCAGCGGTACAGCCATCAGCTCACAAATAACAAATAGCTTGTCGATGCACCTTGGCTAAGATTAAAGAACGGTTTTATCACAGGACACTAATCGCAGAGACCTCAGGAAGATCTGCTGCAGTATATTATGCTCCGGTGTGGCTCGCCGGGAAAGATTTCCTCAGGCTTCAAATCAAGTTTTAACGTGTGTGTGTGTGTGTGTGTTTCTCTGCAGAGGAGGAAGCCGTTCTGGAATCCATCCTGAGAGACAGATCTCACATCGAGGAAACTCTGAGGCTCGCAACAGATGATAAAGCAGGAGATTATGCGGGTGAGGACATGATACACACATAAGTGTATTTCAGTGTATTATACACACATAGTTTTATTTCAGTTTACAGGCTTTTCACACTAAGTTGGCAGATGAATGTTGTCTTTAACATTGGGTTGAGCAACATTTCACACTAGCCTGCTGAAAAGAAAACAGCTTAACCACCTGGTTTAAACCAAGAATTTTCAAACTTTTCAATGCCAATATGAAATATGAGGATCTGCTTGCAAAACTCACATTCCTAAAAAAAGAAAATGCCAGCTACATTTATACTGTAGAAGAAAAATATTAAGAATGACATTATAAAGAAAACATATAAGTTGAAGCCATTTTTAAAATCTTAATTCTACCCATTATTATTTATATTAATTAGTAATGTTAGTGTCTAAACCTGAAAAGCAACTTTTTCAATTCAGTTCAGATTTATGTGTGTAGCACTATCCACAATGAATAAGATTTCTTATGATTTCTTTGAGTAAATACAAAACTGGGATGTTATCAAATTGTTAATGTGCTACAAAATTGGTAACCATTTTTTTTATATATATATATAAACACAAATGCATTAATATTAATATAAAAGTAACATCATAAGTTAATGATAAAATGTATAAATTAATAGAATTTCCCTTTTTAAAATTTTTGTTGGACCACCAGTAATTTTACTGTTATCTAGAACAGTTTAAAA
This sequence comes from Leuciscus idus, assembly GCA_021554675.1. Taxonomy (NCBI): domain Eukaryota; kingdom Metazoa; phylum Chordata; class Actinopteri; order Cypriniformes; family Leuciscidae; genus Leuciscus; species Leuciscus idus. The sequence goes on along the minus strand of CM038621.1, from coordinate 40,946,792 downwards.
TTGTTTTTATTAATGGAAATAATGCTGAAATAAAAAATATAAATAAATATTAGTTGAAAAAAGTTGATTTTTTTCTATAGAAATGTCACCTTGGTAAATAACTGAAATTAAGTTTAAGTACTACAATTACTACAACTAAACAAAAATAATAATAAAATAAAGCTATATATACACACCCCATAACCCCCCCCCCCCTATCAGTTTACATTTCCAAACATTCTTTTTGCCATTAATTGTAATAATCCAGTGAGATTTGTCTAGCACAAGGAGTCTGACAACAGCCGGTATGATGTGATCTCACCATCATCGAGTCCGTCTGTGATTACATGAAGAAACAGAAAAAACTGAGACAGACTAAATCCAGAAGAACTGCGGGAACGTCTCCGAGATGCTTGAAGAAACCTTCCTGAAAGACTATGCACAAGTTTACCTGGACAAAAGCCGTTTTAAACGCAAAGGGTCGTTATACCATATATTGATTTGAATTAGTTAATAGAAGTTAAATCATAAATAAATTCTATTTGTGATTTTATTTTTGAAACCATTCTCACTTTACAGCATTTCACAGTACTGTAGCTTTGCAGGGAAGGTTTCTTCATGCATCTCGGAGACGTTCCCGCAGTTCTTCTGGATTTAGTTTGTCTCAGTTTTTTCTGTTTCTTCATGTAATCACAGACGGACTCGATGATGGTGAGATCAGATCATACCGGCTGTTGTCAGACTCCTTGTGCATACACAAATCTCACTGGATTATTACAATTAATGGCAAAAAGAATGTTTGGAAATGTAAACTGATATTTCCTACTGACACACTACAGCAAAAGATATAAATAACTAAAAACCTTGTTTAACATGCCTAAGACTTTTGCACAATACTGTATATCTTTATTTTATTATTATTTTTGTTTAAATTTATATATATATATATATAATATATATATAATTTAAAAAGATGACAATCACATAACAAAGAAAAGTTCAATGAAAATATAAACGTATTCAAAATGTTAATAATAACGCTATAAATAATACTAAAATAACACTGCCTGGCATAGTTTGAAAACTTCTGGTTTAGTTTTGAAAACTAAAACTACAATACTGATGCTGTTTAAGGAGGCGACTTTTAAGTAACAATCAGATATTATAATTTGTTTTTACAATCTCACCAGCATTTATCTGCCACAAAACAATAATCCTGCTAAAATAAAAGAGAAGACAACTACCTCATGAGCAGCTTGTAGGTTAGGAAGCATGAAAACTTGAGTCATTGCTGCTTGTGAATTGAACTTGCCATAAACGAGTGCAACAATGGATTATTTAGTCCACGTGTCATATCAACTACCAGGAGAAAGTAGTTATCTAACTCAGCGGATCCGTTCCAAACTCAAGTACTACCTCAGAAAGGCACGTAGATGTTTCTAGGTTTGTTTACATTGCCGTCTCCTCTCATTTCCTCCTTTATCCACAACACCATCTGCAGTCTTTCCTCTCTCCGCTCTACCCGAGTGTCTTGAGCTGAATGTCGTAGGCCTACTCAGCTTTCGCTCTGTTTATTCTGTGTTTTCATCCTTCAGCTGCGCTGCAGAGGCTGAGAAAGATCTACCACAGCTCCATCAGGCCCATGGAGCAGGCCTACAAGTACAATGAGCTGAGACAGCATGAGATCTCAGGTACCACCGCTCTCCTGTCTGTCTGCGTGCGTTTGTCTGCACTCAGAAATATTCGGATTTATGTATTTGAGTTGCATATAAAATCTCCATCTATTTGGATTACACAGTTTTAACATAAACATACATCAATTAAAACAGATTTATTTCTTAATCATGCTTGAGCCAAAGACTTTAGACATACAAAGATGACACACTCATATTACTAATGAACAGTGTTGGGGAAAGTTACTTTTAAAGTCCTCCTAGTCAATAATTTTATCCTTTAAAACTCATCTTTGATCACCAAAATTACATATTTAAAAGTTTTTTTTTTTCTTGAAAAAAACATCTTCATGTCTTAAAATATCTTGAATGTAATTCTACAACCTCGCCTCATTTAGTATACGCGGTTCTATGAATATGCAAATAAGCCCCGCCTCCCCTCACTCACTCCAGCTCAGAGATCCACTCGTTGACGATCACATGTTGATCTGATTGGTTACAAGGTAGTTTGTGACGTCAGAAACACCAGCGATTTCAAACCGTGTTTTTGAGACTGTCTTTGGTTCACTGCAGTTTTAAGGAGAAAATACTCCGCAAATGGTGTCGACTTATGAATTTACACATGGTTTGTCTTAAAGCATATTAAAAACACCACATAGAAGTATAAACAACTTTAAAAACTTGATTTTCACCACAGGGGGATTTTAAAAGTAATGCATTACATTATTGCGTTACTCCCTTAAAAAATTTACTAATTGTGTTATGTTAATTCTGGGCTTGCTTGTTTGTTTTTAATAACAAAAAAAGTTATATTTTTGACAAATGTAAAGGCATTTTCACACCACAAAGAAACAAATAATAAGCCTCATGCTAAAGGAAATGCAAACTAACGCTGTAGAGGTCAATAAATGGGAAAACAAAGTAAAACTTGTGTTACTAAGTTGAAAAAGTAACTCGGATATTTTCTTGTAAAATTAAAAGTAATGCCTTACTTGTTACTTGAAAAAGTAATCTTTGATTGAACTTTGAACTTCTTGACTTTTAGCAGTATTTTATAACATCAGACTATAAAAATACGGCAATGTGGTAAAATATCCAGTATAATCCATAATAAGTGACAAGATGTAGAGACGTTTAGATTCAATATTTTTATTTAATTTTCCCTGACTAAATTAAGCCCTTTTAGACCTTAAATTTTGCTTAATAATATTAAGTGTCAGAGTAATTTATTTATTTATTTGTTAATTTATTTTATTATTATTTGTATTTATTTATTTATTTTTTTTACTTTTTTTTTTTTTTAATATCGCATATATTTCCATTTATTTGGATTACGCAGTTTTAACAAACAAACTAATGAACGTTTTTTTCATTCATATGTAAATGAAACGGTAGATTTCTGCACTAAAAAAATAATAATAATCACAGCATAGTTTATTAACAACTATTTGCTTATATTTGGTTAAAATATGTCTACCTGCAGAACAAGCAATATTCCATTAGTTAAAATGTATGCAATTGAAAGAAATTGGATTTATTGATGCTACATAAACCTGGTATTGTGTATTTAAAACTTTTTCAGTTTTTTTTACAAATATTACAGAAATCTTTGTGTTTCTTACCCATTTCATTTATGTATGATTAGGCCTATGTATCATTAATCAGATTAAATTTAAAAGTTCGTTTATGATAAAACCGTGTGATCCAAATGGATGAACATTTTATATACAATTCAGATACATACATGTATGTACATTTATATACATTAGCACTATATAAATGTTGATTAGTTCTTCATCGCCATTATATCATTCTCCATCATCCAAACCAAACCACTGAGCATTCATCATCATATTCATAAGGAAGAACCCAGGGGTTGCTGTGTTGAAATTTTAATGTCTTTAAATGCTAATGCAATAATTGATCAGCTTTGAATTACCTGTCCTAAACTCACCACCAGGGGCGCTATTTGCGTTCTTGGCCCTGTAATTGTCGCTTGCATTTACTGTATATTTAAACATAATTTCCCTGTGATCAGCAAATGTGGTTCTTTCATATGAGCATTTCATTTCACTCACAAAGTTCCAGATACATCAGAGCTGGTCAATAAAATACCACTATGAACAAAAGCTCCAATACGCTGTATTATTCAGGCCAGGCCAGTAGATGGCGATGTCACTTTGTAAAGAAACACTACGCGTCTTTGTACGCGAGACAATAAAATGACGTTAACACGACACCATTTTCGACTAAAAATGTACAACTTTTTATGCGTTTTGGCCGTTCATTTACACAACAACAGCGTTTTGGGGGCCTGAAACTGCAAACTTTTGAAAACAGGTTTCAAAGGGCAAGTTTTTGAACAGATACCGTTATCGCTATCGTAAAACTACAAAAAAGTACAAACTGAAATTGTGGGTCGTTTTGACAACATTTTCGCCTGTATGCAAAAAGAAAAAGCAAAGGAAAAACTTTTCTGTTTTTTAGTACATTGTCATGTAGCCTTGAACTTTGAAAAACATTTTCAAATGTTAGTATTTTCAGGCCCCCGTTGTCGTGTAAAAACAGTTTTCTGGTTTTAGTTGAAAACAGTGTCGTGTAAACGGCCCCTTAGTTAACAACAATGACCCTGCGCTGGACACGAGGCGTTGCCGTATCCGAGTATCGTGGCGTCTTTGAGCCGACACACGTGTGGTTCGTCATTCCACAGCTGTTGAGCTGGTGCACATCCAGGCGCGGTCGAGGGGGGCCGGAGACACTGGAAGAAAGAGAGAGAGAGAGAGTTAAAATAGAAAACACAAGGCTTTCTTATTACTGCTTGAGGAACGAAGGCTCCATCTGAAAGCAATCATGAGTTTCTCAACAGTCCTGGCTTTATATAAGACCTTCATGTGCTCGAGTCCTCACAAGTCTGTACAAATGTCTCATGAAATACACATGAAATATCCACTGTGCAGTTTTCTCTGTTTCTAATTATTTATACAGCGATAGCTTATAAAGAGGAGGCTCTCCAGGCATAAATAGTTTTTGGATGATTGAACTTTTGACTTCTTGACTTTCATCAGTCTTTTAGAACTTCAAACTTTAAAAATATGCCAATATGCTGAATAATAAGTGACAAAATGTATAGACATTTAGATTTTAAATGTATAATTTTCACCAAATATATTAGGCCGTTTTTAGACCGTTAATTCTGGATTTTGCTTAGTATTAGCCTACTATTAATTTTCTGAGCATTTTTTTTATTTATTTTTATTACAATACACATCTTTTTTTGTTGTTGGTAGTGATTACATTAAAACAAATCCAACAGTGACATATTCATAATTTTCCTATGTATGCACATGTAATAAATGTATGAATTATGCATAATTTGCATTTTTAAACATTTAAAGACACAATACAAAAACATTATTTTGTGTACTATTTTGTGTAGCCTGTGAAGTTTCATTTTGTTAATAGGAAACAAAAACTTTTAGTCTATTGACCTGAAGATACACTAAAAGTAGTTTGAGATTGAAATGGAAGAGTTCAGATCAACAGCGTCCAGTTCTGACAGTTCAGTAAAGTTTGGGTGGGTGGGTCGTGTCCTCTTGTCTAAAGGGTGCCGAGTGAGTGTCCTGCTAACCCCCGACTGAACACTGGGATCCAGCTTGCCCCCTTGTGGTTCAGCATGGTATTTAACCCACACACTCACCACAATAATGCAATACTGACTCTTACACTTGTGAGGAAGGAGAAACAAGCTATCCAAATATCATCTGCGGGTCAGCGTGATCAAAGACTGCTGGTGGGGATCAAAGAAAGATAAAGCATCACATCACATGAACACTAGTGCAATAGGGGTACAACCTACATTCTGTCATGCAGGAGGATTCTGGGTACAATCATGTTGTTGTTGTTTCCCACCCGAATTCCCACCAATTTGACAACGCAACAGTAAATGACTGTGGTAATTGCAAAAATATGTAAGAAATCATATATTTGGATAATTTAGTTTTAAATAATACATTAAGAAAGTGTTATTTATTTATTTTTACAGACAGAAATCTTGCAGTTTTACTTGAATTTATATTTTACGTTGATTTATCTTGTAAAAAAATTGAATTGGGTCGAATCTTCTGCAGAAACTATGCAGGCCACATATCCACAAAATCAAAATCCTGCACACCACAAAATCAAACGAATAAAAATGATATTTTTCATAAAGAAAATTGTTCTTATATTTAGAACAATTCAGTTTTGTTTTGTTTTTTGCTTTGTGACATCATTCTATGATGAATAATTGTCATTACTGTTATGCAAAAAAACTACTGTAAAACAGTAATAAAAATGTTTATTTTTACAAATAAATGCTGCCTTGTATAAATACTTTACCTTTCCAATAAAATCTTAGTATATATTATTATTGTATATAATTTGTCACATAATAATTTAGATTTTTGCACTACAATAATAAATGCAAAATATTACTTTTTACATGTAATTTTAGGGTGAAATATGAACATGTTCTTGACAGGTTTCTTAATATATATATATATATATATATATATATATATATATACAGTATACAATTTTAATATATATTATTTTGTAATTTTTTATTATTTTTTAATTAATTTTTTTATTTACCTACTTTATTTAACTTGCGTACTTAATTTTATTTGTTCATTTATAAGATTGGTGAATCTTATAAATGAACAAATAAAATTAAGTACGCAAGTTACTCATTTATATATTTTATATTATATTTTTATATAGCTTTTGTCTTGTACACACACTATAATAAAATATTCATTTATTTATTTTAGAAAGGTTTTGTGAAATTCACCAATTTATTTATATATATATATATATATATATATCTTGTTCTACACAAAAATAAAATATAATATTCATTCATTCATAAGAATAGAATTTGTGTTCAGTAGCTCTTCTAGAAATCATTGTATCTGGACGAGCATCAAACGTCACCCACACAAATCTCAGCTCATCACATGCTTCACAAGGAAAAGTGTCTCTCTCTGTCCTCCTCCTTAACCTCTTTCTGTGACCCCTTCACACCCTCTCTCTTTCTATTTCTCCTCGTCCTCTGCCTGCACTTTTCCTCACACTTGTCATTTTCATCCCTGTCTCTTCCTGTCCTCCCCCGACATCACCCGTCACTAAACAGCGTATCCTGGACGCACACTGGGGGACTCTGCCACAGGTGGGTAACGGGGCGCTTCACTGCATGGCACCGCCTGCATCGTCTCTGATCATCTGCCCAATTACCAGCAGCTCTCAATCAGCACTAATTACTGAGTCCACATTCAGCCACTGTACACAGCACACTTTCATAGAATTGTTTTTCTTTATGAGAATAAAGGCACATGCCAAAAGTTCAACCAGCAGATTTGGGTGAAAGTCTATAGATTTGGTTCAGCTATTTTTCTTCATCCGACTAATCAAACTGTCTAACTGAATTAATTCTGAACACTAATCGAAGTCTTTTTTCATGAGGATTTTATGAGAATCATTTTATCATCCTTATTCCTGTTATCAAAATATAGCGATGTGGTTTGCAAGTTTTTATTTTATAACATCGTTCTGTGGATTGGTGTGTGCAAGAAACTGTGTTTGAGAAATTAATCTTGATGTATCTGTTACAGATGTACAAAAGTTTGGTGTCAGTAAGATGATTTAAAAAAAAAAAAAAAATATATATATATATATATATATATATATATATATATATATATTTATTTATTTTATTCAGCAAGGGCAAATTAAATTGATAAAAAGTGACAGTAAAGACATTTATAATGTTACAAAAGATGTCTATTTAAAATACATTTTGTTCTTTTCTCCCTATTCATCAAAAAAATGCACAAAAACTGTTTTCAACATTGATAATCAGAAATGTTTCTTGAGCATCAAATCATCATATCAGAATGATTTCTGAAGGATCATGTGACACTGAAGACTGGAGTAATGATGCTGAAAATGTAGCTTTGATCACAAGAATGCATTACATTTTAACATAATATATTACAATAGAAAACAGTTATTTTAAATTGTACTAATATTTCACAATATTACTGTTCTTACTGTAAAATAAATGCAGCCTTTAGTGAGCAGAAGAGACTTCCCTCAAAAACATTAAAAAATCTTACCGACCTCAAAACTTTTGAACAGTAGAGCAGATCGGCTGCGTCTGAAATCACATACTTTCTTGAGTAGGTAGGCTACTTATTTTGAATAGCGCTAAAAAAGGCTATTCTATATGAGTGTGTAATATGAATGTAATCCGGACATACTACATTCGCCATGTTGTCATTATCATGTGACCTACCAGCATCAGTTGCGTCGCTTCACTGCCGTCCACAAATCCTCTCCCGTGGCCTCATGGGACAGTAAAGTGTCCATCGCATCGAACTTCAGAATCCCGCTGTTAGTATTAGGTCATCCAGGTACTTTTCCCTACTTACTTTGAATTCAGACGCTTCTTTTATCACATACTGTTTTTCACCTACTATATGGCAGGGAAGCATGTGATTTCGGATGCAGCCAATGTCTAATCTGACGCTATTAAAAATGAGCCAGTGATGTTTAATGTTGTATTGTTGCGTGGGTATGAATCAGCCGACAAAACACTGAAATTATACAAATTACTGGACAGAAATGCCACAAAACAGGTTGTGCAAATTAGACAAGCCCTAAAGACAGTAGGCTACATACTGAACAGCCTGTACTTCTGAAATTGCATCAGATTAAATATATAGCATCTACTCTGACTAAAGTTATCATATCAGTGTTGGCTGACTACAACAAAGATCACTGTAAAAAGTGATCAGTTGACTTAAGTAAAAAATAAAAAAGTAAACAAGTAAATAAACTTCATGTTAAGTAATGTGGAATTGTCAAGTTCACATAACTTATTTTATATTAAGGCAACGGGTTTACAAAATTTTAGGTAAGTGAACTGAACACTTTTTACAGTAATCCTACACTCTTAAAATTAAAAGTTCTTTAAGGGTTTTCGCAGCCATTCCATAGAAGAACCATTTTCGGTTCCCCAAAGAACCTTTCAGTGATCAGTTCTAAAAAGAACCAATTTTTCTTAGTGTGAAGAACATTTTAACAAGCCTTTTGAGCTTTATGGACGTTAAAGGTTAATCGATTCCGATAAAGAGTCTTTATTTTTAAGAGTGTGAAGGTTTGATGCTGGCTCTCAGGATTTGTTTAGTATGACTGGACTCAAACTCACAGCTTCTGTGCCGCTCGCGGAGCTCCTCGACCTCTACACTGTGTAGTGCTGAGGGGCCTTGAGTGATTGTGTTTGCACTGTTCTGGAGCACTTCAGAGAAATGACATGTTCTGCAGTTAATCAAGATGAAATTAGTTTCTCTTCCCAAAGAACTCTCATTCTGTCCTCACTAAAAGAGTCAAACGGCCTTCATTCCTTCATCTGAGCTCATTCATTAGACATTTCCTAATGAAAACAGATGAAAGTGATGGGGAAAAATGTTCATGAGCATCACATTCAGCTCATATTTCATTCATTTGAGCATGTTTATATATTTGTATGATTATACATGGCTGTTGGATTCATAATGCTGACAGTGACATTTTATTTTACAGATCACAGTTGAGGTTGATTTCCTCTATATTGATTTTATTAAATATTTTGTTAAGAACTGTTAAAGTTGCTGATCACAAAAACACATGTTCTGTATCATATGTAAATGTGTGATGTTCATTTTCATTTGCATATTTAAAGATAACTGATTTGCATAATCCGAGCATTTCAATAGGTGAAGTCATAAACAAACGCTTTTGTGTATTGTTCATCAAAAATGAAACTGCACTCACATGCAAGTTTAAAATTACTTGATTAAGCAGCACAACTGTTTTCAACATAGATAATGATCAGAAATGTTTCTTGAGCAGCAAATCCTCATATTAGAATGATTTCTGAGGGATCATGTGACACTGAAGACTGGAGTAATGATGCTGAAAATTCAGGAATAAATTATATTTTCAAATATATTACAATAGAAAACAGTCATTTAACAAATAAATGCAGCCGAATAAATATTTTGAAGAAACTTTCAAAAATATTAACAAATCTTATTGAACCCAAACTTTTGAATGGTAGTGTAAAACTTTAGACTTAAGTCAGATGGCATGTTTAAATCGATACTAATGAAAATGAGCCAGTGAGGGAGAGAAGTACAATCTGTCTAATATGTTATTGACCGAAGATGGAAGGAGCAACTGTGATTATCTTAGAGATTCAAATTCATTATATTATATAAGTTCATTCATTTGAAAGCTTTCTAGATAACTAGGAAGGTTTTTGATTAAAGGTACAGGGTTCAACAAAAACATTCCCACATAAAGGTTTGGCATGGGTTTAGAGAATGCACACATGCATCCACACAACAATTTAAAGACTTATTTTGTGTCCTTAATGATTTTGATTCACTTGCACTGAACAATGCTGCATGGCGCAGTCTTAACGCTTGCTGTTTCTGCTGCACACAATAAACAATGACTTTTCCACGAATGTGCACCCAAGTGTGATGGTACTTTACTTTCTGAGGTCTAAAGTCAAAGAGAAACATCCAAAAAAAAATAAAAACCCAATTACCAATAGTTTTGGTAGGGATAATTTTAAAAGGATAAAATAACCTTTAAAGGGATAGTTCACCCAAAAATGAAAATGTTGTCATCATTTACTCACCCTTAAGTTGTTTGATGAATGAATGTATGAATGTTGTATGAATTTCTTTCTTCTACTGAACACTAAAAGAAGATATTTTCTGAAGAATGTCGATAACCAAACAATGGGCACTATTGACTTCCATAGTATGGAAAAAAAACTATTATGGAAGTCAACTCTTTGGGTACTGACATTCTTAAAAAAATATCTTCTTTTGTGTTTAGAAGATAGAAATTCATACAGATTTGGAACAACGTGAGGGTGAGTAAATGATGACATTTTCATTTTTGGGAGAACTATCCCTTTAGGAATCAGGAACGAGCACCAGTAAAGAAACCCTCACAAAATGATGGAGACAAAGTTTTCAATAATGACTAATTAATCATTTCATAGGTAAATTTGCTATACACTCTTAAGAAATAAATGTTCCAAAAGTGGGGGTTTTCACAGCTATACTGTGGAAAAAGCATTTTGTTTCCCAAAAGATCTATTCAGTAAAATCTAAAGAAACTTTTTCCACTATTAAGAACCTTTTGTGCAATGGAAAGATTCCATAGAAGGTTCTTCATGGAATCATCAACGGCAATAAATAACCTTTCTTTTTAAGAGTGTATGCATATTTTGATTTATTTTTGCGTTCATTCGTGATTTGAATTGTGATTCTTGCTCTTGGTCTCATATTTGTTTTCTTTTTATACTAAACTCCATTATTCTCCAACTCTCTTTCTCAAACAGATGGAGAAATCACCTCCAAACCCATGGTGCTGTTCCTTGGACCCTGGAGTGTGGGCAAGTCCTCCATGATCAACTATTTGTTGGGTCTTCTGGACACCCCATACCAGCTTTACACAGGTAAGCTGCTGTCTGTGCTGCTTGTCAAGTGGTTTTCGTTGGTTTACGGTTTTATTACAAATTTACATCATCAACTCACATCTTCTTGTGTTGTTCCAGGTGCTGAACCCACTACCTCAGAGTTTACCGTCATCATGCACGGCGAGAAGATCCGCACAGTGGAGGGCATCGTCATGGCTGCCGACAGCTCTCGCTCCTTTTCCCCGCTGGAGAAGTTTGGCCAGAACTTTTTGGAGAAGCTGGTTGGCATCGAGATGCCCCACAAGCTCCTGGAGAGGGTCACCTTCGTGGACACACCGGGAATCATCGAGAACCGCAAGCAGCAGGAGAGAGGTACGAGTCTTCTCCAGCACCTCCACTGATTCCTGTTATTTCAGGGTTCCTGCAGGTCCTAAACTCAAATGTAAGGTCATCAAAATTCTTACATATATTAATTAAATGGTAAAAGAAAAGTCTTAATTAACAGGTGTTAAATTTGGGGATGGGAAAAACAGGAATCGCGATGCGACTTAATGTGATCATTAAACTTTAAAAGGCTATGATTTAATTAAATAAATGTGATCGTTGTAAGTTTCAAGTTATACATGCACTATTGCACTTTCAACACGTTTCAAAACGGTTCGCGACCAATGAACATCGCACATTTATGCTAATCGATTGCTATAATCTGCTGTTGATGAATCATGATGGTGTTAATATTGCAAATATGTTGTAGGTGGTTGTAAGAGTTCTTAAACATAGACATTTTAAATTCAAAATAAGTCCTGGTGTATTTCAGGCCTGTTTATCCACCTTATTTTACAAAGCAGAAGTAAGCTATTTTCTGTGAATTTGCCAGACAAAGAACATTATTTAAAACATTCAGTGTATAGATCTGACTATTTTTGGCACAATAACCTCTTTAATGTCTTTCTTTAAACATTATTATGATATGAGCAAAATCTAATGTCGGTCGACCTCTAATTCCTACAGAGCCCCTAAAGGAAAAAAAAAAAAGATGTGAGAAAAAAAAAATTATTTGCCAATGCTTTTGCGTTACTCCGAGAAACTTTGCGTTCCCTCGCAAATAACACAAACGATTTAGCGAGGGAATGCAAAGGTTTTGAGAGAGAACGCAAAACATTTGCAAAAAAAACACAAAGTTTCTCAGGGAACACAATCAATCACGCATCATTTGCGAGAGAAAGCAAAAGAATTGACTTATTACTTTCCCTCCAATCAAATTTTTTTCCTGGCACCGTGTCCCCTTAGGGGCTCCGTAAATTTGTGTGTATTGATATATCAGTATATGAATAAAAATAGAAATTAAACACATCTAGAGTATTTTAAACTCGCATTTTCTCTGTTTGCCTGATAAGCAGTATTAAGTCTTAAAAACCTGTACAAATTTAGTTTTTAAAAACCCTATAGATACCCAGAATTTAGCATTTTAATTTATGATTCGTAATTAACTTTTCAATATTTCTTCCCTCACTTCAAGGTTACCCATTCAACGACGTGTGCCAGTGGTTTATTGATCGCGCAGACCTCATTTTCGTGGTTTTCGATCCCACCAAGCTAGACGTTGGTCTCGAATTGGAGATGCTCTTCCGGCAGCTGAAAGGTCGGGAGTCCCAGATCCGTATCATTCTCAATAAGGCCGACAGCTTGGTGACCCAGGACCTCATGCGTGTCTACGGCGCTCTGTTCTGGAGTCTGGCGCCCCTCATTAACGTGACCGAACCCCCGCGTGTCTACGTCAGCTCTTTCTGGCCCTACGACTACGCCCCGGACACCAGCCGCGAGCTCTTCAAACGCGAGGAAGTATCCTTGCTGGAAGACCTGAACCAGGTGATCGAGAACCGTCTGGAGAACAAAATCGCCTTCATCCGCCAGCATGGCATCCGCGTTCGCATTCACGCTCTCCTGGTGGACCGCTATGTTCAGACCTTCAAGGAAAAGATGAGCTTCTTCAGCGATCCCGAGCTGGTCTTCAAAGAGATCGTGGACGATCCTGACAAGTTCTACATTTTCAAGTCCATCCTGGCCAAAACCAATGTCAGCAAATTCGACCTGCCCAACCGAGATGCTTACCGCGACTTCTTCGGGATCAACTCGGTGAGCAGCTTCAAGCAGCTGTCCGCCCAGTGCTCCTACATGGGCGGTTGCCTGTTGGAGAAGATTGAGCGCGCTATCACCAACGAACTGCCCGCCCTGCTCGGCAGCATCAACTCCGGCAAGAACCCGACCCTGTCCTCCTGTGAGGCCACCGGCTGTGGGGAAAAGCCCAAGAACCGCTACCGGCGAAACTGAGAGAAGAAAACCAGGCGGGAGGGAGACCGAGGAGGAGGACGAGAGAAGGAAAGGAGGGACGTGGAGCGAACAAACCGTGGAGGAGCAGTGGAGCTAATCCTGTTCCTGCCACAGGTCCGTTTCGAGTCAATGGAGACGGATCTCACAGGACTTTTTTTTTGCGTAAAGAGGTTGTGTGTGGGGGCGTTTGAGGGCAGGGGACTCTGGGATTGGGTGGAGGGAGGGTCTTGTGAAGTCTTGAGGCGGAGATTCTTGTGAATGTGAGGAGAGCGCGCCAAAATAGCTCTCCTCTCTTTCCGCACTACTTTTATAAACTGTCTGCAGTTTTGGAGGGAAAATGTGTACTCATGGAAAAAAAAATGGCTGACACACTTAAAAAATGTAAAAAATAGCAAAAATAAAATAACCTGAGACTGAAAATGGGTATCAGCTGCCTTGAATGTGAACCACAAAGCAACAGTGATGCAACAAGAAAATTGATGAATAGACAGTCAGTTCCCTGGTCGTGCATTTTTCCAGTGTCTTTTGGGTTGATTTGTTCACCTTTATAGGTTAGTGACTATGGATGATTATTTCTCTCTCCTGAGATATTGATAAGCTACTAGCATTTTTACATTGCATGTTATGAGACAGAGGGGTTTGGTTTCTCTCACATTTCCACTTATCCACTTTGTATACCACAATAAAAACCAATCTATTTCCACAACAGCCAGGTCTTATGTAATGGTTGGGGTTTTGTGTGGAAATATTCACATTGATCTAGATATCTAGATAGACATTACCTCAGAAAGCTGCATTTTTATTGGCTCTAAGCTTAAGTTATGATGTATGGTAGTCATCAGTGCAAACCGTGCAGTTCTGTGGGAGAGACAAAACTGCAATAAAGTGTTATTAACTGAGCTGTTTGGTTTTTGGGAGTTGTTGGGTCATGATTCTGATCTCTTAAAGACATGTCTATTCCCTGTTAAATATCAAGGTCACTTTTTGTTTCCACCTCCAAAAATAGACACGAGATGAATCCTGGTGTCACTGTCAAGAGATTGTAACCGCATGTAAGTGTTGAAAGATGCTTGGCTGTATCCTTAGTGTTTTCTGAGACAGCTGGGAGATCATAGGGGGGTCGTCATAAATGCAGCAAGCTCACAAAATATGCAGAGTTGAGTGCAGTGCAATCCCTGAGCATTTTGTTATTCTGACAGCAGGTTGTTTGTTTCAGAAGGGGCGAAATAAGTGATGTTTACACGTCTAAACCAAAGGTACGGTCATGTTACATCAAGCAATTTATGAAGCACTGCACACACAGAAGTCACTTTTAAAGCAGTTTTCTGTTGGTCAGGCAAATACGTCTGATTTTGAACACGAGCGAAATCTGCGAATTTCCCCTCACACAAAACTCCTGATTGAAATGACTGTAATTTGCCCGCGAAATCTCTCAGAGCAACGCACATTACAGCTCGCAAAACTTCCTGAACCGTTTGTGCAACACTCACATTAGCAAGTGAAATCAGTTTCTTGAAATCTTGCTACACTCTCAAGTATCTTAAAACTATTCAAGAGAAATTAAAGTCTTTTCAACACTTTTAATTAGCCGTGAGTGAGTCTCCATATATGTTGAAGTTGCAGTAGTCGTCCACTAGAGTGAGCACATAATGTGAAGAAGATGCTATTGCATCATATTGACGTGAGGACAAAAGCACAAAACAACAGAAACTGAACTGAACATGTCATGAAGTGAATAAAACATGAAACATTATGATCTATTATGATAACAGTAGCTGTTTATGCTCACATAAACACACTCAACAGCTGAAAATGAACGAGCTGAGAAGAGATTTGACATTTTGATTGAAACCTCAACCATGCAGTGGAGAGATTCTATAATTATGGGATAAAGTTAACATAAAAATATAATATAATATAAAATATATATATAATTTCTGGTATTTTTTCCCACCAAATTTGGTCCAATAACCATTTTGGTCAAGTGGTCAGTGTTAATTAGTATTGTTAGCATGGTAGAAAGCTGCCATTTCTATATATAACGGATAGCTTTCTCCATAGACCTCATTGATTTGTAAAGGTGAGGAAAATAATGTTAAAACCAACAGCCTATCCAAATAGCTATTGAGGCATTGTTTTAGGTTGTTGCTATGCATCCTTTCTAGAATAAATTAATGACAAATGAACAGTAATTCAATGTAATGTAAATTTAATGAAGGAGACTAATATGGCACTAATGGCAAAAACGACAGCTTTGTATGTCTATTCCCGTAAACATAATGGCACTATGGGTTTGATTCCCAGAGAATGCATTAACTGATCAAATCTATACTTTGAATACCATGTAATTCACTTTGGATAAAAGCGTCTACCAAATAAATAAATTATAAAGATTTGAAAAAGAAGTACTTTTTCCACAATCCAGCAATCGAGCACATGTAGCTGGTCATGGGTTTGATTCCAAGGGCTGATAGATATATTTATATATGGCCTACCCTGAATGCAATGTAGGCTACATAAAAGCATCTGCCATATAAATATAAATTCACTGCAAAACACTTTCAGCTTCATTTTGATATGAAACACAGGCTTTAAAGCACCACATCAATTCCTGATGGATAATATCAAGTGCCATCCTGCATGAATATGCTGTTTCACTCTGAAATATGTCACATTACTGAAGTAAATTGGGTTGCTGATGCCTTTCATGTTGATTTTAATGAACTGATTGTAATCAAGATTTCCTCATTGTACGCCTGTATCTATGTTATTCTGTGTTTAACTCATTGAATAGAAGACGTAACAGCTCATTTTGCTGCACTGCTCAAGGAACAAATGTGCAATCTGGCCATCGCATTCAATAACAGAATGAAGCCAGTGTCCCGTCGCCAAACATTATTAATCTTAATGAGTTAATAATGGGGTCTGTGCGCCTATGTGAGGACACAGTCCAGTGATCACATATTTCAAAACAGACTGTGCTATATTCCCCCCAGAGCGAGGGAAGCCCCCACAACATTAGGGGGACGCTCTGAAAGAGTGTGAAGTCACACTCACACATACACACATTTCAGATCGTAGACTGAAGTTTGCTTTGCGCTCAGATGTGATTGGAGAAGAGGTCTGGAAGCTGCATTGCAGCAGCTCGGGGTCGGTCGTGACTCCAGCTCAAAGGGAGGTGTGCAAGTGCACTATAACGGGGGACTGGGTAACATGTTCAAGGGAATGGTGTTTCTCAAGGCTGTTTCTCTAGATTTCAATCATTGTAAATGAATCTCATAACGGAAAGATAGAAACAAATGTTTTATTGGGGGAATCTCACGAATAGATGTCTGGGTCATATTTCACCCCAAAACAAACTATTTATATTTTGGTTAATTAAATCTATTTTTAAAACCATTATTTGTTTTGCACTGTGACATTAATTTTATCAATGCAATAATTTTTACTCCTTTTTTTTTTTTTAAATCAATATAAAGGCAGCATAACAAATATCAAATACATGATATAAATACTTCACAATTGAAATGATAGAAAACTTAAGAATTCCATGACATTCTTTACTTTTCCAAAAATGTTTTTCCCCCCAGAGAATAATTTACACTACTAAGAAGGATCAGTGTACTTCTGTGAGAAACCTGCACGACCCGGTCTGCTCTAGGGACACACACAGCTGCAGTTCTCCGGGGAATTCCTTTGAAACAGTCTTCAGAAGGTTTTTACGTATCTTAGCCACACGCTGGCTTCCAAAACAGCATAATCACTTTGATTCAGCCACAGTTACTGCTGTGCCGTGTGAGGACAACACGGAAACCGAGCAAAGAGACTCTATTAATTAAAACATGCAGATTAAAGATTTATGGTTTATTTTGGGAATCATTTCATAAACTGGGATCAACGTTTAATTACAAAATTGGTGGATTTGGTGATTATTACAGAAAACATTGTGGAAAATGTTTAATAAACCCCTTGGCGCAAGCAGGGCTGACCTGAAATCTATCTATCTATCTATCTATCTATCTATCTATCTATCTATCTATCTATCTATCTATCTATCTATCTATCTATCTATCTATCTATCTATCTATCTATCTATCTATCTATCTATCTATCTATCTATCTGTCTGTCTGTCTGTCTGTCTGTCTGTCTGTCTTCTGTCTATCTATCTATCTGTCTTCTGTCTGTCTGTCTATCTATCTATCTATCTATCTATCTATCTGTCTGTCTGTCTGTCTGTCTATCTATCTATCTATATATATATCTGTCTGTCTTCTGTCTGTCTGTCTGTCTATCTATCTATATGTCTGTCTGTCTGTCTGTCTGCTGTCTTCTATCTATCTATCTGTCTATCTATCTATATGTCTGTCTGTCTGTCTTTCTGTCCGTCTGTCTTCTATCTATCTATCTATCTATCTATCTATCTATCTATCTATCTATCTATCTATCTATCTATCTATCTAAATATCTATCTGTCTGTCTGTCTGTCTGTTTGTCTGTCTGTCAAATAAACAATAAAAAGCAACACACAAACATATAAGATAAGATTTAACGTGTTTATATCTAGAAGTGTCAACGCTAAATTGGTCTGGATGATTTCATATTGCTCTCAATATGACAGCTGTGTCCCCCCTTTCCTGCATTACACGTCAAATTGATTGGAACCCCCACCCCCTTTTCTTTTGACAGCTCTCGGTGACGCGCTCGGACGCGAACACTGCGGTTTGAGAACAGCCCACCTCCATATGAATGCGTGCTCGCCTCCCTTCTGTTGTTCTCAGTCCGGAGCGTGCACGCACACGCACGCGTTTATCCCCACCTCTAAATGTATTTCCAGCGTCTGTTGGATTTGTACAGACACCGCTTCGGATTGCGAATACAGATGGAGATCTTCCTGATGTCTGATGGCCACCGGCGCACCCGAGCCGCGCGAGAGCACACAAGTCAACTATGATACGCGCGAGACACTGGCATGTGTCAGAACGGCCAAGCTGAGCTCTGATGGGGAAATTTGAGGAACCGGCTGAGAAAGAGATTTGTTTGGATATCACTGGAAAAGCTGCCCGTGGAAATGAGTCCTGAAGAGAAACCAAAGAGGCACTTTAGCACTGCGAGTCTTTGGAGAGAGAGAAGTGCAGACTTTCTGCCTCTGTAAAATAAATGGAAACTTAACTGAATTCTGACCAACAAGGTGAATTCATTCTTCATTTGAAGCACTGAAGTTTTACATGCACTGACATAAATGGCTTAAGATGATTTCAAGCAGCCTAACCTGAAATAAAATCGAAGTGTTTTGAGACTAAAGGAATATACTGGACATTTAGTAATTTATGCACCTTGAATTATACGTTTTTGTGGCGTTAATCCATATGTGCAATCTTCATGATTTTTAATCCCGTTAATTCGGAATAGAAGCGCCCGCAAGATCCGGACTGGGAACTCAGGAAAGGTCGGTGCTACAGGCAAGGAAAGAGAAACTAGATGATTTTTTCCAAATGTGTTTTATGTTTTTGACAGCAGTGACGCTGTTGTGCCCTTTATGTCCGCTTGACATGACGCGGAGTCCCCACTGGACACGTATTCTGAATCTAAAGAACAAAAGAGGGGGGAAGGTTTATCTTTAGGAAACCGGTTTATTTTTCTTGCGTAGTGAATGATGTTGAAACAAATCATGTTTTTTTTTTTAGTTTGGACACATGGGCTGATCTGAGATACTCCTCTCCTTCTTGCAGTTTGACTTTTTGAATGTTTGTGTATTTCATCAAGGGTTTTTGGACTTTATTATGCATGGACTGTGGTGGATATGAGAAATGCCATGACTTAAAGCATGCATGCTGACAGTCCTTTAAATGGCTCATTTATAGTGAAAATGGTGCATCTGGCGTCAGAATGGAGTTAAGAAGTTCCCCAAGGAGTCAAAGCAAACAGTGCTTGACTTAAGCCTTAATTTTTGTGGTGTTATTATGTAACTTTGATTAACTAGTGGAAGAAAATTTTGATTCACTTGTAGTAAGTTGAAAGATTCAATGCATTTTGGATAAACCTCTCTAAACCCATGTGCGTCAAGAAGGACAGAAAAAAAGAGGAATGCGCTATTGACGTCATGAGGTGAAATAACCAAACTTAAAATCCTGGAACTGTCTAAATGCATGAGTAAACCATTTGCCATCTAGACGTCAGAGTTGTTTGACTCAAATTACTTGATTCTTTTTCCATCCGAGCACCTTTTTTTTTGCATGTATCCCAGCTCGACGCTGATCTGAACAGTATCATGGCTTCTCCTCAACACCAACATCTGCTGTATCACAACAGCGAAGTAAGCTGTGAGTCCAGTGGTGATGGTGCTGTGTCTGTGCGTATCAGCAGCACAAAACCGCACAAACAGCAGCGTGGGAGTCTGGGCGCCAGCGCCATGTGTAGTATCATTGGGGGCTCCAAACATTGCAAGTACAGTATTTCCTCCAGCTGTAGCTCGGGCGAATCTACCATCCGCAAGCCGGTGATCAAAGGCCTCAGGTCTCAGAGGAAGATGCCGCAGCTGTTTGAGAGGTCGGCTGGACACTTCTGGAACCCCAAGTTCGACTCGAACATTCTGGAGGAGGCATGCCGCGAGCGCTGCTTCCCTCAGACGCAAAGACGTTTCCGCTGTGTGTTGTTTTACATGGCGGCCGCCAGCCTCCTCTGGGGGTTGTTCTTCATCGTTAATGCTAACCGATGTGAACAGACTGCCTTCTTATTGCCCACGGCCTCCTTCCTACTCCTCTGTTCTGTCCTGTTCGTCTTCACGTTCACCCGCTTCTACACCCACTGCTACAATCAAGCCTCGCTGTTGCTCATTGTAGTGACATTTGCCCTCACTCTTGCACCTCAGATCCAAACGTCTGGCTTTAGTGACTTTAATGTGCTTCCTTTGAAGGAAGATGATGCAGGCGACTTCAGTGGTGCCGAGGATAAAAACCTGACGTTTGAAGCCACCCGCAGTGGAGGTCCAGTAGTGCCCTGTTTGTCCCCAGTTGGCACCTTCTCTCTAGGCATGGAGGTGCTTTCGTTGCTCTACAGTTTCCTCCATGTCCGTCTTTACGCTTCATTACTGCTAGGCCTGCTCTACTCTGTGCTTTTTGAGACACTTGGCTGGATGCACTTGATTCAAGCAAATGGATGGAGCAATTCCACTGAGGAACATTTGGAAACCCTCTACTGGCTGATCCCTGGAAGAGCCATTTTGCATGTCTGCGCCCACATCATTGGTATACACCTTTTCATTATGTCTGAAGTGCGTTCACGCAGCACGTTCCTCAAGGTCGGCCAAGCTATCATGCATGGGAAAGACTTGGAGGTCGAAAAGGCCCTGAAGGAGCGGATGATTCACTCGGTGATGCCTCGTAGGGTGGCGGATGAGCTTATGAAACAGGGCGATGACGACAATGACAATTCGGTTAAGCGCTACTCGACGGGAGCGGCTATTGCGGGTGCCTCCAGCCCTAAGAGCACCAAACGCAAGAAGACCTCGATACCTCGGGGTCAGATCATCTTTCGGCCTTTCAACATGAAACGCATGGAGCCAGTCAGCATCCTGTTCGCCGACATTGTGGGATTCACCAAGATGAGTGCCAACAAGTCGGCGCATGCCCTGGTGGGACTCCTCAACGACTTATTCGGACGCTTCGATCACCTGTGCGAGCTCACATGCTGCGAGAAGATCAGCACGCTGGGAGACTGTTACTACTGTGTGGCCGGTTGTCCCGAGCCTCGAGAGGACCATGCTTACTGCTGCGTGGAGATGGGGCTTGGCATGATCCAGGCCATTGAGCAGTTCTGTCAAGAGAAAAAGGAAATGGTCAACATGCGTGTCGGCGTCCACACGGGCACCGTGCTCTGCGGGATCCTCGGCATGAAACGCTTTAAATTTGATGTCTGGTCCAATGATGTCAACTTAGCCAATCTCATGGAGCAGTTGGGTGTCGCCGGGAAGGTTCACCTGTCGGAAGCCACAGACAAGTTCTTGGATGACAGCTACTTGCGAGAAGACGGCCGAGTCACAGAAAGGATCGGACCAAGTGTGGTTGCAGATCAGCTTAAAGGTAAGATATGCATTTCAGATGTTCTAATGACTAATGATGTACATGAGCAAGCAAAGATGTTGCCTTGCTTAGCACTGTGCTTCGTCTTTGTTGTGAAACCGTGCCTCGGAGGACTGAGTGTGACACGTTTGGATCATCTGGCTGTTAAAACTTTCTAAGCTGCTTTGAATCTCACTTCAGTCTGTGTATTGTCAGTGTCCGTAGGGTCTACTTGTCAAAATGTTTTGTTGAATCTTTGCCTCTACAGTTTCTGTGACATATTCAGTTATTGGAGCAGATCTTTTAGTCATGCTGTCTAGCCATTTCTGCAGCCTTTAGGAAGAGATTAATTTTGGTTATTTGTACAGTAATTTTTTCTTGGAAAAGGCTTGCCATTTATTGTGTTTTCTGCTCAGTGGTCAACAAAGCAAAATTTGCATTTGAAAATTGCAAATTAGCAAAATTTTCTGCTGCCTAGTTGTGTCAGTGCATTCAGTGCAGTCTTGAAATGCAATTTTGTTGTTATTTTCTTTTTTTACTTTTTTTTTTTTTACCCTTACATTAAAATTCTGTCACCATTCACACCATTCTTGTTGTTTCAAACCTGTATGAGTTTACAGGTATGAGATATTTTTTACCTTTGTTGAG
The DNA here is from genome assembly GCA_021554675.1 of Leuciscus idus. Taxonomy (NCBI): domain Eukaryota; kingdom Metazoa; phylum Chordata; class Actinopteri; order Cypriniformes; family Leuciscidae; genus Leuciscus; species Leuciscus idus. Next base: position 40,924,583 of record CM038621.1, on the reverse strand, counting down.
AGAGAACTTTCTAATGAGCAATCAACAAAGACAAATTAGCAACCTTTTTTTTTTTGCAGGGTAATAAGGTTAGCATGCAAGCTACATTTGTACATTTGTTTCAGTTGCATATTTTAATTTTCAAGCAATTGTGTGTTAATCTCTTATTTCACTTAATGGCTGGCAACTTCTCTTATATCAAGTATTGGATTCTCACAAGTTCCAAAGCATCGACATTTGTATAAATGTGGCAGAAAGCTGGCATTTTTACATAATTACCTTATGCAAATGCTTCCCTCTTTGTGTTAATTATACTTGAGCTCAAGCAAAAGCCAATAATTGGACACAGAGTGATGTATTTTCTTAGCCGAATAGAATATAAATGTCCCAGTGTGTTATTAATCCTTTCAGGTCATAATTATAGTTACTTAATAGATCCTCTTCATTTAATGAGGAATGCCAGACCTTATTAATATGGAAAATGGAATTCACATTTTGACAGTATTGATAACAGGTTTCTAACATCGAGTGGCTAAACCTTAAGATTAGCAAAGTGGCTCTTGTCCTTTACTCCTGCAGATTGGATTAAAGTCTTCACATATTCATTTTTTTCATGAATATGAAATATGTGAAATATTCATAAGTCATTGTCACTGAAATAGCCTTTAATGCTGGGCTCAGATTACACAATATCAGCAACGATATGTTTGTGCAAACGGGACGTAAGAATCGATCGTTTTATCTCGTATAGAGTGTCATAGTGAATGACAACCGATGCCGTGTCTGCAACGCTTCACGATAGAAAAACTAGCATGTTTAATTTTTTTCGGCCCTCTACAACGGGTTTTCACATCTGTGACATTGACCAATAGGAGCACAGAAGCTCCTGTGTACACAGCTTTCAAACATGTGAAACGAAAGAGAGACGATGGTATTGGTGCTGTTAGAAGAAACTTTGCAATTTTGGAAATGTTAATGGAGCGATGGCAACAATACTCCAGACTTTATGATGTGTCTTTGAGTGACTACTATGACTGAGTGAAAAAAGATAAATGCTGGCGAACGATAGCAGAGCCGCTTCAGCAACCCAACAAATACTGGAATTAGCATTAGGCTGGTACAACCATAGTTTGTTTACGCTCTTGTTTTCAGAAGTCAGTCGCTAGTTCCGCCTTCTCGATGACATCATGCATGTTGTTAAAGACGGCAAGCAATGATTGGTCGGGAAGCAACGTGTAGTCTGAGATGTTTCTTGTCCACGACACCTCAAGAGTTTAGGGGCCCTATTTTAACGATATAAGCATGGTCTAAAGTGCAGAACGCAAGTGCACTTAGGGCGTGTCTGAATCCACTTTTGCAAGTTTAACGACGGGAAAAATGGTCGGCACACCCAGTGCATGGTATAAAAGAGTTGTGCTTATTCTCTTAATGAGTAATTTGTGTTTTGGGCATAACGTGCAATAAACCAATCAGAGTCTCATCTCCCATTCCCTTTAAAAGCCAGTTGTGCTCGCGCCATGGCGGATTTGCTATTTACATGGCAGATTTTGCAAGCCGAAAAACTGAACGCTTCTCAAGCAAGGAAACGGATTTGTTTGTGCGCAAGGTTAAAGCGTAAGCAGATCATCTACGGGACAAAGTGTGGACCCGCCTATAGGCGCATATTACTATCGCGCTCTTTAAATAAAAAAAAAAGATTGCGCCATTGACTTGGTTTTTGTTGGTCAATGGCGCAGTCTATTTCAGTTGCCTTAAAATAGCAACGCGCCAATAATGTGCCTGAACACACCTCGTTTTCAGACCAGCACGCCCATGGGCGCACAGATGAGCGCAAATGCATTTGCTATTTAAGCAGGACGTGAAAATGATAACTCTGTTGGCTAAAACTTGCAAAAAACACTTGCGTCGCATTGCACCAAGGGAATGACACAGTGACTATCGCAACAGACAAAAACATTGTGTAGTCTGAAGCCGGCATAAGGAAAAACACGTCAAAAAACAACCCAGGACTTTTGACATCTTTATCTGCCGTGCTTGAATCTAAGCGCTGAAGGATCCCAAACGGCTGTTTGTTGAGTGGATATAATCACTTGGTGAAACTGAAATCGCTGTGCCAGAACAAATCTCCGTGCTGTCACTGCATCCTCATGCGGTAGCAGTCGCGTGTCCAGCAGGTCCTGCGGGTCAACTGGAAATGATGGCGCATCTGTCGCCCTTGAGAGTCTCGCTTCATTTTGCTAGCGTTGCTTGCCAGCACTCCCCCTCAATCAGACAGGATTTGAGTCTCTTGAGGAACCAAGCTTCTTTTTTTTTTACCCCGTCATTCCTTCAGCCTTCATTTAAAAGGGTAAAATGGCCTCCTTAAGACGGTCCCATGGCGCCTGTTTCTGAATATCTGTCAGTTCCTCTCTCAGTTTATCTCCTTCATTCTCTATTTTGTGTGTCACTGTGTACTGTAGTCTTTCCAGTGGATGGTTTTGCTCTTAGGTTTTTTTTTTTCTTCTTCTTTCAATTTCATGACTCAGAACGGTACAGCAAGGGCAAGTGTAACATTGCATAACAACCTTTCTTTATCAAACACCACTGAACTCTCTGTTGAATTCTCTGCATCTCATTTCACACGGTTTAACACACGCTGTACCCGCGGCCTGAAGCTTTAATATATGACTTCCTCTCTTTAATCATCAACAAAATGATTAAAGGGCCGACATTCTTTTCCTCATATCTTATATTTAGTTGATTGCCCCTCTTCAGGCGTTTACCCTTTTTTCCCCCTCTCGTTCACTGGCTGAAAGCTTCATTTTCCCACTCCGGAGAGTATTTAGTCCAGTGCCCAGGATTTATATTTCCCTCATGGATTTACAGGCCCATTGAATGAGCTCTCCGTCAAGCGAGTCTTCGACTCCAGACCGGCAAAAATCTTCCAGCTGCTCGCAGTAGCTGCGTAAATCAGGGAAGCAAAGTAGCGAGCTTGTGTGGAAACCTGGCAGATCCGAGAATGGAGACTGTCCAGGTCTCGAGTAAATCACACCGACCTGGACGCTAATCACAAAACTGCAGTCTCCCTTTAGACGCTGATGTTCTTTTGGATTGAACATGTGTTTAAATGAAAGCATTGGCTCTGATGCTCTGCTGACTTTCGGAGCAAGTTCTTTCAATTTACTGGTGAAATCAAGCTGCGGAAACCAACAAAGACACAGCACACCTGGGTCATTCCCACTATGCAGTGCGTGTTCATGTCTCTGTGAAATCAAGCCATGAAACCAAGACAACATCAAATCTAAATTGGGGTTTTGCAGCTTTTAGTCCTTGTGTGTTAACTGTTTAGGGTCGACTATTAACTATGCTTATTAGCATGCATATTACTTGGAGATTGGTTGTTTATTAGTGCTTATAAAGCACATATTGACGCCTTAGTCTGCATGACCATATTCTACATCCCTTAATCCAACCCAATATGTAAACTAAACAACTACCGTACTAACTATTAATAAGCAGTAATTAGGAGTTTATTGAGGCAAAAGTTGTAGTTAATATTTAGTTAATAGTGAGAATTGGACCCTAATCTAAAGTGTGACCTATTACATTACACTACATTGAAACTTTTACAATTCTAATGATGGAAGTAACTTTTTAACACATTTCACTGCTTTATATGCTAATGGCCTGCTAAAAGACCAGATTAACTTTATATACATGTATATTTTTCCACTTCTGGGAAAATTGACCGTATATGGAAATATTATTTAGCTTTCTTTCATCACAATATTATAATCCATCTAACATGGAAAAACTTGGAAATGCATTTTCATGAATGAGTTGTCTCACTTATAAAACATCCAAGTTTGTTATTATAATTAGATAAAATTCTTTAACTGAGCAAACAAACTTCACTTTCTTCAAAATTGTTATGACTTGCAGAGGTTACTGCATAACAGGAACAACCCACCTCTAATAGGAAACATGAATGCTAGGAAAACGGATTTGAAGTAAATGGAGAGGGAATGATAAATGTGTTCTTATTCAGTCGCCTCCAGTGCTCTAGTCAAGAAAAACAATATCCTGACCTCACACACTCTAGCTCTGAAATATTGTATTGCTTGCAAGCCACGAATAAGTCACTGTCGTTTCCACAATACCATCTGGTCACTGTCGTTTCCACAATGCCGTACACGTCCAATAAACCACAGTCTGCTTTATAAATAGCAAAAATAAGAATAGTCATAACTGTTGCTCTGGATAAACATCACTCTTAGAAGAAAAGATTATATATAAAAGCTAAAATGGTTCTTTCAGGCGCTTCATATATGGAATTTGATCATTTGATGGATTTAGTTTTAACTCATAATTCAATGTTATGAATCAAACAGCTCGTAAACATGCTTTATTACTAGAAAAGATTAAAATATAACCTGATGAACATGAAAGAATTATGCCATCATTTAAGATATTTCTTCTTATATAGAACCTTTTTGGTATAAGGGCTCCTTTAAGATTGAGTCAAGAACCCTAGGGTTCTAACCCCAATGAACCTTTCTTTCAACCTTTCTTGGTGAAGACCAAGGCATCGCCCAAGTGAAGAGGAGTAGGCCCAAGCAAAAACAAGTGCATTTGGGGGCGATTTCTGAGAGATTAAAGCATTTAATAAAATAACCTCTTAGCACAAGTGTTCTTGAGTGTCTCGGTGGCGTGTATCTTTGTGTCTTTCACATCCCGTACCCTGTGGCACTTCCGACTTCCCACTGTGCGAGTGTGTGCTAGCGTTTGTGTGTGTGTGTGCGCAGGCCCCTGTTGTGTGGAGTGTTCGTTTGAGTGGAAATGGAGGCTATTTTTGGCCGTTTCCCTGGAAAGGACCTGACTGTGCCCTGTCCTCCCGCGGTTTCAGAGAACGATGCCACCTCCCTTAACGTCGGGCTATTCAAACGGTCGTTTTGTCAGGCATTTCAATTTCCACCGAAGAGAGAATATGGGTCATATCTTTGTGGCCTACAATTTTTCATGTGAACTCAGTTTGAAGTAGGTTATGATTGTTCTTCTAGTTAGCTTGGTTATTTTCAGAGTAGCTTTTGCAACAACAAGCTACTTTTCCAATAAATTCTTCCCTCTTCATTTTAGTGAATTGGTCCATTTATATGGAACGTTTTTGTCAATAAATGATTAATGAATCAAACAAAAAGTTCTGTGACATTCTCAGTGTGGTTGTGAAATTCTTTGTTTTGTTTTTAGCGCTAAGCTATGTACAGTTTTGCTGGTTTTACTGGTTGTATTAGTGTACATTTCTTTTTCTTTTTTTGCTGCTTTAAATGCTGTCAGTGTCACTTCAACTGAGCTACTTTTCTTATTGTAGTGTGGAACAATTTTATTAATACTTTTACTTAAAGTAGTTTAGCTGTATGAGTAGCTTGTTAAAAGATAGTTTGGTTGCGGAAAAGTTAAATGCAGCTGTTCTTCGGTAAGTTTTTAGCAATAAATATGTTTTTTTGTTGTTGTTTTTTTTAATTAGTTGCATTTATTGTAAATGTATGTATGTTAATCATTTTGATTGCTCATTTATATGCAGCCAGCTATATATAAATGACGATTTTCCAAAGTTTCCAAAGCCACATAGCATAATGCAGGTGCATTGTAAATGTTTTAACTAATCTAGGCCTGTCACTAACGATTATTTTGGTAATCGAGTAATCTTATCATTATTTTGACGATTAATCGAGTAATCAGATAATATTTTTGTGGTAATAAGCGAACAATAGCCTTTAAAATTACTTAAAATGCATATATAAAAACAATGAGACTCAAAAAAAGTGTCAGAAGCAAGTATCAAGGTTCAACAAGCGTAATCAACTTATGCACATTATGTATAACAAATGCCTGCAGAGGGCGACAGCAGCCTGTGATGATTGTTGTTACACTTTAGAGCATGATCAAATCCTTGTTTAATATTGTTTAAACAACATTTAATTCAAATGCCCACTTAATCTTTAATATTTTGCCAGTTCTTTGCGATAGAAATGCAACAGCCACTGTAATTTCTTAAACAAGAACATGTGCACATCAAAACATGCAAACTCAGACCGAGGGTTTAAACTCTTATTTTGAAATTGTTGTGAACAAGCAGGTCAGACTTTGTGTTCCCAAATGCATGTTTTTGGAAACCCAAACAAGCAGCACATGCAGAGACTGAGTTTGTGTGGAGCAGCATTTAGTGTGAATGAAGCCGCTTTGAGACGCTGGAAGAAACGTGTAAATAATTAAAGTGTCGTGCTTCACTCTGAAATATAAAATTCAACCCACATTTGGCAGTTTTGGCAGGTGAAAATGTCAGACCTTGAGTACGAGTAGCTTGTAAAGAGACAGTTTTGTTGCAAAATAGTTAAATGCTGTTTTTCTTCATAAGTTTCTAGCAAGTATGTAAATGGTTGTTTTTTTCTGGTTTTATTAGTTAAAATTGTGGTAAATCTATCTATTTATTGTTGATTGCTTATATCACCATGTGGTAGCGAAATTGTTAAATGTTATTCTTTGCTAAGTTCTCAGCATTCAGCTATGTAAATTGTCATTTTTGCTAGTTTTATTAATTGTGTTTGGTGTAAATGTATCTGTTTAATTATCTGAATGCTTTATCCCCTCAGTTGAGCTACTTTTTGTTAGTAGCTTGTAGGGTAGCTAACTATAATTCTTTTAAACAACAAAGCTTGACTGTAGCCTAACTAGTGATTTAGTGCTTTAGTAGTTTATGATACAGTTTCAAAGTAGCTTCCCCAGTAGCACTGGTCAAGTGTTAGTCAATAACATGCCTTGTATGTGTGAATTTGAAAGTTGCAGAAGTTTAATTGCATATCAATCAATATATCGTCTGTGAATTTCCATAAACTGGTCTCTGTGTGTCATGAGGGTGACATGAGGGTGACCTCTTATGAAATCATAGAGCTCAAAGAGCAACATTGCAGCCATTTGCATGTTGATAGGACGTTGGTAAAACATCGCTATGGTATTCTAAATTATTTTGTGTTTGTCACTCTTAGAAAAGAAGGAAGTTCTATAGAAACTTAAAGAGTTCTTTTCATATTAATTTGCACCGGTTAGTTACAGAAACACAGTTATACATGTAGGAACTAGCCACCAGTCCTGCATTTCCCAAAAGCATCGTAAGCCTATATTGATCGTAGAGACCATTGGTGGCATTTGTTCTACAATCAACTTAAGCTTACGATAATTTTGGGAAACGCAACCCAGAGTCTGAAATCGCTCCCCCATACCCTTATTCACTATTCCCTACATTACTCCACTAATATAGTCCACTTGAAGGAGTGAATGAAAACAAGTGAGTGAATTCGGACACTGGTCCATCTATCGCTGTTTTCCATGTTCATGGAGTAAGTACTGTATTTGTAAACTGTGTGTTTACACGCCTTTTAAAAAAAGGCGAGTGCCTGTGTTTTGTTATGGCATGTGTTCAGCCAATCAAACTCAAAATAAACAAAAATCGGCACACTGCTACTTATGCTCCCAAAGATTTATTAAAAAGAGCAACGTTTCGACCCAAAGGGTCTTCGTCAGGCAAGCAACAATCATTGACAGATACAATGTAATTAGTTAATTAATGAGGTCAGGTGTGACGGTTCACACTGATATAAATTGTATCTGTCTATGATTGTTGCTTGCCTGACGAAGACCCTTTGGGTCGAAACGTTGCTCTTTTTAATAAATCTTTGGGAGCATAAGTAGCAGTGTGCCGATTTTTGTTTATTTTGAGTTTGATGATTAATTTTGATCGAGCACCTGCCAAAAAGTGTCTGGATGTGCACACTATCTCTTTATTGAATTCAGCCAATCACCATACACTTACGTCACTGGTAGTTCCTATTAGACCTTACTCTGAAGTAATAGTTAGTCCTCCCAACAGGCGTTCCTATAATTAAATGTCCCTCTGGTGCAAAATATCCCATAACCTTTTAGGGGTTCCCATCATTTTATGGATTTAGTTTTAATTCTTTTTTTTTTTCAACTTTGATTATGCATTTAAGACATTTCTCCTTATATAAAACATTTTTGGCATAGAGGGATCTTTAAATTGAGCCGAGAACCCTAGAGTTCTTTATGAAACTCTGATTAACCTTTTTTCTAAGAGGAAAATTAGGTTGCTAGATTGTTTTATGTGGTTTCTTACTTGATTCTCTTGTTCAATTATATTTTGAGATAGTATTGATTCTAGCCTGTCCCATTTCCTGAAATCCACAGTTATTTTCCCACTCTCAATGCGTGTATTTTCGTATTACTTATTCAAGTGAGTCAGATTGTACAATCAGTTTTGTAGACATAAAATAACTGCCCATTTGTTTCACCTAAAATTCTGCAGATGTTCAAATCAGTGGTGTTAAAATGAAAACCCTTGATTAATCACCTACATTCTTCTCAGTTCATCTGCGAATGACTCATTTTCCATTCATTTCACTTTCATGTCGTTCGTCTAATGGAAGTGTGCATGTGTTACTGTTGAACAACCTTCAGGTTGACCTTCACCGAGAGGAATGAAGGCAGTCCGGTGGGAGAGTGAAGGAGGCAAATAATGTGTTTATGGGGTGGAAAAGAGGTGAGGTTCTGTGCTATTTCTCCCAGAGGGATTTTGGAGAAATCTGCATAAATTAACATATATAACCCAGAACTTCAGTCATATATTCAGAAAATTCAAACTGCATGCTTTCAAGAAGAGAGCGTAGGTTGTGAATTGATCAACTTAAATGTGTTTGTTTATATCAGTCTTTTATCATGAAGTGGAGATTTTGACATTGTTTTAACCTTGATGGGGTGGTAGTGGGTGTAGTGGTTAAGGACTCTTGACTGTTTACATGAGAGTTGCTGGTTCGATCTTAACAAAGAGCGAGACGTGAGTTAGCACTAGTTATAGATCGATATATATCACTTGGTTAATTAGCTAATGTTTGGCCATTTTGAGATAATCATACTTGAGTAACGATATAGCTTGGAAAATTGACAGGGGTGTTAAAAAATCTATTGATACACATATTTATTGAATTGTCTCATGCAATGGAGACCAAAATTCTGAGAAATTATTTTTTTATTTTTTTAAAGGGGTGGTTGATTATGATTTCACTTTTTTTACTTTAGTTAGTGTGTAATGTTGCTGTTTGAGCATAAACAACATCTGTAAAGTTACAATGCTCAGAGTTCAAAGCAAAGGGAGATATTTGCTTTTTTAGAAATCACTAATTTTAAGGACTACAACAAACGGCTGGTAGAGACTAGTGGCATCACTAACCCTAAAATTTACATAAACCCCGCCCCCAAGGCACGATTTATAGATTATCAAGACAGAATATGCTAATCAATGACTAGAAGATAACTACAGATAAGCTACATAAATTCATCATCTAACCATTCAGAAATGTTGTCTACATGTTGTCACTTCTTCTTGAGTCTCTCCATCATTGTCTGACTTCAGTTTGAACATAAAAGACTAAAAGTTTTTGAAATTTTCATTGCATGTCTGTGTGAGTGCAAGCTGTTGAAGCTCCGCCCCCTGTGCTGGGAGCAGCAGCTCATTTGCATTTAAAGGAAAAGTCACAAAACTGTTTTTTTGCTCACCCTCAAAAAGTGACAATTTTAACATGTTATATAAAAATATCTGTGGGGTATCTTGAGCTAAAACTTCACACACACACTCTGTGGACATCAGAGACTTATTTTACATCTTGTGAAAAGGGCATTATACCACCACTTTAATACATTTCAAAACATTACAAATGAAACTATGCTACTGATCAAAGGTTTTTGGGGCGGTGAGGTTTTTAGAAGAAGTCTCTCACCAAGGCTGCATTATTTGATCACAAATACAGTAAGAACAGTAATATTGTGAAATATTCTTTCAATTTCAAATAACAGTTTTCTATTTGAATATATTGTAAAATGTAATTTATTCCTGTGATCAAAGCTGAATATTCAGCATCATTGCTCCAGTCTTCAGTGTCACATGATCCTTCAGAAATCATTCTGATATGATGATTTGATGCTCAAGACACATTTCTGATTATTATCAGTGTTGAAAACATATTGTTGTGGAAACTGCAATGTATTTATGTTCAGGAATCTTTGATGAATAGAAAGTAAAAAAAAAAAAAAAAAAAAAAAAAAAAAAAGCATTTATTGGACATCTTTTGTGACATTATAAATGTCTTTACTGTTACTTTTGACCATTTAATGCATCCTTTCTGAATTATAGTATTAAAAACACATCTTGAGCTTCAATGGAAGCAAGAACATCTGACCTTCTGTACAAAGAGTCACATAATCAATGGCACTCTTTTACTTACATTTGATTAGTCGCGAAAAAATTACGCAGAATTTGAAATATTTTTCTTTTTATCTTATTATCATGGTTTATTTGTGTTCATTTTCTTCAAAATCCTGTTTCTTGCAGTTTATTTCCAGGTTTAAAAATAAATATCAGATTTTTCAATGTGGTCTCAGACTTCTGGACCCCATCAGTATTATATTGTCCATATACTGCGTCCTAGATATTGCACAGCATTGAAAACCCACAGCGGCCGAGCGCTAGTTATCACCATTGTGCTCTTGAGCGAAGCACTTAACCTCAGATCGCTCCAGAGGGGACTGTAGTGAGTTCTGTGACAACAATCGAGAAAAGACAGTTTCTCTTGCAGTGGTCGTATATCTCAGTAAATGTAGAGACAGTTCATGCAGTTTTCTACTTGTTAATAACCAGGGTTATTATAGTTAACTGAAACTAAACTAAATCATAAAAACTGTGTTACTTGAAATAAAATAAAATAAAATAAATGTTAAATAAAATTATAATATTATAATAACTATAATAAAATGCACGATACTTAAAATTCATTTGCAGCCAGTTGCCAAAGCAACTATTTAACTAAAATTAAAAAACTGAAATTTAACAGAAAATTCAACTAACTGAAAATTAAACTAATTCCAAATATTAATAAAAACTATAATAGTATGTAATATTTACTAAATATGTAATATGTATAATATAAAATAACTTAAACGGAAACAGAAAATAATAATAAAAACATTTTAAAAAGACAAAGAAATTTTAGAAAACACCTACAATTATTTCAGTGCAGTTAGTTGCCAAAGCAACGTTTCTCAATTTCATTTAGTTTAACTTGATGTACTTAAAATAGAAATGAATAACAACCATATAGACATTTTTTTTAAATGACAAAAAGGCTAAATTATTGAAACTTTAACTTTAATGAAAAATAAAAACATTCAAAATGTTAATATGTAACATGTGCTAAATAGTAATATGTAACAACTGAAGTATAAATTAATAAAAAATATATAGACATTTAAAAAAGCTTGTAAAAATGACAACACTGCAAAATTACAAAACTACAACAAAAGTTAAAATTAAAACAAAATCTAATTCAAAATATTAATAAAATAGTATTAAATATTTAATTAATTACAAACAATAAAAAAACCTCAATTATACTAAAATACAACTATATTAGGTTTTCATTGTTTTATAGATTTTACTTTGTATCACCTTGTTTTCATGTGTTATGTTCCTGTCCCCCCCCCCCCCCCCCCCCATTTTCCCCTCTCATTATTCGTTACCATAGTTACAGATTATGTTCATCACCTGTTTCTTGTTGAGTGTATTTAAGCCCTGAGTTTAGTTCAGTCCTTTGTTCGATATTGTCTATGCTGTTGCGTTAGTTTTCTCCTTTTCTCCTATGTATGTTCCTGGTTTCAGATTATCTTCTTTTTTTTAATAAACTATGTTTTGGCTGCAAATTGGATCCACCTCTCCTTCTCCTTCTCCTCTTCCTTACCCATCCTGCACGTAACCAGAACAAGGGATCAAAGTTTGTCTAGTTAGCATGGTTCAGTTAGCTCTATAACTGCACCATCAAGGCACATTTTTCCATTTTCAAAATTATCATCTAGCTTTCCCCAGGTATTCCTCATGACTGGTGAGACGGAACAAGGGTGTTTTGGTGTCAAGGAGTGAGTCAACAGGGAAGACAAGGTAACTTAAGTTCTCTCAGCCGCTGCTATGACAGCTAATGAGACAGCAAAGAGTAAATACATCCCGCTGTGATGCTGATTCCCAGCATGACAGAGCTGCACTTTGATGCCAGATTGTATGGTGTGTCAGAAGGTGACAGGAGGGACTTCTGTTCTGACCTATTGACTCAAAGTATGTTCTCATAAAGCCATTAATAGAATGTGAAAAACTCAAAGTGGCAGTGTTGTTTCTCATTCTGACGTAGCCTCTTTCCTCTTGTCCCTGCGGTGCGGTGTCTGCCGGAGCACTAGCAAAGCCAATGTTCTGCAGCAGAGAACCAGATGTTATCTGTCACTTAGCGGAAGCTTTTTAACCCTCAGTGTCAGTCTCCCTTGAATGAATGACCTGTGATTGAATGTCTTGCTCAAGGGTACCATGATTATATGAGAGAGCCGCACTTCGGGATCCGCTCTAAAGCCGGGAAGGTTAGGACCTCTACCCTATGCAAAACTCCAAAAACATAGCGATACATAACCTTCAGCACTAGTAAAACACCAACAAACTTTATTATGTTTTTTATTATGTTAAATAAGTTATGTATTATGTTAAATTTTATAATGTTAAATAAATTATGTTAAATTTGACATATTATGTTAAATAAAATAAATAAATTTGATTTTGATTTGATTTATTCTTTTTCACTCTAGTTTTTCATCTAATATTTATGGAAGCTTGTTTCCGCCACAGAATAAAACATTTGAAAAGATAATTGCGACTTTTTATCTCACAATTGCGAGTTTACATCTCACATTCTCGCATTCTGACTTTATTTCTCAGAATTGCGAGATATAAAGTCAGAATTACGAGATATAAAGTCGCAATTGTGTTATAAAGTCAGAATTGCGAGATATAAAGTCAGAATTGCGAGATATAAACTTGCGATTGCGAGAAATAAACTCACAGTTCGGACTTTATAACATACAATTGCAACTTTAAATCATGCAATTCTGACTTTATAACACGCAATTGTGACTTTATATCTCGCAATTCTGACTTTATATCTCGCAATTCTGAGATGTAAACTCGCAATTGTGAGAAAAAAAAAGTCAGAATTATGAGATAAAAAGTTGCAATTACCTTTTTTATTATTTATTCTGTGGCGGAAACAAGCTTCCATAAATATTCGTGTTTTATTTCAGCTAAAAAAAATATTTTAATAGTTTTAAAATGACAATAACAGCACTGTTTTAAATATATTGAGTCCTTTAATTCTTTTTTAAAGCAATTCACATATTTTAAGATTGAATATCATCAAAAGGATGAAACATATTGAAATTTTTTTGTTACATTGCCCAGTTCAAATTCTTAACCAAGACCATCTACTAAAGGATGAATAATTCATAAACAGAACAGTTTGAATATATGGCTAGTCTCTGATGATGTCAGCACTTGTGTCTTGTATCATTCATAATAAAAACCCTTTTAATGGGTTAGTTCACCCAAAAATGAAAATGATTCCATAATTTACTCGCCGTCAAGCCATCCTACTGTAGGTGCATATTACTTTCTTCTTTCAGCCAAACACAGTCGGAGTTATATTTTAAAAATATCCTGGCTCTTCCATCAAAAGAGTCCCTCCCTTCCACCCCCTAGAGTCGTATGGATTACTTTTATGATGGATGGATGCACTTTTTTGGGCTTTAAAATCTCACCCCCCATTCACTCCCTTTATAAAGCTTGGAAGAGCCAGGATATGTTTTAAATATATCTCTGTTGGACTGAAAGAAGAAAGTCATTTACATCTAGGATGGCTTGAGGGTAAGTCAATTATGGGATGATTTTCATTTTTGGGTGAACTAACCCTTTAAGGAAATTCTCATGTTTTACAGATTATTTAGACATACATTTGTTGTACTCAGGTCCCATGAATTAGCCTCATTGAGCTGTACTGCTCATGAATGAGATATTTGGCTTGATTCTGCATCATTTATCTTTCATCAGTAGCTGCTATAACAAGTGAGCAAGAATCCCAAAATGAATTATGTACTGTAGCGTACAGTGTAGCTTTGTTCATAATTAGCTGTCATTGTGTGTTTAATGACCGTGGAGAGTTTCTCCGTTACATGAGATTTCCTGTGAGGAATAAGCCGTGAGCGTGTTGTGTTCCTTCCACAACTCAGCATAAAAGTCCACCAAAAATTGCACAAAGTCAGCACAACACTCTCTTTATCGTTTAAAACAGACATTTACGGTCCAGAGAGATGCAATATTAGCCGACCAACCTGTTCTCCAGTTCGGTACCCTAATCTGACAGTCTGCAGGGCCTGTGAATTTTAAAGAGGACCTGTTATGCCCTTTTACAAGGTCTTGATTTTGTTTTTAGGGTCTACTTGAGTAAGACTAAAACACTATTTTTCTCATATTCTCCATTGTTGCAGCACCTCTTCTCAGTCTGTCAGTAACGCTCTGTTAAGTTTCTCTCTCTATGAAGCCCCTCCTTCTGAAAAGCTCAGTGTGCTCTGATTGGTCGGCTGGACCAGTGTGTTGTGATTGGTCAACCACTTCGAGCGTGTTTCAGAAATGTCCAACCTTTACCATAATTGCGCATTTCAACACACTACTAACTAACTCAACCAGACCTCATCCCCCTTTATTTTTGCATATACCTTGTGAGGGAATTATTTAAATGAGGAATATTGTGACCTGTTTGTTCCCAGAAGAATCTCAAGACTACAATGGAGGTGCTTCAGGGAGTTCAGAAACCGTGTTACTGATATAGAGAATAACTCCCTCTGGAGTGACTTTGTGCTTTATAACTTTGCAGACCTTTTTCATGCTCAAACAGCAACATTACACACTAAAGAAAGCTGAACATGTAACACAGCATAATAGGCCGTGGGTAGATAGTGAGCAGGTGTGTCTGACGTCTCGAGTGCAGAGATTTGAAAGGCATTTGTGTTACACGACCATAAGTACTCTCATAGCAAACCTGAGTCACCTAAAGGCGATCGGATCCGGTCAGAGCCAGCTGGAGCCTGAGATACGAGCCCCCGCTGCCATATAAACAACTTGGATTGTCTATCACTGCAGATCAGAGGTTAGACGCACTGATTTTGATGCCGATGTGGCTGGCGGTTCACCGTCGGTCGGGCTCAGGTGTGTATGGCAGCTGTCATAGACCCATGGGTCAGACTGTCTGCCTGATAATACAATTTTGATGGGAGTTCCTCATTGTTCTGTGGTTATCCTCTCAAAAATGTTATTATTTTTCGTTCCTTTTGATGGTTCGCTGAAAATAATGAGAATAGTAGAAGATTTAATGAGTTCAGCTTGCTTCAGTGCGTAATTTGTCTTGCACCGTTAGTGCTTCAGACATGAATGAAGAGAAAATAATGTGGAAAAATTAATTTCAAAGCAATCAGACCAGATTATTTGCTTGTCAGGTATTTACAATAGCTTATATAAGCAAAGTTATATTCTTAACTTTTCAGAAAGCTTGGGGTTGGTAAGATTTAAAAATATATATTTTTGAAAGAAGTCTCTTCTGCTCACTAAGGCTGCTTTTATTGAACAAAAATACAGTAAATTTGTGAAATATTATTATTTACTGTTTCTATGTGAAACTGATGAAACTATGTTATGTGGCAAGATCAGATTTATTTATTTTTTGAAGTCCTTTTTTACTAGCATGTTCACATGGCTCGTATATTAGTAACAATGTTGAGTTTAGCATAGAATAAGGCTTGTGAAAAGAATTAGGCGTCAGACTAGGTCAAACTAAATGGATTTGAGTTGAAGCGGGAAAAAATCTGTTATGGCGGCAGCTTCTGCACAGGGAAACCCTACTCGCATTTTCTTTAGAAAGTGATACTAAAACTACATAGTTCAACATGAATCAGTGCTGGAGAGAAATTCTCTTCATGTCTGTTCAAGTGTCTGTAAATATCATGCATTGAGTCTAGAGCGTAATAGGCTTCATTCTGCTTAAGTATAGATCCATTTGGTGACAGATGTGGCTCGACTGCACGTGGGTTTCTGGTGTTTTGAGAGAAGATGACAACATCTCACTGTAATGAATGGAGTAAATCACCACAAAGCCATTACAGCAGCACATCGGCTCCGGCCTGTGGGAAGCCTATGCGTTTGACCCTTCTCACCTCATTTATTTCCACTGTCCTTTGGCTCAGGGCTCTCTGAAGTCACTGATATCTAGCCCGCCATCTCTTTAGAGGGAATTGAGGTGGGTGTTGTTGCTCGGATCTGAGCGGAGGATGGATTTGCTTTGAAACTCGTAGGTTGCGTTCAGGTTATGTTGTTTGTGGGCTGTGCACGAATGGACAGAATTTCGCATCGAAACATCTTGCACAAGCATGCTGTTTGTATTTATAGTAAAAGCTATCGTTTCATTTTCAGTGAGGATGCATTCAATTGATCAAAACTGACAGTAAAAACATTTATAATGTTACAAAAGATTTATAGCTCAAATAAATGCTGTTCTTTTGAACTTTCTATTTATCAAATATATTTGTGTTTAAACTGATGTATAAATAAATAAATAAACAAATATATATATATATATATATATATATATATATATATATATATATATATATATATATATATATATATATATATATATATATGAAATATTTGCTGTTTATGACTTAATTTATGAAGTTATCCTGTATAGATTATGTATTATGTATCATGTATCTACATGTTTTTTTTATGAACTGCGTTCCGGCACCTCAGATAAATTAATAAAAAAGATAGATGAATAAATTTAGGGCTGTGAAACAATTAATCGCGATAAATCGCATCCAAAATAAAAGTTTGTGTTTACATAATATATGTGTGTGTATTGTGCATAATTATTTTGCATATATAAATATACACACATGCATATATTTAAGAACATTTAGTTGGTTATATATATATATATATATATATATATATATATATATATATATATATATATATAATTTGTATTATATATAAATATAAATATTTTATATATAAATAAATTATTTTATTATTTATAAAATAATTTTGCACAATACACACACATATATTATGTAAACACAAACTTTTATTTTGGATGCGATTAATCGTTTCACATCAATGATAGCGCGATGGTTAAGCTATTGTTAAAAAAATGACGCGTGCACCGTCAAATTGCAGCCAGCTTGGTTCTCCTTCTGAAGGAGTCCTTCCGCATCAAATCAAAACGTAATATCACAAACACGCTTCTCAACGTTATGTTCTCAGTCACGGTTCTCCTGTCTGATTTGAGTGCATCTACGGCGGTTCACGCATGCAGTCAAAGTCCTTCCTCCCCTCCCCGCTGAACGCCAGCGATTACATACTGTACGTGAAATGCACTCACGGTGTTTGAGCGCGGTAAAGTTAGTTTTAGGTTCGATATTCGCCGGACATTTGTTTTCCCTGGCCACTGTTCTATAGGGTCGGCAATCTTACAAAGATATCAATAGCAGGATTAGTTTTAACATTATGTAACCATTGAATATCGACATGAAATATTCATTCAAAATCACCTACGTGCGTTAATGCTGCATATTTATACCTGAGAATGCTTTGACGTGTTTCCACAGCGCATGATGCCTAAGGGAAGTCTGCCAATTACAGCAACTGCGGTAAACGTAGCCTATAATTTGTATTATTTCAAATAACTTATATTATTTAAAAACAGACGTCTTCAAATTCCAAAGCTTGGAAGGTTCCTATTGGCAATACTGACTTAGGCTACTGACCTTGTAGCCTTGAGTAAATTAACTTGTTTCAGAAAATGATTCATAAAACATATAAATATCAGTTGAGCCTATGTTTACTTTCTTCACTGACACAGACGAAAATGAAAAGACTATCAGTCAAAGTTCAGCTTTAGGAGGGGAAGAAATAGGGCAGGATAAGGAGACTGAGAGAAAAAGAAAGATGAAGATGAAGAGAGAGCAGGTATTGACAAATAATCTAATGCCCACTGACATGGTTTTAAAGCTATTTTTTATCCATTTTTTGGCCTTCAAAAGTCTTAAATTGCACATATGTAGGTCAGAGAAATCGAACCCCCCCTACCTCACAATGTGGGCTGGTGTGGCTACAGTGCCAGGGCTGAATTTGTGTCCAGTCCGTCCCTGACAGTTGCTGTTCTAGCCAGAGCAAGTGGATGTTGCAGTGGAGTTAAAAGTCAAAGGTGAAGTAAGCTAATGTCAAATTTCCATAATTGTGGGTGTGATTTATTTCTGTTATAGTTGTCTTCGGCCATTTGTATGTTTGCATTTACATTGTGAAAAACAAGGTTGTGTTCCATATTGTGGTGTTCAGCAATATTAACATAGTATCGTCATCATATCAGTGTAGATGTAGATGGACCAAAATAAAACCATTACAATATCAAGTAAATAAGTATTGTACTTGGTGCCACAGTGACACTCTTGTCCCAAAAAGTATTGCTATACCACAATACTCAATTGTCCCACAGTGAGTCATTTTTCCCTGTTGCACCTTCACAAAATTTGAGGGTTCCCCCACCTGCCAAATTCCACTTTAACCACTGCATATATGCATAGACATATATATATATATATGTATATGTCTATGTATATATGCAGTGGTTAAAGTGGAATTTGGCAGGTGGGGGAACCCTCAAATTGTGTGTATGTGCAAACAAATATATATATGTATGTCTATAAATATAATTTATTTCTATAAAGCTATAGTTCATTGAATTATTTGTATGAGTACATTTTTGTAAAATATTTAAACTCAGTAGGCTACATCGTATGAATATGATGTTAAATTATGTTGAATAAGTTAAATATTGTTTTTATATTGATAGTTGTGTCGGTGATCTTTTACTATCGCTGATTCTTTTCCAAGCAATCTTGCAGATTTTGCCTTCTTGCAGGAACTCAGTGTTCTCGTGTTTTTCCCTCAAGCCCTTTGAGTTGTTCAGAGCTATCCGGCAATCCGAACGCTAACGGCTGCGTTTCTCCATATCGCTCCTGTGTGGGATCCACAAAGCATCCATGCGTTCCTCCCTCGGGGAACGTGTCTGTGGACTGGTTGGTTTCATATGAAGTGTCTGAGGGAAGTGAACGTGGGTGTGTTAAATACAGTCAGCTCTTTGTTAAGAGTTACTTAGCTATTCTCCTCAAGTCTTATCCCGTATTGATCCTTCCCAGATTCCTCGTGCGTGTGCACACACGCTCTTCAGCTGCTAATACCTCGTTAGCACGCTCTGTGGGGCGGTTGCGTGATGGATGGTGGCGTGAATGAAAAATGAGATGCTATGGAGGGAAAGCGGTCCACATAATAAGCATTAAATTGCACAGATGTGTGGGACTCAGTATAGAAGTACCTGGAACATGGAAAAGCCATAATGAAAATGACATCTTGAGACCCATAAGACTGTCCTTCTCTGTGGCGCTTTTTAGCATTTTTGCATTATTCATTATGAATTGGACATGTCAGAAAGAGACAGTTCTTGGTTCATGAGTCAGTGAGCATTTGACTCGAGAACTACTCAGACCAATTTGTGAACAAATTGTCAAGTCTAATTCATGAATCAATCATTTTGTGAACCAGTTCAATTAATTAGCTGAAAAGGTCTGATTCATTAACAAATAATTCAGTGTAATTTTTGAATGATTCATTTTGTGAAGGAGTTCAGCCAAGTCATTGAAAAGGTTCAGTTCTATTTTATCCCTTAAAACTCATCACCAAAATTACATATTTTAAAGTTTTTTCCTTGACGAAAAAAGCTTGAATGTAACTCTACATCCTTGACTACACTCTTGCTTTCCCAGGGAAAGCAATAATTGATAAGAATATAAATGTGTTCCTTGAAATGCAATGTAAATCGCTTTGGATAAAAGAGTCTGCCAAATGCATAAATGTAAATGTAAATGCCTCATTTAATATACGCGGTTATATGATTATGCAAATGAGCCCCGCCTCCACTCACTCACTCCAGCTCAGAGATCCACTCGTTGACGATCACACGTTGATCTGATTGGTTACAAGGTAGTTTGTGACGTCAGAAACACCAGCGATTTCAAACCGTGTTTTTGAGACTGTCTTTGGTTCACTGCAGTTTTAAGGAGAAAATACTCAGCAATGGTGTTGACTTATGAATTTACACATGGTTTGTCTTAAAGCATATTAAAAACAACACATAGACATATAAACAACATTAAAAACTTGATTTTCACCACAGGGGGACTTTAAATCTTAAAGGAGAACTCCGGGCAATTTTTAAGTTAATCTTGATCGTTAGACCTTTGTGAGCACTGTCTATAGAAAAAAAACGAACCGTATTGGTGCTTGCAACACGGAGCTGCTACAGCTAATGCCCAGAGCTCCCACTCAGCTAAAACGGCAGTTATGGGGGCATAAACATAAAGAGTGTCTTTGTGCCTCGTAACAGACACAAAATGTAATTAAAATGTCTGTCCAACATGAACAGGGCCCTTACATGACAACAAGATGCGTTTTGCAATTTAGCCATTGTTTAAATTCACCTAAATAGTGTTTTAAACGGCTAGCTGTAGTCTCGCGCTGGAGTCCCGTGGGAACTCAGTTGTAGCCGGAAAAAGGTAAATAGCAGTGCACAGGTGGGAGAGGAGCGTAGTGTGTGAAGAGTGAAGATCGGAGTTGTTCACAAGTGAAGAAGAAATGGTTCACGTTTGTGCCGTTTCCGAATTGTGGCAACAGAAATGGAAGGATAAATAAAGTTTACATTACCTCCACAGTGGTTGCACCCGTCTTCGTCTACGGAATGGCATTTTTCTTCAACCGGCCCCGCTGTGTTGTGTCTGTGTAGTCATATTTGTCAAAGTGTTCGCTGCAAATGCGGTAATCTTCAGCGTGTACGCCGCGTAGTACTTGTATGGGAGTTTGCACATCAAGATGAATTACAACTAGCCACAACTGCAGAATCTCGAGGTCATGGAAAGGAAGACAATGAAAATTTAGGTTCTTGTATTTTCGCATTCTGTTGCCACAATTCGGAACGGCACAAACGCGAACCATTTCTTCTTCACTGCTATTTACCTTTTTCCGGCTACAACTGAGTTCCCACGGGACTTCAGCGCGAGACTACAGCTAGCTGTCTAAAACACTATTTAGGTGAATTTAAACAATGGCTAAGTTGCTAAACGCATCTTGTTGTCATGTAAGGGCCCTGTTCATGTTGGACAGACATTTTAATTGCACTTTGTGTCTGTTAAGAGGCACAAAGACACTCTTTATGTATATGCCCCCATAACTGCCATTTTAGCTGAGTGGGAGCTCTGGGCATTAGCTGTAGCAGCTCCGTGTTGCAAGCACCAATACGGTTCGTTTTTATTTTTTTATTTTTTTATAGACAGTACTCACAAAGGTATAACGATCAAGATTAACTTAAAAATTGCCCGGAGTTCTCCTTTAACACTTCAAATTGTTCATAGGAAAGTTCCGTCTAAAAAAAATCTTTGTTTAAGAATCAGACATCACTCAAACTTTAATTTTACTATCGCTCATACTGTGCTCAGTCCGATTTGTGAACAAATTGTTCAGTCTAATTCATGATTGAATCATTTTGTGAACCAGTTCACTCAATTAATTGAAAAGGTCAGATTTGTTAACAAATTGTTATAACCGTCAAATTGTTCATTGGCAAGATCCGTCTTCTTCATGAATCAGACACTGCTCAAGCATCAATTTAGCTATAGTTCATAAGGGCTGTGTGATCTGAACAAACCTCTAACACTCAGCATGTAACTTATTTGTGCAATGGACATGAATGACATGTTTTTTCTTGGTTATGCGAACGTTCCATTTGATCATTTTGCAAACAAAATGTAAACGTTACTTTTGAATGTTCTCTGAACGCTCTGGAACAAGTATAACAATTTAAAAAATGTAAGATGAACATCTAACTAATTGTTTCAGGTAAAAACGATCCATGAACCATGTATGAATGATGTTTTGCATTGTCGTTTGGTGCCAGTATTGATGCAGAAATGAGAGAAATCTCATTAATTATGTGCAACCTCACAGTTGAAGAGGTATAAACGGATGATATTATGGGCCGTGGCCTCCTCTGTCTCATGGAGGTTAAACCTCTCTGGCTCTCCTCCAGAACATTCACACATTCAGGGGGATTTCTCAAGGATTTCCCAGCGCTTCTCCCTGTTTGTGCAGAAATGCAGGCGTTCTTCACCCTG
Source organism: Leuciscus idus (assembly GCA_021554675.1). Taxonomy (NCBI): domain Eukaryota; kingdom Metazoa; phylum Chordata; class Actinopteri; order Cypriniformes; family Leuciscidae; genus Leuciscus; species Leuciscus idus. The sequence goes on along the minus strand of CM038621.1, from coordinate 40,902,365 downwards.
TCAGGCTGTCTTCACTCCTGGTGGTGTATTTAGTTCAAGGTCTCATTTGCTTTGACATGCCGTATAATTTACACATGCTGCTTGTGCATTCCTCCCCATTGTTTTCTTCTCTCTCATTCTCTCCTCTTTCTAACAAATGCCAGTTATTTGCCTGTCACATGTGTCCTTTTTCTTAAGTGCGCATGGTTTACCCCTGTCTAAATGGATTTATACTGCAGCTTTTGGAATTCTTCATTTTGATTGGTTTATAGACATTCTGAGATGTTGATTAATTACCATTCAAGGCAGTACTAGATTGATATAATTCGCACAGATCCCTTGACATATGTTATACAAATCCAGGCTTTGTTTTGTTGATCGTTCCAGCTGATTTCCGTGGTTACAAGAAAAACAGTATTTTATGTCCGAATGCACAGTACTCAGTAGATGAAAAGTCCCTGGATGACCTACTTCTTCCAATGGGATTCTGAAGTGTGTATACGATGGATAATTTATTATCCCATGAGGCCACGGGAGAGGATTTATGAATGGCAGTGAAGTGATGTAACTGATGCTGGAAGGTCTCATGATAAAGACAACTTGGTGAATGTAGTACATTCGGATTACATTAATACTACTACACACACTCACAAAACGTACTTTTTTAGCACTCGCAAATAAATTACTTATTCAAAATAAGTACCTATTCAAGAGTGTATGCGATTTTTGGCGCATCCAGTGATGATGTCGGTGTAATATTTGCAGACTGAATTTTTGATTGGTCTACTTACTCATGTATGTTTGCATACTGAATTTTTATTGGTCTGCTTACTCATATCTGTTTATACTTAATTGTGATTGGTCTACTTACTCATCTGTTTGCATACTGAATTTTGATTGGTCTACTTACTCATATCTGTTTGCATACTGAGTTTTGATTGGTTTGCATACTGAATTTTGACTGGTCTACTTATCTGTTTGCATGCTGAATTGTGATTGGTCTACTTACTCATATCTGTTTGCATACTGAATTTTGATTGGTCTTTACTCATATATGTTTGCATTCTGAATTTTGATTGGTCTACTTACTCATATGTTTGCATACTGAATTTTGATTGGTCTACTTACTCATATCTGTTTGCATACTGAATTGTTATTGGTCTACTTAATCATATCTGTTTGCATACTGAATTTTGATTGGTCTACTTACTCATATCTGTTTGCATACTGAATTGTGATAGGTCTTTACTCATATCTGTTTGCATACTGAATTTTGATTGGTCTTTACTCATAACATATCTCTTTGCATACTGAATTTTGATTGGTTTGGTCTTCCTTGCATATATTAAGCCAATTAAAGTCACTCTCAATAATGGTCCATTGTCAGTTATGTCATTGTACTAGATAACAAAATCAATTTTTTTTTAAAGAAAGATAGCACAAGCAAAACACTTTATAAAAAAAGCTTTTGTAGCAAGCTTTGGTGGTCACGGCATCTATATCTGTCAGACAGCTCTTAAGAATATACTTCAGGTGTTGGATTGGAATGGATTGCATATACTCAGATCATGATTTCAGAGTGAAACTGCTTCATTTATTAAACCGCATTCTCTGTTGTCACCTGAGCTTGTAGTGCAGACCGAACATTTTTCACAATGCTCACAACGACCTGTAAAAAGAGCTGGCATCCCTTATCTACCCACTGTTGCACTTGTATATGTTTTTTTTTTTCCTTTCCTTATCTCTCAAGAGGCCTTGCTGCTTAACAGCCATGGCCGTGCAGGAGAGATAGTCAGAGCGGTGTATTCAAGGACAGAGAATTCATGGTGTGTGTGTGTGTGTGTGTGCTGTGATGATTGTGTTTATGAACTGAGCATCAGCATTACTTCAGGACTCCTTGCATGTAATCACCTTATCTTTGCATTCTCAGGAGCAGCAACCAGATCCCTGATGGAGATCTATAAGCATACAGAGAGATAGAGAGCATTGAGCGCTCTAGAGAACTAGCAGAGATGATATTAAATGGAGAAAGAGGCCTCGTTGTTAAAATTAAGTGGCCAATATTAGCATTTATTACATAATTAGCATTGGTCTGATTTCGCTTGTACTGGAAGTAGGGCTGCTATACAATATATAATGCTAAAAATGAACTAAATTGAATTTCTATTCATCAAAGAATCCAGAGCAAATGCATCACAGTTTCCACCAAAATATGAAGCAGCACAACTGTTTTCAACATTGATAATAATCAGAAATGTTTCTTGAGCATCAAATCATCATATTAGAATGATTTCTGAAGGATCATGTGACACTGAATGGAGTAACGATGCTGAAAATTCAGCTTTGATCATAGGAATAAATTACATTTTACAATGTATTCACATAGAAAACAGGTATTTTAAAATGTTATAATATTTCACAATATTACAGTTTTTACTGTATTTTTGATCAAATAAATGCCGCCGTGGTGAGATCCACCACATATGCTATTATGTAAGGAATAATTGACGACGGGCCATTGAATTATTCCGCTTATACTACGGTTACCACACCTCAAAACATTGTTCAGATTATGTATTACAAGACGTTTGTCAGGTTTTTGTCCTTAAAACGCTCTTGAAGGGGCCTTTCACACAAAACGGATTTTTCCATTCCAATGCGCTATATACTTTTCCATTGTTTCCATTGGAGAAGATGGAATAATTCTGCTCGTGCCGTTATTGTTTCACTGTAGCAACCGCATAGTTTCAACTATACATAGTCAAAAACAAACAGAGAACATTAGTAATCGCATGGCAACAGCCTGGCAACCAATCACAACGCTCCATTGTCCCTGACTTTTGCAGGTGAAAGCATTACTCAAACTAACATTTTACAGTATTTGTTTTTATTTCATATAGACAGATCTTGAAAACTTGAAAGTACATAATTAATTTTTTTATTATTCGATGGTGAGACCACCAGGAGAAACTAAAAGACGCAGATATGACAGCTAAACTGTTTGTGTGCAGTGGACAACACAGCAGATTTATAATGACAGAAGTGTCGCATTTATTATTTTAATGGCAAGTAGTTTGTTTAGCCTTCAACATCTGCCTACACTCTCAAACATTACGAGCGCTAGTCCAAATAAGGATGTGTTTTCCACAATGCATGCCATGTTTACCGGGAAATGGAGGGAGGGCCGAACGCAAACAGCACTTGACTTGACTGTTTGAAGAGGAGAGGATTTACTGACACTGAGAAGTAAATGAAGTTCTGCTTCTCCTCACACTCAGATCAAATACTTTTAATGGGGGGTTTCTCTATTGTCCAGAGGAAGTATGTTTCTCAATCATAGCTCGTAGGAGACTTAATTGATTTCTCTGCTGTTTCTCCTAATATTCCTTGGAAATAATAAAAAACAAACGAGTCAATAGTTGACATACAGTAAGGGTATCGAGCCTATAATTAATGTGGATCATATTAAGATCTCTGATTTTTGGTGTTTGGTGTTTTATGCCCCCAATGGCGCCTTCCAGGCAGCGAGGGGATGGGTAGGTTTAAGGTTGAGGGTAGGGTTAGCTGCCTCTAAGGAGCCATTGAGGGCTTAAAACACCATCAAGCCTGATTTTTGGTGGCAGAATTTGTTATCTTTAGTAGTGTGAGATTACTGGAGTCTTTTTATCATGCAGATAGTTTGAAATAAAGGATCGATTTGAAAACGTGCCTAAAAGTACCTATAAAATCTTCTTTCTTTCAAGAAACATGTCAAACTTTCATTTTGCACAGTGTTTTTATATTTTATCATAATCAATATTTATTCATTTTAGTCCATTTTACTCTGACTCTGACATTTTACTTTACGATAATGAGCAAATTACGTAAATGTGTCGAACAGACCATACTTTAACCCGTTTTCAACATTTTGAAAAATATATAAAAATATATTTGCATTTATTTGATCAACAATACAGTAAAAACAGTAATATTGTGAAATATTATTACAACTTCAAATAACTGTTTTCTATGTGAATATATTGTAAAATGTAATTTATTCCTGTGATCAAAGCTGAATTTTCAGCTTCATTACTCCAGTCTTCAGTGTCACATGATCCTTCAGAAATCATACTAATATGATTTGATTCTTAGATGAATAGAAAGTTCACAAGAACAGCATTTATATGAAATAAAAATCTTTCGTGACATTATAAATATCAAGCATATCTGGCAGGTCACGTTAGTCAAGCTCACATCAGCTGACATCCCCAGCTCCACCTCTCGTCAGTCAGGATTTGGCATTCTGATTGCCCTTGAATCAGAATAAATTCTCGAGTCATGTTGTACTTTAAAATCTTGAATTAATGATATCTGAAATACTTTAATGTTGGTTCTGTTTTGTTTACCCTAAGGGGGGTTATTGCTGCTCTCCCTGCTCTTATCCATGCTAGGCTGCATGGATGCGCAGGGAGTTCTTGCCCAGAACAGAACCATACCGCCAATCCAAACTGTATTCTAATTGTCAATCGTATTTGACGATAGTGTTCCTGAGAGAAGTATATAATCTGGCCTTATTGAATAAAATTATGAAGTTCTTTTAAAAAAAGTTTGAAACGGCAGTGTATATTTTTTTACATGCATGCACAATTTGTATTTTGCAGTGTTTTTAGTCATACTTTTTGTATTTTTATATTTTGTCAGTCAATACTGATTCAGTTTAGTCTGTTTTACACATCGTTTTAGTCAATTAAAATAAAATGTTTATGAAAGTGTGAAAAATTATTATAATGTGTCAAACTGTAGCATACCATATTTTAACCTAATTTAACATATTTAAAACTGTAAACATAAATGTAGAGATCTATCCAAATATATTAAATCTGAATAAATTACGTTGCTGTGAATTCTTCATGTTTTCTTCATGAAGTCTGTTGTTTCCCCCCATATTTTAGAGACTGCATTTTTAAAGCAGTGCTAAACTCACTATGCAAGTTACAAATACATGCAGGAAGCAAGAAAGAAAGTCCATATGAGTGAACAAATGATGACTCATTCATGGGTGAACTACTCCTTTAATGATATTCCCAGCCTGCCCTTTATGGACAAAACAGCGCTGGAGAAACTGAGAGAGAGGAGGAGAGAATATGCCGACAGCCATTATTATTAGCTGCCAATTAAATGCACACACAGTGTGAGAGGCTTTTATTCCTGTGGTTGTGACGATCCCCCACCGAGCGCTGAGGAGCGTTTCTGCGCTCTCATGAGAGAGTGGACTAAACCTGCGCTCAACACTGAACATCTGCAGATGGGATAAAATCCACTCGGTCTCTAAATATAAGCATTTGTTTAAACTGACTCGCACACTTTCTGTTTGCTACAAGCAGCATCAGCAACATAATGCAGTGTGTGAGGCATCTGCTAATATAAATTATTAAAAAACAGACCTTTGTTTGAAAAGGTCATGCTAACCTGATGGAAAGACTATCTTATATGAATTTCTTTGCTGGTCCAGACTAGATTATGCTGGTTAGTGCTCAGCATAGATGTGATATTTACCACACTCTAAAAAAAATTCAGGGTCCCTATTTTGACGTGTATCTGAGTGAAATGGCTTCTCGAACAAGAACAAATGTAGAATCTGGCTTGATTTTATCCATGTAGATTTGATTGGATGGTTGTGGTTTGCTATTGGTTGATCTCATGTGAGTGACAGGTTGCCCCGTCCTCATGCCAGTAAACGCATCATCAGTGAAGAGATGTTCAGACATTTCTCAAATCATGTGTCAGATACAGTAATGTTGTTCGTTTGTAAGGTGTGAAGGCTTGTTTAACGAACAGCCGTGCGCACTGGTCACTTTCTCAGGAGCGATCTTTCTTGGCGATCCAACAGGAAGTGTTCAGATCCAATGGTTGGCACGGCCATCATGAGCCCTCCTGCCAGCCTTGCCCACCTGCTCCAGTGTTCAGCCTGAATCCAAAAGAAACGAAGAAGACCAGAGCTGTGTTTTGAATTTGTATTTGAATTGTGTTAGCAAACCGAGAGAGAGAGAGCGAGAGAGAGATGCCTACTTTCATTTTATCTATCTATCTGTCTATCTATCTATCTATCTATCTATCTATCTATCTATCTATCTATCTATCTATCTATCTATCTATCTATCTATCTATCTATCTATCTTTATTATTAATCAAAATGTAATATTTATTTATTTATTTTTACTTTTTTTTTTTAACTAAATGTGCATGATGTCTAAATTAAAGATGTTCTGTAGTTATTTGGTTTGTTAGAGCTAATAGGATTAATGCTCGTGTGACTGTGCAAGTCAGAAATTCTTCTTCCTGTCATTCCAGTTCAACATCCTGGTTTCTGTCTTTGATTTTATGTGTCTGTTCTCATTTCATGCTGAGCAGACAGACTCTCTCTGCCTGGTCACGATGTGGGGAGTGTTGCAATTGTAAATATTGATGTGATTGTGGACTACAGCAGTTGTCATTGGGTAACTTTTGAGATTGACCCGTTTTGTACTCTGGGCGGGACGGGGTCAGGGTCTTTTATTGTCCTGTGAATATGGCCAAAGAGTTTAAGGGCAAGTGGACAGACAGAATTGGTGTGAAGTGGTACTTTCATGTGCTATGTACTCTTAGGGACAAAGCTGTTGTTGGATATTGAATGGAAACACAAACAGTAGTGTGGGTGAGTTGATGGGATTTTCATCATGTTGGCCTGTGGGAAGAGAACTGGCTACTTTAAACCCACACAGAACATTATGAGCAAACTGAATATATGTACCAAAGTTAAATGATGCAAAAAGAAGAATATCATAGACTTGGAGAGAAAAAAAAAATCACATTAATAATGCATCTCATGCAATTCATGCATTAGTAGAGGGTAAGATTTTCAGAGAGTAACAACCTACATTTTTGTCTTTTCCTCCCTCAAAGATATTGTATGATTTCAGATGACTTTTATGAGGTTTTTATAATGCTTTTGATTACCTTTTTTGAATGGTAACCAGAAAATGACAATTAAAAAAAATTAAAAGAAAGAGATTTCGCACTTTATGCTGCTGTTTTCCATACAGCAAAAGCTTATAACCAGGGGCTGTCAAGTTTATATATTAAAACAATAAAAATACATTTGTTATGAATCAATTGTATTACTTACAATATAGAAAAAATATTTGGGGGGGGGGGGGGGGGGTTCTTGTTCTTGTTCTTCTTCTTAGTACAAGAACACCTTGAAGTGATCAAATGTCAGTATAAAGACATTTATGTTAAAAAAGATGTCTATTTCAAATAAATACTTTGAACGTTCTATAAATAATAAATGTACAAATATATGTGCATATTATATGAGCAACACAACTGTTTTCAACATTGATAATAATCAGAAATGTTTCTTGAGCATCAAATCATCATATTAGAATGATTTCTGAAGGTTCATGTGACACTGAAGACTGAATTCAGCTTTGATCACAGGGATAAATTATATTTTAGAATAGAAAACAGCCACTTTAAATTGTAATAATATTTCACAATATTACTTTTTTTTTAAACAGTAATAACAAATAAATGCTGCTTTGATGAGTATAAGAGAATTCTTTCAAAATATATTGAAAAAAATCTTTCTGATCCCAAAATGTTGAACGGTCTATATTTTAATGAACTTCATTGTTGATAAACTTTGCATTGAAGTAAAATAACCACTCCAAAAGAGCTGTTTTTCTTTTGCTTCTGCCTCTTTCCACACATGATTTGACATAAAAAACAGTGAACACAGGTCCTTTGCTCCGTAATGTACGGTATATGAATAATTCAAATTTTATTCATGAATGTACAATTTTTAAGTGTCAGAATTAGCTATGATAAAAATAATAAATAAATAAAACATTTTATATATTTGAGTTGTTCCAGCAGCTTAAATGGTGTCTATAGGATTTGGCACCCTATGCATGCACAAAGTTGCTGTTTAGAAATGCTGATTCAGTGGGCCACTTTCTGTACAGAGTGTTTGCGAACGCTTCGCTCCTGAGGGAAAGCCTAAAAAAGGCCCATGTATCAGAACTCTCTGACACACTTCTCTCTCTGTCCGAGGAGGAGGATGTTTTTGAAGGCACAGACGAGTGATTGATGGGGCTAAGCCGAGACTTGCCCCAAATTCAATACGATCGATCAGTCTGTTACTTGGCTGTCAGAGCAGCACCGCGTTAAGCGTCTCGCCTCACCTTGTGAGTGAGCGAGCGATCCGGAGCATCCGTTTGGGATAAATTACTTGCCATGTTAGAAATCTTTGAATAGCCCTGCGATTCATCTTGACATCACTAAAGGAACGACAACTGAACGCAGTTGCTCAAGTCAAAGCGTTCTCTGCAAACTATTGTATACTCCTGTAATCTGATGTGTTTATGTTGATATTCAAAGATAAAGGACATTGAATATTCAAAAGTAACCTTCCCATGATGTTTGCAGATTGATAAAAAAGGAATGTTTACTTAACGTTCGCATAACCAAAAAAAAAAAACATTAAAAAAACTGGACGTTTTGAGCATTTATAGAAAACATATTTTGATAACTTAATGGGAAACCCGCTTTGTATTGTTACAGTGTCGGTAGTGTATGTAAATGAACAATGTTTACTCGTTGTCCATGTCACCCGGACAGAGAAAAATCATGTTTATTTGCTAGCAAAGGTCCGCCAGATGACGTTATACGGCATTGGTGAAAACTAAAGATTGTACTTCCGCATTTTTGTATCCCTGTCCACAGACAGTCGGATCGGCAGAGGGTTATTAACAGAACAGTTATTGTAAGGGTAGGTTTATCACTGAAAATTGTATTGTACTTTGTCTACTCTTTAAACAGCATTATGGTAAAAATGTAAGACTATGTCAACAGGTTTCTTACCTGTGCCTTTGCTTCGATGAAACTGAAGGAATGGCGACGACAAAGAAACGATTCGACTATGTCTATTAAACCTTTGACAAGTACGATCACAGTGAACATTCAAATCTGTTTTGGCACTGCCGCTGATCCAGAGAGAGCAGTTGTCATGTATAGGTATGAAACGCCTTCACAGTGTCGTTATTTCTGTTATTGTAATTCAAATGTCACAGTATAAAAGAGTATAAAAGTACAACTTGTATAAAAGAGATCAAAATAGAGTAAATCACCTTTTGCATGTCACTTGAAGGTTCAAATAACGATTGTATCTATTATATCATTACACCAGTAGAAGGCGACAAGTGACAAATGTATTCGTCATTAAATAATTTATTCAAGAGATTCATTCAAAAATGCTGATTCATAATGATTTTTAAACCCAAAAAATTGTGATTCTCAATTTATCCAGAATCCTACAGCCCTAGCTTTAGATAACAATAATGATGGAAAGTCTTTTGCGCTGGAAAAACTGTCTATTCAATCCTGTTTAAACATTCATTTTATGCATTATAAAATCATGCTTTAAGAAAGTAAATTGGTTAGCTTTGATTTCTTGTTTCTGAAATAGTGGGCTAAATGGAAACTGAATGATAGTAAAGATCATCATCTGTGGCTGTCTGACTGTGGCAGCTTTGTCTTCTCTTAGTCAGGCTCTGGCGTTTGGCTCATTTGTTCTCGCAACCTCAGGCAAAATGTCAGTAGCATTGAAACAATGAATCATAAAACAGTCTCGTTTAATGATAAAAGATGACCGGCGACAGCAGGCAGTGACAGCAGGGTGTGATTCAGAAACATGGTTATTGCTAATTCATTCTGAGCTGTCACTCCATGTCTTCAGAGTGAATATTCCTCACGCTCAATCTATCAGAGCGCTGATGAGAAGCAAAAATACTGCATCAGGAGGACAGAGATTACTTTAAAGCCACTTTCCAGTTTCCATAGTTTACCTTAAAAAAAAAATATTCCTCCAGTGTCCTTCTAAACCTGCATGATTTTCACATAATTTAAGTGATCCATACAACTCATGCATTGAATTTCCAACTATTATAACAATTAAGTGTTTACATATAAGGATCTACCGCCAATCTACTGCAGTAGATTTTGATATTCTAGGTATTATCAGCTGGCCAGAATTTTGAGATCGCAATAGACGTGCAGACTATAATGCGTTAAGAGCTCGATCAAGTACTGAAGAGCTAAACCATGTAGTGCTTTGTAAGTAATTAGCAAGTTTTAAAAATGTATACGATGTTTAATAGGGAGCCAATGCAGTGTTGACAGAACCAGGCTAATATGGTCATACTTCCTTGTTCTAGTAAGAACTGCTGCGTTTTGGACCAGATGGAGTTTGTTTATTATGCGTGCAGGGCAACCACCCAGTAGAGCATTACAATAATCTAGCCTTGAGGTCATGAACTAACTGTTCCCCATTTGTCATTGAAAGCGAATGTCGTAGTTTAGATATATTAAGATGGAAGAATGCGGTTTTACAGTTGCTAGAAACGTGGCTTTCAAATGAAGGATTGGTATCAAAGAGCACATCCAGGTTCCCAACCGATGACGGAGACTTGACAGAGCAGCCATCAAGTGTTTGACAGTATTCTAGATTATTACATGCAGAGGTTTTTGGCCTAATAATTAGAATCTTTATTTTTTCAGTATTGAGTAGTAGGAAATTACTAGTCATCTAGCCCCAGGGGTAGAGCCAAGGCAATGGTCCAAAACAAGATCAGAAGATCGAAATCAGGTGAGCAAGCCGAAACAGGATTGAGTACAGGGACTCGGCAAATCAGAGGGAAAAAACAAGATTAAATAAACAGACAAGGCATGTAAGATAGGAGCGACTAGAACAAGACTGGTTTTTAGGACAGTAGTGAAACGGCCAGTAACCAAGACACACTGACAGAGAAGCAAAGAAAGAGAGAAGCATAAGTAGTGGAGACAATCAATGCAAAATGGGAGACAGGTGTGTGTGTAAGGAGAGAGCACTGATTAGAATGGGATGCAGCTGTGATGGCAGAGTGAGAGAAACTGACAACCAAGACACAAAACTAACACAACAGAAAGGCTGATGATCAAACCAGAGTCCTGACACTCCATACTGAACTTGTGATCGATATGACATCTCTTCATTTACTGCTACAAACTGATAATGGTCAGATAAGTATGATTTGAACCATGCCAATGCAATTCCACTTATGCCAACATCATTTTCGAGTCTATTCAAATAAATGTTGTGGTCGATGGTATCAAATGCAGCACTAAGATCGAGTAACACTAATAGCGAGATACAACCACGATCGGATGATAAGAGCAAATCATTTGTGACTCTAATGAGAGCAGTCTCAGTACTATGGTACGGTCTACATCCTGACTCGAAATCCTCGCAGATATCATTTCTTTCTAAAAAGGAACATAGTTGTGAGGATACCGCCTTTTCTAATATCTTTGACACAAAAAGGTAGATTAAAGATCGGTCTGTAATTGACTAATCCTATAGGTTAAGTTTCTCTAAGTTAAGTTAAGAACCTGACCGTTTAGCTCTATAAGGTGTATCATACTATGTCCCTCCATTTTCCAGATTGTTTTTACACCCCCAGTTAGTGTTAATATAGTAATCATTATAGATTAAATTAAGTATTTTGCCACACATTTTTATTATCTGATCAAAGAATCATTACCTTTGCCTTCATGCTTCATGTCATGCTGCCTGTAATTTGCTGAATGGTTTTACTGTTAATCAGTATATTGAATCAGTACATTGTGCAGCCCTTGTGTATTCAGTCCTTATGGACTCCCATTATGAGCGCCTGCTGTCAGGCATATGCAGTAAAAGCCCATGATGCCCCTCGTTACTGTTTCTCCTCTTGCTCTGAGATTGAGCTCTTTTATTGAGCTGGGTGTGAATTGACTGTCTTGTCGGCTCAGGGTTTGGAGTACATCTGGAGATGTGACCCGCTTGTCTTCTCTGCTCTGACTGTTTTAATTATGTGCCAGTTTTTTGTGGGAGGTGAGGCTTTATTGTCTGTTAATTACGTTAAGATGGATCTTAGATGTTCCTCACACTCATAATTGCTTTTTTCTCCTACGCTCATGCTTGAGTGGCAGGGTATGAATAGAGCTGAAGGAGTAAATCTCAGGAAGAAATGTCCAGGTCATTTTTCACTCCATACTTTAATTGCGTAAAGAAAATGAAGCCTATTTTTTATTGTTTTGTATAGTGATTATAGACAATGTTTTTATGGCAAAAAAACGGCCCAGACATTTCTTGACAGCTTCAAGAGAGTCTCATGCATGTTTTAGGATGTGTGTGCTTCAGCTAGTGTGACGGAAGCTCTGGCCTTGTCACTCATTCAGAGTCAAGCATTTCTTTGTGGCTTATACACAGCAGCGTGTCCCTGAGAGAAGAGGAAAGCTGCTTACAGTTCCTGTGGTTTTGATCACTTTGGTGAAAAGTCGACACATTAGTGGTCCTTAGTGTTTTTCTGATCTTTGACATTTTCGGAAAATAGCCTCTGCATGGGAAAAATGCTCAAAGTATCTAAGATACTGGGCTACTGAAAGTTAATGCTTGGTTAGTCATTTGACATTTTTCCAAAGACAAATTTCTCCATATAATTACCGGTGTGTATATATGGTTATGTATGTATATGTGTGTGTGTATATATATATATATATATATATATATATATATAATGCATACATTTGTTGCTTTGCAGCCTGAAATGAAGACGGACACAGTTTTTGTTTAATCCAGCCGTATTTACTCAGTGCAACTTATAACATCCAAGTGAAAGATATAACACCAACATGTCAGGAAAAAAAAGAAATAAATAAAAAAACAGAATCACTGAGTTGGAAAAAGCATCACCACCATGTGTCAGTGTTTTGTTGAACCACCTTTTGCTTTAAAGTCCAACTGAAATCAAAATGGACCCTATAGTCTTGTGGTGAACAATTAATCCGTGCAAGTTAAAACACAGAAACAATTTTTTTGGCTTCGTAATCTTTAATCAAAATCTGAAAATGCCCCTCCCCTCTGCATTGGAGGACCTTCCCTGATGACGTAGGTTTGACGGCTTGGTTTGGGAAACGCTTAACCACTCCCCTCAAATCGTTAGTCTGTAATGAGCGAGAGATGGAGAGGAGGAGCGCTAGAGTAAAACCCTGCCCTCTGTTCAATATTCCTTTTCACTGGGAAATACGTCACAGCACTGGAGAAAAGTCGTTTGCAACTTCCGGTTCACGTGGACTTTAATTACAGTCTTTAAGGCCCGTTTACACCAAGTGCGATAACTATAAAGATATAGTTCTAAAAATCGTTCTCAATATTAAAGAATAGCAGAGTTCACACCACAGCAATATAATGGCACTGAGAAACGATATCGTTGGAATCACTTTTAGAACAATTGTATCCAGCCGATGAACGATAAAAACATTGACACCCAGTCAGAATCCATCCATTAAAGAGTCAGACAAGCATGCGCATAGCAGTCCACTTTTGTGGATGCTATAGTTATCTTTATAGTTATTGTCCTTGGTGTGAACAGGCCTTTAGTCTGTTGGGATGTCTCTACTAACTTTGCACATTTAGACTTTGCTATATTTGCCCACTCCTCTTTGCAGAACCGCTCAAGTTCAGTTACATTTGATGGTGAACGTTTGTGGACTGCAGTCTTCAAGTCATTCCACAGATTTTCAATGGGGTTTAAGTCTGGCCATGCAAGGACATTCACCTTTTTCTCCTTCAACCACTGTGTGGTCAGTTTTGCTGTGTGCTTTGGGTCATTGTCATGTTGGAAGGTAAACCTTCTTCCCATTGACAACTTTCTGGCAGAGGGCAGCAGATTTTCCTCAAGAATTTGATGGTATTTTGCCCCATCCATTTTCCCATCCATCCAAGTTCTCCAGTGAAACACCCCCATTACAGGATATTACCACCTCCATGCTTTACTGCAGGAATGGTGTTATTTGGATGGTGAGCTTTATTGGATTTCTGCCAGACATATTGTTTGGTGTTGAGGCCAAATAATACAATTTTAGTCTTATCTGACCACAACATCTTTTTCCATGTGGCCTCAGAATCAATGGCCTCAGTTTTGGCAAAGCTAAGTCGTGACTGCATGTGGCCTTTCTTGAGGAGTGACTTTTTTCTTGGAACCCTCCCAGACAAGCCACATTTGTGGATAATTTGTGATGATGTTGTCACATTATGATCACTCTTTGTCATAAATTCCTGCAACTGTTGGTTGTACAGTTGCTGTAGGCCTCTTGGTAGCCTCTCTGACCAGTTTCCTCCTGGCTCTTTCATCCAGGGACATCAAGGACTGAAATGCTCCAGGAAAGCTCTTTTCATGCTGAGCTCATCAAAATGACACAGTTGAAAGTCAAATGGCTGTGTTTGGCATTGAGATGGTGATTAGCTACACCTGATTTAGGAGGCATTATTTTTTTTAATTATCATGTTTTTTTTTAATGTTTTTTTTTATCATGGGTAATGTAGTTTTTCCAGCATTAATTCTGCTGTTAAACATGATTATTTTAAAAGTAGTAATAATGTAGGCTAATGGCTTCAACAGAAGCAAATACTATCGATTAACAACCTTATAGCTCACAGTATGGCCGTCTTTAATCGTTTATAAGTACTATATTAACTCAACACCCCCGGTTGAGTTAATATAGTAACACCCCCTATTTTTGACTGACAAAATGCCGGCGGACGGAAACACAGTGAGTTGTTAAAAATCTTTCTTTTTAGTAAAACTCTCTGTACACAAACAATGTTCTCAATGCTCGAGTTCATGTGTAGAGCCCATGGTGATATTTCTAGCAAAGTTTCATGTTGTGTCGAGCCGCCTTAGTGTTTTAAAAATAGTGATTTTTTATGCTATCATAAAAGTGCCCCAATCACTCCCATTCAAAGGGCAATTTGACTGAAAACGAAAATACGGTCAAACTTAAAAGTGGCATTTCCATTCTAATTATGCTTTTAAATGAAAGTTTGCCTCGGGTAGATTAACAAAAAGACCCTAGGTTGCATTTTGGCGAGAGTTACCCTTTAAATATTTTGCACCACATTGTTATTATCAGATCAATGAACCATTACCATTGCAATTTGCTGAATGATGGTATTTTACTGTTAATCAGTATATTTTATCAGTATATTGTGTATCCCATCTATTTTGGAAAAGTAACCCCCCCACACACACACATATTTTCCTCCCAGGTTTTTTCTTCCAGGTCATCATCTTGGTGAAGTGGCCAAAATGAAATCCCTGTTTTTGAACCTCATTAAATATTTATGAAGTTTTTAGAGCATTTTATGCCAGGCCCCATATGGAGCCACACAGTGAATTTTATGCCAGATCTGTTCAGTATCTCCTGCCAGGCAGAACGCCTCTGTCCGCTGACAGGTGCATTACGTGCTTGAGGACGGGAACACAGACGCTTAGTCGAAACATTGACATCGGCCCAGACGTTTTTAGTTGCTCTGCTGTCAGCCGAAGCTATCTGGCAGTATTTTGGTGTAAAGTGACTCTTTTAGTTGTGGCTATAAAACACTTGACCTCTCACAGTCGATGTTTCTTATTTATTCTTCCACCATCAAGCTTCCCTGTGGATTTTATTTGTATCTCCAGCTTCTTTCAGAAATTTGATTAATCATTTTTATTTTAGGCGCCTTACATGAATCTCAAGAACACCTTACAAACATAATAAAACAATCAACATTAAATAACAAATGATCTTCATTGCAGCCTGGATACAAAAACAATCACATGCTTTCAGCAGGCGTTTGTGTTTCACAGAGAGAGTATGAGGATGTTTCATCATTGCAGCGCCTGTAGATTGATTTTTACCTTCTCAGTCGAATGTCTGATTGCTTCAGAGTCAGACTGATGAATGGACAATTAAATTATCACTGAAAAATAATGTATTCTTTATTTACCCTGATGAAAACAGCCTTAGGCCGTGTGTCCACCAAAGCGGTTTTTCATGCGGCTGGTGTATTTTTTCAATTGTTTTCAATGGGAACGCCGCGTTTTTAAAACGCCATGAGCGTTAACAAGGCGCTGAGCGTCTTTTTCACAGGGGGCCAATGTTTCGGAAAAAACTGAAGCTTCTCCGGGCGCCGCCATTGATTAGCAGACCCCCACCTGCTGTTAGCATTCCATTGACTCCCATTCATTTTGGCGTCACTTTGACAGCGAATAACTTTACATCTGAGGCGTTTAAAGACTCCATTTGTCCATAATTTTTTTTCTAAAGAAACACGAAAATTTATAAAAGGCTCCATTACCTTGTATCTTATGTTCCCGTAGAAGCAGTTTTTGTAAAAATAGGCTAACGATTGCGTCATAACCACGCAACTCTCTGTCGCACAGTAGATAAATTATCGTATGGACAGGAGGAGAAGCTCGCGGGCAATCGGGGGGACGTGGAGGCAAAATGACAAAATAATTAATCAGAAAACTTAGCAAAAGTTTCTCCTGCTCCTAGCTCATGGACACCTCCTACTCACACTCTCCGTCTCTGCAAGTTTCGGAAGGGAATGATTCAGATTTCTCTTGGCACAGCTACTAGAAGACAGACAGGTTGCTCACGTCACATCTACGTCGTCAAGCTCAGTTTGAGTCTGCGCAGTACGCTCGACCATCAGGAAGTGAGTGCTTCTAATTGACTTCACTTTTCTCTGTTGAATCCAATGGGGTCGCTGTGTCCATTTCTTTCTCGAAAGCGCTGAGCGTTCGCGGTTTTTTACAGGTTGCCGCTGTCACTTTTTACCCAACCGTCCAATCACAGTGGAGGAGGGGCGGGACTAATACCACACCGACCAACCACCACATTCTGCTTGTACAACGTCAACAGATGACAAGCATAATAACGGAACAAAATAATTTAAAACAAGAGCCAGAGAAAATACGTTACATTGTATCGACATTTTAATATAGAATCAACACA
The DNA here is from genome assembly GCA_021554675.1 of Leuciscus idus. NCBI lineage: Eukaryota > Metazoa > Chordata > Actinopteri > Cypriniformes > Leuciscidae > Leuciscus > Leuciscus idus. The sequence goes on along the minus strand of CM038621.1, from coordinate 40,885,508 downwards.
GAAACAAAATATGTGTGAAATGAGATACTAGTAACACTTTCGCGGATATTCTCAACTGTGTCTCAACTGAAAAAAACGCAACGCTGCCAAAACGCTCCCAAGCGCCCACAGCTAGGCGTTTTCAGCAGAACGCCTAGTGTTTTCAAGCTGGCTAAAAACGCTTTGGTGGACACACGGCCTTAGTGTGGTATTTGTCAGCTGGGAGACCAGCTAAACCAGCTTTTTAACCAGGGTTGACTAAGTCTTGGTTGTACTTACCTCTTATTTCCCTACCAAATCACATGGTGTTTGTGTTGGTTGTATTTCATCAAGCTCAACCATTTAATCTGGTTGGTTATTGTTTAAAAAAAAATTTTTTATTTAATTTATAAAATTGAATTGCAATCTGGAAATGTTGTCTCTGTCGTGACAAAAAGTGTACAGTGTGCACTTGACAGAAGCTGTGTGTTGCTGTAAGTGTCTCTCTTCACACACCATGTGTTTGCTCAGAATTGATTGATTGAATCCATTTGAGTGCTGTCGACGCAGGTCAGTGTACAATGAGCCAAAGTGATATGCACAAACACTGCTGGGACTTGATGGTCGCTGTGTGTGTGTGTGTGTGTGTGTGTGTGTGTGTGTGTGTGTGTGTGTGTATGTCCTCTACAGGTCTGAAGACGTTTCTGATATCCGGGAGGAAGGTGAAGCAAACACAGTGGAGCTGTCCTCCGTCTGCTCTGGTGAAGAGTGAGCTCAGAAAGTCTCTCAGCGTCACGTCCTTCAGTCCTGACGTCACATCCTCAGCCAGCGCTGTGACCCCGGGCCCGGACAGAGCTAAGGTCAGTGTGACAGACAGGCACTCAGTTAAACCCGCTTACAACAAAGTTCATGATCCTACACAATTATAAGTGATGTTTTAATGTGCAACCTCATAATCACGTCGCAGGTCATTGATTTCGTCCCCACTGTCAATGACAATATTCAACGGTCCCCTAAGAGATTTATGGTACTACTGCTGTAATGAGTAAGCTTTTTTTTATTTACATAAACCTGGAGGGAATATATTAAAATTATGAAATAATATTTATTTATAATAAATTAAATATGATCATGATTATTTTTAATAATTATAATTCCCAATTTAATATGGTACAGAGTTAAATATAAAATTAAATTAAATAAAACTTATTTTAATCATTGTTTTGTCTTTTTTTTTAAGCCATCTTGAGGTCTTAAGGTTTTTCTGAGGCCCCTAATGGACTCCGGGCCCCTGGTTGAGAACCAAGTCAAGTCAAGTTTATTTGTATAGCGCTTTTCACAATACAGATTGTATCAAAGCAGCTTCACAGTATTAAATTAAAATAATACAACAAAGCCTGTTTCAAGAGGAATTTATTGATTGATAAAATTAAATTAAATATCCCCAAAATATCCCCATTTTTTCAAAGAACCACTGATTTAGTTTATAGTGACCCTTGGTAGTGTCTAATTTTCTGTTCACGATACATTGAATAGGGAACTAGAGAGCTGATGGCAATCTAAGTTAATAAATACAGTGCTGGTCAGAATTATTTGCCCCCTTGGTAAATATGATCAAAGATGGCTGTAAAAAATAAATCTGCATTGTTTATCCTTTTTATTTTTATTTTTATTTTATTTTATTTTTAAATGCAAAAATCTAACCTTTTAATGAAGTAAAAGAATTGAAAGTGGGTGGAAAATCACATTATGAATGTGTTTCTCCAAAACACGTTGGGAACAATTATTTGCCCCCTTTTATTAAATACTTTTTGCAGCCTCCTTTTCCCAAGAAAACAGCTCTGAGTCTTCTCCTATAATGCCTGATGAGTTTGGAGAACACCTGACAAGAGATCAGAGACCATTCCTCCATACAGAATCTCTCTAGATCCTTCAGATTCCCAGATCCATGGCGCTTCTTCTCTTCAGTTCACCCCATTCATTTTCTATTGGGTTCAGGTCTGGGGACTGGAATGGCCATTGCAGATGCTTGGTTTTGTGCTCAAAAAAAAAAGAAAAAAAAAAAGAAGCAGCAGCTTTTTTTTGGTGCTAAACACTTAATATGGGTTTGGTGCACACAGGGATAAAACAGTACCCCATGTGAAATACTCTGCTGTATCTTTAATGCTGTGGGCCTAATTTTCTGCCAGAGGTCCAGGACATCTTGTTCAGATACATGGCATCATGGATTTGATCAAATACCAACAGATAAAAAATCAAAACCTGACAGCCTGTGGACAGTGGTCCCATCAGGACAGTGATCCAAAAACAAACATCAAAATCAAAACAAAAATGGGTCACTGAGCACAAAACCAAGCATCTACAATGGCCATCCCAGTCCCTGACCTGAAGCCTTTAGAAAATGAGTGGGCTGAACTGAAGAGGAGAAGCGCCAATATGGATCTGGGAATCTGAAGGATCTGGAGAGATTCTGTATGGAGGAATTGTCTCTGATCTCTTGTCAGGTGTTCTCCAAACTTATCAGGCATGATAAGAGAAGACTCAGAGCTGTTTTCTTGGGAAAAGGAGGTTGCAAAAAGTATTTAATGAAAGGGGGCAAATAATTGTTCCCAACGTGTTTTGGAGAAAAACATTTATTTCATAAGGTGACCCCCCACCCCCTTTTTAAAACATCACTTTTTTTTCTTTTTCTTTTTGGTTTTTGCATGTTAAAAAAATAAAAAAAAAAATTTTTTTTTTTACATCACAAGGATTAACAATGCAGATAAAAATTTTTTACAGCCATCTTTGATCATATTTACCAAGGGGGCAAATAATTCTGACCAGCACTGTATGTTCATCCATTCTTTTCTGATTGTATCATTACAAATCTATCTCTGAATATTGGAGTCAGTTTGTCGGGTGTTTCATTGGGTTTCATTTTATGTTAATGCACAATGTCTCAACGCATGCTGCTTTCTCTCAAGTGTTCTCAGAACAGCATTATTCCTTTTACTGATGAAAAGTCCCTGCTGGAAACACACCATGCTGATGCATTATGTGAAACACTGCAGTGATTTAGGCCATGAGGGATCGTAATGAGCACATCAATAAGTGAGCGTGGTCAGAGCAGTGATGAGCAGTGATCATAATGCGCCTGTGTGCATTGCATCCACCTCTCCTTTTAAATGTGATTGATCAGTCACATGCACAATGCATTCATCCAAGCAACCTTTCAGAGGACGCCACGTTACCCAGAAGCCTTTGCAAGAGATACTCTCGTCATTGCACTTTAATACTGATGGGACCTTCGGTTGCGAGGGCAGGAGAACCGCCGCTCTCTCCTCCTGTGCAAGAGTCCATCTGTAGTAATTATTCATCTCCAAGGCCAAACATTGCTGATTTTTAATCCCCTGCATATTCAAACGGCAAATGTTAAATTGCAGATGCAACAGATTTTTGAGCTGCTTGTTAAAGCTGTAATCACTACTACTGACTACTGACTACTGATATTTATATGCATAAAAGTAGTCTGTTATAATGTTTATAAAGATCTCCTTGATTAACTTTACAAGCTATCAGAATTTCCACTTACTTTTTGGCCATATCAATATAAGCAGCCGCACCAAATTGCATATTTATGCTCAATTTGGGCCTCTGAATAATCTTCAGGTGTTTTTCTTCTGAAGTTTGAGCTCCATATTCTCAATAGCCTACCATATGAGCCATACAAGCCTGATGCATCAGAAATGATTCTCGACAATTAATATTAATATTTAATTACAGTTAATATTTTGTCTAAATGTTCAATGAACTGTTCTATTTAAATAAATAAATAAAAATCTGACTATTTTATCTTTACAGGGTTAAACACCTAGCAGTGCCATAGCAATCACTTAGCAATGTGCTAATAACAAGCGACACACTAGCATTGTGAACAAAGATCCCTGACCTTTCCATGTGGAGTCTTGTTTCTAAGTTTAGTTTTTTATTGACTTAACAGTAAGTGAAGTGTTTGACTCGGCTCTGTTTGTCATGTTTTGCTGCTTCTCTCCCTCAGTCTGCCTGTCCCTCGTGTAGCGTGTTAGCGTCTGAAGATGGGTCACTTCACAGCAACAGCTGCACAGATCCTGACCACAAAACCATCAACAGAAAGGTGTGTGTGTGTGTGTCTTGCATCTGATCTCAATGAGTAGAATTTTTTTATTTATGCCTAGCTAAAACTGCATCGTTTGGTGCAACTTAGAATATACAATGGAGTTTCAATAAATAATGTAACAAGTATGTAATCATTTATACAGGAAAAAGAGCCATTTAATTAAAATGTCCTGCTATCTTAGATTAGCTAGACGAGCAATGCTTCATTAAAGGCTACATGATAGCTCCACCTATTGGTTATAATAATAAAAACAGAAATCATTGTAATATGCAGATTTGCTGCATCGATGTTGAAAACTGTTGTGCTGCTTCATATTTTTGTGGAAACCATGATACATTTTTCGGGATACTTTTATGAATAGAAAGTTTAAAAGAACTTAGAAAATATAAATCTTTTGTAAGGTTATAAATGTCTTTACTGTCACTTTTGATTAATTTAATGCATCCTTTGATTAATATCTTACTGACCCTAAACTTTTGAATGGTAGTTTACTTCATAATTGTATTTAAGTTTTTTTTGTCTATTAGTAAAAAGTACTATTGAGAATAATGAAAATAACAAAAAATTAATAAATCAGTAAATAAAAGGAAAACATCTGGACACAGTAATGAGAATTACACGAATGAGAATGTGCCTAGCTGACATGAAAATAATGCCTTTATTTCTTTTAAGTGACTTTTTTTTTTTTGGATAAAGTGTGGCCTGGATATGTGGGATATGTGTGATATAATGTGATATAATTGATATATATATAATTTTATGTGATCACCCATAAAGTTTGCATTTGCATTGCCAGCTTGTGCATAATATTGGTTTCGTCATAACCATAAATATGCATAAATGAGGTCTTATTTATTGACATATTTAAATTCATCTTATTTATCGAAATGCTCTCTTGTTAAAGAGAACCGTTTTTACAAGTTTACCTTTCTTTAGTGTGTAATGTTGCTGTTTGAGCATGAAAAAGGTCTGCAAAGTTACAAAGCACAAAGTCACTCCAGAGGGAATTATTCTCTATATCAGTAACACTGTTTCTGAACTCCCTGAAACGCCTCCATTGTAGTCTTGAGTTTCTTCCAGGAACAAACACGTCAGAATATTCCTCATTTAAATATTTCCTGCACAAGGCATACGCAAAATGAAGGAGCGAGACCTATTGAAGAATGTTTTTGAACATTCAAGCATGAAAACCTATTCTAGTAGACCACAAAAACAAAATCAAGACTTTGAAAAAAGACATAATAGTTCCTCTTTGACAACATTGTGCTGCGATTCTTTCTGAATCTTCTTCAGGGACCGCAAGGCAGGAGTCCCAAGACCCTTAATGGCCTGTTAAGTCCTCATCTGGAGCAGCCCCTGACCCACAGCCAGACGTCCCTGTGCGAGATGCTGCAGGAGAAGGAGAAGAAGTGGCCGGGAGTAGGAGGCATCAGTTGCATGGGAACGATGGACCACTCCGCCCTCATCCCACTGCGCTCCAAAAACTTCCGCGAGAGGAGCGACGCTCACTTTGTGGACGTGATAAAGGAGGACAGGTAGGAAACGACAGCAGTGAGGACGAGGCCCGCTGGGACAAAAATGTCAGACAAGATGGAACGTTATTGTTTAACCGGCACCAGTAGAGGTCATGCTGTTCCCAGAGGGACACTTGATGCACTTTGATGTAGTGTGCTGTGATGTACTGTGTGTGTCCTCCGATCCTGGACGGTCCATTTTTCTTGTCTTCCTCTATAAATACTAACAATGTACTAAATAGTTACATATAGTATTTTAGAGCAAAATTAGTAACCATTATAATCCAGTTTATCTAGGTGCTATATGCGCAGATATAGCTTAAGTTTCCCTTATTCTGCTTTTTCAGATATTACCTTTTGTGTATTGTGCAATATACTCTAGCTGTTTGTGAATGTAAAAGGTCTGCAAAATTTCAAAGATCAAAGTGCTGATTAATGGAGTTATTGTCTCCTAAAAGAAAGATCAGATTCTGAACTGCCGAGTCTTTCAGTAATTATTGTCAGTCTCATTTCCTGAAGAAACTTAAGTATGTTTGAAACTAATTTGCGTAATGCCAGCCTATGGTCTTCATTGGCTGCCCATGAACAATGATGCCATCATTACTGTTCATATCACTGTGTATCAAGTGCCGAGGAAGCCGCTGGAGCTGAAATTCAGATTTTCTAATGGGCGTTTGGTTTCAGACACGCTCACAAGAAACTGGACCTTATAACCAATCAGAGTAGAGTAGACCAATCACAACAGACTGGGTCATCTGACCAATCAGAGCAGAGTAGACCAATCACAACAGACTGGGTCATCTGACCAATCAGAGTAGAGTAGACCAATCACAACATACTGGACCATCTGACCAATCAGAGCAGAGTAGACCAATCACAACAGACTGGTCCATCTGACCAATCAGAGCAGAGTAGACCAATCACAACAGACTGGTCCATCTGACCAATCGGATCAGAGTAGCTCTCAGAAAGGAGGGGTTTAGAGGGACCGAATCCTTTATCGAACCATTTCTGACACTGAGAAAAGGACAAGAGGTGATGCTGCAATGTATAGTATGAGAGAATTAAAGTGTTAAAAAAAAAAAAAAAGTTTTTTGCTCTTGGATACATGTAAACCTATTGTAGGAGACCTCCAAAACTAAATTAGGGACCTTTTAAAATAGCATAACAGGAGCACTTTAAATATCTGGGTATGATTTTTATGGAGGTGGTCAAATTGACCCTAATTGGATTCACTGTAATTCACCAAAAATCACACTGAAAAATAAAATCAGATTTTAACAGCAAACTTTTAACATTTATACTTCTCATACATTCTTTTGATTTTGGGTTGAAGTATGACCAGGATGTGTTTTCGTGTGATTCACTCATAAACAGCTCTGTATATATACCCAGTTCTGCGTTGATATATCTCCGCACCATGTGCGTTTCTCTTTTTTTCCCACCACAAACATGCCTCATTTCTACACAAACTTTCTGCATGCATATAAGAAAAACATATGAAGCGGATGAATTCCCTCCACTATCTAATGTTGTTTTCTGTGCTTCGGCCTTGCAGTCTGATGAAAGATTACTTCTTCAAACCGCCCATCAACAAGTTGAGCCACACTTTCATAGACAGATCCCTGGAGTCGGCTTACAGGACCAGCTACCAGGACGAGGTAAGACGTTCCTTTCATTTATCTGTCGCTTTTCATGTGTTCTCACTATGTCACAATGTTTATTAGGCCTACTGTTTTTTTACTCGGTCTGGGTCTGTGATGTTTTGCTAACTGAAAGAAACGGCATATTTTGTTGCGCTGTCTGTACTGCCCTCTGGTGGTCTGTCTTTTGAATTACATGTAAAGATATTATGAGATGTAAAGATGTTATATTAGGCACTATCTCACTTGATTTGATCGATCATTCTGTTGATTGTCAGGTTAAGACACACGCTCCCGTCCAGACGTTTGCCAGTCCAACGTTCAGCTCCTTCCTAGACATGCTCCTGTGCTGTTGTGTATTTCTGGCTCTCTCGTTGGCTTGCTTCCTTCGACCACTGGTTTCCCAGAAGCCCCTGCCCACACCTGCCCTTATAGTGGCCGCAGTGGCAGCTGTGCTTGAATGTTTGGCCCTAGTGCTTGCTATACGGTGAGTGTGGACATTGTGATCATCTAGTCACCCTCATGTCATTCCAAACCATTGGAATTTATTGGTTTTTATGAAACATAAAGTTTAGTTTAACTTGTTCGCTGCTGTATATTCCAGATCAAATATGGCGCAACACGTCATTTCTGTTTTTGAGGAAAATACATTTTACAGGTTTGGAATGACATGAGGGTGAATAAACGATACTAGAAATGTAATTTTTTGGATGAACTATCTTATTAAAACTTGCCTGAGTGGATGAGGCCAAACAGTTTTGAAAAGAAGGTTTTACTTGCTCTAAATATTCAATGGATCAAATTTAATGATCTTTTTTAATGCATTTCAGAAATGCCTCCAATGCTTGTGATCTGTCAGGTCAGAGTATTTTCAACAAGAATTTCAAGGCTTTTATAATGAACAAATTTTAGAAATATTGCTACTGTAACAGAATGGGACTACGGTGAAAATATTATAAGATAATATACTGTATGTGGTTAAATAGCGTTGAGGAATGACACTTCCAGCCCGTTTTAACCAGCATGCGACTGGATCTGTTCCAGGCTGATACAAAGCATGTTTCAGATTCAAATTTAAGAGCTTTATCATCCTTAGTTGGTAAAATTAAACATTTAAATGTAATTTAATTGCATTCAGTCATCTACTTGGCAGTAGTTTTTAAGAATATCTCTCTTTGCAATGAGATTAAATGCAGATAATTGGTTTACTCCCTGGAAATTGTGGCGAGATTTGATTTTACTGTCTGATAGAAATGTCAAAATCAATTATGTGCTTTTTACAGCCAATACATTTTTGGTCTACTGGTCTACTTTTTTTTTCTTCTTCAGTGTTTCATTGTCTGTATGATGCACTCATTGTATAGACACTATTCCTATGTTTTTGTTCACATCCGTGTGATTTTAGTATCTTTGAGATAATATTATAGTTTTTATTAATATTTCTTAATTATATTTGTACATTTTATAATTTTGCTATTCTAATTAATATTATTTGCGTTGATATTCTATTTTTATTATATATATATATATATATATATATATATATATATATATATATTATATATATATATATATATATATATATATATATATATATATATATATATATATATATATATATATATATATATAATATTATTATTATTATTATTATTATTATTTATTTTTTTCTGTCTTCAGTTTAATTTTAGCTAAAGGTTTAGTGTTTTTTTGTATTTTTTACATTTGAGTAGTTTTTTTTTAAACAAATGTCAAAATGTCTAATTTATTTCATTATATTTTTAATTTGTTATTTCAGCACATCATGTTAAACTAAATAAGTTATTTTATTTTAAGTAAGATGACATTTTTTTTTTTTTTTTTTTATATGGTTTAGTTTTAGTTAACCTTGGTTCACATCAAATAACTAAGTCTCTAACTAAAGTCTACTACCAAGAAAATGGCTGGCTTAAAAATTTGGGAGTATTTTCCATATTTCAGTATGACATTGGGATGTTTTTCCCTTTTGTTGTTCACAATAGACTGTTACTTCAGTTTTAAAACTGGACCTGGGCAATAGCAGCATAATGCACAGTAATTGCACTGATACTGAGACTGTACAGTCCTGATGAAGTGCATATCCTTCACAGAAGAGCCTTTTACCTGGACAACGTTCTGAACTGCACCATGACCCTCCTCTGGGCCATTTCCGGCTGGGTTCCTCGTCACATGATCGGGGCGGTGCTGGTGTCTTTACCTGCCGTGGCTGTGTTCTCTCACATCACCTGCGATATGCATGACTCCATACAGGTGAACTCAAGAGCAAAGACATTGTGGAGGCGTTTTCATTTGTCATTTTGTGTGTTTGTGAAAGAAGGTAATACTTTTATTCAGCAAAAAGATCAAAAGTGACAGCCTTGGTGAGAAAAAAAATGCAGCCTTGGTGAGCAGAAGAGAATGTTTCAAAAACATTGAAAATCTTTCCAACCCCAAACTTTTAAACGGTAGTGTACAGTACAGGCCAAAAGTTTGGACACATTACTATTTTTAATGCTTTTGAAAGAAGTTTCTTCTTCTCATCAAGCCTGCATTTATTTGATCAAAAATACAGAATTTTTTTTTAATATTGTGATATATTATTACAATTTAAAATAATTGGTTTTGAATTTATTATACTTTAAATGATCATTTATTTCTGTGATGCAAAGCTGAATTTTCAGGATCATTACTCCAGTCTATCACATGATCCTTTAGAAATCATTCTAATATGATGATTCATTATCAAAGTTGGAAACAGTTCTGCTGCTTAATACTTTTTCATAACCTGTGATACTTTTTTTTAGGATACTTTGATGAATAAAAAGTAAAAAATTAAATTTATTTTATTTATTTTTTTAAAGAAGCAAATGTTTTAAAAATAGAAATCTTTTGCAACAACAATATACACCATTGGTCAGTAATTTGGGGTCAGTATTTTTTTTTTCTTTCTTTTTTTGAAATAAATCAATACTTTTATTCAGCAAGGATGTGTTAAATTGATCAAAAGTGATAGTAAAGAAGATTTATATTATTAGAAAATATTTTTTTATTTTGAACAAATGCAGTTCTTTTTAACCTTTTATTCATCAAATATATTAGGCAGCAGAACTGTTTCCAACACTCATAATAAATCAGAATATTAGAATGATTTCTAAAGGATCATGTGATAGACTGGAGTAATGATCCTGAAAATTCAGCTTTGCATCACAGAAATAAATGATCATTTAAAGTATAATAAATTGAAAACCAATTATTTTAAATTGTAATAATATATCACCATATTAAATTTTTTTTCTGTATTTTTGATCAAATAAATGCAGGCTTGATGAGCAGAAGAAACTTCTTTCAAAGACATTAAAAATAGTAATGTGTCCAAACTTTTGGCCTGTACTGTATATAAACATTTTTAATGCTTGGAAAGTTTATAGGACCTTATTGTGTAAATTATCCTCAAAAACACTCTAAAGTATTTATTTAAAAAACAAACACAAGAAACCATTTCATATACAGTAACTCCTTTTCGGAGTAGCAAAAACGCATACAGCATAGCGTCTTGCTAACACAATGAATGTGCATGCTGGGGTAAATGCTTTTAAGTGTGCACTTTAGTATGCAAGGTACATATCTATTATGTAAGATTGTATAGATATGTCTGGTGATGTGGTAGAATAGATGCAGCAACTGAAGCACATTTCTGCTGCTCTCAGTCAGGAAAGTGCATATTTCTGTAAACTGCAATCCTGCACACACTCTGCTGCGAGCATGAGCATGTTTAATTCATGTCTAATTCTTTTCCCCAGTTCACCATGTTCACCTGCTGTGCTGTTATAATTGCCATCATCCAGTACTGCAATTTCTGTCAGCTGAGTTTCTGGATGCGCTCAAGCCTGGCGACGCTAGCGGGAATCACCTTTCTCAGTGTGCTCTGGAGCCCTCCATGCAGGTTCAAACTATCACAAATACACACATTATACACTGAACTGCTGCATGCTGCAAAAAATCATAGTTTTAATGTGTATTTTTGACTTGTTTTTGGAGAATGAGAATGCATTTTGTCATACTGCACTGGCAGGTTTTTCTTTTACCTTATTTTAAACAGAAAACATGTGGAAAAATATGCCAGTACAGTAAGACAAAATGTTTAGTTATTATAAACAAGACATTTAAAACTTTGTTACGTATACTTTCATTCAAAAGTTTGGGGTCAGTAAGATTTGGCGTTAGCATTTATTTGATCAAAAATACAGTACGAAATTAATATTGGGGAATATTATTATTATTATTATTATTTAAAATAACTTTTCTGTCGGAAGATATTGTAAAACTTAATTTATTCCTGTGATCAAAGCTGTATTCTCAGCATCATTAACTCCAGTCTTCAGTGTCACATGATCCTTCAGAAATCATTCTGATATGATGATTTTTATTATTATCAATGTTGAGTTGAGTTGTTCTGTTTCATATTTTTTGTAAATCATGATTAAAAAAATTCCAGGATTCTTTAGGGCTCTTCACACTGCGATTATCATCGTTCTAAACACCGCTTGTAACCCTGGGTAAATAACGTTTCACACTCGTAATTTAAAAGCAGGATTAGCATCTACACTGAACTGATTTCAGCTGAAAAACAGCCGAAATGCATCATTTTCCTGTTATCACTGTAAAGCTGCTTTGAAACAATCTGTACTGTATAAAGCACTATATAAATAAAGGTGACTTGACTTTTTACCCGGGGTTATGAAACCCTGCTCCCGACCACTGCACTGTTTTTACACTGTTAACTTCGCATTGCGCTGCCAAATGTGTACAGTGTTATAATGTTACGACTAGATTCTTAGCAACCTAAACAATCGCGTGCCTCATATTCTCGTGCTTTGGACAGTCACGGAAACAGCGTATTGTATAAACAGTCGTTTTAGTGTTTGATAGGAAAGATGTCAAGTGGCGAAAACAAAACCGCTTGATTCCTTTACAGTCCGATAAGCCAATTCAGATTTTTTTTTTAGAAAAAGTGTCATTTGAGGACGTGCACTTCTAGAGACTTTATGTGAACAGGTCGCTTGCAGCGTTTGTCCAGTCTGACACTGTCACCGTAAACATGTGAATAAGGACTTTAACCCGGGGTTTAGGAATGTACAGTGTGAAATGTCAGTTTATGAATACCCAAAATTCCATTTTTAGCCCTGGGTAAATTACGAGCAGTGTGAAACGTGAAGCATGACAACCCATGATTCCTTTCTCCCAGGGTTTAGGGTGACCCAGGATTAACTATTACAAGTGTGAAAAGCCCTTTTGATGAATAGAAAGTACAAAAGAACAGCATCAATTTGAATTGGAAATCTTTTGTAACATTCTAAAGGCCATATTTACTAACAGCTTGCGTCTGTCTCTGCCTCCCTCTTTTACTGTCTTTTTCCTTCTTCCATTATGATACATTTACTAAAGACACGCAGTGAAACATTAGTGCTAATAAGGCGTTGTTCTAAGATGGTTGTTTTTGCTGCTGACCTTAATGCATATGCATTTGTTGGAGTTTCCCTTTCAGACACAAACTTTTATGGGAGGAAAGTATTTAAATGATTCACGCAAGATGATTTACTATGATTTGCGCTAGTCAATTTACAGGTACTTGCGCCATTATTTACCGCCCCCAAAAAAGCATGTCTTAAACTAATTAACTAATTAAACTAATGCTAATTTGCACTGCTCTTGCAAGATTGTGTTGGTCATTATGGAAATGCTCCGGCTGCGTTTGTGTTCTTTAATTTGCGTGTCGTCAGTAGATCACGCGCAGAACTTTCCACTTCCATCGATGCTTTTATGGGATTGCGCTCTTACACTAATTTGCCCTATTTAGTGAATCTGGCCCTTATTATCTTTACTGTCACTTTTGATTAATTTACAAGGTTTGTGATTTATGGTGCTTTTGATTGGGCTTTCATAGATTAGTTGTGTTATTCTAAAACTAATTAAAAGCTAACTTTTCTCTGTAAATTTTTCTTTTAGCACTTGGGAACGTTTATTTTTGAGGTAAGTTTAAGACTACGGATACTACACAGAAAAATCCCCAGTGTTAAATCAACACTGCTCAGAGCAAATATGGTCCCACTCTAAAGAGTGTTAAATGGTAAATGGTAAATGGACTGCATTTATATAGCGCTTTCACAGACCCAATGGCCACCAAAGCGCTTTACAATATTGCCTCACATTCACCCATTCACTCACTCATTCATACACCGACGGCGGTGTCAGCCATGCAAGGCGATCCAGCTCGTCGGGAGCAGCAGCTGGGGTTAGGTGTCTTGCTCAAGGACACCTCGACACTTGGTCAGGTGGAACTGGGGATTGAACCACCAACCTTCCGGTTTGTAGACAATCTACATGAACCCCTGAGCCACTGCCGCCCCACTGCCGTTAAAGTAACACTAAAGCACTGTTAAAGTTAATGAGATAATTAAGTGATTAATTGAGTGATGATTGAGCATTAGTGATGAACACCTGCAGTTAACAAGCAGAATCACTGAAGGAAAGAGAAACACAAGAACTACAACTGACTTTTAGTCACAGCCTTAGATTAAATCAACTAAAGATAAGAAGAAGAGATTCAATCTGTGAAGATCTCAGCAGAGGATGATTAAACAACTCCACAAACAGCATTACCAGCTTCACTTATAACTAACCAGATTGACTTTATTTCTGTCAGACGTCTACAGGTCTTATTGAGAATTAACAGAGGTTTAGATGTTGATGTTTTAAAATCACCATTAAAAAATCACCATTATTGTGAAGAGTGTTGCCTTTAGTTGTGCAATTTGACTCTTGACTTCTGAGGGGAGTTTATGGTCTTTGTAACAGTGTTTACTAAAACACATAATTTGTTGCATGGAAAGCCAGAATCAAAGACAGTCAGGTGATAGGCCTATAGTCTTCAACATCATAAAGTTTACAAATTTTATCATTGACTGAAAGTGGTTATTTGTTAGTAATACATATTTTTTAAAAACATTGACTTCTTTCTTCAGATCAGAAATCAAACTGATTTTTTTTTTTTTTTTTTTTATTATTGGGGAAGTAATCTTTGGACAAACACACAGATATCAAGAATCCACATATGAATCTCAACAATGGTGACATGCTTTGTATGCCGCAATGCATTCTGGGAGGCACCATAGTATTAAACGCTTGGCTCCCTGCATGCATTGCAGCATGAAGCATGTCACCATTGTTGAGATTCATATGCTGCTTCTTGATGTCTGTTTGTTCCTAAAAAAAATAAAAAAATAAAAGAAAATAATGATTTTCCAAAAAATTCGGCAATGTATATAAAAATGTCTGCTCAGTATCAAGAAAGGTGTAAGCAATTTTTTAATAACAAATGACAACTTATGATCAGGGAAAAGATTAGTGAATCACTCTACTTTATAATAATGAAAACTAAACCACCTGAACACCTTTGTTTTTGTCATTCTTTGTAACAAATTATGTGCTTTGGTAAATACTGTTACGAAGACCAAAATTGTACTTAAAATGCCAAGATTCAAACTGCCCAACTAAAGGAAACACTGATCACCACAATGGTGGCCAACATTTTAAAACATCTAAACCTCTGTTCATATGACAGAAATAAAGTCAGTCTGGTTAGTAATAAGTGAAGCTGGTAATGCTGTTTGTGGAGTTGTTTAATCCTCTTCTGCTGAGATCTTCACAGATTTAATGTCTTCTTTTCTCTTCAGTGGATTTCATCTTAGACTGTGACTGGAAGTCAGTTGTAGTTCTTGTGTTTCTCTTTCCTTCAGTGATTCTGCTTGTTAACCGCAGGTGTTCATCACTAATGTTCAATCATCACTCAATTAATCACTTAATTATCTCATTAACTTTAACTCTGCTTCAGTGTTATTTTAACACTGTAGAATGGGACCATATTTGCTCTGAGCAGTGTTGATCTAACACTGGGGATTTTGCTGTGTACTGTCTGTTTCACATTTTATTGGCTTGATTTTATGCTTGCATACCAATCAAATTTCCCAGTTTTCATTTTTGTTTTACCATTGAAATTGTCTTCCTCTATATTCACGTCACCAGATCCAGTGACTTCAACAGCAGCATTAATGACGTCCAGTCCTCAGTAGAAGATTCGGCCCGACCGCAGGATCTACTCGGCCCAGAGGCTTTGGTTGCCTTTTTCCTGTTGCTTCTTCTTGTTTGGTTCCTCAACCGTGAGTTCGAGGTGAGCTACCGTCTACACTTTCATGGGAACGTGGAAGCAGACCAGCACCGCATCAAAATCCAAAACATGCGGGACCAGGCAGACTGGCTCCTGCGCAACATCATCCCGATCCACGTGGCCGAGCAGCTGAAGGTGACCCAGAGCTACTCGAAGAACCACGACAACGTGGGCGTCATCTTCGCCAGCATCGTCAACTTCAGCGAGTTCTACGAAGAGAGCTACGAAGGCGGGAAAGAGTGCTACCGCGTCCTCAACGAACTCATCGGGGACTTCGACGAACTCTTGCGCAAGTCTGACTTTTCCAACATAGAGAAGATCAAGACGATCGGCGCGACCTACATGGCAGCGTCGGGGCTCAATACGCAACAGTGTAGCGACCAGGCCCATCCGCACGCCCACCTGCGAGCACTGTTCGAATTCTGCCTGGAAATGATGCGAGTGGTGGACGACTTCAATAAAAACATGCTGGGATTTAAGTTCAAGTTACGGATTGGGTTCAACCACGGACCCCTCACTGCCGGAGTCATCGGCACCACCAAGCTTCTCTACGACATCTGGGGAGACACGGTGAACATCGCCAGTCGAATGGACACGACTGGTGTGGAGTGTCGCGCTCAGGTTAGTGAGGAGAGCTACTGCGTGCTCAGCGGAATGGACTACGAGTTCGACTACCGAGGTACCGTCAACGTGAAGGGCAAGGGTCAAATGAAGACCTACCTTTACCCGAAGAGCGCAGACAGCGGACCTGTACCTCAATACCAGCTCTCGGTCTCTCCAGAAATTCGAGCGCAGGTGGATGGCAGCATCGGGCGCTCGCCCACCGATGAAATCGCTAATATGATGATGGCAACCAATGCCAGTAAAGTAGGTGCATCTTTCTCCGTGAGTTCAGGGCTTACCGGACAGGGTTACGCTGGTAGAGACTTTCCCGAAAAGATTGCAGGAAGCAACGGTACGTCCAAGGCCCAACGATCTGCATCTGCTGTTGGCCTGAATTGCATACCAGAAACCAACCTGAGCGCAAGTCCAGCGGTTTTCGGTAAACAAGCAGAACCGACTTTGACCTCTCCTGTCCGGGCAGAAAACGCAGAGGCCAATGCAAACAAGGCGGGAGAAATAGCGTACATGGGTGAAATGACAAAACTTTGACTCTAAACACGCCAACAATGTTGTTGCTGTTGGTCTAAACCCTTTAAACATGGGCTTGCAACCCTCTCCGTTGAGTTTGTAGGGATAGGCATGTTTAGGGACGAATGCTAGTGTAGATTTGCATCTGTGTATGTGGAGTGGAAAGTTTAAGCACATAATCTTAAAAGTCTTTATACCGCTAGCTGAACCAGGAGACGCTTTCACATCTAGTGCTGTGGACCGTAAAAACTCAGAATAATTTCTACATGGAATAAGAAATGCTAGCGAGATGCATTGGGACGGCACAGACCTGAAGTCCCATCCTTAAACAGACCGCAGTTATTCCTGCTAATTTAATTTTGACCATTATTTCCCTTCTATTGTCTACCTTTCGTGAATTATTTTCTTTTAATGAAGTGCCTTCAGGATGATAACAACAATATGTATGAGGCATTTAAAAAAAAGAAAAAGATTTCTCAATCAAATCTTTAGCTAAAGATCAAAAAGATTTAGCATGTAAAATTGATGTTAGAAATTGCTTTAATTTTTGTGGAAGTATTTGATATATTTTGGGATATTTATTGATATTTTTGAGCTCTCGTTGTCAGAACGTTCAACAGTCAGTATTCCAAACAATTTTTCAAAGCAAAACTCTATATTGCGATTTTAAAAAGACCCAAAGACTCTGAATGGTGCATGGCCAAAAGTGTCTGTGAAGAAGTATTAGTGAAATGTAGAGCAAGCTATGGGCTAAATTTACCTACAATCAAGAATATCAAACATTTCACAGGAGATTATTTCTCTTGCTTTATCTTGATGCATGTAACTGTCTGATTATGGCCTTTCTGTCGTTTTTTCCTGTCGCTTTTCATTCTGCAGCTAAATGTTGGGTTGAGAACTAACAATGAGTTCTTAGACGACATGGCAAGTTTGCCTTAATGCTAATGAGTTCATAGTCTTAAAGGACACATTCGTAGTCTTAAAGGACAAAAATGCTTTCATGCATCAGCTACTGTGAGCTACTGTTTTAAGATGTGGGCAATTTGATTACAAATCAACATAAAATAAAAAATCAACATTGACCCCATTTGTGACCCTGGATCACAAAACCAGTCTTATGTCGCACGGGTATATTTGTGGCAATAGCCAACAAAACATTGTATGGGTCAAAATGATAGATTTTTCTTTAATGCCAAAAATCATTAGGATATTAAGTAAAGATCATGATCCATGAAGATATTTTGTAAATTTCCCACCTTAAATATATAAAACATTTATTTTTGTGAAAGGATGCAGCACTATCGCCAATAGAAATGGACAACTTTAAAGGCGATTTTCTCAATATTTAGATTTTTCTGTACCCTTAGATTCCAGATTTTCAAATAGTTGTATCTCGGCCAAATATTGTCCTATCCTAACAAACTATACATCAATGGAAAGATTATGTATTCAGCTTTAAGATGATGTATAAATCTCAATTTTTTAAAAATTACCCATAAGACTGGTCTTGTGGTCCAGGGTCACATTTACTCTCCTAAAAAAGATCCTGGTCTTATTCTGGATGATTCATCAGTGCACGTTGTTGTAAAAGCAAAAATGTTTGTCTCACGGGCATGGAAAAAATAAAGTTAGCCAATAGCCATATAACAGTGTTATAGACTTTTGTAGGTAGTGCAGCAATTCAATGATGATTAATGGTAAACTGATTATGGCAATATTAGCAAATAACGATAGATTTGAAAACAACGTTTCAAAATTGGGAGATGCTGTGGTCAAGAATCCTCCTCGAAAGTGGGTTGCTGGTTTTGTTTCAGGTTTGGCTTTATTCTGGTATTACCTACTTCCACCATCCAAACAATTCCTGAATGAAAAAATTAAATCCTGTCCTATGTTATTTTTCCTCATTGAATATTATGTTGCACTTAAGGTGCAGTAAGCGATTTATGAGAAACACTGTTGATATTTGAAATCAGCCCAAACAAACACCCCCCTCCTTTCATTGCTCCTCCCCCAAAATGCACAAACATGGATGTGGATGTCTCTCTGTCATAGCTGAAGCGAAGCAAAATAATGCTTCACAAAAAAACTCAGCGAAGATGAGGAACGAATGACAAGGGAGAACAAAAATTTAACAGAGTACACAGGAGTATATATAAGCTAGTCTCCCATCGCCAGACCTTCAGACTGACGGCAACAACATTTATTTATAAAGCACATTTAAACACAATATAGATTGATCCAAAGTGCTGTACATGGTACAAAGCAGGTCTACACTGTCAAAAAGCAACAACAACAAAAAAAGGCAGAAGGTCTGGACTCTATCGCAGCTTTTCTTGGGCAAGGACCACCCAAGAGGACGTTTGACTGACATGACAACAGCGTATTCACGCTTGAACTTGAAGTGAACGCAACTTTCTGCTGTGGTGCCGTTTACAAAGTTCCCAGTTCTTTGCATCCCGGCCACGAGTGCACCGTCAGAGAGAACATTCAGCCTTTTTGCTCAGATTTGGGAGGAGAGATGCTACTGAAACCATCCTTAGTCAGTGACATTCTGTTAAAAACTAAATATTTGATTTTGCAGTATAGCTAGTAAGCCAACCGGTTTCATTTATTCGTATTATTCGTTAACAAATATAACATGTTGACTATAAAATAATTGTATTTGTTATCCATAATCCCTCTGTGTTTTTAGTGGAAATTTAAATGTGAGAGTGATTTTAGGCAGGAACAGGTGGGTGCAAAACCTAGTGTAACCTAAATAAACAGTTCCGCGCAGACCTCTAGGCCCTGTTCACACCTGGTATTCAGATGCGTTTTAGTCGATTGGATCACAAGTGGACGACGCTAAATACAGGTGTAAACGGGGTCTACAACGTTTTGAGCTTGTCCACTTTCCACCACTTCCAGAGGTAGTTGAAAACACATAGACCGGATTGCTTTCTTAGTGTAAACGCTTATGTGGTCAAATGTGTTTGAAAGACGCCTACTCTCCTCCTTCTGACCTAATGCGTAAACATTATGGGAAGCATTAGCCAGACAAGTTTGGTTTGAAGACGAAAAATGTACCAAGCACAATGTTCTCGCACCATTCCTGATTTCTAACACACACTCACAGCGTTTGGCTGGTCTTGCAGCTTTCAGAGCAGAAACAAAAACTGATGTTCTCTATGTGTTTTTCTGTCGTTTTTGGTCGCAATCATATGTAAATTGCACAAGCTTATTTCATCCATTAGATTGAAAGATCTGAAAAAACACGTACATTTTCCCCGCCCATAGACCCTCCCCTCAAAGAAATCAGGACAGAAGTGGTTTAAAGTGGACAAAAGAGACTGATTAAAACACCAGGTGTAAACAGGAATGTGTCTCCCTCGTCTACTTGTGACCCGATCGACCAAAACACATCTTAATACCAGCTGTAAACAGGGCCTTAGTTAACTTCCAAGTGTGTTGTGGCACACTTTTAACAGTGTTTCTCAGAAATCGCTTACTGCACCTTTAAGAAAATACATCAAATGAGAGTATTAACATGCCATTTAATGTTGGCTTTGATTTTGGTTGTCGTCAACAATATTGTAAGCGAGAAAAGTTAATTAAATTATTTAAAATGTGAAAAAAAGAAACTTTAACTCTGTTTCAAAATAAAATGGACAAGAAATGTTCACAATTAAGTGGCAGAGGACGGTTGCGAGTACTGGCAATAATCTAGGTAACATATATTTACTCTAGCCAGTCAAATGTACAGACTTGTGTGAATATTACAATAGGTTAGATCATAGCCTTAACTCTGCCTGCTTGTCTTTTGATGTGCAATATAAAGGGTGAATTATTGTATGGGATATTAGCAAAAGGATCTGTAAATGTAGATTTGAATCTTTTTGCCATTGAGTTGTCGCTTTGTAAGTAACTTAATCTGCACTGATACTGCATCCATTATATGACTGTCACATGCTTTAGTCCATGATGTGTTTACCTTTTGATAGCAGTTTAATTGTTTTCCTTACCTTTTAGCATTTATGATAGGCAACCAAGGGTTGTGTGCTCAAAGATATGTTGTTGACTTTTCACATTTATAGAGATTGTGCTCTGATTATGAGCAAATGTGAAATGCATAATAATTTTTTTTGACATTTCTGTGAATTTGCAATCTGCCAAGATCCTAAAAGGGAATTGTTCTAAAACGCGATTCATTCGTCAGTATTTCTCATTGTATATATTAGTGCCTTTTACTCATTTAGAAGGCATCGAGTAGTCAAATTGAAATCCTTGTTTATATGTTCAATTTCTTACTGCTTGTGTCTTAATGTGATCTTTAGCGCTGTGCCTTTTCTTAAGAATTAGCTTGATGTGTTCATTCTCACTGTATATTCCTTTTGAATGTGAACTGCTCTTCATTTTGAAATATTGGTAGGGTGAATATTGTCATTGTACTACTAGGTGCCATTCCTAAAGAAGTCATTTTTATTCCGTGCTGACTGTTAAGTTGATGTGTTCGCGGTGACGCCAAGCATTGCAAGCCATGTATTTTTAATATCTTTTATAGGGCACAACTTTTGCTAAATAATAATAAACGTGCCCTTGCTGTCTGGAGGGGGAATGAGCACACAACCTTGTTTCAGAGAGCAGAGCAATATTAAACTTGATCCAACTAAATAAGCATTACGCTTCAGCCTCTGAACTGCTGCTTTAGAGCTTGAACTTAGCTTGACGAAGCACATTTATGTTTTTTTATCATAGGCATTATGATACATAACTTTCCATTCCATTACTTCTGCTTGAGACTTCATCATGAGCAAAGCAAAAAACACATTTAGGGTGAATGAAAGGGCTGAACTTATATGCATGATAACAGTAGAGCCACATTTTATTAGATTGTTTATTTTTACCTTACAATCACTTCAGTTGGTCCAATCGATGAATACAAGCAATTTGACATAATAAATGTGTGTATGTATAATTTGACACACAAATGTGTGTTTTTAATAGAAGTATTACACACTGAGACTTCTTGCCAAAGAGTGTAATTATTAAAGAATGTATGATTTTGAGTTTCAGTCAGTTTCTTTGGAGACACAGTCATTTATTCATTTGTATAAAGTTTCTCCTTTGTTTGTACATATGCATTGCTCTGTATTTAACATATAACCTATTTCATTTTTGTATTATTTATACCGATGCATGTGCCAAACTATTACATCAAAGCTAATGGATGAAAAGGGAAAGCCAATAATACAGTGTTGAAGTCTGCGTGTTGCCTGTTGATTTAGAAGGAATATACCTTAAAGCTTTCTATGTCTGTTCACATTAACAATATATCCTGTGCACACACTACCACACAAGTTTTCTATCCCTTTAAATAGCCCATGACTTTCCTTGCTTTATTCTTATCAAGTATTGTGTTTACAAATTGCAAGGCTGTACCATGGCAATTCAATGGAAGTTTGCAGATACTACTGAAAAATCGCTTTAACCTGTGCAAGAAACTTGAATTAAATTTTAATAAAGAGGTGTCACAGTAACAATAAATAGTACCAACTGTAATATTTGTCACCATGGTACACTTTTGTGAGGGTACACTCAATTTGAACCGATTGAATACTACATCTTCGACATTTACATGTAAACACCGGCCTCTAGCGGTTGTTATGGTCACGACCGCGTGACGTACACGTTTGCGTAAGGGGCGTGGCTGCGCAGCCCCTCCTCCTTCACAGTCTGGCTGGAAAAGAAAAAAAAACTTTTTGTATCGAAGGAATCAACAGCCGCCATCTTGTCGCGGATGAGCGTCAGGATTTCGGGAGAGCATTATATCATTTTTTACGCTACCTGCTCCATCGGAACCGGCCCAAATAGCTTCCCAGCGACGAAAACGACAAGCTTCGGGCCAAATCGCGGATCTTTGTGGGGAATATCAGCGTAATGGAGCCGTTTTTGTGGTCGGCTGGAAAACCCCCGTATATCTGATTTCCCCCTTCAGCGCGAGCGGCGCTCCTGTGCCACTCGCCTATATTAAAAAATAATTATTTTTTTCTAATTTTTCATTTATATTGCTGGACTTTACTGATTATTCGATTCGGGCTGGACATGGAGCATGAAGGTCTTTATTTTTATTCGCAGAAAATAGCATTTTTGAAGAGACCCACGCGAACCATTTAAAGGAATCGAGATTTTTCGCCCTCGTCGTGTATTTCTCGGTTTTAACGATGATATAATTTATTTTCGTGGGGTTCGGGGCGATCATTAAGGTTAATTATGCGGGTTTTGGGTGTTGGATTATCATGGGGTGAATGGCGATGGCGGAGCGGGGCGCTGTTGAGTCGCGTTTGAGCCCCATCTGTTAATTATTGGCTCCTGATCGCTGAATAATAATAGAAAAACCCGAGGGTAGATTTGATTTATTTCGCTTTGTCCCCCTTCCGGGCTCTTGGAAGACGCATTTATTGCTTTGACGTGTTTTTTTGAGAAGCGAGAGAGAGAGCACGATGGCTGATAATCTACTGGATATGGGTCCTTCCAGCGCAAAGCGGCCCAAACTGAACTCACCTGCGCTGTCCTCCTCCGACACTCCAGGTAAGATGCTCACCTGTCAAATCTGAAAACTTCTCAGACGTCATCTGTCATATCAAAAATCTAGATAAGAACCTCTCAGTCAGGTCACCTGTCTCGTAATAAGACGTCAAATATCAGATCAGAAACCCTTTAGACCAGACTAAACTCTCACGTGTTCAATAAGAAATCTCTCAGGCCAGGTTTAGGTAGCAATCTCACCTGTCCTATGAGAAACCGTCCAGATCAGGACCAGGTAAGTCTCAACATCAGAGTTGTCCCAGGTATCCTGCTCACCTGTCCCACCACAGATCGGTCAGTGCAGGTAAGACTCGGTTTTTGTGGGACTCTCACCTCTCCAACAGAAGCCAGATCCAGGTCTTACTAGAGATTGACCAGTTATGCTTTTTCTATAACGATATCCATCGTTTTTAAACTAATGTTTCTGATAACTGATATGCAGAATACATTTTTTTTACGCAGTAATATCTAGAAGATAATCATTAGACCGAAATGAAAAACGTATGCATTATAAATGTTATTATTATTAATAATAATTTTTATTAGTATTACAATTGTTATTATGCAAAGGTATTTGTGACCTAAACGATCAGTTTTTTGTTTTGAGTTAATTGTTAAGGTACTTATTTCTCACTTGAGAATGAATAACTGTTATGTAATTGAAAGATAATTACGTTATATAGGCCTATACGTTTTTTAAATTGTGTTGAGTATTATTGAGTGCTTTTATTTAGACAGCCATCAAATTGCGCCATTTATTGGCAGGCTTGGTGTTAAGGAAAATCAATTAAGTTAAAGTGTGAATATTGGTGAATTATGTCGGTTTAGATACGTCATGTTTAATTTTCTGATAACTGATATGCAGAGCTGAGTTATTTCTTTTTTTGTGGCAATAACTAGATGATTGTTTGACAACAGTAGAAATACATAATTAAAATTGTATTATTAACAATAATTCTTATTAGTATTACTGTTGTTTGCGAAGTAACTCAAAAAGAAATCTTGTAACACTTTACAATAAGGTTACATTAGTCTTAACATTAGTTAATGAATTAACTAACTTGCATGAACTAACAACGAACAATATATTCTTACAGCATTTATTAACACTTTGTTAATGTAAGTTAACTAAAGTTAACACATACAACTTTTAATCTTTGAAATGTATTAGGAAATATTGAGATTAAATATGATTAATATATGCTGTAGACGTATGTTAAGTAATAGTTAAATTAAACCTTATTGTAAAGTGCATACTTTTGCGTACTTTGCTGTTGTTGGTTGCTTTAATTTAGATACCCATCAAATGGTCGCATTTATTAGTTGACACTGTAATAAACAACAATAACCGATTAAGTTGAAAAGTGTGAATATCGGTAAAATATATCAGTCATGAAACTGCATGATGTCATGCAAATATATCAATATTAAAATTATATTTCGTCGCTCTCTAGCTCTCACCTGTTGCGTCAAGCCAGGTTCAGGTGAGACACTTACCTGGCACATAATAATCCTCTCAAACTGGGTTCAGGTAAGACTTTCACCCCAGAACCTGTCAGTAATTACTCACCGTCATGTCATTCCAACCCCGTAAGACCTTCGTTCATCTTCGGAACGCAAATTAAGATATTCTTGATGAAATCCGAGAGGCTTCTGACCCCACATAGGCAGCAACGTTATTGCAACTTTCAAGGCCCAGAAAGGTAGTAAAGACATCATTAAAATAGTCTGTGTGACTACAGTGGTTCAATCTAATGTTATGAAGCGACAAGAAAACGTTTTGTGTTTTGTGTCCCAAAAAATAATGACTTTATTCAACAATCTCTTCTCTTCCACTTCATTCTCCTCCGCTGTTGACGTAGTGTAAACAGAGCAGCGCTTCCGAGTTCTACGTCAGAACGCCACCTCACCATTGGCCGACGTTGGCCATGTTAGCACCAGAACACATCCGTGTGATGCAGGATCTGGCCAATAATGAGCCGGAGTTCTGACGTAGAACCAGGAAGCGCTGCTCTGCTGTCCATGAAGAAGGTCAGAAAGCTCTCGGATTCCATCAAAAATATCTTCATTTGTGTTCCGAAGATGAACGAAGGTCTTATGGGTTTGGAAAGACATGAGGGTGAGTAATTAAAGGCAGAAATTAAATTTTTAGGTGAACTACCCTTTTAATTACCTTTCACACTGAGCATGAGCATAAATCAAATTCGCCGGCGACCGGTGCTTTCACATCAAACACGAAACGTTTGATCGCCTTCTGCTAATTCACGCCTGCATGATAGATGGCGCTGACCGAGAATTAATTTTTCCTCGTCTATATATCTCGTAGGTTTCTCCATTTGTTTTTTTAACCTAGTCCGCTGCATAACATACAACAGTAAATTAAGATAAAGTTTGGTACTGTACTAGAAACACAAACAGGTGCATTAGAGCTACAATTAGCATCAAGCCACACATTACAATTTATGAGATTATGACTTCACTCAAAACCCACTTAAAACAACAAGTGCTTGTAAACTTTCGATTGCGATCTAAAGTGGATGTTCATGATATAATGGGCAGATATGCATTATTTGTAGTTTTGTATAATGAACTGAATGCTACATGCTTAGCATTTCTCATGTAAACATCCTTTATTGTTGGGCAATTCCACGCAAAACTGTCACATCCATAACGCCAACACAATGCCATGGTATTTAGTTGGCATTATGGATGACAGTTTTGCGTGGAATTGCCCTGTTATAAAAATACCCAGAGCCCCATGGAAAAACACGTACAGACCAGATGAACAGTTCAGATGCAAAAGCCGCTAAACGCCACATCCATCAAAAATGAGATAATGATATTGAGCAAATGCTCTCCACGCATACTTATACGTTCATCAAATCCGCTAAATCCCAGCATCAGTGTCTTCATTCCTACATTTTGAATTCTGCTTTCATCTGCAATGTTTCCGGTTCCATCTTTAGTGATTTTGGAACTGTTTACTATGTCTTGTTGTTCAAAGAGGTGGACTTAGAGGTTTCTGCACAAAAAAAGCACACATAGACTTGTTTTGCAGCAACAGACAGTTACATTTGTTAAATGCCAAAGAATTGACTAAAGTGACGAAAGTCGATTTTTGAAAATAAGGCATTTCAATAGCCCCTTTCACACAGCAATCCCGGTAAATTGCCGTTAAATTACTAGAATGACTTTACCGGTAAATGCACAAATATGCTGTTCACACAAGCAACGACATTCTGGCTTTTTACCGGTAAGAGACCATTCACACATCAGCAGCAAAATACCAGTAAATTCTGTGATGTCAGTCATCGGAATTTGTCTTTAAATACCGCGCCGTTGTCTTCATTCACCTGCATAAGGAGAAGCACTTTAGTTTCACTATCTGTTCAATTTTACAACATTTGACTTCTGAGTGAAAGGCAAAACCTATGATCAAACAGAACGCGTTTTTGCTCTTAGAAACACGAGACGGACACAAGAGTATCCAACTGCAGAGCCGCAGCGCTGATGAATAGAAAAGGCAGGGTCTCGAGCGCGACACGTTGAAAAAGCTGCGAGACGTGGCGCAACAGTCAGATTATCATTTGCACATATTTAAATAGAATAACTATTAAAAAGCTTTCTGTAAACAGTGCGGAGTAATCACGTCATATTCACAAGTCTTTATGTTTGGTCCAAAGTAGGGCTGGACAAAATTGTAAAAAAAAAATCAATAATCGCCTTAAAAAAATATTGCAATATCCGTTTGTGTCATCTACCCGAGCCACATCCCGCCAGAGACAACACTGCCGACATACACATTTAATTTACTTCATTTTAACGTGTAGTTCTGTTTTTAAACTTGTATTTAAGCTATGATGTATTTATTTGTCTAAAATCAGGGATTAAAAATGAATTGGTTCGTTCTACATGAGCAAAAACGGTAAGGTTCTTTTTTTTCTTTCTGGTTGGAGTTCCAAGGTCTCCTTATAGGGCTCAGAAAACAGACACATCCAGAAGAGTTCTCTTTTGCACATCTTGTGCTTAAAGAATAATATCAAGAATACGCTCTATGCACAAACGCTGCTGACGTATTTCCGGTATAATCTCAGCCAGCATCTTTACTTCCGCATAGCGCGTTCTTTAGCGAAGTGTACTAGCGGCAAAACTTTCATAAAATTCATTTTCTCAGAAACAGAGACAACGATTTTAGAAACCGATTCGCTAGTCGGATTTCGCATGATATAAGAGAATGCTCAACCTCAAAGTTGTCGATGTTGCTCGAAATATATAATTTAAAGCCCTTCTCTTTCTTACTCTTAGGTGTGACAGCTAACTGCCTCACAATATTGTTAACATCATTCACGTTAACTGCTGGAAGTTCTTGTAAACAGCAAGTGTAATTTGCCATTATCTCCACCGAATGCAAAAACAGCTTCCGACGCAGCACCGGAAGTAACTGGGCGGGCTGAGACAAAACGCGGAAGCAATCGTACATAGAGCCTATTGGAATCGATTTTCTATTCCTAACCCTACTAACTATTAGCCTATAGTTCATGCTATGGCATGCGAATAAATATGAGTATGGTAACTATGGGGATATGTGAAATATATTTGTGATTTTTCCCAGATTTTGTCGATGTTCGTCTGGTAACTGACATACCTTATAATCGACATTGCTGCACTTGCGAGACGTCGTCGATGAACAATAATATCGTCATATCGCCCAGCCCTAGCCCAAAGCGGACTTCTTACGTCACCACGTTCTGACTTTGTACGTGATACCGATAATACAGATGATCTTCATTCCGCGTTCACTAGGGTTGGGAACTGAGAATCGTTTCCTATCCAGAACCGTTAGTGTTTTTGAAAAATACCAGAACCATGCGAAAACGGTTCTGGTGCGATGTGTGAGCGAAGTGCTGGGAGCTTATCCTTTAATAGCGACGTCTCACCTCGTGAGTATTAAAATAGTAATGAATGCACTGAAAAGCCCTCGCACTACTCATATACGTTTTGCTTTCAGATATCAACGCAGAGAGAAAGAGAGTATAAAGACTGTAGAGCTGCATGATGAATCTTTAAAAGATCTTGATCTCGATTCAAACACCCACGCGATCTTATTCCTAAATGACAAAAACTTCACACAACTTTCCTTGTTGCATATGTTACATGTACTACCGTAGTCATATCAGTAAATTATGCGTAATTACATGCAACTAACCCTCACCCAAATCCTAACCCTACCCTAACCCTTTAGTGAGTACATGTAGTTGCTTAATATTACTCAGTACTTAAATATATAATTACACTGTAACAATGACACCTTAAAATAAAGGTGTAAATAAATGGTATTATTACCATAATAAAATACCCAGCTTTACTTTCACAGTCTTTTCAACAACACAGTATCAATATTTCTGTTACAAATATTCAAATGATCACAGAAGTACTGAGATAAAGTTGGTAACTTTTTTTGTGTTCAGAATGAGCGAGTACATCATGAATGCCTTTTTTCAAACCGTGTTTTTGTCTTATCCTGAATCACTACGGTAAGCCTGTAATAAGCGTTTATACTCTGACTACTTTAGACCGGCCGGTGGGTTGCAGCCGCTGCGGAGTAGCCCTTTACCTGTGTGACTCGTCATAGACATAAACAGAGAGAAGTAGCTCCAGCTACAATGTTCTTCCGCAAGACGCATGCAGCTCTGTTTATTAACCGCTAGAGCGCTGATTCATCCAGTAATGAAACAAGTGAAGTCTTTATAAATCAATCATTCAAACCGATTTTAAAAATATTCTGTTTCACTTGTCTGGATCTTACATGTGTGTTCAAGCATATTCTACCTCTTCTGAGAGGGTATTCTCCTCTGCTGGAGATACAATAAGCTAGGAGAGGTCCCAGATTATCATAGAGAATGCAGAAATGTTTATTTTCCTTCAGAAAAATGTATTCTTTTTGCAAAAATTGCTAAATAATATGTTGAATTTGTTGACATTACCAGTCTGTTAAACTCATCTGACAAGTGTAAGAAATAAACACAAAAAGGATTGTGCATTTTCCCCTTAATACAAATTATTTTTATTATTAGTTGTTTTAATAATTTTTATCGAATGGGAACTGAATCCGGAATCGTTTTGCAGAATCGAAACCGGAACCGGAAGATTTCTTACAATTCCCAACCCTAGCATTCACACAGAGCACATTACCAGTGTGAACAGTGAAAAGGTCCTGTTCACACATGATCTGTTATCGGTAATTTACTGGTAAATTACCAGTAAAGACTATGTGTTAAAGGGAATAATAATTGACTAATAACCTTTTCATTGCCAATAAAGTGAAATTACTGAACCTAAACATGAGAGCCTGGTAAAAAAAAAAAAAAGCTCATGTCAGACGGACTTAGAGGTTGTTTTATCTAGAGTTGTTGATGCAGATGAAACTAGAGTTGTCAAAAAGTACCGACTTTGCTACCAAGTCAAATAAAAAAATGTCAAAATCATTTTGAGCGCTGTTGAACGGTTTCTTAAACCCCTCTGATTGGCTGTTGTGTTGACGCACTCAACATATATGTCCGTGATTGGCTACAATGATCACCAATGACATATTTGACGCTCTTCACCAAGTGCTTGCATAGATGCACACAGGAGCGTTTAAAAGCAGGCGTCTATCAGCAGATCCGTCTATCAGCAGATATATTATGTACCCGCTGATAGACACCTGCTTTTTAACACTCCGTGTGTATCTGTGTAAGCATTGTTGATACTGGTACTGAAGTCGGTACTTTTTGACAACTCTAGTTTCATCTGTAGAAGCGTTACTCTGAGTTGTTAATGTACGGAACTCAGAATAAGGAATTGTAGAGGACGTCGGTCATCCAGAAGGGCAGGAGTTATGATCTCGTAATGTGATTGACAGATCTAGACCGAATGAGCACTCTGACTCATAACGCATGCGCACCCGGAATAAAACAGACACAGCGCTCGGTTTGCTGTTTCAGCGGCATTGAAAATTCGATTCTTTGTAAAGAAATATGAAGTAAACGTGAGAATACATTACGTAATTGAAATCTGTTCTCAGACTCCAATGATAACAAGAACTCAACATCCATTCTCTTCTCTCTTCTGGAATAATTTTCTTTAGTCTTTACACTGGTTTTCAAAACAGTGCCACCAATCTTGCCCTTTTGTGCAACAGCAGCCACTCCAGGCACGTGATCTAAAGCTCAAATCTAATCAGACAGCCCGTTTTATCGCGGGGCACCTGGGGCAAAAATCGACACAATGGTCGAAAAACATCCCGCTTTGTCGCGCCCGGTTTGAATAGCTTTATAGGGCTCTATTGTTTCATTCAAGAGTATCATCACGTCGTGCATTCTCGTCGCTTAATCATGCCTAGTGTAAAAGGCCTAGTAGTACAGTCCATCAGAAACGCCCTGATCGCTGTTCGTGTCAGCATGACTCTGCTGCAGAAAGGCAATTCTAGGAAACAGGAATGCACTGAATTAGTGTACAACAAATCTGTGCCCCATACTATGTACAATAAATGTTTCCATTTAAAGTTTATATTTTAACTTTAATATTTTGTTTTAGTGATGCACCGAAACTAAGTTTTCAGTCAAAATGGCTTTGGAGGGCCCAAATCATTGCCCGAAACAGTGATGTTTAATAAGTGTTTTTTCTCTTCCATATTACTAATAGTTATAACATGAAATAAACATGAATGAACATCAGAAGGTATGTTGAAACAAACAGTGAACTTGTCTCATGTAATCCCTCAATAAGTGTTTCAATTGATGAAGTCAGTAAAACAGCTTGGAAACAATATTTCTCGTAAAATTACATTTTACCCCAGGAAAGCCATTCAATGTCGATAAACTTGTTAGTCAGCTGGAAAGTCCTATTTATTCATGAAATAAAAAATAGTCATTGTCAGGACAGATCCGAACTATTTTATATTTAAAAATCTCTACATTTGTTTGTTTGTAAAAAGTCACTGAGTGACTGATTTTAAAGGTTGGTAATAAAGTGCACAAAGTAACACATTGCATAGAAAACGTGGCAGGTATATTATTTTGCATTTACACTCCAAGACAAAATGCTCAGATCATTAGACAGAGTATTGAATCGCACATTTAACCCTTTCGCACGTACGATCACACCGGTGTGATCAGTCTAGGCTGGTCCTTGGAGCGTACGATCACACCGGTGTGATTAGAACGGTCAGTGCATGACGTGATCAACTGCTAAATTCAAATGTGCTTTCGCGCGTTGGCTGGCGCTGAGCCAGAGACAGGCGCGCTCGGAGCTGTCATATATCACAACTTTTCAGTGTTTTCAACCACATAATGTTTATTTTAGGTTCCAGACATATAAGTACTAAAAAAACAATACATTAGAGTTCGTAAAATACACACTGATGTCAAAGGAAGAGGCAATAATAATCCTTTCCATTATAATTAGTTTTATTCATATCAGATACACATTGTGTAAGTAACTTTAAAGTTTACTCTATTCTTCTCCCAGTTCACCAGCCACTTACTTGTATGTATTTCGGGAGAAGTGGATGAATTAACGTGTTGTAAATCCAACAGATCCGATTCTCTGAACTGCGTCTGCGGCACAAACTAAGATGGCGGCGCCCATCGCGCATACAGCTGAACTAACGCGATCGTTATAAATGTGTTTAAACAACAAAACACTTCCACTTGCATATATTTGACAACCGGAATATCAGATATTTCATGCCATATCTAACAAATTTGTGAATATTTCGAATAAAAAAGGAAAAATGACATAAAAGCAGATCATCATTCATTCAGCTCTGTTGTTGCTGCGGTGTGTCACGTGACAAGCAATGACGCGTCACTACGGAAACCATAAAGTGACACATTCTAAATAACGGTCGCCTTGAAAAACTCACGCTGGGGGGGTCAGCCAGAATATTTTAAACTTACGTGTGAAAGGGTTAAGTACGGTTGTCAATCCATAAAATTGCATAAGAATAAAAAACGTACACGCTATACGTCCGAATTTGAGGGGGTGGGGGGTGGGGGAAGTAAGGTATGCCGTAAAGCAGTCGAATTTTGTAGTTCTTTTTGTGCTCTGGTTACTACCCGAACCCCCAAGTTCCGTAGTGCCAGTAAAAGTGATACAGACCCTGTCAGGCTATGGCAGACGTGTCATTCAACCTATTGTAAGTCGATGTACCATCACAAGGGTCTTGGAAATATATTATGAAGGTTGAAAAACTACATGGTGTTGCTTTAAGTATCAAAGTAATCATATGGGTTTTATTGAACAACACTGTTAAAATACACCATGTAAAATAAATTATATAAAATAATATACACAACTTATGTACATTACTATAACAAATGCCTGCAGAGGGGGCAAACAGCTCCCTCTGTTTTAAGTTAGTTGTTGTTGCACTACGGCATGATCAAATCCTTGTTTAATATTGGCCAAACAACGTTTAATTCAAATGTCCACTTAACCTTAAATATTTGTTCACTACTGTACGATAGAAATACAACAGCCGCTGTAATTTCTTAAAAAAGAACATGTGCACATCAAAACATGCAAACTCAGAGCTAGAGTTGAAACTTTTATTTTGAAAATCGCGATGAACAACAATTTGCATATTTATGTATTCTCCTGTGCTGGCGTAGATTTACAAATGAGTTGCGTTACAAATCTTGTGAAATGACACACAATGTGTTCCCAGATGAACGTTAATAAGCAACCCAAACTCACAGCATGCAGAGATGGAGTTTGAGAAACCCGAGACGCTCCACGCATATAAATGATAACAGTGCAACTATGAAACCGCGTCTGACTTTTTGCATTCCCAAATGCACGTTATTTGGAAACCTAAACAAACAGCACATGCAGAGACTGAGTTTGCGTGGAGCAGCATTTACTGTGAACGGAGCTGAGGTATTTTTAACATATAATCTGTACGCATTTAAATAATAAAAGCGTCATTCTTCTCGAAGCGAATATATTTATCGCAGCCTTTGTGATTTCACAATGGCACTATATTATATTATGATTGTAAATGGTTTTAAATATATCACGTAGCCTTAGAAAACGCTGTAATAATGCGGCTCATGGATTCTCGTCTGTGGAATGCGCCACTTCCAGTATTTTGCCGGTTACTCGACACGGGTAAACTGCAATCGAGGATTTTTTTTTAAATCGAGTACTCGACTTTAATCGAGGAATCGTTACAGCCCTACCGGTACTGCAGAACGGCAGGTATTGGCACACAAAAATCTTTGATGGGACAAAGATTTATTTTGGGGACCACCAAAATATTTTCAATGCAGGAAAAACCCTGATTATATTTTTACTTAACTTGTATTATTTTAATGTATGTCTGAATAAAATGTTTTTATTTAAAGGTGCCCTAG
This sequence comes from Leuciscus idus, assembly GCA_021554675.1. Lineage (NCBI taxonomy): Eukaryota > Metazoa > Chordata > Actinopteri > Cypriniformes > Leuciscidae > Leuciscus > Leuciscus idus. The sequence continues at coordinate 40,851,921 of CM038621.1, read as the reverse complement.
AATGGATTATTTTATTATTTTATAATGTTTCCTAGTGTGCCCTTATAATGTTAGTATGTTTTTTAGATCAAAATTTGTTATAATTTAGAAATAAAAGGCATATTTCCTAGCCTGATTTTATCCTTTGATTTGAACACTCAGTTTGAAGGGGCGTGTCTGCTGTGAGACTTCAGTGTAAACGCCCTCTGCTGTGATTGGCTGACATGCTTGCATATGAAATATCTGGCATTAAATGTAGAGCTATCAGGAAAACTTTTACTATTACAGCTTTTATACGTTTTTACTATTACAGCTATCGGGATTAATAAATCGTGAGAAGTTTTTTAAGTATTTAGATATATTCCCGTCACATAAAAGGTTGCAGTGAGCATTGAGCAGATGAGAGTCTGTTGATTGCGTGAATGAAGATCTTATCACTGCAACGCGATTTACTGATGCATAAATAGTGTTGAACGACTTTGAGAGAAAGATTATCTGTCTGAATTTGAACAATTACACATCAGAAATTCACATAACCCACTGGTTCTCCAGAGGCTCGGATGAAGGAGCTAAAAAATATATGTTTGTGTTCATTTGTACATCCAAACACTGAGCAACTGCCATGCTTCGTTCGCTCGTTTGCAAGCCACAATGTCTCTCGAGTAAAAAAACAATATCGCGCTGGATCTAAATAACACAGTGTAAATTACCGTTAGTAAAATCACTACTTACCGCTTGCGGGAATATAACGTTAGTTGAAATTGCCCCCTTCGTCAGTATGAGACGCCGAGAGAAGCCTGGCTGCTTGATATTGTTCCAGGTTAGAAAAAAAGTCCGCGGTGAAATGGGCAGAGCAACTAACAACTTCGAACTAAACTGTAGCGGTATCCGATTATATATAGATAGATTATAGATAGATCTGCCATTTTCCCTATGATTCTCCTCCTGCTTGTTTCTTCACCTGCAGAACTTCTGATGATTCGGCTGTGCAGTTTCGCCTGGCACTGAGCATGGGCTAGCATATGCAAATTTTTGGAGGCGTACATATTAATGATCCCAACTGTTGCGTCACAGTTGGTGTTATGTGGAGATTCGCCTGTTTTTCAGGGGTGTTTTTCAAAAACGAGATTTAAATAAGAAAGAGAAAACTATGGTGTTTGAGACTCACTGTATGTCATGTCCATGTACTGAACTCTTGTTATTTAACTATGCCAAGATAAATTCAATTTCACATTCTAGGGCACCTTTAATGTTTATATTTCTAAAATTTGGAGTAGAAACAATTCTACTCCAGTAGAAACTCCCTTGTGTGCAATTTAAATGTTTGTACAATTCAGTTTTTATTTGAATGTTGATTATTAAATAAATTTGATTACTTAATTGAGCATTACCTAAAATGCATTTTCATTCATAAATGAAAGCTTTTTCATTTCAGTAAAAATTATTTCAGTGCATCATTTATTATCATAAAATGTCTTCATAAGACGTGTAATAATCTCTATAATAAAGATGGTCCAATTTTACACACTTGAACTGATAGTGATTTTTGAAGCAGTTTTGGAGCTGTTCAACTGCTGACTGTGTAAGAATCGCTGTGTATAATGACACTGACCCTAATATTTATTTTAATATGATCTTTTGAATGAGATCTTGTTGCAAGTTATTCATAGAGATTTGACTGCATCTCAGATGTGTGTTTTATGCGTGTTTCTATCAGGGCTGCTAATAATCAATTTGATGACAATTCACATCAGTCTTGAGGAAAGCAGAAGTTTCTTTTCATCCCCATTTCGCGTGCAAGTCTTCATGCGGCATCTGTTGAGGTTTCAGTCAGCTGAATATCACTGTTTCGCTGGGATTTTTATGCAGCGATTCGCAACCTTTTAGACTCATTGTCCAACACAATATCCAACAAAATATGCAAGAGAGTTGTGGGTGGTTGCTTCATTTACTGTACGGTGGACTGCTGGTGTGAGAACGGCAACACATGCATGTGTCCGCTAGCATGCATGCTAATTTGTGGGTTTGTGTTAAGTCTCTGTGGTCTTTTATTGTGTTCTACTTTTTTTCGGTGTTTGCTGTTGTCTGAGATGGTTCCAGTGGGTGTGTTGTTTGCCAGCTGGGTGTTCCCCCTCGTTATTGTGAGCGTGTGGCAGCCGTGGGTGCGCTTTTATTCCAGCCGTGTTTGCATTAGTGTACATACAAACACAGCCAAGCGTGTAAACGCTGCCCTCCACCAGCTTCAGGCAGACGGCTCGCTGCGTGGTTTAATGTCTCGGCTGAAGCATGACTGATTTGGGGAAGGATGCAATGGGGAGATCGGCCCGTCTGAGCGACTGCCTGGATTCAACGGCGCAATGCTTTTATGCCAACTTGGAGATGAGGGCCTGTTATAGACGTTTTGACTGGTATGATTTTTATTGCTTTGTATGATAACCAATATTACATTTTGTTGTTTTTCCACCCAAAAAGATGAAAATTGTCAACACCTTCATGTTGTTCCAAATCTGACTTTACTCAGGGGAACACAAACATTTTTGAAGATTATCCTGGCAACTTTTTCCCGTATAATGAAAGTATCTTACTGACTTACTGTAGTCTTTTGAAGCCATTCAGTATTAAAAAAAATTGTAAGTCCATGAATCCAAAACTTTACCTCTTTGTGTTTTGAAGATGAATGAGTCTTATGGGTTTGGAACGACAGGAGGGTGTGTGTTTGTTGGCAGATTTTTTATTTTTGGGTGGACTGACCCTTTTAAGATTTTATTCACTAAAAAACTAGATAGCGACAGTTGCCAATATATTGTTGTTCTGCAGCTTGCAAAAATACAAGCATTGTATGTTCAAATATCAATATCATATTTTCAAATATCATTTGCCCTGTAGACTTTAGTAATTAAATTATTAATGTCAGTCAAAAAGTCAAATGTTATGTTGTTTTATCCACATTAATATTATTATTATTATTATTATTATTATTTAGCAGTTTTGTCTTTACTCATTGAGGGCTGATAATCTTTTGGTTGGGTTTTTTGTGACTTGTTGCAGTTTTATAGAGGTGTAGCGATTACAAAAGTTGTATAAGCAGAATTTTTAAAGATCACCTTCAAACCACATGTACACACCTGTTATCTTATTCAATATCAATAAACTATTCTTTACCATTAGTGTGATCAATCTAGATTGAAAAAAAAGGTGTTATAACTTCATATTTAGTGGGATGTGCTTTATATAAGGCATGACTTTTCAGATATATCATCTCAGGGTTTGTATTCTGACAGAACATTTCTGAGGACTATTGTATTTGCTTCATGATCTGCGCCAAGTTTTAAAGGTTTGGTCTTGTACCCATTCAGATTTTTCTCAGTGTCTCATGCCATGAGTAAAAATGACAAAATACACGCCTCAATACTCATGATTTGTGTTCCCTTTTGTTCTTTGTTCAAATGTTTTTAGTGCATGAATGTCTTGTTGAAAAATTAAATTGTAGTTTCATTTACATTATGCATTTGACACATGATTTTATCTAAAGCAGCTTGCAGTGCAATCAAATTATATAGGCATAGTTTATCAGTGCATTTAATTCAGTTCATTTTACAATACGTTGCAATCAAACAGGCCCAAAATTTTAATGTTAGACTATTTATTTATTTTTTACTTTAACACATAAGCACGCGACTGGCTGTGCTGGTCTCAGTGGTGAGGAGGTAGACCAGACTGACAAGCAGCTGTTGAAGACTAGGGGGGTACCAGGGGTAACAGATGAGCGGCTGGAGTGATTCTTATTTTTAGCCATGATTCTGAGCACTCCCTGCTGAGAATAAGGAGACATTACAACAGCATTAACTTCCTCACACAGTTTTCAAAGCATGAAGTTGAGTGTATGTGTGAAAAACGGTGACCTTTATTAGTCAAAAACTTTGTTTTCATTGTTAGCAGGAGTCAAAGCAGTCAGTGAAAAGTTACAAATTCATATCTATTGCCATTTATAATGAGAGCAGTTGAGACTTATGCACAAAATATGCTCAAATCACAGATAAATTGCCAACAGAAAAAGTACAATATTCATTTACATGGTACATTTATTAGACATTTGTGTGAGTTAATTCTGATTGGAGATGAGTTATCTCGAGTTAAATTGACCAATATGAAATATTAGGTGTGTAACGGTTCACAAAATTCACGGTTCGGTTCAATACGATACACTTGTCACGGTTCGGTACGTTTTCGATACAGCAAAAAGAAAGAAATGCCAGATCATTTGAATTATTATATATATATTTTTTATTAAAACTAACATAAAGTATGATTTTCTTTTTATTTTTTTATTTTTATTTTGAGCAATGATGAGCTATAATAGACTCTTCTTAGGAGCATATAAAAAAAAAAAAATTAATGTAACCTAATATTGTAGTAGTTATAAACAAAGGTCTATTTTAGTTCAGATTAACATTTGAGGGCAGCAATTTTATTCATAATGTCAAAATAAAACTGACGTAATGTTACTTGAAAGCAATATAGCCGACTATTCCTGCCAAACTTCCATGGTTGCAGTTAGTGTTACTACGGTAAATGTTGCTGATCTGTGGACACTGGATAGTTCATTCATGGTACAATGTTTCTTCCTGGTTTCCACGCGCTGTTTGATCCGTTAATAACGGAGAAATGTGAATGTTTCTCACTAGATCTCGCAGCGATGTTATTACTTAAGTGGCGAATTCAAATTATTTCTTTACTGGATCTCTTAGCGCTGTGTCGTAACAGTGTCGCTTGATCAAGATCGGCTCGCACTGCACTGGTCCAAACTGATAAACGGTCCTTCAACCACACAATAACGAGCAGCTCAGTTTCGTTCCGCTTACATTACGTTTGCCATTTGATGTTGGACAATGTTTTGGTCGCGCCAGCGTCTCTTACTTTATGAGCGCGCTTACCACGCACGACCCGCCTACATTTGAAATAACAAAATTTTGGTCGGCAGGAAAAATGGTCCGTTCGGTTTGAAAATGCGTACCGAACACCGAACCGAAAGCCTCGTACGTTGAACGGTTCAATACGAATACGTGTATCGTTACACCCCTATGAAATATCTCTATCTCCTACGAGTTGCATGTTGGTTGTAGGGATGGGCACTCTTATGTGACAGCGATGATCACGATGATCGCATTTGGGGTGGTTCCTGAGATCTGATTTGTTAGCGTTAGACAGCACGTCTTCCAGACCGGCGTTCCAGGCTGATTCATCTCAAATAAGAAGCGTTTTGAGTTTAATAACCAGCTTGAAAAACGCGGCAATTTACAGACTGTTTATTCACTCAGTTTCAGCTCAAATGGAATGTCCGACATTATTGACTGATCTGGTTATTTCTTATTTGAGACGTCATATTCCTTTTAGATGGGCTTGATGGGCAAAAATCATCGATGATATTAATAACGCAGCAGTGTTATTTTGTTCTAATTTTAATAGTAAACCTATGTTTTATTTAATATTTAATTTTATTTGTTTCTTGTAATGGCTTTGAAAACGTGCAGTGATTACTGTAATCACTTTCTTTCATGAAAAATTCAAATTAAGTGCAAGATGTGCAGCGCCAATATTAGGCATGTGCCGGTATCACATTGTCATGCTGCGATTAATTGAGTGAGCTTTTATCACGGTATACGGTATTATCACGATATTTTAATTGCACATAAGAAACAGAGGGATTGGGGGGGGGGGGTGATGTAAAAAATAAATAAAACTTGCATCACAAGGTGTAATTGTGATTGTCAAAACATTTGGTAACTAAACTGAATTTTATTAAGTTCTATTGCTTAACACAAATTTAACGATTTCAATTCAATACTTGGGATTTGATTTAAATCTTGATTCAATATTGACTAATTTTGGATAAATATTAGGAAGGCTACAGTAGATAGCCCACATGTTATTTTTTTCTCATGAAAAAAAAATATCTCACATAATGCTATGTAACCATATAGAGCCCTATCAGCTGGCATTGTTAAAGGTTACAAATAACGAATTAAATCAAATATAATGTGGTTTTCATTATAATAACAATTATGTAATGACACAAGTAAAAATATAATAAATATGTAAAAAAGTGCAGTGCACATATTCAGCAAAATACTCCTCTTTATCTATTTGTTTTAGTCATCTAACATGCTGCTGGTCATTAAATGGTTTAAATGTAACGTTCTGTGACAGATTTGTTCTCCTGTTTCATATCAAAAGTAACCTGCTCTGTCTTGTTTGACGGTCTTCGTGTCCTCTTTGGTCCGCGATTTTTCTCTGCGTGAGAAAACGGATGTGTGGCGTGATCGTGTGAAGAGTCTCGCGCTGAATGCGTCGAGTTGGCAGCTCTGCTTTTTGAAGCGGGATGGATCCGGATAGATCGGCGGCGTCCATAGACTGTAGGCGGCGGCGTTCCTCCTTCCACCATGCTGCTTCTCCATGTGAGGACTGTTTACATTAGACTAGAAGTGCGCACCGGCCGCATGCTTATACACGTGGCGCTTGTTTACATCAGAGTGCGCACGTGTTTCGCGCAGCATATACGCAGTGTTTGTTTAAGCGGTTGATGGAAAATACGCTATAATGCGCGTTCTAAAAATCTAAATTCGGATCTATTATTTTTCACGGTATTTTGAAGTGCCCGCGATAACAATATCGTGCATATTCATTACCGCGATTTATCGCATTACCGAATACCGGCACATGTCTAGCCAATATACATGCCATATTCAGCATTATAATAAGAACAGGATTGTGATAGAATGTTTGAAATGATCTGTGCTTTAGTTGCCCGTGTATCAGCGCGCTGTTAAGAGAAGAGCGCATCCAGAGTTTCCCTTTCAAACCATAGACTAAAAAAACTAGTTCACATGTGCATTCGCGTCCTTTTGTCCAAGTTGTAATATTACGTTTATGTTATGTATCTAGGATATCTGATTATTAATCTCATAGGATGCGTCATAGAACGGGCTTCAGTTTGCTGGAGATAATTTACTCTTCAGCTTTACTTCAAGCAGCTATTCCTTTTAGATGTTTCTTTTTCGATAACATTGATGCATCATAATCTAGCAGGTTTTTCCCATTCATACGTTTGTGTTTTCATAGACATGTTTTCATGTCATAGTTTATTTGTCAACATTAATTTTCATAAATATCTTAAAATATTTTCATTTTCATGACGACACGACACGCCCCCCTCCGCACATGCCTCGCCCCCCCAAGTACTAATTTTTTGAGACCTGTCAATGATCGAAATGAGAAATTAACAAAAATGCCCATCCCTAGTTGGTTGCTAATGAGATGATGACCTGCGCTAATACCCTCTTTTCCCTCTTTTCCTAGACTTTGTGTCCTTGTTCGACTTGGAAAATGATCTTCCAGATGAGCTGATACCCAACGGAGACCTGGGGTTGATGTCCATGCCCTCTAATGGAGATGGAGGCCGGATGGGGGGCACCATGCCGGATGCTGCTGCCAAGCACAGGCAACTGTCTCAGCTCCTGCAGGCAGGGAGCGGCTCTGGTCTGGCTGGAAACCTCAGCCCTCAGTCTGGAATGGGTGGACAACTGGGTGCCTTGGGGAAGAGTCCCATGGGCCAGGGCTCACCCGGTCACCAGACCCAACCTCCGAAGCAAGTCGGCACCCCTACCGGTCAGGGCAACAATAGTCCGGGTATGGGCCTCAATGCTGGTTTCAACCAGGCCATGATGAACAATAACAACCAGACTCATGGACTCATGGGGCAGAACATGGCTCAGCAGGGGCAAATGATGAATGGCGTGATGGGGCAGGCCGGAAGAGGCAGGGCAGCTCCGGGTATGCAGTACCAGGGTCAGGGTATGCAGGGAACACCGGTGGGAGCAGGTGCCGGGCCGGGGGTCAGCGTTTCTGGCAGCGTATTGGCGGAGACTCTTACCCAGGGTTCACCACAGATGGGGGCACACAATGCCATGAATCCCCAGCAAGCGGGAAACATGAACAAGGTAAGTCACCCATTGCTATTTTTCAGCTCTTGCATTATAATGCTTTGTTTCATTGTTCAGCGTGGTTGGGTTTGAATGATTTAACAAGCTAACAGGAATACAAAAAAATTATTGTTTCGGTTTCGACCAGCTTCGTATACGTGAAGTTTCAGTTTCAACCTATAATTTCCTCCTTAAATGGTAGAGTGCTATTTATGTTACTTTGATATAAGTATCATGTTGGAAGGTTTTCTGCTTGTAGTATGATAATTCACTTGGTTGTTTTGTCATTTTCCCTATCAATTATCAAACTCAAGCCTTTAAAATGAAAGGAAATCCTGGGTTTTTTCAACTTGAGGTATATGGTCAGCATTTGTGGCATGCTGTTTACAACGGACAGTTGCATAATAGATGCATAATAGAGATATGTCTTAATTAAAATGTGCATTGAGATCGCGAAAGCGCCATTGGTTCTCTGTTTGACATTTGTGCAATCCCAAATGTTTGTTGTGGCTCTTACACATTCAAACAAATAAAGACACCTAAACTAGTAAAATTAATTGAACTAACACTGAAGTTAATTTAGGGTGTGTTCACACTTGTAGTTCAGTTATCTTGTTTAGGACAACAACAACTACAACAAAAAAACGGTTACTCCTGGTCTACTTAACGTTCACATTGACATTTTAACACTGAACCTTAAAGCAGAGAAATGTTCACAACCTGATTGGTTTGGCTTTTATTAAGTATATTTCATGACAGAACTTACTGAACATCCAAAACAATGCTGTGCGCTGGACTAAATGAGCTTGTATGTGTAAAGGACTTAAAACAGAGGCAGAAATCTGCTGCGAGGAGAAGCGGTGCAGATGCCTGTACCGAACTATGCGTGAGCATCCTGTCCTTTTTAGGGTCTCATCTTCCTGTTTTTGGTTTGTTTACATGTCATTGGTCCGTGTTGTTCATATTTCAGTCGAACCGCACCAGAGTATGTTTAGAAATTGACCAAGACCCATCCTTTCAGTGGTCTAAGTCCGCTTATTTGGTGGCACGAGGGTTCAGATGGCAGTGTTCAGACTTATTCAAATGAACCGCACTAACAGAGCAATCGCACCAGGGTTCGTTTTAATCCAACCAAACATGTCAAGTGTGAACTAGGGTTGGGCGGTATTACGGTAATATCGGATACCGCGGGATCTTAAAATAGCACCGGTATCAGTTTCAATACCGTCATTACCGGCACTTATATAGCCTATAATATATATATAATTTATTTATTGCCTAAAAAATGCTTATGTGTGGTTGCAGTTTGGCAATATTTCTGGTTCCAACCAAATGAGAAGGGAGAGGCGGTAAATACTGACGAGGCAATACCGCGAGAGATGTAAACACCTCTAACGTCGCATCTCCGAAACAACCGCCCACTCACTGCTGCCAGGATACATAAGCGCATTAAGTTTCGTATTTGTTAAAATATTATAATGTTATTTTTTCCATCTTTGTTGATTATGAAAAGTGAACAGCACAAATAAGATGGGATGCATCGGGTGTCAGACGATTTGACCACTTCAATAAATTTAGTTTTGTAAAAGGCCTCTTTAAAACGAATTTCGTTTTGTATAAATTGTATCTAAATTTTTATAAAATTTTCATCAACCAAACGCCTGGATTTAATATAATCATGACATGATGAGCATGCCGCTGTCACTTGCATTGAAATCTCATAAAAAAGGCTATGCCTCACAGACATGACAAATAAATAAAGCTTGAAATTTCTTTAAACGAAACAATTAAAAACGAAAGAAATAGGCAACTCACTGATTAGGCTAAGTAATCCATGATGTGCATTTCTCTCGTTCATACAGAGATGCGATCGTCAATTTCATTAAAGAAACAATTCAAAACGAAAAGAAATATAGTCTGATTAATCAATGGTGTGCATTTCTCTCTAGGCGCGTTCATACGGAGATGGCGATCGTCAATTTCTTTAAACGAAACAATTCAAAACGAAAGAAATAGGCTACTCACTGATTAGGCTAAGTAGGCTAATCCACGATGTGCATTTCTCTCTAGGCGCGTTCATACGGAGATGCGATCGTCAATTTCAGTAAACGAAACCATTCAAAACGAAAAGAAATATAGTCTGATTAATCAATGGTGTGCATTTCTCTCTAGGCGCGTTCATACGGAGATGGCGATCGTCAATTTCTTTAAACGAAACAATTCAAAACGAAAGAAATAGGCTACTCACTGATTAGGCTAAGTAATCCACGATGTGCATTTCTCTCTAGGCGCGTACATACGGAGATGCGATCGTCAATTTCAGTAAACGAAACCATTCAAAACGAAAGAAATAGGCTACTCACTGATTAGGCTAAGTAATCCACGATGTGCATTTCTCTCTAGGCGCGTACATACGGAGATGCGATCGTCAATTTCAGTAAACGAAACCATTCAAAACGAAAGAAATAGGCTACTCACTGATTAGGCTAAGTAATCCACGATGTGCATTTCTCTCTAGGCGCGTTCATACGGAGATGGCGATCGTCAATTTCTTTAAACGAAACAATTCAAAACGAAAGAAATAGGCTACTCACTGATTAGGCTAAGTAATCCACGATGTGCATTTCTCTCTAGGCGCGTACATACGGAGATGGCGATCGTCAGTTTCTTTAAACGAAACAATTCAAAACGAAAGAAATAGGCTACTCACTGATTAGGCTAAGTAATCCACGATGTGCATTTCTCTCTAGGTGCGTTCATACGGAGATGCGATCGTCAATTTCAGTAAACGAAACCATTCAAAACGAAAAGAAATATAGTCTGATTAATCAATGGTGTGCATTTCTCTCTAGGCGCGTTCATACGGAGATGGCGATCGTCAGTTTCTTTAAACGAAACAATTCAAAACGAAAGAAATAGGCTACTCACTGATTAGGCTAAGTAATCCACGATGTGCATTTCTCTCTAGGCGCGTTCATACGGAGATGCGATCGTCAATTTCAGTAAACGAAACCATTCAAAACGAAAAGAAATAGACTAGCCTACCTCTCTGTAATCCACGATGTGCATTTCTCTCTAGGTGCGTTCATACGGAGATGCGATCGTCAATTTCAGTAAACGAAACCATTCAAAACGAAAAGAAATATAGTCTGATTAATCAATGGTGTGCATTTCTCTCTAGGCGCGTTCATACGGAGATGGCGATCGTCAGTTTCTTTAAACGAAACAATTCAAAACGAAAGAAATAGGCTACTCACTGATTAGGCTAAGTAATCCACGATGTGCATTTCTCTCTAGGCGCGTTCATACGGAGATGCGATCGTCAATTTCAGTAAACGAAACCATTCAAAACGAAAAGAAATAGACTAGCCTACCTCTCTGTAATCCATGATGTGCATGTCTCTCTATAGCGTTCAGATGCCGATCGTCAATTTCTTTAAACGAAACAATTCAAAACGAAAAGAAAAAGGCCACTCTCTGATTGTGTAATGATGTGCATTTCTCTCTATAGGCGCGTTCACTACAGAGATGGCGATCGTCAACTTCCATCTTTGCAGAAAAGTTTTATTAATAAAAATCAATGGACACGCGTCACCGGATTACAAAGGCACTTCTTGCTTGTTGCACGCACACAGATATTATGTTGAATAATGGTGGGCTCCGGCTCATAATAACAGTTAATGCCGTCGGCCTGACTCAGACACAACGTGCAGGGGTTGGGCTTGATTTTTTTTGTTGTTGTTTTTTTGCCCGATCTGGCATTCAGTTTCTGAACGGTGTAGGCACAAGCCAACAGTTTGGTGACGCCGTCTGAGCCCATTATGTCATTTTTAATTAGTCACGGTAATACCGTATACCCCGGTAAAATAGGGAGGCGGTTTGACGGTTTCAAAATTCGAATACCGCCCAAGCCTAGTGTGAACACACCGTTTACTTCAGTAGGCTTCTTATTCAATTTATGTTTAACATTAATCTGTGCCTGCTTGAGCTTTTCAGACATTTAAAGTAGGGATGGGCATTTTTCAAAAATATTGTATTCGAATAATCGGGTTCATAAAAATCTAATATTTGTTTATTTAAATGTCGTTTAACACGTTATTTTTTAAAAGTTTTTGTCACCATTTCTGAACAAGCTTACATTAGGCAATACACAACAAGCTTACTATGTATCTTAAGGTTTTCTTTTAGTTGAAAACATTTAAAGCTGCAGTCTGCAGTTTTTCCTCTTTGTCGCCATCTCTGTTCGATATCTGCAATTGCAGTTATTCGTGGAATTATCAACTTAACGTGCGTTGTGCCTTGGCATGGCACAGCGCGGATGAAGCCAATGTTTTGAGGAGAATGTGCGGCTGTCAATCACCGCGCTGGTGGTGTGATACTGGATACTGTCATTCGCAATCACAGATTCTACTTTTTGGAAGTATGACCAACATAAGAATTTTCACCGGAAAATGTCGTCTGAACAAGTAACATCCACTTTTGTTCTGACCAACTAAGGGAAAAAGCATTGCAGTAAATCGTGCTGATTAAATCTAACGAACGCTTATCATATCACGTCAAACCGTGCAAATTATACTTCTGTTACTGTTCTCAAATTGTTAATGTTAACAACATCAGCATTGCGTGACTAGGCCTACATTTAATGACCATCCGATATTTGTCCTTGTTTTCGCATGGGCCCGGTTGCAGTGTCCTTTTTTTTTCTCCGAAGTCTTTCACGTTTTACAATGGGTGAATCTCCAGTTGTCACTGGTGATTGTCGTTTGAACCTTTCTGGATCCGCCATCAAATCGATAAGTTTAATTAAATCAAGTGCTGTGAGAAAAGGCTATAAATCTCCACCTCCAACATCCTCACACGCAATATAGCCTACAAGCCTAGACTCCTCCTTTATGTGGACAGATGTGACGTAATGACGCAAAGCCATGCTCGAATTTCCCGCGGAAATCCACCAGTACCACTGGAATTAAAAACATTACAAGCTTACCGTTTTGAATCGAGCTACGCCAAGCAGATAGTTTTGAACACTGGCTGGTTATGTACTTGCTCAAAAAATTATTTTAGGTCATTTTTAACCCAAAAAAGCTCCGGACTGCAGCTTTAACAATATGTGTAAACAAAATACAAAGAACAAAAGCATCAAGCAGTGCGAACGAAAAAAAAAAGCGCTAATAAAGTAGACTGCACAGTTATCTGTACATGCACTCGAGTCGGCATTATCGTGTTTATATTTTCACGTTCATGAGAAAAACATTAATATCCACATGCTCGAATGAGAAAACGCGCTGCGCTGACAGACATTGCAGAGACACAGTGTGCAAAGTGAGGTTACTAACAGCACGTTTTCTGTTCTTAAACCTGTCTCCCTCAACGAAACTTAAAGAAAGCATATGTCTCAAAATCATTTTGCTACCAGAAGATATCATCTCAGATCACAATTCCCTCGGGGTACAGCTGCGCTTACCTGAAGTCGTTAATGCAGTGATGATATTATGATAACTCAGTTTCATTAATAATTGATTAAAAGATTAAATTTTCATCTAAGTAATTCCAAACTTCGCAAGGCAGATGACGACATTATGTGATCAAATACAATCCACTTGTTAAACACGCTCCACAGCGCCACCCATTGCATTTAATTTAATATTTTATTTTTCGAATAATAATTACAGATTGAAAATTCGAATATTTGCATACATCCCTAATTTGAAGGGGTGGCATAATGCCCCTTTTTTACAATATGTAAAATAAGTCTCTGTTGTCCCCAGAGTGTGTATGTGAAGTTTTAGCTCAAAATACCCCACAGATCATTGTTTTTACGTTTTTTTTATGTGTCCCTTTAAATGCAAATGAGCTGCTGCTCCCGGTACAGAGGGCGGAGCTTCAATAACTTGTGTGTGTGTGTGTGTGTTAGCAGCTCCGATTACCTCACGCAGACACGCACTAAAATGTCAGAAACTGTTCTGCCATTTTATGTTTAAACTGGAGTCGGACAATGATGAAGAGACTCGAAGTGACATGTAGAATGCAACAGGACGTTTCTGAATGGTTAGTTGATGAATTTATGTAGATGATGTGGAGTTAACTATCTTCAAGTCTTTGATTAGCATTAGGGCTGCACGATTTGGGAAAATGTCATATTGCGATTATTGATGTCAAGATTGCGATATGCAATATAATAAACAAATGGTTTCATGAGTAAACTTGCTTGGTTCTCAAGTAAAATGCACACACAGATTAGTGATAATGCTGAAATGTGTATTTCTCAACTCAAACTAGCAACAACAACTAAATGCGCAGTGTTTTCAAATTAAAATATATTTTACAAAATTAAATGGTGACATCTTTGCATTACTGAAAATTTGTTATTGTCTTAATAGTACAATAGTATAAAATAAATGTCATATTTACCTGTGCCCTTACTGTCTAACAGGTAGGTATACAGAAATTGAACAAAGCTATCAAACAGTCTGCACTGCATAAATTAAATATAGACTTAATCCTTATAAAAGCTACAAATGTTATTTAGTCAAGTGCAGTGAGGAATTTTCTCTGTTCCCTTTGTTCTTTGATTAACTTTACTGACACAGAAAGCTTTACTGGCTGCTGTCCCTTTAAGACCAGCCGCTGCTGACAGAGACGCGGGTCTCACACTCGACTCATTCTCTCACAACTCTTCATGTTCATCATAAGACTGCTCTTATGTTATGAAGATACTCGACAAAACAGACTTTTTGGTATGATTGTGTGTTTTATTGTTCGTTCAAGTGCGAAAGAGAACTGTATTCTGGCGTGCTGTCTGTGCACACGATACTGGCGCACATCTTTCTGTGTCACTGCAGTCAGGACATTCACAGGCAGCGCATTCTTTTTTGTCTTGTCGCGCATAAATGGTTTAAAAGCATTTGCATGAATAAGAGCGGGATCATATAATGTAACACTAGCCAAAGAATGACAAAAATTAATGGATGCATTGATTGCGTTAAATATTTTAACAATATTTAATCAATTTAACGCGTTAACGTTGACAGTAAGGGTGTGAACCGACAATGGTCTCACGGTTCGGTTCAATTACGATTATCATGTCATCGATTCAGTTCAATTCGATATCACGATGCATCACATCCTCAATTTTAAATCTTACTTCAAAAGTGATGTGTGCACGTGTGCTCACCTGTTCGGGAAGTCACAGTGACAGAAACAGTGACATTCCAGTTTAAGTTTCAAGGGAGTAAAGTAGGGCTGGGCGATATGGCCAAAAAAAAAATCACGATAATTTTTTTTATATCAGTCGATATCGATAATTATCACGATAAATGTCAAATTTCTTTCAAGTTTAAAGGCAGATTTTTGCTCCTAAGTGAAAGTTGTAGAAACCAGAACGTTAATTGTGGTTTTAAATACTCTTTATTGTCAGAACATATCATGACAAACACTTGCCAAACAGGTGAACATTTCACAAATCTGAGGTAGAACATTCAAACATTTGTCATTTTTCCTTAACAAAATAAATATCTTTATTGGACAATTAATTTCTTAGTCTCTGCATATGTGCTAATTTTTATTTGGTAAAATGTAATATTCTGACTGTTTGAGTTTTATTCAAATAAACCATTGGTCATCCAGTATCATGCATTTAGATCATGATAACCACAGATAAAACCAGGCATAGCCTACAGCACCTCACTATCATGGCAAAATGTAACTTTATGGTTTCTATGGTATTTGTATGAAAAACAGTAGCCTAAATACATTATTAAATACTGTAATTATATTCCATTAGTCCTTTAATACATTGTCTACATTAATAATATAATACAATTCAATATGTATATCCCACATTTCATGATGTAGTTAATATTACTAGGCTAACGTTACAGTAAATCCATGGTAAATGATGGGAATTTGTAGACGGAAAAGCCTTCTGCGCACAGTGTTTCTCCTGTTTGTCAGTGCTGTTTCATCTGCCTTTAAACTGGTTTAAATCACGGAGACATTGTGTTCTTCGCTGAATTCAAGCGCTTCTCACTGGATCTCGTGACGAGACCGATCAGAGTAAACGCATCTGCTCTAGTGAGCTCGCGCTGCTGTTTGGACGGGTTTGGACTTTGAGCCGAGCGGATAAATGGTCCGTGTGGCGCGCGGTTCAAATGAGTTGCGTTCCGCTTTTGGCGCATAAACATTATCGAACATTTATCGAACTCTTGATATCGTTTTATCGAGAAAAATTATATAGCGATAATTATCGTTATCGTTTTATCGCCCAGCCCTAGAGTAAAGCTTGTTTATGCCATTAAGAAAAGGAAAATCTGTCAAATTAATTTTGTTTTAAAGAAATGTTCATTTAAAAGCAGCGCTCATTAATCAGTGTATTATGTTACCATTAAAGATGCGCGCATCAACCGTCGCCGAAATCCGCTGTTGAAGGTGACGATCATCCATTTATAATCACGCATAACAACACAGAATAATTGTAATTTGACCATCGGGTGTGGATACTTAAATCAGAGAAAATTATTGGGGCGGGTGGATGATTTATTTTTGGCTGCGGATTCAGGTGACGTTCGAGCTCATCCGCTTACTCTGAAGCAGTGAGCTCGGGGTGAAAACGGCTAACGTGGTTTATCAAGTTTGTCTTACCTCCTGCATATTCTATTTGTGCGTAGTCTCGCGTAGCCAGACCTTCAGACTGACGGCAGAAGGTCTGGACTCTATCTGAGCTTTTCTTGGCCAAGGACCGCCCAAGACGACGTTTGACTGACATGTAACCCAACCAATCACAGTTCGTTTTGTTCCGCGTCATGTTTAGGGGCGTGGCAATATAATGTCGATGTCCCTACAATAACAGACCGGTGTGCATCTAATAAATTATTAATTCATGAACGTTGTGCAAGTTTACTGCAACAATGGAGCCGCAAACTTCACATACTTTTTGAAAATCCAGCGTTTAATTGATCCTGGCAAGCGCTATTGTCGCAGTTGTAAACACAACGGCTTTCTTCTTCCACGAGGGGTTTTGGCATCACGGCATTTGTTTCCAGGCAAGACGGTAAAGAATGCGACACACACGTCTCCCGGACATCCTGTAGAATTCAACCAATCAGATCGCGACTTCGAAACTCCTGAAGTGTTTCCAGAAAAGTGTGCCATATGCATCAAACGTTCAGCCAACGGTTTGTGGGCGTGACGTCTGAGGCTGAGACTAATTTGTGCGTGACATGAGCGCACACAGCGCGTGTCTTCTGCAGGTCGTGCTTACCAGGTTGTTCATAAAAGCCGAAATGTGCCCAGATGTAGGCTTTTAAAGTAGTTGGAGCATTTTTAATTTTCTCGCACTCACGTCTCACCTCCCTCTGCTATTGTATGCTACGCGACAAAGCACGTCCGCGACAAATGACGTCAGAAAAGCGTCAGTACATTATAATCGGTTATGGTCTATTACTGAACCGATACCGAATCGTCCTCGAATTTCGACACCCCTAGTTGACAGCCCAAATTTATTTATTCCAAAGTCGCAGCATTTTCACGTCATATAATCGCATGGGCTTGGCATCGTGATTGCGATATGATTAATTGTACAACACTAAGCATTTGCTGTGATGATAATCTGTAAATCGCTTGTGTGGGAACTGTTGTAAGATGCCTACAGAGTGACATGCTATTGCATTTGTGTTACGTACTGTATTGCATGTGAAAAGACGGATGCTTGACAGCTTGAGCAGACTCACAAATGTGCTCTACAACAACTCTTCCTCTTCTCAACATGGACTGTGTGTTCCGGGGGCGAGGTTTATGTAAATTTGAGGGTTAGTGATGTCACTAACCCGGGAGGAACGTCGTGTTGTCCCTACCAGCCGTTTGTTGTAGTCCTAAAAAAAACGATTTCTTTAAAAGTAAATATCTTCCTTTCAGGGCTCAACGCTAAGGATTTTTTCTACTGGCCGAGTCGGGCCAGTGGTGGAAATTTGTACTTGCCCTGCCAAAATTTTCATTGGCCCCAACACATAAAAGTAATAAATAAATAAAATAAAATAAAATAGGCCTAGTTATTGTTTTAGTAGTTTTTGTGCCATTCAAACTTAATAAATAAGGTTATGACACCAAAAACTACTAGACTAACTCATACATTTTAAATACTGTTAAAGATAGTCAGTAATAAAAAACAAAAACAAATTACAAATAGTATATTATGTGCAAAAATGGGTTAAAATCACATTACATTCTAACATAATCTAAAAACAAAAAGAATGATTTTATTTTTAAATTCACTAAACTACAAATTATAATAAATACAAACAAAAGCACAGACTAATTAACCTCCATTTGATTAGGTCTACCCATTACAATAGTCACTTTACAGTTACTGCTATCATAAAAATACACTTGTAGGTTTAAAATTGTATACTAGTGCAGTGCCCGTGCAAAATCAGTTTTTGTGTGTGTTTCTTAGTAATTGTTGGTTTGGTGTGTTTGAGTGCTCATTGTTACAATTACACAGCAAAAGTTCAGTGACATTTTTATTTGTGCATGGTAGAAAGCAAATACTGATACTGACATAATGACGTACAATAAATATGGAAAATTGAACTACACGATTGAGGGAGCACGCTACACAGTGAACTCCGAGAAAACGCTACGCTTGAGCAAACAGTTTGTGAATAGGCTACTACAAATGATGGCCGTGAAAGAGACTGTGAACGCAAAAGTAAAACAAACAAAAGTAAAGGCGACGGCTCCTCACGGACGACTGCCGCACACATAAACAAAACATAACATATCCGTTTAAACACAGGGAGGGAGACGTGAGAGTATTCGCGCTGTGCTTTGGAAGTGTGTTCATACGCACAAGCGTTCGAGTACCAATCTGAGAGACGCGGGTACTTTCGCGTCTACGTGCGCTTGAATATTTAAATAGGTGAGTCTTAAAAACAAGATCGGACAAGTGACACTTCCGTCTGCTGGCCCGAGTGTCTTTCATGCTGGCCCCGGGCCATCGGGCAGTCGAGCCCTGCCTTTGCTTTGAACTTTGAGCGTTGTAACTTTGCAGATGTTGTTTATGCTCAAACAGCAACATTACACACTAACTAAAGTTGGAAAAGTGAAATCATAATCAACCACACCTTTAAAGAAGAGACTGCACAGAAAGGTAGCTGTGGCTATCGCATGTGTCTGACTGTTGTGGTTTTACAGGAAACCAATCGGAAACCAGTCTGCTACTCGCAGTGTGATTTTTCTCACAAGCGAGCACTCTTCAAGCACTTGTGTTGGGCTGTTGAGTTCATATTGAGAAATCAGTCAATCGATGGAGTTGGCAAATGAAACATTGTGAATAACTTCACACAGGCTGCCGGAGTGTTTCATGGGTTTCCATATCTGCTGTTTGTTCAGAGGTGAATGGATGTGCTGTCGGCAGTGTGGTGTGTGTTTGCATTGCACACAGATTATGAGAGTCACAAGTGCAGGTGAAGTGTGTGAGATCAGTCAACATCAGAGTGTCAGGGTTTGTGTTCAGTGTAGTGGTACAGTATAGTATGTCTATACTGAGCTCTTGCTTGTGTCCTAAAGCTATTCATAGGAAATCTGTTTTATGGTTTTCACAAATTCTGTTTTTTCATTTAGTTTTTTCTAGGTTTTCTGTTTTGTTAAGCATCAAAAATCTTGAACAGTTTAATAGCTTTGAATAATTAAAATATAACTAAATGTTAGGACTGGGTTGGATGAAATGTGAGATTTTGCTATTCTGTTTATATTGCGGTGGATATATTTGAATGGTTGTTAGTAGGCAGAAGTGATTTATGCTATTTATTTACACATGAGCATCGGTAATGTTGTGACTTGCAAATGCATTTCATTGATCTTATTGTGAACGATTCATACATGCTGTTTTTCATTTTTAATAATATATATAAACCTCGTAATCATTCTCGATCTTCCGGTGAAACGATATGCTGGACTTCTCCTGTCATTGGGTAAATTCCATATGTGTTTTTGCACTCTTGAAGTGCACTTTGGGAAGGGAACGTCATTTGGTCCTGTCCCAAATGGGCCATTTCATATGCTCTTTTGGCCTTGTTGACTTACAATAGCCACCATGTGCGTGTGATCGTGAAGTCAAAGAGACTGAAGGATGTCCCATTTGTCATTTTGGGTTTCAGAAGGGTGCTCATGAGCACCCACCTTTAAAGTTGATATTCGCCCTCGATGCGCACTGAAGTGAGCGTTGCTGCAGACTTCTTCCCGACATTAAAAATGGCATTACGTTGCAAAAGTGTGGACTTGTAGGAAGACCGCAAGGGGGGGATTCCAAACGAAGGTGAACACCTGAATTCCTTCAAGTTCGTTAGCATGCGTTAGTACATGCGATGGTCACCTCAAGGAAGCATTGTTTATGGTCATGTGACCCAGTGTGTTGAATCCTCGCTATTCATTTTAAAAGCTTAATGCCGAGAGAGTTTGTGATAAAGGATACAGAATAATTCATGTTGTTTTGTTTGTGGTAAGCTTGTTGCGATAGTTGGTGTTGACGGTGTTACCAGTGTTCAGCCGCAATACCGGTTACATCACTTGCCCTCCGCCCCCATTGTCCTTTAGATTTTTTTATAGTAATAAAATCAATTAGTTGAGTTAGAAAACAGACGCTACAATTAAAAACTGAGCGTGTCTGCTTAATAAAGCGTGAGCCGAACGAGAGTCGCAGCACAGATCAGCAGCAGGAGTCAGATTTCACTCTTGACTGACAAGACAACGGTGGAAGATTTAGTTTCAAAGCAAAATGTAAAAGCGCCTATTTAAGCGAGTTTGTCGTTGTGCTGTTTTGTTGTTGTGTTTGTCCATTAAGAAGAATAAACGAATGAACCCACCAATCAAACAAGCCGCCCCCGATTTGGCGCTAATTTGAAAGAAACTAAAATGTGCACGGCCGCACTCATGCGGAGCATTTGCATTGAGCATTTTCAGTTCATACCAGTGGACGCTCAACTTCCATAGGAATTAATTGAAAACACTTGCTCTGCTCAGCACCATTATGAATGTCATTGCGGACGTGAGCATTTTACTTTCGTTTTCAAATTAGCGTTTTAAAAGCTCCCGCCGGTGATTCTGGTATTACCGGTCTTGTCACATGTCGATTAACCGGTGGGAAAATATCCTCACCGTCACAACCCTAGTTTGTGGTATTTTACTCACATTTGTCATGCATTTCATATGCAGTTTATATAAGTTTCATAATTAAGAAATGAGTTTAATAGTTGATAAATTTGATAGTGTTGACTGCAGGTGAGACGGCGAGTTTTAAAGTTGAGAGTAGAGACAGAACACACAATATACATAAAGAATATTTTAGAAACTTCATTATAAAATGTATATTATTTCTAACGATTATAAAAACAGCAATAGTAAAAATTCCTGTTGTTATTCATCTGTAATATTTCGGTCATATTTTTGTTTTAAGTTTTCTGGTGTCAAATAATTCTGTTCTCGCTCACTGGAAATTAAATGTAAAATGACAGCCAATCAGAACAAAGCACATTTTTAAAATGACAGCAACTGGAATGAGATTTTGGTCCAATGAGATTTTAATTTTGTGTTGATTTTAAAAAGTAAAAAATGAAAAGCCAAATGACCAATAAAATTGCTGCCTGTAGTTGCGGCTTGTTAGAAAAGGCAGATTAATGTGGAAGAGGATTTATGGCTTGCTATTTTAATGGCGTCACGAAGCGTGTTGGAGTGAAAGAGAGTGACTGGCAGCAGAGATGTGTGTGTTGCTCAGGACAGGGAGTTCCTCAGCGTGGCACGTTCAGCTAGTGGCGTGTGTGTGCGGCACTAATGGCTGCAGGCTTGCAGTGACGGTGGGGGAAGGGCTGGTTTACACACGCCGCTGGACGAGCTCTGATCTGACGCTCTGCTGCAGAACCGTGCTGGGAAAAGTGGTGTTAATAACTCCGGTTCTAATGCAGATGTTCATCTACTTGAACAGTTTTTAGTTTTTTGCATTAAATGATGGTAAATGGTACAATTTAAAGTTGGCATGAGAAGAAAAATTCACCTCGTCTATTTTCTAAATACACAGATTAGATCTTATTGTGAATAATTAATCTGTGCATGTTTCATTAAAAAACTTTGACCTCATAATGTTTAATCAAAAAGCATCACTTTTCCCCCCTCATGATCTTTTCACAAAAATGAAAAAAGTTAACCTTCTGACACTGTTTTTTTTTAAACCCACTCATTCTATTGGCAAATTACACTGAAAATATTTTCATTCTTTTACATTGTATCTTTAGATTAACTTTAAGGGATAGTTCACCCTGAACAGGGCTCTACTAGACTGCCAAAATTCTTTGAGAATGTGCAAGTTAAAATTTGACGGTCGCATTTGTGCGAGTCCATGGTCATGCACTCAATCGGTGTCTGCCTACCTGCGTTTGCATTAGGGATTTATATGTCACATATTATCGACTACGGCAAATCTGCTATTCTGCAGTAGTTAGTCCTGTTGGAGTTTTTCCCTCTTTTGCATCTCGTTTTTAAAATCGCTAATTCAAAAGCAAATATAAAATGTGCAGTCGCGCGGGCATTCATAACGGGCATTCGCAAAGCGAGCGTTTTCAATTAATTCCAATGTAAGTTGAGCTTATATAGAAATGAACCGAAAACGTTA
Organism: Leuciscus idus; assembly: GCA_021554675.1. Classification (NCBI taxonomy): domain Eukaryota; kingdom Metazoa; phylum Chordata; class Actinopteri; order Cypriniformes; family Leuciscidae; genus Leuciscus; species Leuciscus idus. The sequence goes on along the minus strand of CM038621.1, from coordinate 40,829,304 downwards.
TCTCCGTGCCCGTGGACACGCACCGTAATGTGCGGCATCAAAATTAGCACCAAATCGGGGCGGCAATTGCTTGAATGGTGGGTTCATTATTATTTAAATACAACAATGAAACAGTAAAATGACAAACCTGCTTAAATAGGTGCTTTCGGCAAATCTTAAATAGGCAAATCTTCCACCATCGTCTTGTGAGTGAGGCGAAATGGGTGAAATGAGGTGAAATCTGACTCCTGCTGCTGATCTGTTCTACAACTCTCGTTCGGCTCACACTGCATTATAGTCTTTGATTGAGCAGACACGTTCAGTTCTTTAAGTTTCTGTTCTCTAACTGAACAAAATAATTTGTATTACTATAAAAAAAATCTAAATGACGGTGGGGGCGGTGGGCATGTGAACCGTGTAACGCAGACTATCGCAGCAAACCTGTCACATTTGATTGTTAAAAGATTAAAACATTTTGCTAATATGAGGTCTCGTCACAGTCAGTCTTTTTACATCAGTGCAAAACTAAGGTATGGGGATTAAAGCCCTATTCGGACGGGATTAGTTTTACAAGGGTGGATGGAGTAATGTAATTTTACCACAAGACGTCTGTAATATTAATGGCCTATTCGCACGGGATAAGAAATCTCAGTAAAACTAGCAGATGTGGGAGGGGTAACTCGATTTACACACCGCCGTCACCTCCCTGTCATCATGTGCGTATTACGTTGCTTCCTGATATTAACTGTGCAAACACATAATCTATATATAACCTACATATAGCAGTTATGTCCGATCGAACGATTTATGAATTAAATTAATAAGGCCTAAATTCTGATTGGATTCTCTTGGTAATAGGCACTTACCTAAAGCGAAAATAAGTTTCATGCCTCTAATAAGTGCTTTCAATCTGCTTTTTGATCTTAATGGTACTCAGAAAAAAAACAAAAATATGAAGCAGCACAACTGTTTTCAACATTGATAATAAGAAATGTTTCTTGAGTATCATATTAGAATGATTTCAGAAGGATCATGTGACACTTAGGGAGTAATTCAGCTTTGATCACAGGAATAAATTAAGTTTTAAATTAAATAATTTAAATAAATTAAGAAAACTTGTTAAAAAAAAATTGAACTATTTCACAATATTACTGTTTTTTTTATATTACTGACCCCAAACTTTTCAACGATAGAGTATAAATTCTATATATTGCATCACCAGTGAATCTTTAATTTGGTGTTTGTATAAAGAGCCGGCGCTTTCTTGTTCTCAAGCTCTGCTTCACTGAAAGGCAAAACTGTATCCACTTCTTGTATGTGAGCAGACGGATGTCACTGAGCAGCTGATGACAGTATCTTTTAGTACACTCTTTGACCTATGAACGTTTGGCTCGACAGCGTCTACGCTACACTGGCAGAGAGCTGAACCTTGTGCCTGCAGAATGCTCTCTATGAATTTAAACTGAAATGCTACAGTGAAAGCTGCTTTGGGCCACATTTGCTCCGTTTCTTGAACATTGGGTGAAATGCATGAGAACTAGTGAGGTTTATTGATGCTAAAGCTCTTTTCTTTTTTTCTTAGATGGGTCTTGCAACCCCCAATGGCCCATTCGGGCAGCAGTATGCACAGGGGTCGGTCCAGCAGATGTCCAGCGCTGGATTAAATGCTCAGATCCAGAACAAGGCAGCTCTCCCCAACAGCCTCCAGCCCACCCTGAAGGGTGCTTCCAGCGTGCCAAATCTGGTGAGTAACCCCCCAGAGCGGGCTCTGGTTCAGTCCACAACACTTCATGTCTCTTGTCTCTGCGTCACGCATCTATTCAGCAGCTAATTATTCTTTTGGAGAGCTAATTGAAATGCACGTTTACATGCAGCAGAATATGACGTAAAAAGTAAATAAACTGCCGAATTAAGTCTAAAATTGTTGTTGTGCTTGAACATTCGGATCAGAAAACTGACCTAGACTGCTCCAGCATAATGTAATTAGGTTAACAAAAAATATTTTGATTTTAATGTTTCATAAGATTTCCATTTCAAGTATTTTGTCCATTTCTATTCATCAAAGAATGCTGAAAAAAATGTATCGCAGTTTCAGCAAAAATATTAAGCAGCACAACTGTTTTAACATTGATGATAATAAGAAATGCTTCTTGAGCAGCAAATAATCATATTAGAATGATTTCTGAAGGATCATGTGCCACTGAAGACTGAATTAATGATGCTGAAAATTCAGCTTTAACATCACAAAAATAAGTGACATTTATAAATGTATTCAAATAGTTATTTTAAATTGCAGTGATATTTCACAATATTCCTGTTTTTCTGTGTTTTTTTTTTTTACCAATAAATTCAGCAGTGTATATTGTAATATTTTTTCCTATGTAGAGCTACCTTTAAAGATCTACATAAAAGTAAACTTATTATAATTTATTGGGGTTTTTTTATAGACAATTTACAAATATCAAATAATAAAATAATTCTGTGTTGTATCAGTGCTTTTAGCTTTAGTTGATTAGTTTAAGGCGTAAAATAGATGCTTAACACCTCAGTGAATATAATCATAAATTCATGGCCTTTCTTGGCTTTATCGTTCAAACCAACTGAGAATGTTTAGAAAGATTTGTTCTTTACATTTTAACAGAAATGGAGCTTCTATCTAATCTAAACTCTTTCCTCCAGCTGCAGCAGCAGGTGTCCTCTGTGGGCATGGTCCCGGGACAGGGGGTGTCGACAGGCCCCACGGCCGACCCGGAGAAGCGCAAACTGATCCAGCAGCAGCTGGTCCTGCTGCTTCACGCCCACAAGTGCCAGCGGCGAGAGCAGGCCAACGGAGAGGTGCGCGCCTGTGCCCTGCCCCACTGCCGCACCATGAAGAACGTCCTCAACCACATGACCCACTGCCAGGCGGGAAAATCCTGCCAAGGTGAGAGACAGAATGACACCAGTTATGTTAATGTATAACTGGACTCCAGCAATTGAACCGAGCTCTGAATTTGTTAGAACTCTTGGTCTATTATGTCATATCTGAGTCGATCTGAAAGTGCTTGGGTATTTATCCAACCACATGTCTCTTTATCCACAACCATATTTTAGTGATGACTGTACATCTTGGTGTTGTTGAACTGTCTGGCTGACCACTCAGGCTTCATGTAAACATGGGAACTCACTCTTGACTCTTGTGGCCTCACTGTCTAAGTATGATGGAGTCTGGAACATCGAAGCCCCATTTACTCCTTGACATGATATAATTTGGCCAGAGCGTTTTCTCATGGTGGAAAAAAGAAGAAAAAAGAAAAAAACGTAATGCATGCGAACAAACCTTGTTCATCAAGAATGTAATATGTGACCCGATCTGGCGAAATGAGTCGGAAGTCGCAACGTTCCATTTTAAGATATGGGCCGATCATGTGGAAAAACAGACATTCAAAAATAATCTCCTAAAGTTTCGTAGTCCAGATAATTGAGTAAAGGTATTTAAATGACTATTAAAGTTTACAAAGTTTTACTAAATTCGCTGGAAATGAATATTGCTTTTCTCGACTCCTCTCGTCACCTCTGAGCATTTCCCGGGTATCCCCTGAAACATCTCTGCTCTCCAAATATGGTGTTACACGTTGTATAGAACCAATCAAAAAGCTTAGAAATGTACACAAACGCTGATCATTTGTCAATGGGAAGCCCCGTTTCGACTGACTGGCACGCGATTGGTCCAGCCATCCTCCTGTCAGACTCGCAGCACGCTGTGTAAACAAGCTAGCAGATCTCCTCAGAAAGATTAAATATTATTCATTTGAGAAATGTCGCTGTCAAAAGAGAGCAAAGTCGCCAAAAAGTCGCCAGAAGCGTTGAACTCACTGGAGGCTTAACCTAAGCTCTGCTGCTGGTCATCAAGAGTGGCTAAGGCTAGTCAGTGATTGTTTTGGATCTGGAGACGTGTCATCCTCTGATGACAGAGACAGCCCTGTGGTATTTATTGTGTATGGATGTGAGTGAGTGCAATTATTCTGTGAGTGTATTTATCTGCAAGGAGAATCCATTACAATGTATTTGATTTATTTTAACCCAATATTTAACTGTTGGTATCTCCGTTATGAATATGTTACACTGTTATTGTCAACTAGCCTACACAAAGATATGATTGCATAGGCTAACATTATTTGTTCTCTGTTTCCTTGTCTCTCTGCCTCTCTGCCTCTCTCACTTTCTCTCTCTCTCTCTCTCTCTCTCTCTCTCTCTCTCTCTCACACACACACACACACACACACACACACACACACACACACACACACACACACACACACCTTCTCTCAAGCAAAACTGTAGCACCTCTGTTCAATCTTTCTGATTTTAGTAAATGTTTGTAAAAGTGCCTTTTAAATTATTTATTCAAATAAAAACTTTAAAATAATTTGAGCTTCAGCCTGGCATAATAGCATATATTAATGTCTTTGGTCAAATTACAATAAATAGTTCATCCCTTTAAATGCAATGGATTTTGAAAGATATCAACAAAAAACGGGCAAAAAACTTTAAAAGCGATTTTCTCAGGTTTTCAATTGGAAAAAGAGGGCAGACGACCATAATTCAAATGTGTATATCTTTACAACCATTCAAGGTATGACTTTGACTATGATATCATTTGAAAGATTATGGTCTCCTCTTTCCAATACCAAAATCTCAATTTTGAAATTTGGGCCACTGTGACTCATTTTGCTGGATCAGGTCACATATGTCTAATTTATTAGTGGTGCTTGCTAAGACAAGCATGACCATTGTTAGAGGGATCTGAAACATATCTAGGGACCTTAATATAATAAGGTTTTTTTTTTTTTTTTTTTTTTTTTATCTACACATTTCCACAGCACAAACTGGGATGGAAAAGTTTAAATGATAAATTTGGCAAAACTGCATTGCTCCCATTTTTAGCAATCTCGCTGTCTACACTGGAAAATGCTGCCTTGAACAGAAGCTCCAGCCAATTTGTTTAAAACGCAATTAAAATTACACCGATCAGGCATAACATTCTGACCACTGACAGGGGAAGTGAATAACACTGATTATCTCTTCATCCCGGCACCTGTTAGTGGGTGGGATATATTAGGCAGATGTGTTAGAAGCAGGAAAAATTGGCAAGCGCAAGGATTTGAGCGAGTTTGACAAGGGCTAAATTGTGATGGCTAGACGACTGGGTCAGAGCATCTCCTAAGCTGCAGCTCTTGTGGGGTGTTCCCGGCCTGCGGTGGTCAGTATCTATCAAAATTGGTCTAAGGAAAGAACAGTGGTGAACCGGCGACAGGGCCAAGGCTCATTGATGCCCATGGGGAGCGAAGGCTGGCCCGTGTGATCCGATCCAACAGACTCAAATTGCTCAAGAAGTTAACGCTGGTTCTGATAGAAAGGTGTCAGAATACACATGCATCGCAGTTTGTTGCATATGGGGCTGCATAGCCACAGACCAGTCAGAGTGCCCATGCTGACCCCTTTCCACCACAGAAAGCGCCAAACAGTGGGCACGTGAGCATCAGAACTGGACAACGGAGCAATGGAAGAAGGTGGCCTGTTCTGGTGAATCACGTTTCCTTTTACATCACGTGGATGGCAGGGTGCGTGTGCGTCGCTTACCTGGGGAACACAAGGCACCAGGATGCACTATGGGAAGAAGGCAAGCCGGCGGAGGAAGTGTGATGCATAGGGCAATGTTCTGCTGGGAAAGCTTGGGTCCTGCCATCCATGTGGATGTTACTGTGACACGTACCAGGTACCACCTGCCTAAGCATTGTTGCAGACCATGTACACCCTTTCATGGAAACGGTATTCCCTGGTGGCTGTCGCCTCTTTCAGGAATGGTTTGAGTAACACAACAACGTGTTTGAGGTGTTGACTTGGCCTCCAAATTCCCCAGATCTTAATCCAATCGAGCATCTGTGGATGTGCTGAACAAACAAGTCCGACCCATGGAGGCCCCACCTCGCAACATACAGGACTTGAAGGGTCTGCTGCTAACACCTTGGTGCCAGAGACCACGGCACACCTTCAGGGGTCTAGTGGAGTCCATGCCTCGACGGGTCAGGGCTGTTTTGGCAGTCAATATGAACTCCCTTTTTTATTTTAGCCTATCTGCTCCAAGAAACTACACTTCCTGAATGTAGCAATCAAACATAACTTGAGTCTGAACACAGCAGACGACAGGACCATTTAGAACAAACACTAGTAAATACTAAAAGCGCATAAAACTGTCAAGTGTACTTAAGTTACAATAACGCGCGCACGCACACACACTCACCCATGCGCACGCAGCCTGGCACGCGCACACACTCAAGCTCTCACACTGTAAATTTTATAAAATAGTGCGTGCATTTTGTATTACTCGCTTTTGTGTTTCGCCTCCATCCGCCGTTTTACGTTAGCGCGAGTAGCGTGTATGACATCAGAGAAGCGTCAGTAGGCTAAAATTGATTATGGTCTATTACAATGCAACGATTAATTTCAACACCCCTAGTGTCCACTGGTGATGCTGGTATTACCAGTGTTGTCACACGTCGATTAACCGGTGGGAAAACTTCCTCACCATCAGATCCCTAATGTCGATATATTCTACTAGCAGAATTTTCTGAAACTTTAAATGTACTTTTTTTTTTTTAAAGAAAAATTCCCCCTTTCACCGACCATTGACATTTCACCAGTCTGTAATTTCAGGTATGCAGTAATCAACCACCTAGTAGTGCAACCTGCAACTGCCAAGACCACTCTAATAACCACATAGCAACACCTTTCAAACATGAATTATTCATATTTTCTTCTAGTCATTATTCTTTTCTTTCCTTTTTTTTATATCCTTTTAAGTATGTGATTGCTCAGTGGTGTAATTTCTTTGCAGCATAACAAAGTTTTTATGTTGTTTTGTCCATTTCCACAGTGGCTCACTGCGCCTCCTCTAGACAGATCATCTCGCACTGGAAGAACTGCACCCGGCACGACTGCCCCGTCTGTCTGCCCCTGAAGAACGCCAGCGACAAGAGAAACCAGCAGCGTACGTCTTATTCACATTTACAAATACTCTACCTGCACTGATACATTCTCTGCATCTCTTTGTGTTTATTTTCCAAGGAGGATTTTGACCATATTTTCAGAGATCTACTTCATGGCACTATATGTTACGACATTGCATAAACGTCCCACCAGCACTGTAATGTGGTTTAATTGTTATGGTTATTTACTTGGGTACATTTTCCATAAAGAATGTTTACATTGTGTACATTGGCCATTCTGAAAGTGGTAAAGCAAAATAATTAGTTTAACGTGTGAACACAGGTTTGTTACTGTACTTGCTGTGTGATTCTCCATCTCATGCTTTGAGAGACCGGGTGCGTTTATATGAGTGCTGCCACCTGTAGGTCATGCGTGCATCTCGGCTGCGCTCTGAATGTGAAAGCATTAGACCAGCAGCAGATTCCGGCAGGCAGCGGGACTGTAATCTGACACCGCGGGGGAGGGGCTCCACCCTTCGTTTTTCACGGGGGGGCGGGACACAGAGAGCTCCTGCTTTCCGATTGGACAAATCGTTTAAATCACCCTGTAATGGCAACAGAAGCACGTTCTCTCAGTCTCTCTTGCAGTTCTGCTCTGTGCCGCTGCTCTGTGTTTCCAAAATGGCTATTCCACTTCAGTCGCTTGTGCTTCCAGTTCAAGTGGAATTATTGCACAATTGCAAATAGAAAATAATGTTTTTTTTATTTGCATTTATCAGGCACGTTTATCCACAGTCATTTACAAATTAGTTATTTATGAAGAACTTTTTTTTTAAATATTGGGTAACACTTTACAATAAGGTTCATTAGTTACCCTCAGTTAACTGTCTTAGTTAGCATGAACTAAGAATGAACAATACTTCAGCATTTATTAATCTTAGTTATTCATTTAAAAAATTACTTGTACGTTATTAAAATCAATAGTTGTGTTTGTTAACATTAGTTAATGCACTGTGAACTAACATGAACAAACAATGATCAGCTATATTTTTATTAAATAACACTAACAAAGATTAATAAATACTGTAACAAATGTATTGCTCATTGTTATTTCACGTTAGTTAATACATTGACTAATGTCAACTAATGAACTTTATTGTAAAGTGTTTCCTAATATTGTTTGTAGATATTAGAGTGATTTTGCCAAGGTTAAGGGTTGTTAGGCCTAATCTGAAGCAGCACCTTACATGATATGAAAAAAGTATGCAATTTTAGTACTATTATAAATGTTTAATCGAAATATTTTAATTTAACAAATGTGTTTCTGTGGTGTTTGCAGCTATGCTGAGCTCCCCGAACACTGGCATGCAGGCTCCGCTGGGCCCCGTGGGCACGAGTCAACCCGCTGCACCCGCCATCAGCAGCGGCACACACATAGACCCCAGCTCCATGCAGAGGGCGTACGCAGCACTCGGGCTCCCGTACGGGAACCAGCCGGCTGCGCAGACGCAGGTCGCAGGACAGCAGCCCACGCAGACCCAGCAGCAACAGATGCGCTCCATGACTGCTTTAGGTATCAACTTCTGAGGAAATCTGAAATGTTACGCGTGATTGAGTGTGTGGTATTTGAGGAATAGCAGAATATTGTGAACGATTCAATGTTCCATATTCATTATTAACCTTGAAAGTTGCTGTCATTCTGTAACTTCATCTTGCATCATTTTAAATACGTTCAGCCATTTATTAAACATGCACACAAGTGCAGTCAGATCTTTATAATGCATAATTACAATTTCTGAATGGAATTTATCAAACACTTTCAAAGATGCACACAAGTGCAACATCATTTTTATTGCATAATTAGATTTGCTAAATGTAGTTCATCAAATACTTTATTAATGATGGGACAAAATAAAGTGGAAAGACCAAAACTGGTCTATAAGCGATACATTTTGTTGCAACTGGTGTCAAAACAGTATGCTTTGAAACTTCATGCTGCTCATCATGTGGTGTATTCGTGTGTAACCCCTGTCTGGTTTCCCACAACATCTTCAGGCACTAACCAGATGAACATCGGCGGTAACGGTATGGCCGATCAGACGAACCTTCACACTGATTCCTCTCTCCCCTCATCCCTCAACAGCAAGTGAGTCTTTTCACCTTTCATCCCTCACCTTTAACCTCTCACACACACTGCAGAGCCGGAAATGTTCATCTGTAGAGTTCAGCAATGTAGAAGAGCAAACGGTGTCAATGTGGAATGATTTTTACAGCCGTTCTGTGGCTATAATGGGTTGTAATGTCTGAAACTTGGAGGAAATCGACGAAAGGGAAGTTTTTTTATTTTATTATTGGTTTAAAACTCATATGCCAGGTTCTTTTCAGATTTTGCTGATTTTTGCCAAATGATGCACCTGTTGTGTAGAAAAAAGTTTTTGGGAAGTGAGGTTCTGAAAACTAATGATGTAATCCTGCTCTCACAGTCAGATGATGTCAGACGGGTCTAACATGGGCGGCGCTGGGAACCTGCCCACAGCTGCACCGCTGTCAATGCCCGGCATGAAGAAGCCCTGGCACGAGCACGTCACTCAGGACTTGAGGAATCACCTAGTGCACAAGCTGTGAGTTGGAGAAATCATATTTCACATTTTCACTCAGCAGCCAATTTGGCTGCTTAAAGGTATAGCGGAGGATCTTTCCAAATGTTAGATAAGACCCGCCCTCTCCACTTTTTGAAAAGTTTGATTGATTCACCAGAATGATTGACAATTAGGAGGACCAATAGTATAGGTTACCCACCAGGAAGTAAAACATCCTCCGCTATACCTTTAAGTTGCCAGCCATTCAGAACTTCTCTAATAGCCAAAACAAAAATATCAGATATAAACCAGCTTAGATTTAAATAAATTTAATATTAAATCCGATTCTAAATCATTGTTTTGCTTTCAGCTTCACGACAGTCAATCACTGTTTGCAGATATCATTCAAATAAAATAAAATGGAAATAAAACAAAATTCTCTGTGACTTCTCTTATGATTGGCATGAGTTTACCTGCACGTAGCAATAAAGACGCTAGGGCGAATTTCTTTTTGCCCAAAAGACTTGGACATGCGGCATTTTTGAGAACAGGCCTCTATAAAAAGTGGCCTCTTAATTGTCTCCTAGGGCTCTGGCGGAGCGTTTACCAGTCGCACAGCAGACGGGAAGCGCCGCGCTGCGGACATCTCAAAGGCAGGCTTATCGCACACCGGTCACGTCATTCTGTACTCGCGTTCTCAAGTTCAAGGCAGCAGTCCAAAACAGTGAATCTAATCACAATACAGACAAAAGTTCACTTCAAGAATGAACAAAGTGGCGTCAATGAGTTTGAAATGAGGTATTTGAAAAAAACTGCGCAAACTAGGGGTGTAACGATACACTCGTCACGATTCAATACAAATTGCGATACTGAACTCACTTATGCTTATCGTGATATTTTCGCCAAAATCGTTTTTTGGGGTTTTTTATTATTATTAAACTAATATTATTGTTGTAATATTATTATCTGGACTCACAAATATTGCCCCATTGCATTATTATACATTATATTCAACATTATAAATAGTAGTTTAATGTAGTAATGTCACTGAAAATATTTTTTCCTCGCGTAGTATTCACGCTTTCAGTACAAGTATTCGTTGGATATGACAAGCTGTGCTTACAGTATGCTCGTCGTTGTAGATCTGTTCATCACATAAAGCCATCGTGTCTCTTTGATTTTTGTTGGATCTTTAAAATTTTAGAGGAATGGACTTTAAATGGAGGAACAGAAATCGCTCAGGTTTCATAAAAATATATTTTTGTGTTTGTCAGTTGAATAAAAATCTTAGGTTGAGTGTGAGTGTATGATGACAATTTACATTTTTGGGTGAATTATGGCTTATAAATACAGTAGAGCTGAGCCTTGGATAAAACTAACTCTACATCGCGCATCATATCTTGATATAACAATGTATCGTTACACCCCTAGCGCATACGGAAAGAGAAAGTGCGGTATATATTATTTCTCTATGAAGTATATTTATTCAAGCCACAAAAACAAACCCGTTTCTGAAAAATGCACAAATCACCTAGGGTGAAGTCAGTTCGCACATATATTTGTCCTTAATCGTTGTATTCTAATGGAGAACTATGGTGTGGTTCGGCATGATTTTGAACAGCCGGAGTCATAGTTGGGCGCCGCTGTTGTGCGTCTGCGTACGGTCATAGAAAACAATGCGTTCGAATTTAATTAATTTCCCTCTCATTGTGCGACCCTCTTTATGCGTTGTTTTGAGGCTCCGTTTAGGTGAAGGGCTCTGATAGCAATGACATGCAAAGTGATCGAACATAATTAATGAATCATAACCCGCCGAATTGGCTAATGTGTTGAATTGCGTTACACGCCACAGTGGATTTTGACTCGCATTTGGCGGGTGTCACTTTCAAACCCTGTTCACAATCAAACCCTGTTCACAACTGATTTGCCAAGGGCAGTTCTCTTAACACTGGATTCTTTTAACACCCCTACAGAGTTCAAGCCATATTCCCGACGCCTGACCCTGCAGCACTGAAGGACAGACGCATGGACAACTTAGTCGCTTACGCGCGTAAGGTTGAAGGGGACATGTATGAGTCAGCCAACAGCAGGGTAAAGTACCTGAACTATCGTGCTACATTTGAACTGTCCTTCAATATGGTGTGTGTGTCTGTAAGAAGGCACCAAGTGGTCCATGTATTAATATATTTGAAAATCTTATGATCAGGATGAGTATTACCACTTTCTGGCTGAGAAGATCTATAAGATCCAGAAGGAGCTGGAGGAGAAGAGAAAGTCCAGGCTGTCAAAGCCACAAATGGGCGCTCAGGGTCCTCAGCAGCCTGGCCTTCCCCAGCCCAATGCTATGGGTCCTGCACAAGCCATCCGGCCACCAAGTTAGTGGCTTTGCTTTTTTAATGAGTTAAAATCTTCTGGATGATAAATGTTCCCTGGCTGCTTTCTTGATGTGTTCAGCTGCTCACTATAATCCTTATTTCTTCAGATGGACCTGTCCCTATGTCCAATGTGCCAAATCAGTTGATGGCCCGGATGCAGGTCCCTCAAGGTATAGTTTATCTTTTTGTAGAAATGTATACACCACCATTCAAGCTGCTGCACCACTGTTTTTGGAAGACTTTCTCACCAAAATGGCATTTATTTGATCAAAAATACAGTAAAACAGTAATGCTGTGAAATATTTTTACAATTTAAAATAACTGTTTTCTATGTGAATATTTTGTCAAATGTAATTTATTTCTGTGATCAAAGCTGAATTTTCAGCATCATAACTCCAGTGTTCAGGGTCTCATGATCCTTCAGAAATCATTCTAATATGAACAGAAACATTTCTGATTATTATATTTAATTAATCAATTCTTCTATATCGTCTACCCCATTCCTTTAAGAAGATTTAGACTCTGAAATGCGTTATATTACAGGAATAAAGTAGGTTGTAAATGCCATTTCATGTTGACTTGGGAAGAAAAAAAGCAGTCAGACTGGTCATACTGGTAGCGCTTGAGTAACTCAAATGCTTTAATCCCCCTTTTATCAACTTTTTAATGTGTTTTTCCCACCATGCTCTGCAGGAATGGGCCAGTTCAACCCCGTGACCATGCAGAACGTGCAGATGTCCCAGTCGCCGGTGGGAGCTCCTCGCGCAGCATCCCCTATGACCCACCCACCTCAGATGGGCATGGGTAGTGTTCCAGCGGTGAGCGTTGCCAAAGACTATAGAATAACTCAAGACGCGTCACTCGTATTGTTTTAATTGGGGAAGAGTGCAATGCTCAAATGGCGGAATAAATCCCGCCTTCTAAATAAGAGCCAATTGCCGATTGGTAAAGTCATCGCATCACTGCAGCTGCCGTTAGAAGCGCCGGCTCCTATAGAAACAGCTTCCACTGCGCAATAGCTTGATCCATTATGAAAAAAAAAAATTTCTGTCATGATTTGAGCATTTAGAAATGCAATTTATGAGACAGTTTGAAATATGAAATTTAATCGTAAGTTTGGCGAACGGTTTTGGAGATTTTGATGTTTCCCCATTCAAAAGAGACCCAAGAGGCATTTCAAAGATGGCCTTCGAGTTAACTGACTCACTAGTGTGTTAAAACTAGTGAGCTGTCTGGCTGTCTACCCAGGTGTTACCTCAAAAAACGGCTAATTTGGAATGCTCTACATAAGCAACAAGACACGACTCACAATTGATTCCAATAACATTTGCATTTAACGTGTCGCTAAGCTAACAGCTCTATACTCTCATTAGAGTGCAACATTTAGATGCTGGAAGTAAAAATGCCATTGATTTTCTCCATGGGGAATTGATTTTTAACATTAACTTATAAACTGTAAATCAGTGGAATATACTATTCTGTACTATTTCAACATGTATAAAACTTGGTTAACACTATTTCCTGGTGTTAACCTGGTGTTTCCTATATTACTCATGATTCTTCTTCTTCAAAAAATGATTTAGTGTCCATCCACTCCCATATCCCACTGCAAATGATCTTCTACACTCTGAAAATAATTAAATATTTGTATATTTATGCATGTTTTCAATAAACGTAACAATAAATATTATACAAAAGTATTTTATATATATATATATATATATATATATATATATATATATATGTATGTATGTATGTATGTATATATCAACACCGTCTTGTACATTTTGCATAATAAATACTTTTTTGCCTCAAACTAATGATTGTAATGTTGCGCTTCACCTCGTAGCTGGTTGGTTCGGTTCATGGCTTGTAAATATTTAGAAATCTTTATGGGGATAAATACTTCCGGAACCAAGGCTGGTCGCTGTTGCACACTGAGTATAAAATGTATAATGTATAAATATTGGATAAAATAATATCTTTTTATTTATACATTCATATTTTTCAGTTGATTTCTAGACAACTTTGTTCTCGAGGGGTCTGCCATCTTAGATTTGCATTTATATAGACTCTCACTAGGAATTTAAAACAATCCTGTTTCACTCATAAAGAAAGAATGGCAGTAATATACTTCTGTGGCCCAATTCTAACTTCTCTTAATGTTTTTGCAGATGGGTATGTCTCCCTCCAGGATGCAGCAAGCACCATCCATGATGGCAGGCCATGCTAACAATATGGTGGGCCAGCCACCCAACCAGAACCAGTTCATGAACCAGACGCCCTTCCCATCATCAGCCGGGGGCATGAATGTGAATGTGAACCTTGCCCAGCAGTCAGGACAGTCTGTCCCACAGGTAATGTCCATTCTCCATTAGAGTTTCGTTGTTTGTGGTGTTACTTAGGCATTCAAGTGAGACATTTCACCACCACAAACACTTCCTGTCATATGATGAGTGAAATAGTGCCCACCCACTTTTTCAGCTGTGTTAGTTACGGAAGTATTTTTCCCATTCATTTTTCCACAGCGATTTTAAAAAAAATCTGTTACTAGCCATGAACCAAGCGAACCTGCTAAGAGCTGAATCACAACGATTAAATTGTTTATTTGAACCAAAAAAAGTATTTAAAAAATGGGATTAAAACAATTAAAAATTGGACAAAAAGTTTAAATACTTTATAAGTGATGGTTAAAAATGAATGGAATTTACTTCCGGAACCGACTGTCTATTGTAAATGGCGGCCAATGTAGTTTGATTTTGCTATATCATCTGAGTCGCTTTGCCCTCCATCTCTCCTCTGCAGCAGCAACAGAACGCTAACCTGACCCTGAATGCTGTGGGCTCTCTCGGCCCCCCGTCCGCCCTGTGCTCCACCCCTCCTCCACCCTCCACCCCATCAGCAGCTGCTAGCCTACAGCCACTCCAGACCCAGCCTTCCACGCCGGCCTCCGCTGGAGGCCACGTCACACCCACCCACATCCCCAGCGGCTTGCCCCGCCCTCCCTCAGTCCTGGGCTCCTCCCCTGCCCCCTCCCAGCCGCTCACGCCCCTGCAGTCCCAGCCTGAGCCCCCCCTGCAGATGCAGCAGCCCACCTCTGTGCAAGCCCAGCAGCCCAGCACTCCGGTGAGGATCGAAAACACAGCCTCGTTTGCAGATGTATGCGATGACACCCTTAACTCATGTCATTCCTCGTTTGTCTGTCCATTAGCTCTCTCAAATGGCCGCTAGCGTTGATAATAGAGTTCCCACGCCTGCGTCTGTGGCTGAGACCCACTCCCAGCAAGCTTTGCCTGACTACCCTGCTGTTGAGCCCAAAATTGAGCATCAAGACGACGAGCAGGGGTTTGAATCTGGGAAAAAGCAGCCTGATATCAAGATGGAGGTGTGATATTACTGAAATTAAACTTAAAAATGGTTCAGCAGTTCTTGTCTTTATTTCTTGAGTATTACATTACCGTTCAAAAGTTTGGGTTTGGTAAGAATTTTTTTTTTTAAGATATTGTTACTTTTATTCAGCAAGGATGCATTAAATTGATCAAAGTGACAGTAAATATTTCCATTTCAAATAAAATCTTTTCTTTTATCTTGAAAAACAACCGTTTTCATTATTGATGATAATTAGAAATGTATAATATCAATAATAATTCTTATAAAGATAAGAAATGTTTCTTGAGCAGCAAATCATCATATTAGAATGATTTCTGAAGGATCATGTGACACTGAAGACTGGAGTTATGCTGAAAATTCAGCTTTGAGATCACAACAATTTTAAAGTATATTACAATAGAAAACAGTTATTTTAAATTGCAATAATATTTCACAATGTTACTTTTTATTACTGTATTTTTGATCAGATAAATGCAGCCTTGGTGAGCAAGAGACTTTCAAAAATACTGAGAAATATTACTGACCCCAAATTTTGAATGGTGGCAAGATTTTTCATCCTTTTATAGATATTCACTGTCTCTCAATGTTTAATTGACTTTGTATTATTCAATTTATCTGTTGAAAGTTTAAACTGATTCACCTTGCTAATACAATTTTTGTTAGAGAAGTTCAAATCAGAGACGCTATTAAAAAAAAGTTCTCTTCAGTTCTCTAGTTTCACGATCTTTTCTTGTCTAATGAAACAGTCTTTAGTAATGTAATTCATGTTGTTGATTAGGATGAAGATGTCAAACCTCTACAAGTAAAGGAGCAGCCAGAGACTGTAGAACCCAAACAGGAACAGATGGAGACGGAGGAGAAGAAACCAGAGACAAAGACCGAACCAAAAGAGGAGGACGTGTCCAGCACCAACAACACACCATCCAGTCAATCCGCCCAGTCACGCAAGAAAAGTAAAAAAAATTCCTTCAGGAAAATACATTGTAACTACATTCAGTGATATCTGTAATTTGATTCGATCATGATGATTTGTTACAGTTTTCAAACCAGAGGAGCTCAGACAGGCGTTGATGCCTACCTTAGAAGCGCTGTATCGTCAAGACCCGGAGTCCTTGCCCTTCCGCCAGCCGGTGGACCCAAATCTACTGGGCATCCCGGTAAATCCCATACACCTATTATTGGGCTGCAAATCTCTTCAAAAAGATCTAAAAGTATTAGATAATCACCATGTATTTGATCTTGTTTCTTCAGGACTACTTTGACATTGTAAAGAACCCAATTGACCTTTCCACCATCAAGAGGAAGCTGGACACCGGGCAGTACCAGGAACCCTGGCAGTATGTTGACGACATCTGGCTGATGTTCAACAACGCCTGGCTCTACAACCGCAAAACATCTCGAGTGTACAAGTACTGCTCGAAGCTGGCCGAGGTGTTCGAGCAGGAGATTGACCCTGTCATGCAGGGTCTGGGTTACTGCTGCGGGCGCAAGGTGAGAAGGAAAGAGTTGTTTGCTTATAGGTGAACGGTCCAAACCAACTCAAACTCCTCTGAAACGAACCTGAGAGCATCCCAGTCGTTCCGAGTGCAGTCATGATGTTATTGTTAACTATAACGGTAACACTTTACAATAAGGTTCCATTTGTTAACATTTATTAATACATTATTAAAATCTGTTAATATTAATATAACTGAGCTAAAATGAGCTAACAATAAATAGTTGTCTTTTTATTTACTAACCTTAATCAAGTTTAATAAAAACTGTAAGAAATATTTTGATCATTGTTAGTTAATGCATTAACTTACAGTTACTAATGGCGGGTTCAGACTACACAGTGTTTTTGTCTGTTACGATTGTCACTGTGTCAGATTATGTGTTTTTGACTCCAAAACTCTTGAGGTGTCGTGGACAAGAAACATGTCAGACTACACGTTGCTTCCCGACCAATCATTGCTTGCCGTCTTTAACAACATGCGTGATGTCATCGAGAAGGCGGAACTAGCGACTGACTTCCGAAAACAAGAGCGTAAACAAACTATGGTTGTATACTAGCTTAATGCTAATTCCAGTACTCGTCGGGTTGCTGAAGCGCTCCTTCAGTTAAGCTCTTTCCAAAATTGCAAAGTATCTTCTAGCAGCACCAATACCATCGTCTCTTTCGTTTTGCATGTTTGAAAGCTGTGTACAAGAAGAGCTTCTCTGCTCCGATTGGTCAATGTCACAGGTGTGACGGAACCTGTCTTGGCGGACCGAAATAAAAATTAAACATGCTGGTCTTTCTTTCGTGAAACGTCACAGACGCGGTATTGGTTGTCATCCACTATTGGCGCTTTTCCACTACACAGTACCAACTCGGCTCGACTGTGTAGTTTTCCATTGCAGATAGTACCTCCACAATAGTACCTGGTCGTCATAGCGACGCCGCAGGAAACTGCCGTGACTTAATCTTTTACGCGAGACACACCCGCTACCCACACACACAGGACAATGGAGGAAATCGAGTGTATGCTGTTTTTGGATGTTTTTGTTTTTGTTTTTGCTGTTTTTTATTCAGGGATACTCCGTCTGGCGCGTGCAATGATGACGCAGTGAATAGTGACGATTCTCTCTGACCAATCAGCAGTCTGCTGTGTTTCCACGTCACATTTTAGTATCGCCTCAGCTCGCTTTAGAACCTCGCTGGAGGTGGTACGAAAAAAAGTACCTGGAAGCAGGTACAGGTACAACTTTTACACAGTGGAAAACCAAACAGAGCCGAGTCGAGGCGAGCCGAGGCGAGCTGGTACTGTGTAGTGGAAAAGCGCCATATGACTCTCTATATGAGATACAACGATCTATTCTTGTTTCCAGATTTGTTTCTGAACCGGGCATTATGGGACCTTATTGTAAAGTGTTACCACTAAAAGTATAAAAAATTGTTTTCAGTAATTGAAATAAAGCTAAAATAAATAATGCCCTGGTTTCACAGACAGGATTAGGCCTTAGTTCAATTAGGATATTTAAGTAGCTTTTATAAACGTGTCTTAGAAAAAAAACATTACTGATGTGCATCTTGAAACAAACCAATGGCATTGACATATTTTAAGAGATATCTGTGCAAGTTACTTTCCGTTAAAACAGTTCAAACATGCATTTTAGTCTGGGACTAGACTTGAGCCTTGTCTGTGTAACTGGGGGATAAAGTATTAGATAAAAAACGTAAACAAAAATGTAAGTAGAAATTTTGCCTTGGCAATGGTAAATGTAAATTGCCTTGGTAAATGTAAGTTAATGCATTACCATCATAAAAAATGTGGCAAAGGAGACATGTGGTTGTTTTTCTTGAGAGGTCCTTGTATTTTGAATGATATTTGCATGATTGTATGTATGCATGTAGTATTTTATATTTTTTTTACTATGTTGTGTTTATGTATGGCTGCTACCTTGGCCAGGTCTCTCTTGTAAAAGAGATTTTTGATCTCAATGAGACTTCCTGGTAAAATAAAGGTAAAATAAATAAAAATGTATTAATTAATTAAAAATTAAATAAGTTTAAGTACTTAAATTACTAAAAATAAAACTGAATAAATTTAAGCTTTTATAGAAATATAGGTAACACTTTATTGTTTCATTTGTTAACATTAGTTAACTGCATTAATGAACTAACAATGTACAGTACTTCTACAGTACTTTAAAGTTAATTTCAACATTGAATACATTTTTAAAATAAAGTTATCTGTAACAATGCACTGGGAACTAACTCGAACAAACAATGATCAGTAGTATTTTATTAACTAACAGTAACATTCTGTAAAACACATATTACTTGTTTTTTGTTCATGTTAGCTAATTCATTAACTAATGCTATCAGATGCTATATGCTATAATGCTATAAGAGACCTTATTGTAAAAGGTTACCGAAGTATTCAATGAAACTAAAATGAATGACAATAGAAAATATAAAATATGCTCATTTAAAATATTTATAAATAATGCTAAAATGACCATGGTTGCACTTAACAGAATTGTGTTTTCTGTCTCCACAGTACGAGTTTTCACCTCAGACGCTTTGCTGCTATGGCAAACAGCTCTGCACTATCTCCAGAGACGGCACATATTACAGCTACCAGAACAGGTAACCAATGGCGTGAGAAATGAGGTGGCGATGAACGAATTTCCAAATGGGGCCTGTATGCACTGAGATCAGGCTTGAGATGTTTAGTGCTCAGTTGACTCCGTGTTGTTTGCACCTTATAAACAGAGTCATAAAAGCAAGTTCAAAGGTTAAGTGTCTTGCTCAAGGGTGCAGTGGTAATACTTTGATCAGTCGTTGTTGGATTTGAATCTTTCGGTTTACAAGCCTAGATCTTTGCTTACAAGGCTGCTGCACCCAGCAGACCACTAGTATTTGTGTAAATCCTGAAAACGTTGTTCATTGTCGTAATATTAAGAAATAGAATGCCTGGAAATGCTCTAGTGCATCACTTTCCCATGTTTCTCATCTCCATCTTGTTGTCTTGTTGCACTCTTTGTTTGTTTTGTGCTTATAATTTGTTCTTAAGATCCTGTGGTCAATCAGAAAATGCATGCAGCTTCTCTCTAGTGCATGAAAAGACAGACCATCCTGTTGCTATCAATCATTTTTTGATTTAACACTCATTTGTGAGTTGGATTGCTAACCTGTGCTCTGCCTCGGCCTGTCTGCTGTGTGTCGCATCTCTGCCCGACCCCACATTCTGCGCTCTTGTGCTGTGCTGCTCTCCGTGTGCCGGTTTGCCTGTGCTCTTGTGTGCTGGCTCCAGTTCACCCAAATATGGCCTTGTTGCCGACAGGTATCACTTCTGCGAGAAGTGCTTCAACGAGATCCAGGGCGACAGTGTCACCCTGGGAGACGACCCCGCGCAGCCGCAGACGTATGTATCTTCTGTCGCCCAGAAAGCTTTGAGGTTTTGCTTCTATTAAATCGCACAATTACTCTTAAAGAATGAGTTGTACATGTGTAAAGATGCCATGTGGAATGTATCTTATATGTCTCTCTGCAGTATGATATCAAAGGAGCAGTTTGAGAAGAAGAAAAATGACATGTTGGACTCTGAGCCGTAAGTCTCGTCATTTTAATCCTTTGTGTGTGTGTGTATTTTAGACTATACACTTTTGCATACTATTATAGCAACAATATGTATTCTAATGCATATGCATATTATATGCAAATAAAGTGACGAATGAATCAGAAGCACAATCAACTATGATGTCTTTAGTCTTTCTTTGATTAGATTACAATATTGCATTAAAATATAAAATAATTTATAATTTGAATGCCACTTCCTGAAATAACTCAAGTTAGTTGTCAACTATGTTCAAGAAATTGTTTTTGCACAATGCATTTGCATATTAATTAAAAAATGGCAGGTATTCAATTGTGCATTATGTGGTGAGCGGTACTTTTAATTCTGAAAATTCACATGAAATGGTAACATTTTACATTAAGCTTTCATAATGTTAATCTCAACATTTACTAATACATTTAATCAGTTAACATTAGTTAACACTGAACTAATATAAACATTTTATAAACTAACATTAACAAAGATTAATAAATCCTGTAAAAATGCATTTGCCATTGTTAGTGCATTAATTCATATTTACAAATTAGGTCTTATTCTAAAGTTTTACTCATGGGAAAAAAATAAATCATGCTTGTCAATATTGTTTTTAACACCTTCTCTGTATTAACAGCTTTGTTGAATGTAAAGACTGTGGCCGGAAGATGCATCAAATCTGTGCACTGCATTACGACATTATCTGGCCAACAGGGTGAGCATTTTATCCGCCTGTTCTCCTGAAGTTTAGCATGTCATGACGTGATCACTACAGCTCCTGTTTGTCTCTTCTCCTATAACAGTTTCATCTGTGACAACTGCATGAAGAAGTCAGGAAAAACGAGAAAGGAAAACAAGTTCTCTGCTAAAAGTGAGTGTTTTTGATGTATATTCCTGCTTGCCTCTCTGTCAGTGTCTGTTGCAGAGTGAAGTAACTGTGTATTTCTGATCAGGGTTACAGACCACGAGGCTGGGATCGTACATCGAGGACCGAGTGAATAAGTACTTGAAAAGGCAGAATCACCCCGAGGCCGGAGAGGTGTTTGTGCGGGTGGTCGCCAGCTCTGAAAAGACAGTGGAGGTCAAACCTGGGATGAAATCCAGGTAACGTCACAGATAATGAATATCAATCCAGCATTTGACTCTGACTTAGTCAGAAACAAATTGGGTCGACTTTGATTTCATGCTGACTAAGAATGGGTTTTTTTATGTACCTGAATTGAAAGAAGCTAATTTTGCATCAAACTATTTCTCTGCAGGTTTGTTGACTCAGGAGAGATGTGCGAAAGCTTTCCCTACAGAACCAAAGCACTTTTTGCATTTGAGGAGATTGATGGAGTGGATGTGTGTTTCTTTGGCATGCATGTCCAGGAATATGGATCTGAATGTCCCTTTCCCAACACCAGGTATCAAGCAAATACTGATCTGTCTGAAAAGAAAACAATGCTGAATTGTGTCTTGAACAGGCAGAATTGACTGATTGTCTCGTTTTTCTCCTTTTTCCAGGCGGGTATACATATCATATCTTGACAGTATTCACTTCTTCAAGCCTCGGTTGCTAAGAACTGCAGTTTATCATGAAATCCTCATTGGCTATTTGGAGTATGTTAAGAAACTTGGGTAAGTTGTGCCACCTTGATTAAGTTAAACATGCTTGCTTAAATATATGTGTAATGGTTTTTGGTGTTACAATACATGCTTTCTCCAATCTCAGCCTAAAATTACAAGTCCACTCTAAATAAGTCATTCATACGTTTTTTTGTTGTTGTTTGTTTGTTTTTTCATTTCATATTTAATGCACTAATGAATTTGATTTTCCCACCTACAGATATGTGACTGGTCATATCTGGGCCTGCCCTCCTAGTGAAGGCGATGACTACATCTTCCACTGTCACCCTCCTGATCAGAAGATTCCCAAGCCTAAAAGACTCCAGGAGTGGTACCGCAAAATGCTGGACAAAGCATTTGCAGAAAGAATCATTCATGACTATAAGGTATGCTGATGTTGAATTTGTATTTTAATGGATTTGCGCTCTCTCAGGTTTCATTCATAATGGGTTAACATCATATTGTCACAGATATGACTCACAAAATGGCTCACTTGTGTTATGCAGGACATATTTAAGCAGGCCACTGAGGACCGGCTTACAAGTGCCAATGAGCTACCCTATTTCGAAGGTGATTTTTGGCCCAATGTTCTGGAGGAAAGCATCAAGGAGCTGGAACAGGAGGAGGAGGAAAGGAAAAAGGAGGAAAATACAGCCTCCTCTGAGACAGTAGAGGTTAGACAGAGTGCCAAATGGTGTGAATGAGTATTTAGTGTAGTCTGTAGACATTTTTTCTAAATGTCTTGCATTTCCGCAGGGAACCCAAGCTGACAGCAAGAACGCCAAAAAGAAGAACAATAAAAAGACCAACAAAAACAAGAGCAGCGTGAGCCGCGCCAACAAAAAGAAGCCTGGGATGCCGAATGTAGCTAATGATCTGTCCCAGAAGCTATATGCAACAATGGAGAAGCACAAAGAGGTGGGACTAGACTTTTTACCTGAATACCATTACTTCCACTTAAAATTGACTAATGTGCTGACTAGATCTCCTCTTACTTCGTGAAATCCAGGTTTTCTTCGTTATCCACCTCCATGCTGGTCCAGTGGTCAACACCCTTCCTCCGATCATGGACCCTGACCCGCCGCTGACCTGCGACCTGATGGACGGCCGTGATGCCTTCCTGACACTGGCCAGGGACAAGCACTGGGAGTTCAGTTCCTTACGGCGCTGCAAATGGAGCAGTATGTGCATGCTGGTGGAGCTACACAATCAGGGCCAAGACCGATTTGTGTACACCTGCAACGAATGCCAGCATCACGTAGAGACACGCTGGCATTGCACCGTTTGCGTGGTCAGTCTCCTCTTTGTGGCTTTGACAGAGCATTTGGTTTACTGTTGCCTTTGTTTGATATTCAACAAGTAGTTTGTAAAAATTTATCAAGATCTGAGGTGGAAACTAACAGGTTGCATGTTTGAACCTCGTAAGGAGGGAACCATTGCTCTAGGACAACTGTGCCTGTAGCTATAAATATAACGCCAGTATACCGGCTCCAGTCGTGCAGCAGTGAATTAATATTCTATACTATGATTATCCAGAAAGCAATATTAATTCTTCTTCTGATTTCTTTCAGGACTTTGATCTATGCATTAACTGCTACAACTCCAAGGGCCACGAGCACCAAATGGTGAAGTGGGGACTGGGCCTGGACGACGACAGCAACAACCAGGGCGGCGAGGCCAACAAGAGCCCACAGGAGAGTCGACGCCTCAGCATCCAACGCTGCATTCAGTCGCTGGTGCATGCCTGCCAGTGCCGCAACGCCAACTGTTCTCTGCCGTCTTGTCAGAAGATGAAGAGAGTGGTGCAGCATACCAAGGGCTGCAAGCGCAAGACCAACGGAGGCTGCCCTGTTTGCAAGCAACTCATCGCATTGTGCTGCTACCATGCCAAGCACTGCCAGGAGAACAAGTGCCCCGTGCCCTTCTGTCTAAATATCAAGCACAAGCTGCGACAGCAGCAGATTCAGCAGCGACTGCAGCAGGCGCAGATGATGCGGCGGCGTATGGCACTAATGCAGGGCCGAGGAATGCCTCCGAGTCTTCCCTCCCCAACTACCTCAGGAGGTCCGGGGACGCCCAACTCTCAGCAGCTGCAGCAGCCTAACACACCTCAGACCTCGCAGTCTTTAGCCAACCAGCCCCAACAGACGCATCCAAATGTGGCTGCAATGGTGCAAGGCTTCCCCAACCAACCACCGACACCAGGACCCCAGGGTAAACCAGGGCCGCAGTCCTCGCCCCTGCAACAGCAGCAGCAACAGTCTCCCCTGCCCATGCCTCCTCAACAACAGCCTCAGCCCTCTCCGCAGCAGCAGCAGGCTTTGAAAGTTGCGCAACAAATTGAGATGATGACCAAAGTTAAGCAGCAGCAGCAACAACAACAACAGCAACAACAACAGCAGCAGCAAGACTACAGAATGAATATGAACGGCATGCCGATGAACCAACCTCGCATGATGACTCCGATGCAGATGATGGGCCCTCGTGGTCCTCAGATGGTTCAGAACATGCAGCCTGGCCAGTGGCCACCTGGGATGCAAGGGTCCATGCAGAATCCGCAGGCGCCTCCAACGCAGCAAGTGCCCCCGCAGCAAATGGCCATGGCTCCACAGCAGTCTCAGGTTGCACAGACGCCCCAACAGGCGCAGATGATGCAGCGCGCCTTGATGCAGCAGCAACAGCAACAACAACAGCAGCAGCAGCAGCCGAGGCAAATGCAGGCCGTCATGCCTCCCCAGCAGGCGCAACCACAGGCCCCTCAGCAACAGGGCATGCAGCAAAGAGGTGTGACCAGCAGCATCGCTCCAGGAGCGCTGCAGGACCTTCTGCGCACGTTAAAATCACCAAGCTCCCCTCAGCAGCAGCAGCAGGTCCTCAATATCCTCAAGTCGAACCCGCATCTCATGGCTGCATTCATCAAACAGCGCACGGCGAAATACCAAGCCAGCCAACCGCAGCAGCAGCAGCAGAACCCGCAGGCCATGCTCGCAGGGCAGCCGGGAATGCAGAACATGGCTGCGATGCAAGCCGGCCCTGTGCAGAGACCCGTCATGCCCCCCCAGCAGGCGCAGCCGGCCCCGACCCAATCCATGGCGGCCCTCGGCTCCCAGGGACAAATGATGAACGCTGCGCACAACGGAAACCAGCAGCTGTTCCGCCGACAACTAATTCGTCAGATGCAGCAGCAGCAACTACAGGGAACACTCCCTACCGGACAAGGGAGATTCCCGCAGCCTCAAGGCGCAGCTAGTTACTCGCAAATCCGCATGCAGCAGCAGATGGCCATGCAGGGCGGCGGAGGGCAAATGCAACCCATGGCTCAGATGGGCCAGCCTGGCATGAGTATGGACGCCCAGCAGAATATGCTGCAACAGCGCATGCTGCAGCAGCAGCAACAACAACAGTTGCTGAAGCAGCAAATGGGCTCACCGGCACAGGCCGCTTCCATGAGTCCCCAATCACACATGCTTGCAGGACAGGCGCAGGGAGCCCACCTGCCCGGACAGGCCATGGCTAATGCACTGAGCAACCAGGTGAGGTCGCCTGCCCCCGTGCAATCGCCCCGTCCCCCTTCCCAACAGCCGCCACATTCCAGCCCGTCCCCTCGCATGCAGCCCCAGCCCTCGCCCCTACACCCCAGCCTGGCGGGACCCATGCCGGGCCCCATGGACCAGGCCCACCTGTGCACTCCTGAACAGAGTGCAATGCTTCCGCAGCTGAACACGCCAAACCGTGGAGGGCTTTCCAACGACTTGAGCATGGACACCACGGGCGACACGCTAGAGAAGTTCGTCGAGGGATTGTAGCATTAAGAGACGTTCTTTTGCGGAGAGAAAAGGTGTGTTTTGTACGTGAGAAATTAAAGACGACAAAATGTTAAGACTGTAATAGGTTTACACAACCAATGGACTGCTTCTCCTTCCTTATTGGAGGGATTGAATTAACTGTTTAAAGAGCAGAATCACAAAGGGGTTTTTTTTTCTAGGAGGGGATGTCGGACCGGACGAAATTCAATCCTGGTCTACAAGGAGTTACATTTTTAATTGTTTTGTTTTTTTTGTTGTTTTCGGGGAGGGGGTTATTTTGAGCTTATGGACTTTTTAAATGGAATTTCCCAAGGCAAAATATTTGATTTTATTATTGAAGACTTTCATTTTTGTATGTTTGCAAACTGAAATGCATTTTTTTTTTTTTTTTTGTGAGTGTGTGCGCGTGTTTAGGGACTGTAAGATAATTGGTGTGGAATCAGGATCAGAATCAATCCTCATTCCTGTCTGATACGTATTCACATTTACCAGGTTTGGAAAAGGACACGCAGCCTTTTTCTCTCCAAACTGTGGAGTTTGTACAGAGGACCTGTATTCATTTGTACAGAAAGGAGCTTGGCTACTGCACACACACGAACACACACACGAACACAAACACGCGAGCAAATTGTGAAAGTTGCTCTTATTTTTCAAGGTGCCCAGATGCGTTTATTTATTGGCCTGGATTCAGTAGTTGTCTCTCTTAAGATGTAGGAAGATGTTCCTGTTTTCTCGTTTGATCTCTGAAACATCGATGATGTCCCCTCCACCTCGCATATGAGGCCGGAGCTTCGTCTGACTGCTGATTTGTTCAAAGAGTTCTTCAGTCAACCTCTTGTTTTTTTTCTCCTCATGAAACTTGAATTGAAGGTGAACGATTCTTTAATGTAAATCATGCAGCTTGATGACATACTGTAAATAAAAGGAAAAAAGATTGAGATCGCTGTATAAACTGGTTAAGATCTTGTTTCGTACTTATATACCATATTGTTAAATAAACTGTGTGCAACAGACACAATGCTTCTGATGACTTCGTCTTGCGACTTGTTCTCAAAAATCTAATTTCCGGCTATTTATGTGCCTGAATATTTACACCATGCACCCAACTGTCTGTTTTTACCATGCAGCAAGTGTAATTAACCATTTTAATTTTTGTCTTCACTGTTTAATTGTAACTGTAAAAAAGGTGCTGTAGAAGAATAACCGTTTGAGTTTTTCCAGCATAGATTGCAGTCTGTGCTCAACACTAGCTTCACTGCGCCTCCTGGTGTCTGAATGGTGCGACTGCAGTTTAGAGCCCTTGTTCTGCAATTCACCATTTCTGTGCGCACTGCATTGGTCATTTCACAGGGTTGGATGTGATAAAATTTAAAGAAAACACTCAATGTACACTAATTACACTCTTTAAAAAGTATATACTAATCATTTTACAAATCCCACAACCTCGATCAGTTGAACAATACAAGGATAGACGTGAAACTGCTCTTTATTCTTTCAAATAAATGTAAACTTTCTTCATTCAAATTTATTCAAGAATTTATATTAATAACATTAGACATTAAATGTTGAAATCCGTTATTGTTTTGGATTGAATTGCTCTAGTCTATAGAAAATGTAACTCGGCTTTTTAATGCACAATCTTTTGCACACTGACAGCTGTCTGAGAAGTTATAGAAAAATCGCAGAAACTGAGGTATGTGTCTTCACTTATTCACTAATTATTACTATTGTCTTGTGGAAACTACATTTATTGTTCAGTGAGACTGCGCTGGTTAAATGTCAAAACACTGCTTCTCTCCATCATGTATTGCTAATTCTTGGCTAATAATTTTTGGAAAGTAACGTCTCGTTTATGGTAGCCCATTTCCACCACATGAGAAAAAATATATATTTTATGAAACAATTGACATCAAAGTCACAACTGACAAAATTTGACACGTCACGATTATGACGTCATAATTTCAGACGTCATAATTTCAGAAATTTACGTCATTTTTTTTTTAAACCGATACTAAGTCATGAGTTAATTTGGGGCATAAAAGTCATTGATGTGAAACGGCTATATTGAGAAGTTGTAATTATGATGTAAAGTTTTAACAAAAACAAAAAATGTAACATTTTGGACATCAAATCAGTTGAAAATTGTCAATTATGAATTTACACGACGACAAAGTACTAAAAACCGGAAAAAAATTCCTTTGTGTTTTTCGCGTACAGACATTAGGGGTGTAACGATACCCTCATGTCGCGATTCGATACTTATCACGATATTATATTTTTGCGATACTCCAAGACATATGGTAAAAGGTTAACAAAAAAATAAACTTGATTAAAATTCTAAATTTGGTTTTACATTGGGTGTAAATGAATAGGCTTGGACTTGGTGCTGGAAACCCAATGCACAGGACAATAGTGACACCAGAATAAAAATATTCATGATTCTGAAGCTGAAAACATAATTATTTTACATTTTTTTTATTGCACTCTGTCAATAACTAGATATATTTAAAATAATTTAGGCCACTTTTTACACAAATATTCCCCCATTTCATTATTATACATTATATTCAACATTACACTCACCTAAAGGATTATTAGGAACACCTGTTCAATTTCTCATTAATGCAATTATCTAACCAACCAATCACATGGCAGTTGCTTCAATGCATTTAGGGGTGTGGTCCTGGTCAAGACAATCTCCTGAACTCCAAACTGAATGCCACAACACGCACAACCTTGAGGCGGATGGGCTACAACAGCAGAAGACCCCAACGGGTACCACTCATCTCCACTACACATATGAAAAAGAGGCTACAATTTGCACAAGCTCACCAAAATTGGACAGTTGAAGACTGGAAAAATGTTGCCTGGTCTGATAAGTCTCGATTTCTGTTGAGACATTCAGATGGTAGAGTCAGAATTTGGCGTAAACAGAATGAGAACTTGGATCCATCATGCCTTGTTACCACTGTGCAGGCTGGTGGTGGTGGTGTAATGGTGTGGGGGATGTTTTCTTGGCACACTTTAGGCCCCTTAGTGCCAATTGGGCATCGTTTAAATGCCATGGCCTACCTGAGCATTGTTTCTGACCATGTCCATCCCTTTATGACCACCATGTACCCATCCTCTGATGGCTACTTCCAGCAGGATAATGCACCATGTCACAAAGCTCGAATCATTTCAAATTGGTTTCTTGAACATGACAATGAGTTCACTGTACTAATATGGCCCCCACAGTCACCAGATCTCAACCCAATAGAGCATCTTTGGGATGTGGTGGAACGGGAGCTTCGTGCCCTGGATGTGCATCCCACAAATCTCCATCAACTGCAAGATGCTATCCTATCAATATGGGCCAACATTTCTAAAGAATGCTTTCAGCACCTTGTTGAATCAATGCCACGTAGAATTAAGGCAGTTCTGAAGGTGAAAGGGGGTCAAACACAGTATTAGTATGGTGTTCCTAATAATCCTTTAGGTGAGTGTATATACAGTAGTTTAATGTAGAACTGACAAAAACTCTGAAAATGTTTTTTTTTTGGTTTTTTTTGGGTGAACTATCCACGATACATATTGTTGCATTTTTGTATTGCAATATATTGTGAAACTATATTGTTACACCGTAAACGTTGTCAAAACGATGGTTCACACGGACCCACGAGAATTATTAAAAAAAGCGGCATTATTCATGTCAGGCCAGTAGTTGGCGATGTTGTAAAGAAACACTACATGCTATAGACTGAAAATGTAATCCGCATGATTCACCGTTTTCACAAATTGACGTTTTTGTTGTTTACACAGAAACTATAACACTATTGTTTTCAAAAACATCCACTTTGAAACAAATTTTCAATGTTTGCATTTTCAGGTTTGCATTTCAACGCTGTTGTCTTGTAACGGCCAAAACGCATAAAAAGTTAGCACGTAACTAAACACCTAAACAGTAAACGGCCTCTTATAATTTTGTCATAATTTTTACTTTTAATCTCAATTATGACTCTGTATGTCACAATTTTGACTTTTGATCACGTAATTGTGAATTACTATCTCATTATTATAAACTTTTTGTCATAATTCTGATATACCAATGCATGGTTTTTATTTCTCTTATAGCCTAAGATGAAAATGGCCTTTCATACTAATTTCTAGTTACTTTGGTCTAAAATAGTTTTGCCAAAAAGGTCAAACTGTCTCTTTACAGCAGCGAAAAGTAAAAAATTGTTTTAGGTAGGCCTATCACTACTTCAGTAATCTACATTTCCAGAGCAACTCCTGTATTTCGCATTTAAATGCGGTGGTCACTACTTTGCAGTGTGTACGTGACCTCGGAGTAATACAAATGGTGAAACGGTCCATTTACCATTGGTGCTTAACTAAGTTTATTTATTTTAAGATGTGAGATTACTCCGCTGTGTCCACAGTATTTTAGAGTTCGCTTAAAAGTAGTGCTGCCACCATTGTATATTTTACAAGACTTTTCCTATTTTCTACCTCACAAAATGTGTTACTGTTACCTGCGTTTAAAACGCATAAACCGCAGATATCGACAGGTTTTTCTTCGTCTCTCTCAACATGCTTCTTATGTTCGTAATCATAAACATAAGTTTGAACTACTGATGTCATCCTGAGCACATAGGTCAGATTTACAGAACGTGTAGCGTTCCAGTTGCGCTGCGTTCTATTTGTTCTTAGAATGCAAACATGAGCAATATTGAAGACAGTCTTGCTGCAAAAGGCTGCTTTTAAAGCTTTTTTTCCTTCCAAGTTAAACGTTTAAAAACGCGCCTGGAGACCCAGCGTTCTTCATTTCCTCAGCGTTGCTTCTCGCGGTTTTAAACGCAAGAACGCGTTCTGTGGGAACGGGCAGCAGCGCCGTTCAGTTGAGTCTTGCACGTAAAAGCCTTTTTATATAGGCTAGCTAATCCATGAAAGTAGTGGTTTATAATAGCGATTGGTTAAATAGACTGCATCTAGAGCTGAAGCAGCATTCTCATTATTTTTATTATGCACGCAGCATTATATTAATTGAACGAATGTGTGTACGTTTCGTACGTGACTCGTGCTACAGGAGCATTTAAAAAGTGATGGCATTGTTTAAAAACGTCCAAACATTCACTTTTAATAGTGTGATGTTAAATATTGTTGGGTTAAATATAATAGCCTACAGCCGGTAGCCTACTTTAGTGATATTTTTTTCTGAATTGTCTGAAAATATAAATGTAACACAAAGCACTACATAATTTAAGCAGATTCTTAACAGTAATAACTAAAATCTGCATGATCTACTGTAAATGCGTGAGTAACAGGGCGATCCCAGTATACACTCATCACTGGCGTCACTGCGCCTCCTGGTGTCTGAAGGATGAAACTGCAGTTTAAAGCCCTTGTGACGCAAGTCACCATTTCGGAGCGCACTGGGTTTCTATACAATTTCAAAGAGTTAAATATGATCACATCAGCGAGAGATGGTATTTTCATTCAAGTTTACAAAGTTGTAGAATTTCTGGTGAGCTGTTAAGTGTGCACAGGAATACAGTTTATGAATAATCTATGCCATTTCTCAAGAAATTAATCATAAAAGCATTACCATCCATATAAATGTTCTATTACAGGGGTCTTGTAAATGTTACAGTTATGAAAGTTTTCAAACTAGAGTTAAAATTTGTGAAATACATTTGACATTTCATTTTTTATTTCATATTTTCATCACTCTAATCACAATTTACACATGGAAAAGCAGCTAATATAATGAGCCAATGAACTGAAATGTGAATAATTTTAGAGCAAAAAAGGTACAACAAATAAGACAATGCTCCACTTTTATCTTCATCTTTCTATGGCTATTTTTCTTGCGTGTTTCCAGGTAAATTCAGGGAGTGCAGCTCTGGTGGTCACAAAACGCTGAAATGTTGGTTTTCTTTTTCTCCAATCAGACAATTGTTGGCTGGACGGTCAAATCTCAGTCTTATCAGCTGTAAAACACGACTTCCACATAAACGACAATGTCACACCTGCACAAATATTCTCAAGTCGTCTTATAAACAACGTTTGCTTGTGTTTAGTGTGCGATCATGACCTCGGCAGCACAAGGGGACGCAGTCTTTGTGCATCAACACGCGGCTCTAATGATGGCAAAACAAGTCCGTCGGGCTGAACTCATCAGTGTTTCTCCAGCGCTTGAGTGAGAAGCTCATTCAGTCGGGAGATCATCGGACGAGGGTCGTCGTTCAGCCCGGCGGTGATCATGGCGTTGTCATAAATCTGGTGCGTAAAAAAAAATGCCATTTAGTGTTAAATTATAAATAGGTGAGGTGAGAGAATGGTGTATTGTGGTAAACGTTCTTCACCTGTTCAAGGAGAAGCTGTGCCAACTCAGGGTTTGAGTCCTTCAGTGCATGAAGCTTCTTGATCAGATCATGTCTGCAAACAACCGCTTGACATTAGAGATACAACAGCATTTCTATTTATGCAAGCACAATATACTTCACTTTAGTGGTCACACTCCTAGATACACTGCACAATTATTTTCATACTCAGTATTTTTGTCTTGTTTTCCAGTACAAATACCTAACAATAAATCAAGATGCATTAACATGTGAAGCAAAAATCAGATAGCTTGTTTTCTGAACAAAATCATTCAAAATAAGTATGTGCTTAAAATATGAACAATCATCTGCCAGTGGGGTCAGAAAAATAAAGTTAATTAAAAGGGAAAGCAAGGTTTTACCACTAGAATACTTTTTTCCTTGTTTTAAGCATAAACTCAATTTTTATCAGTTTTACACTACATCATTTTTGTTGATTTAAGAATGTTTAGATATTTGTAACAGTACCTAAGACAAATCCTGAATAAGAAAATAATGTTTTCCAGTGTACTCTTGCTGAAAACATTCTGCAGACAGACGTTACTCATCTGCCACGCTATTTTGAATACACATCAACAATAAAGCAGTTTCTCTGCATCTGTAGTAAATCACTAGGGATTGTCCTAACTGTCAGATACTGTGTGTTTGTGTGTGCGCTGGTACCCAGTGTTGATCTCCAGCGTGGGCTGCAGGATCTGAGCTCTCTCCTCTGAGCTGCGGGCGAGCTGCTGTTGCGTGCGCAGGAAGTGACGCGCGGCTCCCATCTCCAGCACTGTGATCATGGCGGGGTGTGTGTCCAGACGCGGCGTCACCTACGGAAGCAATGAATGGTGATAGGTATCCATGCATTCGCAAGAGAAACTCTGTGTGCATGAGGAAAATGATGAAAATGATTTGGTGCATGTGCATGTTAATGATTGAGCATTTAGACGACAACAATCCAATCATTTCCTGATGGACAAAATCAAGCCCTGCACTACTTTTTATATTTCGAGAAGACATTTCACTCAGTCTTTTCTTCCCTATTGTGACATCTCTATCGCAACTTCTTCTGAAAATCAGACATGGACTCCACTAGACTGGTCTCTGGCACCAAGACATTAGCAGTAGATCCTTCAAGTCCTGTAGGTTGTGAGGTGGATTGAACTTGTTGTCCCAGCACGTCTCATAGATGCTCAACTGAACTGAGATCTGGGGAATCGGAAGGCCAGGGCAACACCTTGAGCCCTTCATCATGTTCCTCAAACCATTCCTGATCAATGTGTGCAGTGTGAGTGCATTATCCTGTTGAAAGAGACACTTCCACCAGGGAACACCAGTGTCATGAAGAGGTGTTCCTGGTCTGCAAATATTCAGGTAGGTTGCAGGTGTCAAACTGACGTCCACATGAATGGTCAGGCCCAGGGTTTCCCAGCAGAACGTTGCCCAGAGTATCACACTGCCTCCGCCCGCATGTCATCATCACACAGTGTATCCTGGTGACATCACTTCCCCAGGTAAACAGCGCACATGTATTCGGCCATCCACGTGATGTAAAAGAAAACAGGACTCATCGGACCAGGTGATCATCTTCCTCTGCTCCGAGGTTTATTACGACGCTCGCCTGCCCATTGTAGGAGCTTTCGATGGTGGACGGGGTCATCATAGGCACTCTGACTGAACGGTGACACATTCCTCCTATTATTATCATTAAAATGTTTTACTGCCACAGTAGACCTTCTGTTGTCTCGGACCAGACGGGATTGCCTTTGCTGCCCTCATGCATGATGAGTCTTGTCACTGGTTTGTGGTTTGCTCCTCCTCTGACACTGTTGGTGAATCCTCAGCACACAAGCCTTATCGTTTCAGAGATACTCTGACCCAGTGGCCTTGTCATAACCATTTGGCCCTTTTCAAAGTTGCTCAGATCTTTATTCCTACTCTTTTCTCCCGCATTTAACATGTAGATTACGAGAACTGATTGTCTCCTTACTATCTAATCTAACCAGACTTTAATGTGTGGCCTAGTGAGGAGATGATCAACGATATTCGCTTCACCTGTGACTAGAGTTGTCAAAAAGTACCGACTTCGGTACCAAGACGGCACTATAAAATGTGACGATACCAGCATTTCCCTCTAGCATTTTAAGCGCTGTTGAACGGATTCTTAATTAAACACCTCTGATTGGCCGTTGTGTTGAAGCACTCAACATATATGCCTGTGATTGGCTACAATGATCAACACTTCAAATACACAGATACACATAGGAGCGTTTGAAAGCAGCGTCTATGAGCGGATATATTAGGGATCCACTGATAGACGCCCCTTTCAAATGCTCTCAAAATGCTAGAGGGAAATGCTGCTATCGTCAAATTTTTTACACTTCAGTCCCGACTTGGTACCGAAGTCGGTAGTTTTGACAACACTACCTGTGACTGCTCATAATGTTTTGGCTCATCAGAGTGTATGTAAATTGTATATCAAATTAAAACAGTAAATGTGTTTAATTTGTATGCAAATTAACCGTTTAATGGGTGCTTTGAAATAAACAAGAAGGTCATGTTTGTGTAAAGTGATTCACCTTGATGTTGGTGACTCTCGGTCCGAGCGAGTTCCTCATCCAGGCCATCAGATCTTCTGAATGCTGATCGGTCAAGCGCTCTGATGCTGCACAGGACAATTTTCATTTACTCATCCAAATGCTTAAATTGCTTTAAAGTGATTTTACAAAATGGTTAGATCAATGATGTAGCCTAGAAATCTAGACGCACCCTAGCGGCAGCAAAATGTATTTTGCAGCCAGGGTCAGTCTAGCAACTCTCAATAGACCTTCTAGCTGCAAAAACCTAAATTGGGTCAGGCCAATCACGTCGTGTATAGAGTAGGCCGGGGCGGGCTTAACATATGACGACAGAGTTGCGACGGTTCCTGCCTGCGACTTGAAAACAAAGAATGACGGCTGCTGGAGAACAGTCTTTCGAATCGGCTTTGTCCGCGGCTCTGGAGGACTTGGAGTTAGGTTTTTCTTTGAGAAAAGAGCAAAGAACGGCACTTAAGTCATTCTTAAAAAAAGGAAGATGTGTTCGTCGTTTTGCCAGCCAGATATGGCAAAAGTTGAATCGATCAACTAGCTCCGCTGTGGGGAAAACGCTCTGGTTGGTTGAAACGCTGTCCTATTGCGTGCAGAGGGAATTTGAAAGACAGCCGTTTATCCCGCCCCTCGGAGTGAGCGTGTCTATGGTGAGTTGCCAGACTAAACATCTTGATGTAAGTCTGGCTCGCCAGGCTATCAATGATGTATATATAATTCAAATATATAGTTATTCACATTTGTCATCTATTTGCTGATGTTTAGTCTTACCTGGTTTGCTGTCCTGAAACTTCTCCTCCTTGTAATGGTCAACAACAATGTCGGTCTCGGCTGAGATGAGCTTCTTCCTGTCGAACTCTCTGAGGTGAAGAAGCGTGAGCTCATCAAACTGCTCGAAGCAGAACAAGACCTGCAGGAAGAGCAGATCCTCAAACACAGCCACGGCTTTTCCTCTGCTTATCGCTGCTTCATTTTCCTCATCATCTCCACATGACATTGTCTTTATGATCTTAATTCAATTTCAGCATGATCTCAGCCATATTTTTTGACCTATTAGAAATCCCATAAACTTAACTGTAAACGTTTAACCAGTTAAATAAAGCAAAGCACCAAATAAAAATCCTAAAATATAAAATAGTTAACAGAATAAATAAATAATAATAAATAAATAAATCCATATTTTTTATTTGGAGTTTGATGTTTTTAAGGCTAAAGATTAAAATCCAAAAATGTACAATGCTAGTTATTTTATATAAATTAAGAACAGGAATTCTGTCTTAATAAAAGTTAATACATCTTATAATAAGGAAAGATATTTTTCTGATCTGACCTTGTTTGTTTGTGTTTACCCTGTGATGCAACATAACAGACAGGCTTCAAATAAAAATGTATGGCTTTATAACTCTATATTTATATGTTAATTAATATTATATTATTAAATGTGCATTTTGTATATTTATATTAAATTACATGCAATTGGTTAAGCATTTACAATTAAGCACATTTTAAATGGGACTGTAAATGGGACTTAAGAGAGTAAATATGCAATCCCAAGAAACTTTTTTTTTAAGTAAAAATCACAAGAAAATTTAATAGAATACTTTATGTCATGCTTTGATCATAGATAAGATAACATGTTTTAAATGCCATCTCAAAGCTTCTTTAGTTGCTGACCATTATATTTTTGGCCATTTTGAGATTAACAGAAGCCTTTGCGCCCCCTTGTGTTCATTTTAAAATCAACCAACATCCTTGTGGATGCATAATGCACATTTCCCCCTGGTTTCACAAGGCTTAAACATACATATCTTAAAATATGTCAGTGCCATTGTTTTGTCTCAAGATGCACACCAGTGAGGCATGTTTATAAAAGCTACTTAAATGTCCTAATTAAACTACAGCCTAATCCTGGCTTAGTCTAAGCCTTGTTTGTGAAACCGGGCCTATATGTTTTGAGTACATTTTTAATTGCAATTCAGTTATCAATTGTTTCCAGCAAAACTATGCAATGCACTGCATCGCCTTTGGATTAACCTCTAGTCTCACTGGCCATTAGTAGTTGAATATGACAGTGTTAGTTAACCGTAGACCTGTCCCGTCTCTCGTCTCACCTCCATATCTTTCTGCTTCATGGCCTCGAAGTACGGCGAGTGTTCGGCCAGGTGGCGGTTGGGTGCGCACAGATAGTAAATGTTCCTCGTTCCCGCCTTCATCCGAGAGGCGTAATCCATCAGACTGGTCTGCTGTCCCGCGGGAAGCGCTGATGACTCGAAGCGCAACAGCTTGGCAATGTCCTCCTGAGAACACATGAATCATACATTTAGAAATAATCAGAGAGGAACGGGTAGGTTATGAAGGGTAATCGAGGCGTCCCGCACCTTGACGCTCTGCTCCGCTGTGGTCACGATGCCCTCGCGCATAAACAGCCCGTAGTCGTCAAAGAAGCGAGCGTATTTCTCTGGATCCTTCTTGCTCTGGTCCAACAGAAACCGAATGACACGCTGCTGCAAAACATCCCGCAGTTTCCTGAAAGAATACAGGTTGTTACTCTTGTTATTTGCACAATACTGAAGACATAACATCATATTTCTGGTGGGTTTGTACCTGATCAGGGCGCTCTCCTGCAGAAGCTCTCTGCTGAGGTTTAGAGGAATATCTTCACTGTCCACAACACCTGCAAACGCAATCACATGACAAAACTTGATTGGGTTCAAATGTGTTTATCTGGCATTTAAATGAGTTTCATGCAGATATACGGATGCTCATCCGACCTCGTAGGAAGCGCAGCCACTTGGGAAGGATGTCTGTGGCTTTGGTTTGGATCAGAATCTTCCTGCTGTACAGAGCCACACTGGATCCCATCTCACGACTCACGTCAAACATGGACGGTTTCTGCTCACACACACACACACACACACACACACACACACACACACACACACACACACACACACACACACACACACACACACACACACACACACACACACACACACACACACACACACACACACACACACACACACACACACACACACACACGTTCAAGTAATGCAGTCAGTGCAGTCATCGAAACAATACAAAGAATCATTAGGATTTATTATATCTTCATTTATATAGTGCTTTTAACAAGTAAACGGACATGAAATATTCATTTGGATTCATTATTTTATTTTGTAAGAAGAAAGAAGAGTGATTTGTGAGATACACCACTGAAAAAATAAAGTGTATAACTGAAATTTCTTTTATATAATATTAAAGCTGTTCATGTGTTTTAATTTGTATACAAATGAAATGCACATAATTGCATAAGGCATACGTCATTAAATAATGCATATTTGAGTTACAATTTTTTTTGTTATTTGATGTAACAGGCCAAGTAAATAAATATTAATAACCTTTTTAATAATATGTATAATGAAAATTTTAATTATTTACATACAGTAATTAAAGTTTACTTAAATTCATTTAATTGCATTTTATTAAAATATGTACAAATTAGTGTTTGAATGCATATTTTAATGCATATTTTTTTTGTTAAATTAGTTAACAGGCTAATTCATTTAAAATTAGTACAATTATTTGTAAGTAATTTTATATGTATAATGTAATTTTTAAATATGTAAATATTAGATTTGTAAAAAATTATTTATGCAATTTTTAAGTTTATTATTTAATTTAAGTTTAATTAAATTAATTTAGTTGCATGTGAATATGCACAAATTAGTTCTTTAAATACATATTTCAGTATTCAATTCAATTATGTAACAAGCTGAATAATAATAAAAAAATAAAATTCATTGTGTAATGCAATTATAAACTGTAAATACTTTAATTAGCTAACATACTCTAAGTTTAAATTAATTTAATTCAAATTAGTGATCTAAATGCATATTTCAGTTGTAACAGTTACATTATGTTATATATTATGTTTAATACGTAAAATTGTATAATATAAAATATTTGACAAGTGAGCTTGCAGAACTTTATTATATTTATTGCAAAGGTAACATCAGTTCAAATTAAATAATGTAAGTGTACTTTAATGAATATGAATGAAAGGCTATTCACACAGAATACGTTATTGAGGTTAAAAATG
This sequence comes from Leuciscus idus, assembly GCA_021554675.1. Classification (NCBI taxonomy): domain Eukaryota; kingdom Metazoa; phylum Chordata; class Actinopteri; order Cypriniformes; family Leuciscidae; genus Leuciscus; species Leuciscus idus. The sequence continues at coordinate 40,790,487 of CM038621.1, read as the reverse complement.
AGACACGCAAGGCAGTGGAATGAAAAACGTATTTAAAAAAAACGTAATCAACTTGATTGCTGTGTTTTTAAGAATGCTGCGTCATGCACGAAACAATGCAAAACATGAAAGACGCGACCAACAGTCAAACACATCCGTCTAACACATGTATGCATAGAAAAACATTCATTAAAGCAGCCCAGTGTAAAGCAAAAAAGCATTCTGTGTAAAAGACTAAGTTCCACTATTGTGTGCAACAGTCATTGTGCATTTGCCTGATTTAACCTTCATCTCACACTCACCATCTCCGGCACGTAGAAGATGCTGCGGATATTGAGCGGGGCGTCAGCGCGGTAGTGCAGCGTGTAGCGGGGTTTATCGTGGGACTGAGCCACGTAGCGATAAAACTCCTCGTGCTGCCACTCGCTGATGTCTTTGGGCTCCATCACCCAGAGCGCCTGCAGAGAGAGAGAGAGAGAGAGAGAGAGAGAGAGAGGTCAGGACTCAGGATCACAGCCACAGGGGGGTCAAAGGTCATTGATCAGCAGACTTCACACACCTGCAGGGTGTTCAGCCGACGTCCGTTCAGGAAAATGGGAAAACTGACAAAGTTGCTGTACTTAGTCACAACCTCTGCAAAACAGACCAAAGTCACTTATGTGAGTTTCTTCTCAAAGCACATCATGTTTATGTCATTGTTCGTGGTTTGCAGACCTTTAACACGATCTTCTGATGAAAACTCCTTGCAGTCGTCCTTAAGGTGGAGCACGATCTTAGTCCCCTGACGCACACCTGAGGCTTCTGCGATCTCAAACACTCCAGAGCTGCAGACACACAAAACTCAGACAGTAAAACACAAAAATGTGACTCATTTTATTCAAATGTTAACCTCAGATGCCTGCGTCATCTGCTCAGTTCTCGCGCATGCGTCGTGTTGAACTCACTCAGAGGCCCCACACAGAAGAAAATGAAAAGTTGAATAAAGTTGGGTTTTTTTGTGCACAAAAAGTATTCTCGTCGCTTGATAAACTTAAGGTTGAGCCACTGTGGTCACCTGGACTATTTTAAACATCGTCTTTACTAACATTTCTGGGCCGGCAAGTTTCAATAACATTGAAGCCTATGGAGAAGTGAGCCAGCTCTCAGATTTCATCAAAAATATCTTGTTCATCTTGTGTTCCGCAGATGAACTTAAGTCTTACGGGGTTGGAACAACATGAGGGCGAGTGATTACTGACAGAATTTTCATTTTTGGGTGAACTAACCCTTTAAGATTGTGGTCATATCGCCCACTACTAATAGTGTTAAATAATTGTAATTACAACATTGATTATGGTTTTTGTCATAATCGAGAAGCCATAATAAAAATACATTATTTTTGTGTTATTAAATCCATCTCTCTTCTGATGTGTCTCACCCGTCTGAGGACCACTTGTATCCAGGAGCGTCTGGTTCTGCTGCCTGAGAATAAACGTCCACCTTATCAGCCACCATGAAGGCGGAGTAAAAGCCCACGCCGAACTGACCAATGATGGAGCTGCTGGCCTCGGCTTGACTCTGAAGAGCATCCAGAAAAGCCTGCAGGAGGACGAACAACAGGAGCGTGAAATCAAAACCACTGTCAGAATGAGGAGTAGCAGACTTTGGAAGAGTTCAGTGAGACGCACCTTTGATCCAGATCGAGCGATGGTGCCCAGATTAGCAACCAGCTCCTCTTTGTTCATCCCAACACCTGTGTCCTACAAATCAGAGCATAAACATGTTGATCAATGCGTTCTACACAGGGATTAAAGCGATCCGCTGCTACAACAGATTTCCTTCAGTGATATTGCAGAGAGGCCATGTATAAGATCAGTGCAGATTATGGAAATGAATGGGGTCTTGGGGCAAAATTCAAGACACAGGGGCAAAAAAATTAAACTAAATCCAACGCGACTGTCGCGATTAAAGTGTAATATGAAAATGAATGATGATTTTGTTCACTGATGTTAAGTGTTAGAGGTTTACTTAAAACAAAACACTGTTTGCCATTAAAAGATAAAAAAACAAAAAAACATATGCACTGGAAAGTTATGTAGATGTTGATTGTATTAGTAGTAGTAGTAGTAGTATTTGAGTTTATTGCGATATCAGCATCACCGTTACATGGCAGATATATACATATTAAATATTTAACAACATAATAGTACACCATAATTAAAAACCAACTTAGACAATAAAAAAAAAATCATTAAAAAATAAGTACATGTACAAAATGAGTAAAATTCTATAAAAGATTCTTTAAATATACTTGTGCTAAAAATTCTGGATCCATAAATAAGTCCTTAAAAGTTTTAGATGGTTGATTGTTTGTATGTATGACTAAAAAGTGTCAAGTAGAGCTGCATGATTCTGGATAAACTGAGAATCACAATTTTCCCACGATTCTGAAAAGACAACTAAACAAAATAACATGGAATTTACTAAAGATTCTGTCAAAATATTAATTACTGCAGTCTATTTAAAAATGTTAAATTAATTTGAATGCAATTCTTTTAGGAACTATACGGTTATCCGGACCACACGTGTGTCTTTTAGTCCCGTATAGTCCGTATAGTCATCCCTGATTGGTCTTAACCCCAGTGACGGGTAGGTTTAGGGGAGGGGTTAGGGGTAGGCCATCGTATGATTGGTCTTAACCCCAGTGACGGGTAGGTTTAGGGGAGGGGTTAGGGGTAGGCCATCGTATGATTGGTCTTAACCCCAGTGACGGGTAGGTTTAGGGGAGGGGTTAGGGGTAGGCCATCGTATGATTGGTCTTAACCCCAGTGACGAGTAGGTTTAGGGGCGAGGTTAGGGGTAGGCCATCGTGTGGTCCGGATAACCGTATAGTACCTTCTTTTAATTCTTTTTTTTTTTTTAATCGGTTTGAATCAATGACTCACTCATAAATACTTTTTTCATTACTTTATGAATAAGTGTTTCTGAACGAATCTCTTGAATGAATGACTCAATGACAAATACATTTTTTAACATTCATTTGTCTCCATCTACTGGCCTAACAATGTAATCGATACAATCTGTATTTGAAGCGTCAAGTTACTTTCAAAAGATTGCTTCCGTAGACATCAGTGTTTATATCTGATCTGAACTATACAATTTTATCCCAGTACTTCTGTGATAATATGAATTTCTTGGACAGAAATAATGAGACTGTGTGGATGATGAGTGTTTGTGAAGCTGTTTCACACTATACATGACAACTGCTATCTCTCTCTCTCTCTCTCTCTCTCTCTCTCTGGGTCAGCGGCAGATTTGAATGTTCACTGTGATTGTAGTCAGAGCCGAATCGCTGTCATTTAGGAATAAGATTGTGTGGGTGTCCGAATCGAGATGCCGATCTTTAATTGTGTGGCTTTAGTTGAAATAAATTGAAAACAGCTTTGGAATTACACTAATTGGCAAAAGAAAAGCTCTTCTTCATCTTCCCTTAAAATGCTATTGGTCTTGAGTATTTTAATAAAGTGATGGGTAAATGAATATGAAGGAGCAGTACCAGCTGTTTAATCTGATTCTGACCCCTGGTTGAGTTGCAGGGGTTGGATGTACCTGTATGGTGAAGGTGCGTTTGGCTGCATCCGTCTGCAGGTGGATCTCCATGTCTGCAGTCTCTCCTCCTGACGTCATCATCTTGTGCCGCAGTTTCTCCAGCGCATCACTGCCGTTTGAGATCAGCTCTCTGATGAACACCTGACAGAGTCACTGACCGTTAGATGGAGTTCCAGCACACTCGCATCAATGCATTTACATCACTTTTCTATTCATCCAATCCTTGAAATCCTCTGAAACTATTTGTTTTGTACTCCAACAAGACAAAACCTACAATATTTAGCCATATCAAGCTGATTCAATATTTAATTACTTGATTATTATTTGATCAAATCTATATGGTGGCCTACAGCCAATATATTGCAGATTATAAACATCATACAACTTTTACTTTAATGATGACAAATCAGATGAAATCAAATAATCAGCCTGGACCATTCATTGTTCAGTCCTCTAGGATCAGTCTTGAATGCTTCAAGAGAATTGCTCAAACATGACAGCATTTCATAATTTGTTGTTGTTGTTAATTTATCACCTCTTTCTCAGAATACAGCGATCTGGCCACAATATCCAGCAGTTTCTTCGTCTCCGCTTGGAACTCGTGTTTGGAGAAGGATCCTTATTTGAACAAAGAAACAAGAGTTTGAACATCCTTACAATTTCCATAAGCTATAGTATATTGGGTCTGTAAGATATTTGTATGGTTTATTTTTTTAAAGAAGTCTCTTATGCTCACCAAGGCTGCATTTATTTGATCAAAAATACAGTAAAAACAGTAATATTGTGAAATATTATTACAATTTTAAATAACTGTTTTCTATTTTAATCTATTTTAAAATGTAATTTATTCCTGTGATCAAAGTTGAATTTTCAGCATCATTACTCCAGTCTTCAGTGTCACATGATCCTTCAGAAATCATTCTTAAAGGAATAGTTCACTTAAACATGAAAACTGTGTCATCATTTACTCACCCTCAAGTTTTTCCAAACCTGTATGAGTTTCTTTCTGCTGCTGAACACAAAAGAAGTTATTTTGAAGATTGTCTGTAACCAAACAGTTGATGGACCCCATTGACTTCCATAGTATATATTTGTTTCAATACTATGGAAGTCAGTGGGGTCCATCAACTACCAACGTTCTTCAAAATATCTTCTTTTGTGTTCAGCAGCAGAAAGATACTCATACAGGTTTGGAACAACATGAGGGTGACAGAGTTTCCATTTTCGGGTGAACTATTCCCTTAATATGCTGCTGCTGCTGCTTTAGTTCACCTTGGACGTTCTCCGTGTCGGTGATGATGCTGTGAAGCGTCTCCTCCTCTGCAGTCTCGGCCTGTTGTGTGCTGTAGTAGCGATGAGCCACACTGACACCGGCAAAGCTGCAGCTCCACAGTCTGGCAGGTCTGCCATCAGTATTAACTGTTGAAGATAAACAGAGCCAGAGTCATCACAATTAAACAGCACTGAGGTTTTATTCACCAATCAGAGGGGTTTGGACTTAATAATTGTCACTGCCTGTGCTCTATAGTCTTTACATCTGCATACGTAGGTAAATATGGAGATTATTGACGGAGACAGCAGCTAACATTACTAAACATATAGAATATCATTAGTATATAATAATTCTGCATAAATTTGTTCATTTTGTCAATGAGTGACACCATAGTCTCATAAACATACATACTTTTAACTGAAAAGCCTGCGTTTATTTGATTAAAATAATTCTTCAACTGGTATAATGTGTCATCATGCTGTTTTTTGTAATTCGCTGATTGTTATTTAACAGTTCGTTCATGTTAAATAAATTAAACATGTAACGTTACCTCCAGTGAATGTCGCGGGGACTATTCTTTTCCCGACTCCTCTGCTGTATGAGAACAGCCTGACATGTGCTCGTTGAGAGACATTCAGTGAATATTTGAGTAAACTTAATGATCGGATCATTTCTGCTTCAGCTACTGCTGTAGTTTGACCTATAGAAGACTGGAAACTACGGCGTGACAGGCTTACAGTGACTGAAAGGACCCGGCGGACGCTCACTGATGACGTCTGCGTGCAGTTCGATACATGCCTGTGTAAAATGCCTTGCATTAAATTTCTCAAGCGGCTTTTGGAGAACATTACAGGATTGACTGATAGAAAAATGTGTGTTTGCTGATACTTTCCCCTTAGTAGATATAATACATGGTAGAGCAAAAAAAATACATTTGTGTTTTATTCATACAGTCTGGTTTTATGTAATTAATTACATTCTAACATTGGCACAGTATTTTATATAAAAACGCAATTCCTCTGTATTATATTCAGAAATTAATCAACAAATTCTCAGAAACTAAACAAAAATGAAGTCAAAATGCAACAAACCTGTTTGATCTTGTAATATATAATTTACGGAAGAAAACTGACTTTGAATTTGTGCCATTTTGTTTTAATCATATTTCTATTCAATAAAAAAAAATGTAAAACCGAAAATTGTATGTACAATGTTTGCATACTAAACGAATAGATGTAACTTGTTGTAGCAAATTACTTATCTGTTTTGAATGAAAAACTGACTGTTGATCTGCATCAAGTTTTGCTACATAGTAAATATAGCAATTACAAATCCTTCAAATTGATTTAAAAAGATTCGCAGGACATACGCCAGGACACCCGTCTCAGGCTGGAAGTGAAGACAAACCATGAGTGATAATTTAACACTGGGGATTTTGCTGAGTCCAAACTTCTGATCCTAACTGATTATATTTTGGACACAGATGAATAGATGAGTTTAAGTTTATTCATGTATTCATATATTCTTAAGTGATCGCTTGTATTCTTCATTTTCATTCTTTTATTATTAGGATGAATATCATTCACCCAAAAACAACATTTTCATGTCTTTCCAACCCTGTTTTTATTGTTCTATTAAACAAAATATTGACATGTTATAATTAACATGACTGTATTACTGGTTTTATGATTATGTGTCATTTTAAACAATGTCAAGATTTATTTCAATATAAATTCCAGACACACACGCATAAAATAAAGGGGGAAAAAGTCTTCCTCCCAAGGCTGGAAGAACTGGCCTCAACTTCCCAGATAGCAACATTGTTGCCCACATGCAGCGTGGAATGACGGCACTTGACTGGACCGCTCCTGTTTGCCAGATCTGGGCCACAAGCAGGCCATAGCAGATTTTTTTGTTTTGTTATGCTGGTTGAAAGTCTCTTCACATCCTGATAGCAATCACTAAGTTAAGAGTTCTAAATGTATTTATGTATATATTTTTATTGTCTTTGTACGAAGGCGTAGGACCATAAAATGTTCGGTCCCAATGCAATGATACAATACCTGCCATATGTAATTCCATAGCTCTGTGTACCGTTCTTGACAATGTACACTGTTAGACCTTACCAGGTTTTTTTTACAGTAAAATACTGGTAACACTGTTGCCAGTAGTTTACTGTTAACTGTACAGTTATTTACTGTAATCTACAGTATGTTACTGTAAAAATGCACTAAATTAAAACTCGAGTTAACTAATTACACTTGCAGAAACCAACTGCCTTAAATTAACCAACTGTCATTTAAACGTAGGCTATTAACTAACATTTATAATGCATAAATAATGTGAGCAAAGTATTACTGTGAACTTACTTCATTTGAGACCACTAAAAAACTGTTGTACATAAAAAATTTCCACTGGACCAGCAGCTACACTGTCTGTTAAATAAAGCAACATGCAGTAGCCTATATCATTAATTTTTGTAGATCTTCTCCTGGACTGAAGCACAGGCTCTACGGTCCGTGTACGTTTTGATAGTTTGTTTTCCAATTTGAAATGAAATAAGCAGAAACGAAAAAACGAGATTTTTTTAGTTCACAGGCAAAACGGCCTGACACGCCCCCTTCCGCCGATTGGTCAAGCAAATCTGAGCATGTGACGTCATCAGTTGTAGCTCAGGTCAGGTCTGTTCAACAAAATAATAGTCCTCTACTATGGCTACAGATTCTTAAACTGTACAGGGCAGGTCCTGTTGGGCTTTCTTCTATGCAACTTTACACGTTTCACAGAAATATTTACATCAGAAATATTAATTATTAATCTGCCACCAGCCTGTTTTATTTAGCTGTGCGGAGTTTAATCTGTGTGGTGAAGCTGCGCTTGACAGCGCCGAGCGGGAGACGCTCACTGACCAATGTTCAGTCAGCAGTCAGAACTTTGCTTTTAGACGCTCCGTTTTGCCACGGGATGGTGATTGCAAATACTGTAATGCCAATCGGCTGAGGGTGGGTACCGATGATGGTGAAATACATTTTTACTGAAGCTGTAATCATAGCCACGACCCGCGAGAATGAGACAGATGATTGACAGGAGTCACAGGACGATAAGCGGAGGCAATTAAAGGCGCAAGATAACTTCTGTTAACAAAAACATAAATAAATAAAAAGTGTTTAATATAAGTGACTTTGTCTTTGTTTTATTGTTTTTGTTGTTTTTAATCAAATAATTGTGAACCACAAACTGAGCCTTCGTTTTAAAGGGCAATTTCCAAATATATTTTATTTATTTGTTATAATATGGGTATTTTATAATACAGCATAAATAAAAACAAACACACGTAATATGTATGCCTATAGGCAAAACACCACAGTTTTTTGGTTTTGTTTGTGTGAACTTTTATCCCCAACCATATTTCTTCATGGGCTCCACGCCAGGGGTCACGCTCAGCACCCCTACTTCCCATGGTACTAACTGTAATTATGCTGACCCAGTTTATATGTAAAATCTTTGGTATATGTAATATCTAAAAACACTTTACAGTGTGATGGAAATAAACTTTTCTTAAAGCGTGTTGTATATCACCACAGATTTATTGACAGTTGACACCCTTCTATCTGTGTTGTAAACTGTAATAGACAATTGTCCTGCAGAATGATGAGGTTTTTTGTAAGAAAAACATTGCGAGCAAATGTCGAATTGTTTTTTGAAATATAAATCGACAACGTAAGAGGCTTTAGGCTTTTTTTTTTTCCTGGTATAATTATGTAATCTGCTTATTGTGAGCCTAAATGAGTAAATTGGTATTCAATCATTATCAGGCTGACTTGCCACCAACTACTGGTGTTTTTTATATATATTGAAAGTAGTGTTTCATGTTGTCACTTCACATTTAATAGCCTCTTAGAATGAAATTGCTATGCAAATTCACAGTGCCTCCTTTGAACTGCATTAGACTGTGTGTAATGTACATCTAAATGCAGGGTCAGATGCTGCTTCTGTGCCACCTATACTGCAAAGCTGTGTGTTTGTTCATACAGAGTTAATCAGACAGCCTAAAGCCTCTTACGTTGTTGATTTATATTTCAAACAACAATTCGACATTTGCTCGCAATGTTTTTCTTACAAAAAACCTCATCATTCTGCAGGACAATTGTCTATTACACACTGTAAAGCCCAACAAGTTAAGCTAACTCATTTCATTTGAGGAAACCGATTGCCTTAATTCAATTAAGTTTATAAAAAACAATAGTTATGAGTACTCTGAACTTATTTTAATCGAGTCCACTAAAACAATAACACAAAGTCAAATTCAATAAGTTAAGCTAACTTATTACATTTGAGGACACCGATTGCCTTAATTCACTGTAAAAACAAACAAGTTAAGCTAACTCATTTCATTTGAGGAAACCGATTGCCTCAATTCAATTAAGTTTATAAAAACAATAGTTATGAGTACTCTGAGTCTGAACTTATTTCAGTTGAGTTTACTAAAAGTAGATATACATTGCAGTCAATAAATTAAGTGATTAATTAAGTGATTATTGAGCATTAGTGATTAACACCTGCTGTTAACGAGCAGAATCAATGAAGGAAAGAGAAACACAAGAACTACAACTGACTTCCAACCACAGCCTTAGATGAAATCAACTCAAGATAAAAGACGTTTAAATCTCTAAAGATCTCAGCAGAGGAGGATTAAACCACTACACAAACAGCATTACCAGCTTGACTTATTACTAAACAGTTTGACTTTTGTCATGCGTCTACAGAAGTTGTTATTGAGAATGAACAGAGGGTTAGATGATAATGATTTATTGAGTTTCATTTAAAGACACCATGATAGTGATCAATGTTTGCTTTAGTTGGGCTCTTGACCCTTGACTTTATAACACCAGTGTTTCCTCTGGCTGCTGTAACTGAGTGTTTATTAAACACATTTGTTATGGCACATACGCCAAAAGAAAATATGAGCATGTGGTTGTGTTTAAATGATAAAAATCATCATTTAGTGACTTGATTCTCTAATCTTTTCCAGAGCCTAATCTCTGATTAGACAGGTGATGTATTACTTGTATTATTCATTATAATAGAACTAATTCTGCTGTAAGGCTCATTGTTGTGACAATCAGATTTTAAACACCTCTATGGTATCATGCTGACTTACACAGTAGTCAAGAATCAGCATATGAATCTCAACAATGGTGACCATTAAAAATGATTTATGCTGCAATGCATGCTGGGAGCCATGGAAAAGTTTTGTATTATGCTAGTACCCAGCATGCATCATTTTTTAATGGTCACCATTGTTGAGATTCATATGCTGATTCTTGATGTCTGTGTGAGTCTTAGTCATGCAATACCTTTTCTGTGAAACTTTTTGTGCACAACTATTTGTTAAATCCTTCATATTATCTGTTGGTCACAACACGGCTAGCTCTTATGCTGTAGAATCACAGTTTTGCGTAAAACTAATATGTCGCCGTTTTAATCAGAGATCAGACTCTGAATGAAATCAGTGAATCAAGTCACTAAATGATGATTGTCATCATCAGTCCTTCACCATCAACACTCAATCAGACCTTTCCTTGCCTTTTGTGCCATAACAAATATGTTTTATAAACACTCAATTATAGCAGCCAAAGAAAATCTTAAGTGCAAAAGTCAAGGGTCAAGAGCTCAACTAAAGCAAACGCTGACCTCCATCATGGTGACCTTAAATGAAACTCAAATCATCAACTTCTAAACCTTTGTTAATTCTAATAAGAACTTCTGTAGACGAATGGCAGTAATAAAGTCAAACTGGTTAGTAATAAGTGAAGCTGGCAATGCTGTTCGTGGAGTTGTTTAATCTTCCTCTGCTGAGATCTTGAGATATTTAATGTCTTCTTTTATCTCCAGTTTATTTTGCTGTGGCTGGAAGTCAGTTGTAGTTCTTGTGTTTCTCTTTCCTTCAGTGATTCTGCTTGTTAACAGCAGGTGCTCATCACTAATGCTCAATCATCACTTAATTAATCACTTAATTATACAATTATCATTCTGGGATCTAGAAATGTTCTATAACTCATTCAGTTTGAGTTCTGTTTCAGTCATTCAAGTTTCGGTAGTATTTGAGTGCTATGAACTCAATTGTATTTAGTTAATATTACTGTTAGGTTTTACAGTGTATACAACACAGATAGAAGGGTGTCAATAAATCTGTGGTGATATACAACACGCTTTAAGAAAAGTTTATTTCCATCACACTGTAAAGTGTTTTTAGACATTACATATAGATTACATATAAGATTTTACATATTAACTGGGTCAGCATACTGTTAATTACAGTTAGTACCATGGGAAGTACACTGTTAACCCTTGCTGTAAAAAAAGGCCAAATTCTGATAGTATCATACCATTTTCCATTAAAACAGTAATATACCGTAGAAAATAAAAGTAGCCTACAGGAATATACTGTAAATTAACAGCGCTTAAAGTCGACACTCAGAGGCTGTTTTCCCAATCACACCCTATACCCTCATTCACTGTTCCCTACATTAGTTCACTAATACAGTCCCCTTGACAGAGTGAATGAAAAGAAGTGAGTGAATTGAGAGGACTATTATTTTGTTGAACAGACCTGACCTGAGCGACAACTGATGACGTCACATGCTCAGATTTGCTTGACCAATCGGCGGAAGGGGGCTTGTCAGGCCACCCACATGTGGAAAACGAATTTTGAAGTCATTTATTCATTTTTTGCCTGTGAACTAAAACACGAAATCTCAAGCCGAAATCTCTTTTTTCATTTTTTCGAAAAAACTAATAAAGGGGCCATTTTCTTGTTTCTGCTTATTTCATTTCAAATTGGAAAACAAACTATCAAAACGTACACGGACCCTCTACTCTTCAGCACAATGGTGACCCGAAAAAATAAATCTTACAGTAAACTACATACCTGTTTTATAACTTACAGTTTATTACTGTTAAAATACACTGTTAGACTTTTCAAGTTTTTTTTACAGTAACTTACTGGCAACACTGTTACCAGTAAGTTACTGTAATTAAGATTTACAGTACCATACCGTATTTCAGTTTTACAGTAGTTAACCCACCTGTGCGCTGATATTAGGACCTTCCTGTTCAGGTGGGACTCCAAAGGTAGAGAGTCTTCTGCCTAATAAAATATCAAAATAATGTAAAAATATATATAAACTTGAGTTGTTAAATTTGGTATGAATGAATTAGTGAGAGTTTTACTGCTTACCTGGATACATTTAATCTGGTGAAACTGAACGGTCCATCTTCTGATTGATTCATTTGCTGTGTAATAAATATAATGTTAGACATGAACATGATGCAAAGGTCACTTAGCCATTTGATATAAAGTTAGCCAATTTTTTTTGAGATTTTATAAGATATTGTATGCTGCCTGGCCTGCACCAGTGGCTCCAAAGCACTTATCACATAATGCTAATCATTTTAGCAAACTTATGTCAATATATATATATATATACTGTATATATATATAAAAAAAAAAATATTTCAAATATAGCTTAGGCTTACCTCAGGAATCTTGCTAGACGTCACTGGCGCGAATTGGCGCTTTGTTGCAGTTGCCTTTAAACACATACAAAATTGCAGTAAATATTAAATTCCATTAAAAGAATAAATATATAATATGTATTAGTTTGCAAACTAATGCTAAAACTGGAAAGGTGGCCGCTAGCCATAAAACTTGTTAGGTAACATACAATGTTATTTTCTCAACAGGCCAACATTAACCAAAACAGAATTTCACATTAGTTCATTTAATGTTAATGTAAACTAAGCATTGCTCCTTGACGTATTTTAACTTGACAATTCAGTAATCTAACAAAGTCTGTAAAATGAAACGTTAGCGCAGTTTACCGTGGTAAAGTTCGTTACCGCCATGTTGACGAGTATAATGTTAAACTACCCAGCTAGCAGGGAACGTTCTCAGAACTTTGGCTAACATTCCCTACAAGTTTGGTTAATGTTTTAAAGAAAACATTTGAATGTAATGTTCAAAGAATGTTTTAAGGATGTTTTCTCATTTCAAATAATGTTTCTATAAGGTTAAATGTAAACTAAGATATAACATTTTAACTGTAACATTTTGAGAATGTTTTAGGAATGTTGTTGAGATAAAAGATTATGTTCCATAATAACAAAAGAGGAACATTATCAAATCAACGTTCGCAAAATGTTTTGAGGATATCATTGAAGCCTGAGATGACGGAATGTATTTTTATAAAACGTTCTTGTAATGTGACGTGTTAACAAAGCAAGAACATTGTAAAATTGTAAAATTTTACAAATGTAAAATTTTGAGGATGTTTTTAGAGAATGTTATCCTACACAGCAAAAACTCCAGTTGCTCCTGGGAGTTTATTTGACACTTTATTAAGTGTTAAAATATAGTGTTAAATGAACACTGAAGAGTGATAAAAGTTAATGAGTTAATGGATTAATTGAGCGATGAGTGACCATTATTGAAGACACCTGATGTTAACAAGCAGAATCACTGAAAGAGAAAATCACTATTTTAAGTCACCATTATGGTGTTCAGTGTTTGCTTTAGTTGGGCTCTTGACCCTTACAATTTTAACTTTAGATTTTGTTTGACTGTTGTAACTGAGTTATAACCTGTTAACACACACAGAATGTTTTTTATCTTGCTTTCTGGTCTCTCTCTCAGTGAAGTGATTTCCGTCTCTACACCGGGCCAGACACGAACGGTCCAACAAAAGACAGACAGAACCCAGTGATATTACACTGGATGCTACGGCGCGACACGACAAATCCCAGACAGTGTATAGTGATGCGCCGTTATATTTCTGACGTACGGTAGGCTACTCCAAGTCCAAGCGCTCGCACTATATCTGACAGGGGACAACCAGGTTTGCATTTTGTATTAAAGGTCCGGTCGCTTCAATGTGTCCAATATAGACAGCCTCTGACTGTTATAGCGTTGTAGACACACGGTGTAAGGCAAAAAATTGGAAATAAAAAGCACGAAGGAATGGTGCCAGTCAGAGAGGCCGTTATGTCAAATACAGTCGTACAAAGCAAAATCCCCTAAGTTAAATTAACTCTGCTCAGAGAACATTTGGTCCCTCTCTACAGAGAGTTAAAATACTGACTTCCAGCCACAGCCTTAGATGAAATCAACTGAAAACAAAGGAAAATATTAAATCTCTGAATATCTCAGCAGAGGAGGATTAAACAACTCTACAAACAGCATTACCAGCTTCACTTATTACTAACCAGACTGACTTTATTTATGTCAGATGTCTACAAAAGTTCTTATTGAGAATTAACAGAGGTTTAGATGTTGATGATTTATGGAAAATGTTTGGTCACCATTGTGGTGACCAGTGTTTCCTTTAGTTGGGCAGTTTGACACTTAGGTTTTTTGGTAACAGTTTTTACCATAACATGTAATTTGTTGCAAAGAAAGCCAGAAACAAAAAATATCAGGTGATATAGTTATCAACAACAAAAAATAGAATAATGCATTTATCTCATCACTGTCCAAAAGTGGTTATTTGATGTTAATAGATTATATTCACCGACAATACTCTCTTGCCACAGATCAGACATTAATTTTTTTTTTTTATTAATTTTTTTTCAGACACAGATTTCAAGAATCAGCATATGAATCTCAACAATGGTGACATGTTTCATGCCGCTATGCATCCTGGGAGCCATGAGTTTTATACTATTGTGGCTCCCAGCATGCATTGTGGCATGAAGCATGCCATAATGTATTTAAAAAAACAAAATTCAGAAAGTCCGATTTGTGGTAAGAGGGGATTGTTAGTGAATATAATCTATTAACATCAAATAACCACTTTTGGACAGTGATGAGATAAGTGCTTTATTCTACTTTTTGTTGTTGAAAACTGTATCACCTGATCGTCTTTGTTTCTGGCTTTCTTTGTAACAAAGTACGTGTTTTGGTAAAAAAAACTGTTACAAAAACCACAAACTCGCAATAAAAAGCCAAGAGTCAAACTGCCCAACTAAAGGAAACACTGAAATCATCAACATCTAAACCTCTGTTAATTCTCAATAAGACCTTCTGTAGACATATGACACCAATTAAGTCAATCTGGTTAGTAATAAGTGAAGCTGGTAATGCTGTTTGTGAAGTTGTTTAATCCTCCTCTGCTGAGAACTTGAAAGATTTAATGTATTTTGTATTTCATCTAAGGCTGTGGCTGGAAGTCAGTTTTAGATCTTGTGTTTCTCTTTTTTCTATTCTTGTTGTTTCTCTTTCCTTCAGTGATTCTGCTTGTTGACAGTAGGTGTTCATCACTAATGCCCAATTATCACTTAATTAATCACCACAAGTATCTCATTAACTTTAACTCTGATTCAGAGTTATTTTTACTCTCTGTAGAGAGGGACCAAATGTTCTCTGAGCAGAGTTAATTTAACTCTGTGGATTTTGCTGCAAATTTAAAAACTACAGTAAGTCTCTGTATGTGGTGTTTGATGTCACAGAAAATTCCCATGATGCAATGGGAATCACAGTTATTTACTGTAAAGAGAAATAGCAGTATAATACTGGGTGATTTAAAGTAGGGCTGGGCGATATATCGCACGATATTGTTATGCGCATCTCGTCAGTAAAGCCGGTTCCTTGATTAGTAGTAAATCGCCATCACCTGCTTTCAGATGGAGCGGCATTTACTACAAAGAGCCGTAGTTAACTGACAAGCTGAGCCATATCGCATTAATATCGCGGACGTATCGCCAGCGATAATTAATGCGATATGGCTCAGCTTGTCAGTTAACTACGGCTCTTTGTACACAGCAAAAACAATAGGTTACTGTCGTAACCCCGGTTCTCTGAAACATCGAGTGGAGAGATCCACCTATGGGAAGGGCATCCGTACCTGACCTCTGCAGAAGCATCCAATTGCACCAAGTCTGGCTAGACAGACAGAAACGCGCAGCCAATGCCAGGTAAGGCCACACCCCCTTACCTAAGGCATATAGCTGTCAGGCGCGCTGCTATTCCTCAGTAAGTATATTCGCTTCTCGTGCGGCAAGCGGGGCGAAGCTGGTGGATCTCTCCACTCGATGTTTCAGAGAACCGGGGTTACGACAGTAACCTATTGTTCTCTTTCATCATCTCGTTTCGAGATCCACCTATGGGAGAGACATGGACAGCTCCCCGATTGCCCAATACACTCACAGTGAGGTTCTGAAGGCCAGAGAAGGACGGTCACCTCAGAGAGGCGGTGCCTGACACGTCCCACAAACATGACCCTGCAAGGGTGACGCCACGCTAAACTGCTGTGGACAAGCAGGGCATGAAATATCCACGGAGAGAGATACTCTCTCTGTAACGGGGGGGGGGGGGTTAGGGGGGGTTAGGGGGGGGGGTACACACACACACACAACGTCCACTAAACATCCTCGTGGCCCGTGAACGCGGGCTCGATACTCCCAACGGTCGAACAACAGGCGGGCTGCCTTCCTAGGAAGGCATAAATTGAAAGCCACAACACGTAATCGTAACACATCAAGGCCCGTGAGACCGTGTTAACAGTCTAGCGGGACGCTCCAGTTTTAAGAGTTGTTTCCTCAGACTGGGCGGTGGTCTCAGCGCTTTACCCGTCGTAAATATTCCTATCCTGGTCGGTGGCGCTCTGTGGAGCTGGCCACACAATGTTGAGACGAACGGCCGCTCGCTCACAAACTTCCAGGAGGATGGACTGAGGCAAAGCCGCGTGAGGCCTAGCCTAGGGAACGCTAAAAGGACCGCGTCATCCCCGTCGCCGGAACCGGCCGGTTCGTCAACGAGAGTGAGGTTTTCCCGCGAAGATGTCCTCTTCAGGGAATGCGGATTGGGCTGATGTCAGCTCAAATATTTAGAGAGGTGGCGCTCCGGGAGTCCCCCGGTAGTGCGTCATCATCACCGTGTCCCCCATCCGAGTCAGAAAGGTCGCGCAACTAAAAGCCGGCTTAGTAAAAAGCTACATGTGCAGCAATTACAATGACCGCAATTCTCCGGGTTCTCCAAAGCTTCTTGAGCGTGTTAAGCTCAAGCAAACAGCGCAGAACGAGAGGGTCATTAGCGGCGATTAGAGCACCACACGAGGCCGGGCAGGCTCGTCGTGATAGGCTGTTCCCCGGAGAAGCGGCTGTTTAGACGGTCACATAGCCATGGGTGGGCTAGCGGTGAAGAACTCGGAAAAATCCGTGGCGGGCAGCCATGTAAGGAGGAGCAGGTGAAGGACAGCGAGAGCGCGGGCGGCTCCGGATGCAAAAAACACAGCGGATAGGCTGAAGAAACGACTGTCACTCACGTCTGGCGGAGGCTGATCTGGCGATATGTCCTCCTGAAGACTCGAAAGTGAGCAGCGTAACGTTAATCCAACCGAACTGTGTCAGTGCAGAGATCGCGAGAAGCGAATGACAACTGAGGAATAGCAGCGCGCCTGACAGCTATATGCCTTAGGTAAGGGGGTGTGGCCTTACCTGGCATTGGCTGCGCGTTTCTGTCTGTCTAGCCAGACTTGGTGCAATTGGATGCTTCTGCAGAGGTCAGGTACGGATGCCCTTCCCATAGGTGGATCTCGAAACGAGATGATGAAAGAGAACTCCAGTGTTAAATTAACACTCATGGGAGTGTATATGAGTCCACACTCAAGAGTGTTGAAGTTAATGAGATAATTAAGTGATTAATTTAGTGATGATTGAACATTATTGAAGACACCTGATGTTAACAAGTAGAATCACTGAAGGAGAAAATCACAAATTGTAAGCCACCGTTATGGCGATCATTGTTTGCTTTAGTTGGGCTCTTGCCCCTAATAAGTTTACTTTAGATTTTGTTTGACTGTTGTATCTGATATATAACTGCCAATTGAACAATGAAAAAAAGTGATCTGATGGTGTTGGTTATGTTATGACATTCATCATTTGAACTAGATCACTGAACTCATTAAGATCCTTCTTTCTGATTTCGATTTATGTTGTTGGTTACAGCATAACTGTGAATCTGCATAAATGCCCAGAATTTTTTATATAATATAAAGGATTTCTTAAAAGTTGTTAAAAAAAAATAATCTTACTTTTAGGCACACGCAGACGTCAAGACTCAGTCTATGCATCTCAACAATGGTGACGAGCAGAATATTCAATTAGGAAAAGTAAATTACATAGACAATTCAGATCATAATTTATTCATACCGCAATGCATGATGGGAGCCATTAATGAGTTGTGATTGGTGGCAGCCACTGCAACATGCTTTATTATTGTCACCATTGTTGAGATTCACAGGCTGATTATTGATGTCTGTGTTTCTAAAGGACTTTATTTGAAAGTCTTTTGATCAGAACAATGTTTATTAAATATTTTGGATTATAAATAAAGTACTGATAATCATATGCTGTAGAATCACAAAGCTGCTGTTAACAAGTTCATCCAAACTGTCTCAATAAGTTTCATTTTTCAGATCACAGCATGATTATGTCAAAACATAACCAACACTATCAGCTCACACTTTACTTTGTTCATTTAACTGCTATAAATCAATAACAGCAGACAAACAACAGTAACATTTAAAGTAAACATATAAGGGTCAAGAGCCCAACTAAAGCAAACACCCATCACCATAATGGTAACTTACAATTTGTGATTTTCTCCTTCAGTGATTCTGCATGTTAACATCAGGGGTCTTCAATAATGCTCAATCATCACTAAATTAATCACTTAATTATCTCATTAACTTTAACACTCTTGAGTGTTAATTTAACACTCATATTTTAACACTTTACACTCTTGAGTGTGGACTCATATACACTCCCAGCCCCAGGAGTGTTAATTTAACACCGCTCCATCTGAAAGCAGGTGATGGCGATTTACTACTAATCGAGGAACCGGCTTTACTGACGAGATGCGCATAACAATGTGATGCGATATATCGCCCAGCCCTAATTTAAAGTAAATAACTGTAGAAATTACAGAAAAGTCTAACAGTGTACATTTTGTGGGTGTGACTTTTTATCTTACACTGTTAACCCTTTCAACCCCACAGGAAAATCCACACTACAAAGAGTAAAAATTAACATTGATGCAGTGTTGCAGTGAGATAATTAAGGAAATATGTTGAATAATAAGTTGCTAACCCTTCAAAGTGAATAAGTGAAATAAGTGAATGTTGAGCATTAGTGATGAACACCTGCTGTTAACAAGCAGAATCACTGAAGGAAAGAGAAACAGAAAATAGAGAAACACAAGAACTACAACTGACTTCCAGCCATTACACATTATTACACTTATTATTAACCAGTATGACTTTATTTCTGTCATACATCTACAGAAGTTGTTATTTAGATGTTTAATTGAAAATGTTTGGTTTGAAGTTACCATTATAGAGATCAGTGTTTGCCTTATAGTTGGGATGCTGACCCTTGACATTTTAATTAGTTTATCAGTTGGTGCTTGAACTGTGTATTTGTGTTTGTGCTTACACACAGTTTGAGAATGATTTCGGTTGTATTGATTATGATGACAATATCATGTCGTTATATCATATAGCCTGTTCATTCACTAATCTCATTCAGTTTTTAATCATGTATCAAAAATGTTACATTACCACTGCTGAGAAACTACAGTAGTAAGTTATGATGATGATTTTTTTTTTAACAGATCATGCACAACCTAAAAAAGAAACAGAGCTACACTGTATTGTAGAAACACAGAGATATAAAAAATCTGCATATGTCTCTCATCAATGGTGGCAATAATTTGTATTTATTTTTTATTCATGCAGCAGTGCATGCTAGGAGTTTTATACTATCCTGGAACCCAGCATGCATTGCGACGTGAAACTTTTTATTGTCACCATTGTTGAGATTCATGTGCTGATTGTTGGTGTCTGTGTGTCAATCTCAAGCAGGAGTTCATAATGTTATAAAGCACTATATTATTTCAATATTCTTCAGAATAACTGACTACAGAAACATTGCATTTCATGTTGTAGATTCACAGATATGTGATAATATGAAATACCCATAAATCCAAAGCTTACACACTGGTTAAGATCAGATATTCAGACATGTCGAGGATGATTATGTAACCATCACAACAGTCAAAAACACCTGATCACCTTCCTCTTGATTTTTTTTCTTGCCATAACAAATGTGTTTTATAAACACAAAGTTACAGCAATCAGAAAAAAACTAATGTTATAAAGTCAAGGGTCAAGAGCCCAACTAAAGCAAATACTGATCTCCATAATGGTGATAATAACTTTATTATTTTCAATAAAACATCAACAACTAAATATCTGTTAATTCTCAACAATAACTTGTGTACGAAAGAAATAATGTTAAACTGGTTTGTAAACTGTTTTCACACTCGGTGTTGCTGGAAGTCAGTTGTAGTTCTTGTGTTTCTCTTTTTTCTGTTCTTGTTTGTCTGTCCTTCAGTGATTCTGCTTATCACGTGTTCATCAGTGTCTCAATTCACTCACTTCTTTTCATTCACTCAAGTGGACTATATTAGTGAACTAATGTAGGGAATAGTGAATGAGGGTATAGGGTGTGATTGGGAAAACAGCCTCTGAGTGTCGATTTTGAGCACTGTTAATTCCTGTAGGCTATTTTTGTTTTTGTTTCAATGGAAAATGGTATGATATTGTCAGAATTTGGCCTTTTTCTACAGCAAGGGTTAACAGTGTACGTTACCTTTGTAAAAGTAGGGATTTAGCACTTACTAGCATGAAGAACAAATATAGACACAGGCTGAGCATGGAGATCGATTTAAGATTCAAATACTCTTCAATACAAAGACATACCCTGTGTGAGTTCCTGTGTTTAATGTTGATCACATTATATGAAGATCCACACGTTTGCAAATGTGACATTGATTTTATACAACAGTTCAACAAACGCAATATTAATATTAAGTGGTTCATTTTCTACTCAGTTGTCAGTATTTTTTACAACAAAATAACAGCTCCAACGAAAGCCACAGCAGAACTGCAGCACACAGTTTGTGAACGAATCATTAGAGTCAATGGAAAAATATTAAAAACGATGTTTATTGATAATCAAGTCGGCAGAATAGTTAGTGGTCAGGTGGTGCAAGTGCCCGGGAACAGTTGCTCTTGGCAGCGCAGGAATGCCGATAAACAAACAGGTGTTGTGCCGAATTTCGACCCCCTGCCAAATTATTACCCCCCTCGTTGAAGTCAGTACCTGATTGCCTAATCCTAACCCCTTCCCCACAACTAATCCTAAACCTACCAATACTAGGGGGGTAATCATTTGGCGGGGGTCGAAATTCGGCACAACACCTGTTGGTGATAAGATACAGCTGGCGGCGCTGATCAGCAGAAGTGATAAGCGACCACGCCCATACGCACACACACACAACACAGGGCGAGAAAGAGTCAGTGAATTCATGAACCGTGACAGTATCTAAACTTATTTATTTTATTTTTAATTTATATAAATACAGTTAAATGAGATTTATATTATATAATTATGGTTATGATTTTTTTTTTTTTATTTTTTTTTTAAGAATAAATGTTATAGGCTATGTGATAAATTGTCTTTTGAAATTTATTTCTAGTGTTGTCAGTATTGGGGTCAGTTCTCTCTATAGGCTATTTGTGGATACATATATTGAGTCATCCACATTTGTGTTTGCATTTTCTTTTAATAACTTGTCTGCCATATATTTAAAATCAGATTAAAGTGAGGAGTGTCAGTCTGTGTGACAAAAGAAACTACAGGGTTATCAGCCTGAATGATGGATGAACACTCTTCCGGTGTTCGGTTATAAGAGAAAGTGAAACTAAACCAGCCCAGGAAGGATCTCCTTACGATCGTACTTAACTTTCATATGGACACAATTTATTAAGACACAATTTATTAACACAGTGAATGTTGAGTTGAAGGTAAGTCATGGAAGAATCAGAAACACATTACCTGAAGTCTGGCACGAGTGTGACTTGAGGACCATGTTGGTTCAACAGGTTTAATGCATATAATACTTAATCTTGTAAATAAATGAAAATGAATTATTATAAGGCAAAAAGCATGTATGCTGATACTTTTCTGTAATGTTTTCTCTTTTTTCATATTTTCTTTTTAGCATCTAGCCTGTTTCTCAGAGATGAAGTTCATTTGTTTGACTCTCCTGCTTGTTAGTGGAATTACAGATTCAAGATCAGGTAATTTATTCATCATTGTGAATAATACTTTATATTTATTGCACAGTAGCCCACAGTTTTTCTTAAACAAGGGTAAAAACCTTTAGCAGGGGTGTGATTCTTCCGGATAAATCCGGAAATGCTCTCGTAAATCATGCAAATCCGCTCTTCTTTTTTCTTTTTTTTTGCGGGTCGCGCGCAAAGCACGGTTAGGGTATTGGTAAACATAATGACCGCTCACCGCTGTCAACGTTTTTTGTGCTTCTGATTCATGTCTTCATGTCCTTTCGCAAGTAGTCCATTCATTTGTCACGATGGAACTTCATTCAAAGCAGAGCTCCACCAAAGAGCCTGCACTCGTTGCAGAAGGTTATCTAAAGTGTGCTAAGAATTTTGGACGTGTGGGGCGAACTATTTTTTTTTCTTAGCTGAAGCCGATAACGGGACAAAATACATGTCAAGAGAGAGTGGAATTCCTATTTTCGTTTTGACAAGTATAATAAATTCTGTAGTCTACCCCTTACATGACCTGGCAAGTGACATTATTCTAAAAACGCATAAAACTCATTACGCGCGCGCGCGTGTGTGTGTGCGTGTGTTAAGTCGAATAACTGCCTCGGACATGGATCTATACACAAAATAATAGCTTTTTACTTTTATGGGCTTTCAACAAAAGGAAATTCTACAGGTACCAATCTACCAACATGGCATAGGCTACCATTAGGACATTATAAAATATATAATATATAGGACGTTTGCACTGTATTTCATTAAATGTATATGATGTCACTGTGTGTGTGTGTGTGTGTGTGTGTGTGTGTCAGGCACGGATTAACGCACGGGCCTACTGGGCACTTGCCCAGGGCACTGGGCCAGCAGGGGGCCCTGTCAAATTTACTGTGTCTATTCTTTTCAAATAATTATTTTAATTTTAATTTTATTTTCAGTAAAATTGTGTTAAATATTGAGGAATAATGTGATTTTTTTATTTATTTTTTAAATAAAAGTATTAAAAGCAAAGTATTAACTAGTAAATAAATCAAAGAAATAATTGTAATGTGTTGCTGCGCTGTTGAGAGGGACATCTAGAGGCGAGTGAAAAGCATTGCGTAATATAAAAGTCACGCGTAGAAGACGGTTACTCAAAAACCAAAACAAAAATGAGTTTAAAACCTATGGGCTTATTTTTTCAACGAAATGTCAATCTTCATCTTTATAACAGAGATAAAATACAATACAACAATCATCAAGATACAGTAAATCTTCAAATGTGTAACGGATTGTCACCTTAAAAAGTGTCTTTTGTGGTGGAACAAGCAATGCTATATAGCATCTTAATTTAATCTTTGTTTTATTATTTTAGTTCATTAACTAATTGTTAACTCAACTAATTTAACATAAAGACCTGGATACTAGAATTACTAATTAAATAAATGTCAACTAGCCTAAATGCATTGATTAGAATTGCCATTGACTAAAGATTTTTCTAGTCGACTAGTAGGCTAGTCATTCATTTAAGCAATTAGTCGACTAATCTCACGTTAATATTAATTTCATGCATAAATCTTGCCGCAAAGCACCGGCAAAAGCAGGCTAATGATAATATGTCTGAAAAAAAAAAAACTAGCCCTTTTTATTGTTTAATAATAAAAAATATATATTTCTAAATCAGTGTCGGCTGCAAATATCTCCGCTGTAAAGTGGATGCGCCTTTAGAGAGAAATGCACCTTTCATATCATATCAGCCTAATCAGCCGGTATTTGCTTTCGATTAGAATTTTTTCGTTTAAAAGTGGACATTTCAAACTTTATATAGAAATATTCATCATGTCTGTGAGGCTATACACTGTGTTTCAGTTCATTTTTGAGACGCGCTCCAGTTCACGCCACGGAGACCATGAAAGCGCGCCCTGTTTGTTTTATTTTATTTTACAAAAGCACAACGTTTCTTGTTATTGTGAGTTTACAAAAATAAAAGTAGCTACTTGCGACTGATGCATTATTCTTTTCTGTATTATGACTAGGAAAGATTGAGTATTTCAAGTTGTTTCCACTGTTGATAGGAAAATGCAAGTGTTCGCGCCGACGCCTGCCATGCAGTGCGCGCTGCACACTCCGCACAAACACTTTGGATATGCATTTATCTAGGTTAAAGTTAGAGCGAGCTGCCATGCCAGACGGATAAGTCCTTTTCATGTTTAACAAATCAAATCATGCATTTTCTAGCTACCGCGAGTAAGCGCTGCACCAGTTTGAAAAAGGTAAAAGCATAACGAGCGTAACGAGAGAGGGGCCCCACTAAGGGGGATGCAGAGATGTTGCTGCGTCTTTATATTAACATTTCTGATTGTTTAAATGATCAGCCCTCGGGGGCCCCCTTAAAATGCCTGGCTTGCCTGCCCTATTGCGGCGCCTGTGCATACAGGCGCAACACTGTTATCCAAAAAATTGGTGAAGGGGGCCTTTGAGACATCCGTGCCCAGGGCACATCATCACCATAATCCGTCCCTGGTGTGTGTGTGTGTGTGTGTGTGTGTGTGTGTGTGTGTGTGTGTATGCTTTATTGGGCTTAACTCAGATAAATTGGGCTTAACTCAGACCGACTCTCTTTCTCTTGTAACAGAGCAGTATACAGTAGTGGGACCTGCAGATCCTGTATTTGCTGTATCTGGTGAAGATGTGATTCTGCCCTGTTCAGTCAAACCCAGCATCAGTGTTGTGGACATGAGAGTGGAGTGGTTTAGACTTGATCTGAAAGACTCAGTGCATCTCTATGAGGATAATGAAGACAGAAACACAAAGCAGATTCAGTCCTACAGAGGAAGAACAAAACTGATCCATGAAGAACTACAGAGAGGAAACGCATCACTCAAACTCTCAACAGTCCAAATATCGGATGAAGGACGTTATAAGTGTTTTATTCAGTCTAAATCCTGGTTTGATGACGCCACTGTTGATGTCAGAGTTGAAGGTGAGGAAACCAGTGAGAACTAGCATGCTCTTTTCACTGAACAAACTAACTCAAAAAAGCCAGAATAATAACAGAATGTTCTTCCTGTTGATCTGTAGCTGTAGGACGTCCTCCAGTGATCACTGTAGATGGGTTTGATCGTTCAGGAGGGCTTCATCTACAGTGTGAATCTGAAGGTTGGTATCCTGAACCTGATCTTGAGTGGCTGGACAGTGAAGGAGTCAGATTGAGTTCAGAAACTACAGAGACACACAGAAACACAGACAGATTCAGTGTCAAACACACCATCATTGTTTATCACAGTGGCAAGATTCACTGCAGAGTCAAACTGAAGCATCACATGCTGGAGACACTGATGAACACCACAAGTAAGTACTGACACTTCTGTTAATGTACTTGTCAGTTATGTTACATTATATTTTTAATTCAGCATAGTCTGCAATTAGCATTAGGTTTATAATAGAGTTTTGTATCAACATTATTGAAACAAATATATATGTGCCATTCAGAACTGAACATTATGTAAACACTTGTAAAAATATGTTTGATTTACACAATGTGCTTATTTACTGATTTGTTTTGTAGATAATTTTATTTCTTGGAGGACGTCAGTCATCCTGATTTCAGTTATAGTTGTGCTGGTTGTGATTGCTGGAATACTGATAGCTGTGTTCGTTCATAAACACAGAGGTAAAGTTCTTGTTTTCTTGCTGTTTTATATGTTTTATGTAAACAAATAAGGCAGACTGGGGATAATTTTTTACATGTCTTAATAATATCTATTTATGAACATCTGCATAACTGAAACACACACAGACATCAACAATCAGCACATGAATCTCAACAATGGTGACAATCAATAGTTTCATGTCGCAGTGCATGCTGGGTGCCAGCATAGTACAAAACTCCCAGCATGCACTACAGCATGAATAAATTATACAGCTGAATGGTCTTACCATTTTATGTGTATGCTTGTTTTTTTGCTAATGTTTTTTTAAAACTTTTTCTGTAGCCTGTTTTGTGATGTTCAGAGTATTATTATTTGTTTGATTGTCACCATTGTTGAGATTCATGGGCTGATTTTTGATGGCAGTGATATCTAAAGCCCTATTCGGACGGGACTAGTTTCACAGGGGGACGTTAGAGAAATTTCTGTTTCATATAGACGTACATTGAGATTTTAATCCTGTCCGAATCTGCCATGTCTGTCTTTATCTCACACGACCTCAGTAAAATTTCCAGAGCAAATTACCTACTGTTTTTCGTCAAACTCGGCGGTCCTCAGAGAAATCTAATCCCGTCCGAATGCGAATGTCTGTGATTGCCGAAAATGTTTTTTTCCAAAACGCTTTTCGCGCCGGTATTTGCTTTTTGCGCACCGATAATGGATGTAGATGTGTTCGGTGCACTGCGAAGAAATAAAAAATGAAATCAACAAGAAGAGCCAAATCATGTAAACTGTTAAGACTGGCTACTGTATCAGTTTCAGGTAAGATTACTTTCATTTCTGCACTTAATTACATAACGTGAAAATTCTATAAGTTAAAACTTTTTATTCCAGTGGGTCTATTATAAGAACCCAGTTCTATAAAATCATGATGATAAATTTATGTTTAGTTTTTTTATACTACAATTTTTATTTAATGTTTACAAAACACTAAATACGTTAGGACGTTTTACTTTATATTTCAAAGTGCTTAATTTTAAAAGTAGGCCTACTTAATTTCAAAATACATTTGATCAAATTTCATACGCAATCCACGCATTCTGAACACGTGATCTTCTGCAATGCCCACGTGTAAAACACAGACACTCCTACCTCGGTAATAAACACAGAGATGTTAGTCCCGTCCGAATCCGTACATGAAATCAAATCACAGACGTAGGTTGATAAGAATTGTAACTCAAATGTCGTTTGGAAAATTAGTCCCGTCCGAATAGGGCGTTTTAGTGATATTATAACTGTTTTTGTTCATGATGTGTTTTTAAAATCTTCATTATAACTGATTGCTGTTGGAACTATTGCTGTAGTTTAACACTGGTGGTAATGTAAAGTTTAAGTGTGTTTATAATGTAACACTTGTGATAGAGGATTGAACACTGAGATCAAGAGACTCATCCAAAGTTCATGTTTTCTTGTTATTTTATGTTTTATGTAAATAAATAAGACAGTCTGGGGATAGTTTTTTACTAAATTATGTTTTATTAACAAAGTTCGGGAGGAGCACTTTCAGATAATTAACAGGAGTGGAGAGCACTCAGCAATCAATGACAAGAGGTATATATAGATTCAGCAATCTCACCTCAATCCCTTGACAGTTTAGCAGCAGTTTAGTAGCTTCTTGGTTCGCCGCTCTGCTACCATGTCTCAATGACTAAGCTCTTCATCTGATGAAGAAGCAAACATCGCCAGGGATGCGCCTTCGCATTCCGCCGGTCCCACGACCATTCCTCCTACGCCGGATGTCGCACCTGAGCCCCAGGCTTCTTCACGCGGCCGCACACCGGCCCGAACAGCCCTGTGCTCACCAAGACGTCGAAGCCAGTCTTCGCCGCCCCCGGCAAGACTTCCATATTCCTCCCCAGCCTCCTCCTACCGCTCAGCCGTCCCGACGATCACACCTATCGAGAAATACACCTACCGTAGCTGGATTGAGGCAAGCGCTGGGTAATTCAGATATACAGGCTTCACGAAAAATGAACAAAGCGGAGCTGTATGATCTGTACGTTTCCTTACAGTCAACTCCCAAGACGACCCACAGGCAGAGCAAAGCCCGCAGGGCCCAAAAGTCGCCTGCGCAGTCACCACCGTCGTTCTCCCGCACAAGATCCGGCTTGCTTCGCCCATCGAGCCGCAGCAACAGGCCTTCAGCGAGCTTGGGCCGCACTCCAGATTCCGCCGTTACAGGTCAACTCCCACCTCTTGACGAGGCCCAGCCCTCACCACAGCTCCTGCTGCTGCAGAGCCGCATGCAGCCGGGCCCAGCGGCCTCCCCACAACCTCTCAGTTCTATACTCACGCTGTTCGTAACCCTTTTCCTTTTCAGTGGCCCCAGCTCCAGTCGCAGACACTAGCGCGAGGCTATTGCCGCTAGGATCACAGGCCCAACCTTTTCAACAGTCTCACCCAACAGGTTACAACCCCGCCCACATCCAGTGGCCTGCAGCTCCAGTAGCTCAAACAAGTGCGAGCCCGCCTCCGCTTGCAACGCAAGCCCATACTTCATACTACCATCCTTCCTTTCCTTTCTATCCTCCAACTAACTTTCCTTTTCAAGCCACAGCGGGTGATCCAAGCGTGAGGCCGCCGCCAACATCCGCAGCCCCGGCTTATACCCTTCGCAGCTCTCTCATTCAAACTAAGTCACAACATTCTCTCTTCACAGCAACACCGATGCCCGTTCCGTCCAACGCCGTCGCCATGGAACCACCACCAGTGTCCCAAAGCATCCGTGCACAGATCCTCTCAGAAATTCAGGATGCTGGCTCCAGAGGTGGATCAATTCCCAACTCCAGTACCTCACTATTCGGAACTGATATTCCCGTAAACCACCCGTTAAAACCCCTCCTCGATGCATCGCTCGACACTATCCTCCAAGCAGTTTCTCCCAGGACCCTTCAATCCTACGTGACTTCATGGAGAAGTTTCAAAGCATTCCATGTCTCCTATAACATGCCGTTCCCTGATTTTTCTCTTCTTCCAGTCACCTCATTCATTTCCTACCTTAATAGCATTAAGGGCCTACAAGTCGGGTCCATCAAAGGTTACTTAAGCGGCATCCAGTTTTTTCATAAATTGATGTACGGCGCTCCGTCCCCCGAGATAAACAATTCACAAACCACCCTCCTGATCAAAGGGATTCAAAGATCCCAGCCCACCCGACGCCAGACAACCCATAACGCAAGACATTCTCACCAAATGCATCCACGCTCTCCGCACAGGCTACCAGCCCCTCAATACCGCCCGCACAATCAACGCTATGTTTATCCTAGCCTTTTTTGGTTTCCTTAGATGCTCGGAACTCGCTATCACTTTCAAATTCGACCCAAAAAATCCACCCCACCGTCTCAGACTTGTCAGTACTAGATGGTGAAACAATCTCATATTTGATTAAGCAAAGTAAGACTGACCAAACCAAAAAAGGTAATTTCATCTATATTTTTAACCTCTCATTGCCAATCCAACCATACCAGTCAATTCTGGCATTTCTGCAATGGAGAAGCTCTCAGGTTAAATCTCCTCTGGAGGCCCTGTTCGTAGACGAATCCAATAAACCCCAGACACGCTTTTGGTTAGAACCTCAAATCTGTTCTTCAACAGTCAGGCATTCCAGCAAAGAATTTTTCGTCACTCTTTCCGTTTCGGGGCAGCAACTTCAGCAGCCAAAAAAGGCCTCTCCCAACAGCAGATCCAAGCTTTCGGGTGTTTGACAAAAACAATAAACCCCAGACACGCTTTTGGTTCCAGAAACACCTCAAATCTGTTCTCCAACAGTCAGGCATTCCAGCAAAGAATTTTTCTAGTCACTCTTTCCGTTTCGGGGCAGCAACTTCAGCAGCCAAAAAAGGCCTCTCCCAACAGCAGATCCAAGCTTTCGGGTGTTTGACAAACACAATAAACCCCAGACACGCTTTTGGTTCCAGAAACACCTCAAATCTGTTCTCCAACAGTCAGGCATTCCAGCAAAGAATTTTTCTAGTCACTCTTTCCGTTTCGGGGCAGCAACTTCAGCAGCCAAAAAAGGCCTCTCCCAACAGCAGATCCAAGCTCTCGGGTGTTTGACAAACACATTGTCGCAGTGGCCAAAAAAGACAAAATATATAATAAGAGTTAAGAGCCCAACTAATGGAAACACTAATCACTGTTATAGTGACTTTAAATGAAACACATTAGAGTTAAACCTCTGTTAATTCTCAATAAAAACTTCTGTAGACGTCTGACAGAAATAAAGTCAGTCTGGTTAGTAATAAGTGAAGCTGGTAATGCTGTTTGTGGAGTTGTTTAATCCTCCTCTGCTGAGATCTTCACAGATTTAATGTCTTCTTTTCTCTTCAGTTGATTTCATCTAAGGCTGTGGCTGAAGTCAGTTGTAGTTCTTGTGTTTCTGCTCATCTATTTTTCTGTTCTCTTCTTTCCTTCAGTGATTCTGCTTGTTAACAGGCTTATTAAGGCTGAAATGACTCCATATTTAATATACACAGACGTTGTGGCTCAGATAAGGTCCAGTTCTGGTTTATTTCTTTGCTCTTGGCTGACATGTGGCATTGCCATGGCCTGCTTGTGGCCCAGATCTGGCAAACAGGAGCGGTCCGCCCAAGTGCCGTCATTTCACGCTGCATGTGGGCCAGATCCGCAGTGCACAAGAGCCAGATGTGGGCTGGATCTGGGCCGAAACAATGTTGCTATCTGTGTCAGATGCATTCCAAAGCTATATCAGACCAACCGGTTCCACATCAAAAAAGCCCACCAAACCCTCATTGATTAAAACCACCTGGGGTCTCTCTTTTTTCCATCCAGCGAGCAATTGGCCTCACAGCGGACGCAGTGACAAAATCCCCCGGTCGAGTACCCATGTTCCTAGGGCTGGGCGATATATCGCATCACATTGTTATGCGCATCTCGTCAGTAAAGCCGGTTCCTTGATTCACACTCAAGAGTGTTGAAGTTAATGAGATAATTAAGTGATTAATTGAGTGATGATTGAGCATTATTGAAGACACCTGATGTTAACAAGCAGAATCACTGAAGGAGAAAATCTCAAATTGTAAGCCACCGTTATGGCGATCATTGTTTGCTTTAGTTGGGCTCTTGACCCTTATATTATTAACTTTAGATTTTGTTTGGCTGCTGTATCTGAGTTATAACTGCCAGATGAACAAAGAAAAAAAGTGATCTGATGGTGTTGGTTATATTATGACAATCATCATTTGAACTTGTATGTTTTTGATTTATGTTGTTGGTTACAGCATAACTGTGATTCTCCGTAAATATCCAGAATTTTAGATATAATATAAAGG
Source organism: Leuciscus idus (assembly GCA_021554675.1). Taxonomy (NCBI): domain Eukaryota; kingdom Metazoa; phylum Chordata; class Actinopteri; order Cypriniformes; family Leuciscidae; genus Leuciscus; species Leuciscus idus. Next base: position 40,759,478 of record CM038621.1, on the reverse strand, counting down.
ATTTCTTAAAAGTTGTTTTAAAAAAAACAACTTTCTTTTAGGCACACACAGACGTCAAGATTCAGTCAATGCATCTCAACAATGGTAACGAGCAGAATATTCAATTAGGAAAAGTAAAGCATTGATCAGAACAATGCTTATTAAATATTTTGGATTATAAGAAAAATACTGATAATCATATGCTATAGAATCACAAAGCTGCTGCCAACAAGTTAAACTAAACTATCTCAATAAGTTTCATTTTTCAGATCACAGCATGATTATGTCAAAACATAACCAACACTATCAGATCACACTTTTCTTTGTTCATTTGACTGTTATAAATCAATAACAGCAGACAAACAAAATGTAAAGTGAATGTATAAGGGTCAAGAGTCCAACTAAAGCAAACAATGATCGCCATAACGGTGGCTTACAATTTGTGATTTTCTCCTTCAGTGATTCTGCTTGTTAACATCAGGTGTCTTCAATAATGCTCAATCATCACTCAATTAATCAGTTAATTATCTCATATTTTAACACTTTACACTCTTGAGTGTGGAATCATATACACTCCCAGGAGTGTTAATTTAACATTGAAGTTTTTGCTGCGTAGTAAATGCCGCTCCATCTGAAAGCAGGTGAAGGCGATTTACTACTAATCAAGGAACCGGCTTTACTGACGAGATGCGCATAACAATGACATGCGATATATCGCCCAGCCCTAGCGGACGCAGCAAGAACTTTCCCGGTAGAGCACTTACGTTTTCTCTTTCGTCCAGCGAGCATTGGTCTCACAGAGGACGCAGTGTGAAAAAATCTCCCGGTTGAGTACTCATTTTCCTCTTTTTTTCTGGTTTCTCTTTATGTCCAGCGAGCATTGGTCTCACAGCGGATGCAGCGAGAACTTTCCCGGTAGAGCACTTACGTTTTCTCTCCCGCCCAGTGAGCATTGGTCTCACAGCGGACGCAGTGAGAAAATCTCCCGGTCGAGTACTCATTTTACTCTTTCTGTCCAGCGAGCATTGGTCTCACAGCGGACGCAGCAAGAACTTTCCCGGTAGAGCATTTAAGTTTTCTTTTCCATCCAGCAAGCATTGGTATCACAGCGGACGCAGTGACAAAATCCCCCGGTCGAGTACCCATGTTCCTATTTTCTGTTTTCTCTTTCTGTCAAGGGTGCATTGGTCTCACAGCGGACGGAGTGACAAAATCCCCCGGTCGAGTACCCATGTTCCTATTTTCTGTTTTCTCTTTCTGTCAAGCGTGCATTGGTCTCACAGCGGACGGACGCAACAAGAACTTTCCCCCCAAGAGCACTTACGTTTTCTCTTTCGTCCAGCGAGCATTGGTCTCACAGAGGACGCAGTGTGAAAAAATCTCCCGGTTGAGTACTCATTTTAGTCCGGTGGCTGTCCTCTGCTCTTAGCCTTTTGAGGGGAGTACTCTGGGTTTGGGCCGAACTCCGAGCTCGGAGCCCTCCCCCGGACAGCACGCCAAATATGCTTTAAACTTTACCCCCTCTAATTGTATGCAAGTGTGAACTCGTGAAATTATGTTTTATTAACAAAGTTCGGGAGGAGCACTTTCAGATAATTAACATGAGTGGAGAGCACTCAGCAATCAATGACAAGAGGTATATATAGATTCAGCAATCTCACCTCAATCCCTTGACAGTTTAGCAGCATCTCTCCACCTCCTCCACACTTCTAGTCCTAACCACTTACATATGGGGGGAGTACTCTGGGTTCGGGCCGAACTCCGAGCTCGGAGCCCTCCCCCCGGACAGCACGCCAAATATGCTTTAAACTTTACCCCCTCTATAATTGTATGTAAGTGTGAACTTGTGAATTTCTAGTTATGAACATCTGCATCACTTAGAGACAGACATCAACAATGAATCAAGAGACCACAAGATGATTATGTCATTATCAATACAGTACATTACAATCAGCATTCACTGATCACATTTTCTCTCTTTTCTGCCATAAATGTCCCTTTTAAACACACAGTTAAAGCAGCCAGAGAAAAACATGATGTTAAAAAGTCAAGGGTCACGAGCTGAACTAAACATTTTCAGTAAAGTCAATATTTAAACCTCAGCTTTTTCTCAATAAGAGCTTCTGACGTAAAACAGAAATAAAGTCAAACTGGTTAGTAATAAATGTAATGATGTGTAATGAGTGGAAGTCAGTTGTAGTTCTTGTTTCTGCTTGTCTCTTCTCTTTTCTGTTCTTGTTGTTTCTCTTTCCTTCAGTGCTTGTTAACAGTCATTTACTTAATGTTCTGTTGGGATTGAAAGGGTTTCGGTTGTCTGAGTTTTGTGGGTCATTGTGTTTAAGAGTAGCTTCAGTCCAGCAGAAGATCATGAAACACTGATGTTATTCTGCCTGTATTTAAAACCAGTAACTGTGTAGTTGCTGACGCAGTGATAAGCTGTTTGCTAATTATATTAGTTCATGCATGTGTGCTGTTGTTAGCTAGCAGTTATCTGAAGAGATTGATGTTTCTTGTTATAATGTTTTTGTTTAATTTGGTTCACTTTACTATACAATTTTTTTTGTGGATTTAAAAAAATAATGAAATTCACGGCATTAATATGCTCACATAACTAGCACACTATAAATACTTATTTGTTTAAAAACTGAAATGGCAATTGGCCAACTGAAGGCAGTCAGTTTCTGCAAATGAAATGAGTTAAATCGTGTTTTAATTTTGTGCAATTGTGCTGGCAATATTTTACAGGTCAATTTCTTACAGTAAAAAACTGCTTTACTTTGTATTACTTCAAATTTACGGTGAAAGGTTTTACAGTAATGCTGATTTTTTTTTATTGAAAATGTTTCGTTTGAAGTCACTGTTATGGTGATTATTGTTTGCTGTAGTTGTGCACTTGACCCTTGACTTTTTTTTAAATTAACTCTTTTTCCCCAATTGCAATAGTGTTGAATTGAGAACGCATGAGCATTGACAAAGTACAGTAGATCAGCAGATGTTTGTCTGCTTTTATGACATTCAATTGCTTATTATACAGTATTTAAATTACGGCTTAAATCACTGTTTCAAAGCAAATGCAGTAGTAGTGAGGTCGAGACACTGTACTGCAGAAATGCTTTTTTTTTTTTTTACTAAACCTGTTCAGCTGTGATAGAACGATAAGTAATGCATTTACACTCACACAAAACCGAGATTATCTGAAACAACATCTTTTGTGCAACAAATTTAAACTGGTCATTTAGACACACTTAGACATCAACACTCATCATACAAACCTCAACCATGATGACAATCAACAAGATATTCAGATAAACAGATCAACTCCAAACATCACAAAACAAGCTGCTAAAATTCATGTCACAATGCATGCTGGGATCCATGGATGAGTTTTGATTGGTGCACCCAGAATGCACTGCAGCATGAAGCATTTTGTTGATTGTCACCATTGTTGAGATTCATGTTTATTCGTTAGCTGTGTGATCCTAAATGATAGTTTTCAATAGAAGAAATCAACATAGAGCTCAGTCTCTGTTAAATCTCAGAAACAGCTTTAATACACTTGTGGAAAGTCATACTGGTTAGTAATAAGTGAAGCTGGTAATGCTGTTTGTGGAGTTGTTTAATCCTCCTCTGCTGAGATCTTCACAGATTTATTTATTTGATTTGCAGTTGAATGTTTCAATGGCTGACATCAGATTGCTTATTATTTGCTGTAGAAATGAATTTAAATGGTTATAAAAAAAGTTGTCAACTGAAACATTTGAAATAAAATTATCATTTACAATTTAAATAAAAACAAATGAAATAAAATAATAATTTATTTGGTTGAACTAAGAAAATAAGCCAAATAAGGTGAAATGAACACACTGTAAAAAATGTCTAACCTCGCCAAGTCAAAATTTTCTAGTGACTGGTCACATCTAAATTTTTAAATTGGCCCAAGTGTAATTCTTGTTGCAATAGTCTGTTAACATTGGCTCAATGAGAAATAATACGTCAGACTAATTGAAAAATTTAGATGTAACCAGTCACTAGAAATGTTTGATTTGGGGATGTAATTTTTTTTTACAGTGCATGAACTTTGGTATAGAAACTTAAAAGTAAGTTCACTTTACTTTCATAGTTATTTAAACTAAATTTATAAGTTCAAATAACAAACATTTTCAAGTTGAAAATACTAAATAAATACAGCTTAACTGATTCCATGTAAAAAGAAGTAAAGTGTTGACAGTGTAAGACAGATATTGGCTCACTCATCTTCATTGATGATGTGAAATATTGAGGAAAATGTCTTTGTCTTAAACACTATGGAAGGAAATGTATGTATATCAGCTATATATTTAATGCTGTTTTCTCTTCTTTATATCTTTATCCTGAATTTTCTTCAGCACACGATCAACTACAGAATGAGAAGAGCCGAATACAACATGGTGAATCTGTCTTTATTAAGTTATTAATTAATTGTTCATTAAAAGTCTGTTTACAGCCATAAAATATCTACTTAATTAATTTAGTTTTGTGTATATCTTGGGTCCTATAAATGGTTATCAGTTGTTTATAATGTATATTTATTCATTCACTGATGTACTTGTGTGATGTTAACAGCCTATAAACACAACTAATGATTGTAACTTGTTTGTAATTTCAATGTCAAGTCATCTTTATTTGTATATAGTGCTTTTTACAATACAGATTGTGTTAAAGCAGCTTTACAGAGATAACAGGAAAATAATGAACAAAGTTTGATTCTGCTGTACAGATCTAATGTTATTTTTTCCTCTATTTCTAAATTTTCTTTAGAACGTGATCAACTTTTACAAATGCAGAAGATTATTCTACCAAAAGGTGAATTTGTTTATATGCCTTTATTAAAATATGAATCACTTTTGAATTATTTTGCAAAACAATGAATTAATACACTGTGCATTCATATATGTCTATACTATTCATTATATTTTATTATAGGATATACAGTATAAACTGTGTAAAGTCGTCTAGGATTTTGTTGCTCTTCAAGCAGTGATTCAAATTATTGATCTCATTATTGATCTAAAGATGACTTCTGTTATGAACCCTTTTATAACTTCATACTTTCTGTTTCATACTTAGCTGTCCCACATTTAAGAACACACACAGGTGAGTAAAATCTATTCATAAGTAGGCTATTTATTTTAAATTCATGTCAAACATTTATTGATTTATTATTATTATTGTTAATGTTTTTGAGTTTTTGGTATAATGCACTGCATAAATGCAATCAAATGATTAATATACTAAACAAGCTTGTGCACAATTCAGAATTGAATTGATGTCAAAAACAGGATATAGAATTACAATTCGAATTTGAATTAAAGGAAGCACAATCGTAATTCAGTAAAAATTCAAAGAAATTCATATACATATTTTAAGTGAAGTGTTTAACAATGAAGCTTTACAGTATATGTCAGATATGATTGCATTAAATATTCTATAAATGATATTAGTTTGATCTACTTGTACAGATTACATTAACAGGAAATGTTTTCCATCAGCAATGAATGTTAAAAGCTCTAGTCACAGAACAAATAATTAAGTTTGATTTATTGTAATTGTAATTTTGTGGAACATGATGGAACATGACTCCATTTCTGTCACGTCTACAGAAGATCTTATTGAGAATTAGCAGAGGTTTAGAACCAGTACGCATATTTGTAATGTTATTCAATAATAACATAAAATGCACCAATGCAATGCTAATTTTCACATTCATTACTGTTAAATCAGTTCTGTAAATGGGGAAGACGGACTCAATAGTATACTGCAGCAGATGCGCCATAAAATTTTAATTCGTGGCATAGCATCACTGCTGGTGGGAGGGGCCCCGTCGCCTTCTTTGCGGGGGGGCCTCAGAGATGTGCGGTACGCCACTGCCTAGCAACCAACCATAACCCTCTAGCAACATACTAGCAATCACCCAGAATACCCTAGCAACTTCAAGCTTTTTAAACTACTGTTCAGGTTTTCTCAAGCCATCTTTAACATTTGCTTACAAACATTTTAATCTAGTTTACAATTAATGCAATATTTTTATTTTTGTTTATCTTGATCTAAAGTTACTATAATTCCTAATTATAAAATATAATTCTTTATTTTGTTATATGCTCATCTATAAAGCAGAATTTTGAATATTTTCAACAGTGAATGTGATTCTGGATCCTGATTCAGCTCATCCACGTCTCATTGTGTCTCATGATGGGAAACAAGTGGAATATGGAAACACACAGAACGCAGTGGATGGGGGAAAAGAAAGGTTTGATTGTTATCTTGGTGTTCTCGGGAAGGACGGATTCTCCTCAGGGTGTTTTTACTTTGAGGTGCAGGTGAAGGATCAAACTGAGTGGGATTTAGGAGTGACCAGAGAATCCAGTAACAGGAGCGGCAGTCTCGGTCTGAGTCCTGATGTTGGATACTGGACTGTGAGACGGAGAGATGTGAGGTATTGGGCTCTTGCAGATTCTCAATCTGTCCCTCTTTCTCTGAGAGTGGAGCCTCAGAGGATCGGTGTGTTTGTGGATTATGATCAGGGTCTCGTCTTCTTTTATGATGTGAAGTCCATGTCTCATATCTACACTTACACTGATCAGTCTTTTAATGAGAAACTCTATCCATGTGTTGGTTTGAAGTATATGTGGAAATGGACGAATGAAAACTCCACAACACTGATTATCTGTGATGATTAATAATGACTTCAGTGAATGAATTTACATGATCAAGTGAAATAAAAGGAAATACAATACAAAAAGTGTCATAGCCACAAATATGAACTATTATTCATAAATGTGGACACAGAAGTGTGTGTGAGGGGTTCATCTGATCACTGATCACTGTTCTCCATCAGCACCTCCTCATCTGCACTAGATAGTGAATGAAAGTCATCATGAAGTGCTGATCGCACAGGTCACTGTTTCTCCCTCAATAGTGTTTGGTGTTTGTTGATGAATGTCCAGATTGAGTAAAGCTGGAATCAAAGAATAAGCTCAAATATAAGACATTTTCATGTGTGTAACGCTTTGCTCACAACATCATTCCCACAATGACATTTGTGTTATTCAGTTTTCATGTGGATAGCGTAAAGAATTAGTAGAGTCCAAACTTCTGATCCGACACAGATGAATAGATGAGTTTAAGTTCATTCATGTATTAATATATTCTTAAGTAATCGCTTGTATTATTCATTTTCATTCTTTTATTATTAGGATGGATATCGTTCACCCAAAAAGAAAATTTTCATGTCTTTCCAACCCTGTTTTTATTGTTATATTAAACAAAATATTGAGATGTTATCAGTCTGAGTCATTGTATTTACAGTTGATTTTTACTGTCAAGCTCTTAAAGGACTTTAAGTTCTGTTGCTTTTATATGAAAATAAATATAATGAACAAGACACCCAAAGTACTGTTATTTATTTCCCTTCGAAAGACGTGTTTATCCTTTTTACTTTAATTACATGTTTTTATATTTATTTATTTATATGACAATAAAATAGCCGATATGGAGAATATTTGGGAATATTCACACATAATTTATACACAAAACATGATATCAGAGTTTTAAAATCTAAAATTTTAAAAGAGAACAATACGTCATGGCTGTTTAAACCAATGAGCATTAGGCTTTGTCATCAGCAAGTCGTTTCCCATCATGCTTTAGATCAGCGCAGTCGGTGGAGAGCCACTGTTTCCGACTGCAGAATCCGACACGTCCGCCTCGCCGTCGCCAGAGTTTGTTGACATGCGTCAGCATGACATCAGAGCAAGGCGGACCGCACTCATATAATACCTGCTGAAAACCATCTTTCAAAAATATATAATAATTAATAATAATAATAATATATATATATAAGGCGGACCGCACTCGGACACATTTCTAACCGGCTGTTGCTTGCTTGGTCCCTGTTATATAAGCATAATTTTTCACCCCATATATATATATATAATTATTTTTTTAATCCTTATTTTTTGAAAGATGGTTTTCAGCAGGTATTATACGAATAGATCAATTACTAAATCAAGAAGGTATGTTTTATTCTGAGTTTCTAGATTTCCATAAATTCCAGTGACACCAGGGAGTTTTCTGTTGTGGAATGTGATTCCCACAGGAGTCTTGGCATTATTCAGAACCAATACTCAAACCAGTATTGCATCTTTCTTCCTTTGATTTATTTGATACGGCAATTGGGAAACTTTGTTTGCCCCCGGAGTCTTAAAGGAACCGTATGTAAGAAATGTATTTCAATTAATCATAAAATTGCCCTGATATGTCACTAGACATTAAGAAATCATGTTCATTTCAAATACTTATGTCACTGACAACAGTAGTCCGGCCAGTATATTGTCATTTAAAAGTGAAGTTGCAGCCCTCAACTGATGTTGATGTTGTCATGTTGTGTTTTGGCCTGATGCTCCACCCTCCACCTATCTACCAATCACGAAGTCAGTAGTGTTTCAGCATCCGGGTTGCCAGCTCTGCTCTAGTTACCACAGCTGCAGCTACAAACTTGTCGGATAAAAAATGCCTATGATGTGAATAACATCTCTCATGAAGCATAAACATAATTAACAGAAAAAAAAACTTACTGTATAGGGCTCGTCACTTGCCATCAGAGGTGGGAAATCCAGGGGCCAATGAGTAGAAGTCCTACCATATGTTTATTCCACCCATGAACTCAGTCAGCTGATTTCACTAATTAGTTCTCTCTCCTGTCTGAATTAGCAAATCCAGGTGATTGGAACAAAATACTGAGGAGGACTTTTACTTTCTGAACCTGGACTTTACACCTCTGCATAGCAATGCCACATGTCAGCCAAGAGCAAAGGAATAAACCAGAACTGGACCTTATCGTAGCCAAAAAATAGTAATTTCAGCCACAGCCTCAGATGAAATCAACTGAAGAGAAAAGAAGACATTAAATCTGTGAAGATCTCAGCAGAGGAGGATTAAACAACTCCACAAACAGCATTACCAGCTTCACTTATTACTAACCAGACTGACTTTATTTCTGTCAGACGTCTACAAAAGGTTTTATTGAGAATTAACAGAGGTTTAACTCTAATGTGTTTAATTTGAAGTCACCATATCAGTGATTAGTGTTAGGATACACCACTCTACAGTAATTTGAAAGTGATTGCAGTACCAGTTGTGGCCTAAATCTTACATACGGTTCCTTTAAATTTTAATAAAACTATTTGTTCATTATTTCAAAAAGACATTGTCTCCAGGCCAAACTGTATTGTTTATTGGAATAGACTGGTTAAAGGTTTGTTATGGAAGACCATCTGGGGCCTGTTTCAGAAAGGAGGTTAAGTGGAAACTCTGAGTATGTTAACCCTGAAATGAGGGAAACTCTGAGTTTTCTGTTTCAGAATGGGAGGTATGTTAAACCTGAGAAAGCAGAGTAAGTCAAGCCCGTTTCTGAAAGAGAGGTAACTTATACTCAAGAGTCAGTTACCATGGTAACTTACTCTGTGAACCTAACCTGGTCGGGAGCAGGTTTTCTTCTGTAAACCCAGAGTTTATTTCGGTCTCCTCCCCTTTTTTAAAGTGGAAGTGGTGTTTAAACACCTCATTCATTCTTTCAGTACATTTTTAATTAATAAAACGAATATTTTATTAATAAATAAAATATTGCTATTTTTACTGCTGTTTTTTTTTTTATTTTTTTATTTTTTTAAGATGAAGTCTATATAACTCCTTAACTGGCAACTGAAAATACAGTAGTAGATTAGAGTTACATAATGTAGTTCTAAACAAATTCTGCAGAATTAAACTGGCATTTACTGAAAATCACTGAACTGTTCATCTGTGCAACAGAAGTTGATGGACCGTCCTCCTGCTGTTCTTCCACACTCTGGGGACGGGGGGAGAGATACGAATACCCGTTTATACTTAGATTTAAACTTAGATTCTATAGGCTACTCCACATAAAAATGTGAAAAAATGTGAATGTATAGATTGTTTGATGTGTAACTTCAACATAATGTTTAACATTACCAGTAGGCCTCTCTGTGGCAGCAGAAACTCTTTATCCCCATCGTCCTGTGAAGATGAGGATTTGGTTGAGTACACTTTATAACACTATGTCATAATTTCTGGTGTATTGAGTAGGCGACTTACAACTGCCTGCAGGTTCTGTTGGGACAGGAGGCTCCAAAAGACAGATTTTACCATCAGAATCTGTTGGGACCAACAAAAAACCCAACCCAAAGTAAAAAAAATGGAAATATCAAAAATAGCCTATATAAAAAATAACACATATGTAAACCTCTTACATTTTATGAAGGCCCTTGGATCTTCGGGAGTGACTGGCTCTGAAGTCCGTCCAGGAATTCCCTCAGCCAAAAATGCTGCTGCACTGCTAGACACTGGATGCTATTTAGTTATTTAATATGTCAAATGTAAAGTCAGGTAGCCTACACCCATGATATGCTCAAGACTTACCTGATTGAATTATGTTTTTATATTTAATTTTCAGCTGCTGCCATGTTCTTTTAATACCTGCAGGATTGCACCTACATGAAAATGAAAATTAGTTTGAATAATACTGTTCTTCCAGTTTTACCTCAGACATTATAACAGTTGGGTAAGTTACTTGTATTGCTAACTACAAATGACATCTTCAACAGTGCAATTAGATTAATGTAATAATAATGACTATTACTAATTACTAAATCCCATGTCAACCTTAAATACTTGAACAATACAAGGAGAGACACAAAACAGCACTTTTAATGCTTTCAAATAAACAATATACAATTGCATGAATTATTCTTGAATTGACCAAAGTGTGTAGAGGGAGAAGGTTACATAAAAAATATAGGCCTACCTTTTAAAAATGTATGTTAAATATACAGAATTGTTCTATAGTCTAATGCAATTACATCAGATTTTACTTTAAATTACAGAAGAATTAAGAGTAATCCCTTTCATTAAATTACAGTATTAATGTTCTAATACTGTAAAATTACAGTAATAATGTTCGTACTGGTGAGAAATATGAAGACCTCTTTTTGTCTGGCGCTGTTGCCATGGTGACTCGCTCCATTGATAATGGCTTTTTATAGTTGTGGTGCACATGCTTAACTCAGGCTGAGTCCCAATTCGCCTACTTATACTACGACCTAAAAGTATGTACTTTTTTTGTGATGAAAAAGTGCATACTTTTGAGTGTGTAGCAAAAGAGTATGCACGTTCTGGGACATACTTCGATGACGTCATGCAACGTAAACGAGAACGTGGTTGCCTAGTTACGCACACCGCGACTGTTAACAAAACATTTTACATTTCATTCATTCTTATATATCCAATATAATTTTATTTACTATTCCCATCTTTTTTCCCACAATACATTTACAATGTGTTTTACCAAATGTAGGAGTGAAGCAGGGCGTCGTCGTAGATCAACCAAACGCAGGTCGTTTGTGAGGCGGCTGGTTCTGACGTTCATGTGCAAATGTGTGTAACGAAAGCTACCTAGTTAAAATATTTAAAGTTTATAGTGTAACTATTGTTTAACGTATTTTATACTTAATCTTATACTTATGTATAATACTTAAAAATACCCAGATGAAAATGAACCATGCTTTTACTATAGTAAAAGTGTAGTAACCCTGTTTCTTTGGTTGGACTGATAAAGTTAACATTTGTAGAGCCACAGTATTACTACAAATAAGTCAGACAGAAACATCAAATGAAATACATAAAAAAGACACTTGCATGACACTGTATTAGAGCATTTTTATTTATTGTTTTGTAGCCTGCAATGAGGCGCTCAGTATCTTCATCGGACACTAACGTGACAAGATAAACACGGTGCTTTATTGGCACAACATAAACCCATTAATATTACGAGACAATAAAATATAACTTTAATTAGGGTTAAACATTTGAATTCTTACACTTAAAAAACTGAGGGCGCATCTCCGTTGCAGCATCCGACTGCCTTTACATCACCACCATCACCACAAAGCTCCTCCCTCCCGCACGCAATGGGTTGTGGGCAATATTAGCCGTTAGAGTATGCATTGATCTGCACTTCGAATTCTAACCGGAAATAGTAGACCATCCGGGTATCTTTGGAATACTCATTTCAACATACTACGATTTGGGACGTACTAATTCTAGTTTCGCATACTATTTAGGACGGATAGTATGCGAATTGGGACTCAGCATCAGAGTCAGTCAACTCAGAGTTGATTGAACTAACTCAATTCAGCTGTTCTGTAACCGAAAACTCAGAGTTTCCCATCTCAGGGTAAGTCAACTCAGAGTTCAAGTTTTAACTCAGAGTTGGTTGAACCTCCTTATTGAAACAGGCCCCTGGACTTTACCAAACAAATATTTATTGGTAAACAAAATTAAGGAAATAATTTTCAACACAGCAAAATCCCCAGTGTTAAATTAACACTGCTCGGTGTTTAAATGAGTCCACACTCAGAGTGTTATAAGTAACACTGAAGCAGTGTTAAAGTTAATGAGATAATTAAGTGATTAATAGAGTGAAGATTGAGCATTATTGAAGACACCTGATGTTAACAAGCAGAATCACTGAAGGAGAAAATTAATGTTAAGGTGTTTAGTTTAGTTGGGCTCTTGACCCTGACATTTTTTACTTTAGATTTTGTTTGGCTGCTGTAATTCAGTTATAACAGCCAGATAAACAAAGAGAAAAGATGATCTGATGGCATTGGTTGTGTTTTAACATAATCATTAGTTGGCCTGAATCATTGAACTCATTGAGAGCATAATCAATAATAATATATATATACATATAAAAATAAAAAAAACGTGTTATTTCAGGTAGGCACACACAGACATCAAGAATTAGCGTATGAATCTCAACAATGGTGACAAACAGATCACCTCTGAACATGAGCTCATTATTTATTCATGCAGCAATGCATGATGTGAGCCATGAATGAGTTTTGATTGGTGGCACCCAGAATGCACTGCAACATGCTTTAGAATTGTCAACAATTACGGTTTTCTACTTCAGTGATTCTGCTTGTTAACATCAGGTGTCTTCAATGTTGGCAATAAAAAAGTTCTTAATTCATCTTTGACGTCTGTCTGTTATTCAGATATTTTTGTTTTAAAAAAATTTGTTGTAAATTTTGCTCATTTTAAATGGTTAACTTTTAAGGAATTAATTTGATTAATTATTTCTCAATTATAATTTGTTAAATTTAATTAACAATATTGCTTGTAATCTTTTGCCACAATTTTATTGAGTAGATATAGCGTATTCATTTTTACAGTGTACTTTCGGGGGGACCAAAATCGACCCCCATGCCAGGGAGGCTATCACGCTTACTGCTGAAGCCAACAACCTGTTTAGACCTAAGGGAAGCGGAGGCCTCCGCAGGAAGACTCAGAGAGCAGAGGAAGCCTGCACACTTACACCAACGTGGTCTCCAGAACTTATTCTCAAAATGTGAAAAGTTCATAATGCAGAACTCAGACAGAGAGAGGCTAAAAATAACTCTCTGATATTGAGAGGGCCCTTATTCTAAACTACTGCCTGCAATGCCATTTGCATGGAAGCCTCAGCAGGATGACTCTCGAAAGAGAGGAGGCCTGACATGCTAGAATACAGCTACTGCACTCTTTTAGTGAGTGAAGCCGAATTGTATATATGGAGGCCTCAGCAGGATGACTCTCAAAGGAGGGGAAGCCTAACACATTTCTAGCAACCATAATCAAAGCTTCAGGGAGCGAAGGGCCTGAAGCACCTCCTCAGAGAGGGAGGGGCCACTTATCAAGCTCTACCTGTAATATCTCTTTGCATGGATGCCTCAGCAAGATGACTCTCAAAGGAGAGGAGGCCTGACGCATGCTAAGTACAGGCCAACTAAACAAATGGAGGCCTCAGCAGGATGACTCTTAATGAGAGGAAGCCTGACACATATAGTTAGGAGAGCTAACTCAACTCTACCAAGCTAAATATCATAAACTGCCTCATATTGATAAAGCAGCTAGCTAGGCACGTACACAGAGAAACGAAGTAGAAACAAAATAACTCTGGAGGATGGAGGCCTCAGCATGACAGCCCTCAAATTGAAAGGAAACCTACAACATCCTTGAAACACTCCTAATTATTGGGAGCATAGAGGCCCAAACATTGTGAGGGCCTGCTAAAAACTCGACCAGAGGTTTTAGTAGGTACTCTAGCATAATGAATAGTATAACTGAAAAGTAAACTGACTCCAAAGGAGCAGAGGCCTAACAAAGAGACTCAAAGAAGAGAAGGCCTGCCATACTCATCCTAAGTGGCTAAATGAACATATATACAGCCTGCCTTAGAGCGGAGGCCACATAGATAACTCTCAGATTGAGAGGCGCCTAGCCACGCTTCTAAGTAGGAAACTGCAACCTGTGTATCTTGAAGAACATTATCGCCGAAGCCCTTTAACTTACTTTCCAGAAGGGGAACGGAGGCCAAATAACCCAGAAATATATAAATATATATTTTAATCCATTTATTTATTGGGAACAGCCTGTCTACGTTCAATTTTGGTTACACACCAAAAGCCTGAGGTAGACCGTCAGAATAGATTATCATCATCGGTCCGGCTCATGGGCCTGATGTTAATGGATTAAAAAGGAAAAGAGGGAAAGAGGGAAAGAGGGAAAGCAGGGTGTGTACAGGGAAGGAGGCTATTATCTGCCTCTGCCAGGACGCTTGCGTCTGGTCTGAAAGTCTTCTTCCCTTACACCCTGCCTCTTCCTCCTGGACTTGCGCTGCCTCATTGTCCTACTCCTGCCAGGAGGAGGGGCATGAGCGGCGACTGAGTCCCGCTGGCCCTGTCTATGCTCCTCAGAGCGAGACGGGCCAGGACCCCCGGGCTGTCTGGGTGCGGACCTGGATCCGCGGTATGCAAGATTTATATGCCGCTGAGCGCACCTTCGCCTCTCTGAACCTTCCGACCACTGACAGAGGTTCCAAAAAGCTCAGAAGGCGAAACTGGGGCATCAAGGAGAAAAGTCTTCTCTTTCTCCCCGATGCCAGCCAAGTTCACCCACAGATGCCTCTCCATGGCCACCATAGTTGCCATCGATCGCCCGATCGCTGCAGCCGTCTGCTTGGTAGCCCGGAGAGCCAGGTCTGTGGTGCGGCGCAGCTCAGCTACCGCATCAGGAGATAAACCCTGACCTTGATCCAGGCCCCTCAGCAGGTCAGCCTGTTACGCCTGCTGCAGCACAGCCATTGTGTGCAGTGCAGCACCAGCCTGACCTGCCGCCGCGTATGCCCTGCCATTTAGACGAGATGTAGTTTGAAGGGGTCTAGATGGCAGGGTTGGAGCTCTTAGTGTCGATGCCTCCCCCTGCGAGAGATAACTCACAAAGGTCTCTTCAATGGGAGGCATCGACACATACCCGTGCTCTCGCATTCCCTCTACATTAGAATAACTAGAATGTTGAAAGCGGTGAATGCAGGCAGAGTACGGGTTCTTCCATGCCTTCACGACCTCGGCGTGGAGGTCAGGAAGGAATGGAAGGCTCACTGGAACTGATGGAGTATGGCTCGTCAAGCCTTCCACGAGCAACTTCCTCTCTGACGCGCTGCCATGGCAACTCAAGCCTGGCAGTAGCACGCTCCATCACCTCCATCAGTTCCGCATACGTGGGGCAGGGAGGCTGGGCAGGTTCAAGCATTTCAGTATCTTTACCTGCCTCAGCCTCCTCCTGATCATCTTGAAAGCCAAAAGAGCACTGCCTGCCGGACCGAATGACGCTTGAGAAAGCGCGTCCACGTCCAACAGTTCGTCCTCATCACCCGCTGACGATCGGGAGAGATTCACTCCTCTCTCAAAATCGTCAGCGAGGTCTCTTTGTGATCCCCATGATCTGAGTCTCCTCTCAGCCTCAGCACGAGAGGGACCCGACCCGCGGGGCAAAGAAGACTGTCCCTCTTCCCTCGAAAAGAGAGACAAATGAGAATGGAGCATTTTCATAGGAAACCGCTCGCAGTGTGCGCACCCCGCCCTCTCGAGAGCAGAGCGCGCATGCTCTTCACCCAGACAACGAACACATAGGTCGTGAGTGTCACCAGGTGTGAGACATCACTTCCTATGATTTCCAGCCATGTTAGTTACTCACAGTTTTGTTCAGTGAAACAGTCCCTGAAGACGAAAAGAGGGATGACATATTCTCTGGGCGTCCCTTTTATACTTCCTGGACGCACTAGAGCATGACGCCAATACGATTGTCGTGTTTATACAGTGTTTCAGTCATCAGTCATGCTGAGGCGTTTCCCCTATAGCGTCATCCGATGCCGTGGGAGTTCCCTTTCGAAAGGGAACACTAAGTGCAGGTGAACCCTTGACTATAGGCAATCGGTGTCCTCAAATGTAATAAGTTAGCTTAACTTATTTAATTTGACTTTGTGTGTGACATTGTGAGCTAACAGTAACTGCAAGTGCTCTGAGTTCATTTAAAGTTTGTCATTTCACTGTTTTTACTCAATAAAGTGAAGTTTCAGCTATATAAAGTATTTAAATGCAGTGTAAACACGTGAATTTCTTTACAAGATATAAGCTCTACTCTCAATAATGTTTTGAGCTGGACCCGATAATGAATGAAAAGCATCATGATGTAACATGTATGCTCTGTGTTTTCTATGTTTTTGGTTGTATCATGTTTGCCTGTGCACCCTGCCGTCTGACTCAGCTTCCCAATATAATAAACAAGATAATTATCAGAACAGGTGAATGGGATAATTAATGAAACCATTAATTATCCCATTCACCTGTTCTGATAATTATCTTGTTGGTTCTCCTGATTATTTATGCTCTCAGCCACATTTTACTCACTCGTACAAATTCGTACGAATTGGTTGTGAGATAGCGTTTGCTGACGGACTTGTGGATTGGCCCTTCATGAAGGGATTTTGATGTACACTTTTGTTTGGAACGCCCCTAACTGTTAAATCACACACCTCCACAAATGCAAGTTATAAACCCTACAGTCAAAGCATGAAGACGTAGATTTCAGAAGCCCGGGTTATTAAGTAGTATGAGGTGAGGGACTGAGTTATCACTTGTTGTTTAGTGATATGAGAAAGTAAAACCAAACCAGGAACAAACTCTGATCTCTCATATCTTATTTATTCACACTCCTCAGAACAGTGTATAAAGGTAAGAACATTTGAAAAATAAAGTTAGGTACATAACTAAGATTTTCTAAATTTAGATTTTCTGGGTATGTGTAGCTAACATACAAAAAAAAAAAATATATATATATATATGCATGTTAACACAGCATTTTGTGTTTTCTGACATAATACATGTTTTCTTTTAGCATCCGTGTCCTTCAGAGATGAAGTTAATTTGTTTGACCCTCCTGATTATTAGTGGAGCTGCAGATTCAAGATCAGGTAATTATTTGAAGTATTGTGTTCATGTGTAAAAGAAAGAGGGAAGGAGATTTAATAAGTAACTTATGTATGGGACAATGTACATTGAGCTGGTCATTGCCCGACTGGAATCATTTTGCAATTATTACTGGTTCATTGTAAATTATCCTTATTATATGGATACTTACCAAATAAACAAACAAATGTACATCAAATATCCGAGTCGGAATTGTTTTCATATCTTGCAGAAACAGCAGACATGCAAACACATGCATGTAGAAAACGAGACTTCATGGAAAAAAAATCAAATATTACAAAAAGCCATGTGACAAATAATCCAATCCATAAAAGTGCAAAAAGCAGTGCTATAAGCAAAGATTTTAGCTTATTGAAGTGAATGAATCCTGAGCTAACGCAGAGCTGAAGTGTGGAAGGAGATGCTTATACTTACAGTAACATGATGTTTTAAGAAAAGTGTGTCTTGTGTTGTTTCTAGTGCAGGATTATCACACGGGATGCAAAACGTAATATAATGAGAGTATTTTAATATAATGATAGTATTTTAACTGTTGTAAATTAGAACACACAAGTTTTATGACATGCAGTTTAGTTCTGCTTTTTTATCTCTTGTAACAGAGTAGTATGAAGTAGTGGGACCTGCAGATACTGTATTTGTATTCTCGTCAGGATGTTTTCTCTCAGAACAGAACACAAAATGACTGTTGGTCAAATTGATCCAGTTTTAACTAGTTTGGACCAAACCTTGGGTTACACTGACTCAGCTGGCTGACTGGGTGTGTGATCATAATAAATTGACCCAGCAGCTGAGTTACATAAATACTACCCAGCACCTGTGTAAAATGAACAAAAAATAACCCATTAAAATGACACAACCGGCTGAACCTTTGGGTTAAAAAAAATAACCCAGCATTTTTAGAGTGTGATATTGTTTGTTGTTCTTGTCAACAAACAATAACAAGTTTATAGGCAAAAAAAAACATGTTCACTCAATTAATGTTCTGCCTGTTGATCTGTAGTTGTTGTAGGAAGTCCTACAGTGATCACTGTAGATGGGTTTGATCGTTCAGGAGGGCTTCATCTACAGTGTGAATCTGAAGGTTGGTATCCTGAACCTGATCTTGAGTGGCTGGACAGTGAAGGAGTCAGTTTGAGTTCAGAAACTACAGAGACACACAGAAACACAGACAGATTCAGTGTCAAACACACCATCATTGTTTATCACAGTGACGACAAGATTCACTGCAGAGTCAAACTGAGACATCACATGCTGGAGACACTGATTATTAGCTAAAGTAAGTACTGATACTTTTGTTGTGCAATTTATAGTTATTTCATAGAGTTGGATAGAAAAACTGATTATCAATTCAGTGCATTACAAATGTATCATTGTTTACATTATTAACCATTTTGAATCAAACAAAAATAAATGTTTGACTGGACACAAAGTGCTCATTGAAAGTCACAGTTTACAGGTAGCATGTTTAATCTTTGGAGGACAGCAGCCATCCTGTTTTCAGTTATAGTTGTGATCAGTGGTTTTGCTGGAATACTGTTAACTGTGTTCCTTCATAAATACAGAGATATTTGAGTTATTATTTTATTATTCATTTAAAGTCTCTTTCCATTCACAAAATAACGAATAAGTAGTACTGTCACGTAAGGGAAAGTGTATATCTTAGACATAGATCATTATTTGGTGACCAGGGCTGCATTTCTCAAAAGCATCGTAAGTAGATCATAGAAGCATTGGCACTAGTGGCGCTTCAGAATTAAAATTTATTTACACTGTGTTTTATGGAAGCCTGTCTCTGCCCTGGAATAAAAAAAATCTAAAAGGTATTGCACTTTTTTCCTGCAATTCTGATAAATAGCGTATAAACTTGCATTTTTTAATTGCGAGATATAGCCTAAAGCTGCAATTAAATGTAATATTGTTTGATTTTGACTTTATCGCAATTCCAACTATAAATCTTGCAATTCTGAGTTTATATATTGCAATTCTATCAGAAAGTCAAAGTTGCACGGAAAAAGTCTTATCATTTTAATGATAAAAGTCTCAATTATCTTTTTTTATTAGAGATTTAATTTTTTACCCTTTTTTATCTCAGCGGAAACAAGCTCCCATTGTGATGTTTTCTATTTAATGGTGCATGTTTTCTCTTGTCTTAATTATGTTGTTTTTTTCTTTTCAGAACACAATCAACTACAGACTGAGAAAAGGAGAATAAAACATGGTCAGTTTTGTGTCGAGTGGTTCTATGCCTCAACATCATGCATTCAAATCATCTGCAGACTTAGCTGTGGATTATCCCTTAATTAATTATAAACTGGTCTGGAAAACAAATAATACACACTGTCTATTTATTTATAAAGGAAATGAGATAGATTTTATTTTATGGCAATTTAGATAAAATGTTTACATTGTATATGCATGTGTATTTCAATTATTTAGTTACTAGATGTGCATGTGTACAATGACAATACATTCTATAATAAACACATCTCAATTATAATAATTTATATTTAATATTTGCAGTATTGTTTATCAAAAACTATATTGTTTAAATGTTCTTTTCTCTTGCTTTATTCTGAACTTTCTTTAGAACTTGACAAACTTTTACAGAGTCAGAAGATACCAAAAGGTGAATTTGTTTTATATGGCTTTATTAAATTATGAATACATTACTATACTGCAAAACAATTAATTAATGCAGTGCATATATGAATTCATATATGAATACAATTCACTATGATTTTTGTGAGATGTAAACTGTTTTTGTTTTTTTGCTGGACTTCAAGTGGTGACTAATATTAAAAATGTATCTCATTATTGATGAATTCTGTTATGGACCCTAACTTCATACTTTCTTTCTGTTTTTAGTGATGATCACAGATTTAGAAACAGACATGGGTGAGTAAAAAAACAACAACTCTGAATCAGAGTTAAAGTTAATCATGCTGCAATGCATCCTGGGAGCCATGAGTTTTATACTATTGTGGCTGCATTGCGGCATGAAGCATGTCACCGTTGTTGAGATTAATATGCTGATTCTTGATGTCTGCGTTTAAAAAAAAAAAGATTCCCCATAATGTATTTTAAAAATCAAAATTCAGAATGTCCGATCTGTTGCAAGAGAGTATTGTTAGTGAATTCTTGAATCTGTGAATCTTTTGAATTCACAGAATTCTCACAGAATTATGCACTTGCAGTATGCAATTATGCACTTGAATCTCACAGAATTCACAATCTGTGAAGTGAATCTTTTAACATCAATTAACAACTTTTGGACAGAGATAAAGTCATTATTCTACTTTTTGTTGTTGAAAACTATATCACCTGACCATCTTTTTTCTGGCTTTCTTTGCAACAAATTATGTCTTTTGGTAAAAACTGTTACAAAAACCACAAACTCACAAAAAAGTCAAGAGTCAAACTGCCCAACGAAAGGAAACACTGTTCACAATAATGGTGACCAAACATTTTCAATAAATCGTCAACATCTAAACCTCTGTTAATTCTCAATAAGAACTTCTGTAGATGTATTACAGAAATAAAGTCAAACTGTTTAGTAATAAGTGAAGCTGGTAATACTGTTTATGAAGTTGTTTAATCCTCCTCTGCTGAGATCTTGAGAAATTTAATGTATTTTGTCTTCATTTGATTTCATCTAATGCTGCGTTCACACCGGACGCGAATAGCGCGTCAAATTCGCGCCTGCCGCGTCTAGTTTGACGCTTGACCACTTTGTGTTAATTCGCGTGTCTAATGCTCGATAAACATCTAAAAAAGATGGCCGCCAAAACTTTCACCTCTGACGCGCGTAAATTTCGCTTCAAACTTTTGTTTTTACGCGCGTCAGAGGTGAAAGTTTTGGCGGCCATCTTTTTTAGATGTTTATCGAGCATTAGCATTAATCGAGAGAGCCACCGCTCGTATATGCTCTGGAGAGCAGAAACAGCTGCGTAGGGGACATCGTCGCTGTACTCGGGTCCACCAGACCCTCCGGAGGGTTTCAGGAGTTTCACAATTTGCTCCAGGAGCTAGGTTTGGTGGACCTAACGGTGAGGACAGCGTAGGCCGTATAAGGCCTCGGCCTCGGCCTCGAGTGGTCTATGCCTGTCGAGCCCGCGCTCTACAGCCCGGCGCGAGGTTCACCCTCGCCCGCACCCACCTAATCTGTCATTTATTTTTGTTTTGATAATAAATGGAGCCAGCCTCCAAAAGTGAAACCTGTCCTGTGATTTTTTTTTAAAGTTTTAATACACTAAATTGTGTTTGTTGTCTTTACATTAGTAATAATGTTTCATATAATCTAGAATAGATATGGAATAAATAGCATTCAATACAAAATGAGTATCTGAAATCGAGTTTTTATGTGAAAGATTTGCTTTGCACACCAAGCATTTTAGTCATATTACAAAATAATTTATCGAGGCCATACATAAAATAACATTATAAACTGTCACTTCACCACGTGACAGCAGCAAGCAGGCTCCTGATTGGTTAACGTGGCGCGAATTGACGCAGAAGTTCAGATTTTTCAACTCGGGCGGCAGACGCGAATTCGCGTCAAACGCGAGAATGCACAAAAAGCACTACATAAAACATTCACGCGCTTAACGCGCCAGACGCTCAATTCGCGCCATTCGCGCGAACTTGACGCGCGAATGAGGCGTATTCGCGTCTACCGCGCCGCGCTCTACGCCTCATTCGCGCCGCAGGAATTTTTTACGCGCGTAACGCGTCTTTGCATTGACTTAACATTGAAATCACTCGCGCCTGACGCGCTATTCGCGTCCGGTGTGAACGCACCATAAAGGCTGTGGCTGGAAGTCAGTTGTAGTTCTTGTGTTTCTCTTTTTTCTGTTCTTCTTGTTTCTCTTTCCTTCAGTGATTCTGCTTGTTGACAGCAGGTGTTCATCTCTAATGACCAAACATCACTTAATTAATCACTTAAGTATCTCATTAACTTTAACTCTGATTCAGTTATTTTAACTCTCTGTAGAGAGGGACATTAATGTTCTCTGAGCAGAACCATTTGTGAAGCAGTTTATTTCAGCAGTGAAAATTATCTTTATGGTGATGATTGATGGATGTTCTCCAGGGTGTATTTTACTATGAAGTGCATGTGATGAAGCAAACTGATTGGGACTTAGCAGTGGTCACACATCTGGCCAGTCTTTTAAAGAGAAACTTTATCCATTTGTTAGTTTAGATGCTGATTGGTGTAAAATCTCCACAAATCTCCACTATTGATCATCTGTGATGATTTCTAATGAGATTATAATTAACGTCCTTAGAAATTACTTATTTGGAAATATGTTAAATGATCAGTGCGATAGTAATATTAAGCATTTGATGTATAAACCTGAAAATGAGTGAGCAACAATTTTTGTATTAATTGTTGTGGTTTCACATTTTAAATTCATCATAATGAAATCATAAATTCTATTTACAGCTTATCCTGGCCAGGAACTTCTCAATTAGCTGAAAAGCCATCTGACCAACGTGCCTTTAAGTTTGACTTCTAAAACTGATGATAATACAAAAAGCTATGCAATGCAACAAGCAATGTTTTTTAATAAACGAGTCCAAAGGAAATATGTACAATATTGAAGGTGATTCAATTACAAACAAATTTTTTTTAACAAATATCATGGAGGCAATACTTAATGCAAGTTTACGATCTTAAGTAAGTTAACTTGGAGCATGTAAATGTTTTCATCATGCATGTATTGAACAATACCTAAATGTGATAGTAAAATACACAAAAAAATACTCTATTTGATTCTGTTTTATAAAACTCAAATGAATGTTTGTCAATCATGGATAAGTCCAACATTGTGATATTTCTATTCTTGCCAGACGGTGGCGCTAACTACTTACTTTTAATCAGTTAAGTTTGATTGTTTAAATCCAGTGTATTTGCTGTCCTCGCTGATTATCTATTTACAATGAAGCAATTGGTTATAAAGGTCTGATATATATTTTTTTTAACATATTGTAAAAAGATTGTATATATTGTCAGATTGTAATGAAACTAATATCTTCTGTAGTCCATATGTTAATAAGTCATCAAATGTTAACTTTTAGTTTCTTAGAATAACAAAAAAAAATGGTCCATAACAAAAATGTTATGACATTTTCAAGTCCCAACTGCACCTGTATTAGGAAACAGGGGTCACACAGGGGTCAACTTGTGTCACATTAATCCCATTATTAACAACACTCATTGCGTTCGGACTGAATGCAATGATTGGACTAACAGTTTTGGTATTGACACTTCCACAGTAGATATATGTAAAAAAAAAAAAAAAAAAAAAAAAATATATATATATATATATATATATATATATATATATATATATATATATATATATATATATATATATATATATTATTGATTGCTATCAGGATGTGAAGAGAGTTTCACCCAGTATAACTAAAAGTGTTCATGAAAAACATTGCTATCCTATACCTTTAAGTAATTGTCTCCATGCAGTATTTACATTTTTGTTTATAATGCTGTAAAATTACTATAAGTTGTGAATAAAACAAGGATTATGAGAAGGATCTGATCTTCTTCTGTAAGGATCTCCACTTCAGTGATCATCTGATGATTTATAATAGGATCAGAATTAGCATATTCAGAAATGAATTATTTGGAAATGTGTTGAAAATATAGTGTAATAGAAATCTGAAAGTGTGTGTGCAATCATGTCTGTATAAATTGTTGTGGTCTCACATTTTGACTTATTCATTATTAAGTCTTATAAATTCTGATCTCAATTGATTCTGGCCAAGATTTTCTCAGTTAGATGAAAAGCCAAATGACATGGAAAGAGGTTTTGAATTTTGACTTTTGAAGTTTAAGGGTGGGTTAATCTGAAATTGATGATAATACAGAAACAGGCTGCAATGCAACAAGATGGTCATTTCACAGTCTTATCGTAGTTGACACAGTTTTATTCAATAAACGAGTCCAAAGGAAATATATGTCAAATATTCTGTGTAGGTGATTCAATTAAACAAAATTTGTATAATAAATGTCCACAAGGCTATAGGCTACTTACAATGTAAGTTCATGATCTTAATTAAGTTTACTCATTACTTGAGCATGTACATTTATGCATGTTATGCATATTATGCATGCAGGTGTGCAATAATACTTACATGTGATGGTAAAATCACCAATTAAGATTAAATTCTCTTCTATTTGATAAAACCCAAATGAACATTGTGCTATTTCTATTCTTGCCACATGGTGGCGCTAGCTACTTTTAATTGGAAAACTTTTGATTGTTTGAATATTTAATTCACTATATTTGGGATCAAGTCAAAGACTCCTTGCTGATGGTCTGTATTTACAATGAAGCAAGTGCTTATTTAGGCCTACTTTCTGAACATAATTAAAATATATATTTTTTTTAAATGCCAAATTGTAATGAAACTAATGTCTTCGGTGGTCCGTATTTGAACAAATCATCAAATATAGTATGTGTCTTTTAGATTCTGAGGATTCTTAAACATATGGCCCATAACAAATTTTATGAATATATTTTCAAGCCCCACCTGCACGGACAGCGGATTAGGGCCTCAACTGTTTATTAATCTCATTATTATCAATACTGTCACAATCATGTTCTGTTTAGTTGTTTCTGTCATGTCTGTATTAGTTCTAATTAGTCACGGTTGTTTCTAATTAGTTAATCCATGTCCAGCTGTTCCTGTTTAGTGTCCTCATTTACTGTGTATTTATACTCCCTTTTCTGTTCAGTCTTTTGTCGGTTATTATTTGTGTCAAACGTGAATGTGACGGTTCTTCTAGAGTTTGTTATTAAAGACTGTGTATTTTATAATCTCCTTTGTTGTGTGCTTTCTACTGCCACATATCTATGAAAAATAGTCTACTAAATATGTGGTGTGTGCCGAATAGACATCCATCATCTCATTTTCATTGATTTGTTAATACAGTGCCCCTAAAGGTAGATGGTGATGATAAAAAATGGGAGAAAAAACTATATGTCAGTGCTTTTACGAGCGAATGCAAAGTTTTTTAGTGGAACACAATAGTTTTGAGAGAGAACATAAAGTGTATCTGGGGAACATTTTCCTTCCTTTTTTTATCTCCATGCCTCTTCACGGGGTCTGTAATGTAACTTGTGATGCTACATAGTAATAAGAGTTACTGTGCATGTGATGTAAGTCTACAGAGCCCTAAAGACATGGTGATAGAAAAAAATGAGATGGGAGGAAAAAATATATTTTGCTCGCAAAACCACACAAAGTTTCTAAGGGGAATGCAAAACTTTTAAAAGAGTAAAAACTTTAAAAAGTTTTGAAAGATATTTTTTTTGTTTCTCCTTTGCCATATTTTCCCACCATCATGTCCCTTTAGGGTCTCTGTAGCCTACTATGGTGACATGAGTGGTTGCTAAAAATAATTGTAAAAATCTATTTTTAAGTAAAAAATTATTTTACTTGGTATGAAGAACATTTTAATAATATAATGAAACTTTTTTTTTACCATGAAACCTTTCCGTTACAAAACGTTCTTTATAGTAAAAAAGGTTTCATTATATTATTAAAATGTTCTTCATACCAAGTAAAATAAATGGTTCTTTTAAAGGGGCTTTATGTAGAACTCAGAAACCCTTGTTATTAGCGACACCGGTGGCCGTTAAGTGAACTGCAGCCAGCTCGTGCTATTGCTCGTGCTCGAACTCGTGCACATGTAAAGTTAAAGAGACTTAACGTGATTAAATGCCCCTATAAACTCACGGCGAAGTTCTTTTTCGTGCTTTGTTAGAAGTAAAAAGAAGCTGGAAATACTTTTGCAACAATATACTTTTAATGTACATCCATTAATAAAGACTATTTTGGTTTCTCATCTCCTGCGTCATACGCTTTACGGCGTAGGCTACCATGACAATATGGCTCTATTGTTTTTGTTCAAGTACAAGTAATAGTCATGCCTGCCTTGCAAACACTAATTATTTTTCATTGTGATGTATCATGAAATAGAATTTTACATTTGCACAGCAAAAGCTCTCCTAGGAGTTTATTTGACTCCACACTCAAGAGTGTTAAATTAACACTGAAGCAGTGTTAAAGTTAATGAGATAATTAAGTGATTAACAGAGTGATGATTGAGCATTATTGAAGACACCTGATATTAACAAGCAGAATTGCTGAAGGAGAAAAATCACAAGTTATCCTAACCCTAACCAGTGTTTGCTTTAGTTGGGCTCTTGACCCTTACATTTTTAACTTTAGAATTTGTTTGGCTGCTATAACTGAGTTATAACAGCAAGATGAACAAAGAGAAAAGATGATCTGATGGTGTTGGTTGTGTTTTGACGTAATCATCATGTTGTGATCGGAAACACTAAACTAGTGATGGGCAAATTAAGCTTTGGTGAAGCACTGAACTACTTAAGAATTGTTTTGAAAATGGGTTCATTACTTGAAGCTTCAGTAACCGTGACCTCGCCTGGTGAAGTGCCAAGGCTGCATCTAAATGATCCCGGCTAGATAGTGGACAGGAGGGTTTAGACTGTCATCACTACACTAAACTCATTTAGAGAATTAAGTTTACCTTGTTGCTTACAGCAGTCCTGTGAGTCTGCATTATCCTATTTTCAGTATTTTCAACATAATCCAGAAGATCTCTGAAAAGTTGTTCTGATCAAAAGACTTTGAAAAACTATTCTATTTAGACACACAGACATCAAGATTCAGCCTGTGAATCTTAACAATGGTGACAATAATAAAGCATGTTGCAGTGCATTCTGGGTGCCACCAATCAAAACTCATTAATGGCTCCCATCATGCATTGCGGTATAATTATGATCTGAATTGTCTTAGTAATTTCCTTTTCTTGATTGAATATCCTGTTTGTCACCATTGTTGAGATTCATACACTGATTCTTGATGTCTAAAACAAAGATTTTTAATTTTTTTTTTAAATCAGAACAACACTTAAGAAATTCTTTGGATTATTTTGAAAATTCTAGATATTATGTTGTAGAATCACTGTGATGCTGTAATCAACAATATAACTCTAAGTCAGAGATAAGGCTCTGAATGAGTTTAGTGATCATCTGGTAGTTATAACAAAGTTACAACAGCCAAACAAAATCTAATTTTAACAGTTTAAGGGTCAAGAGCCCAACTAAAAAAAAGACGGATCATCATAATGGTGACTTAAAATTTTGATTTTCATCTTCAGTGATTCTGCTTGTTAACATCAGGAGTCTTCAATAATGTCAAACATCACTCTATTCATCACTTAATTATCTCATTAACTTTAACACTGCTTCAGTGTTAACAGTCATATTTTAACACTTTAACACTCCACAGTGTGGAGTCAAATAAACTCCCAGGAGAGTTAATTTAACACTGGAGTTTTTGCTGTGTATGTTCACACACACACACACACACACACACACACACACACACACACACACACACACACACACACACACACACACACACACACACACACACACACACACACACACACACACACACACACACACACACACACACACACACACACACACACACACACACACACACACATATATGTATACACACACATTCACGGAATGAGTTACAACAGATTTCTAGTAGCTTTGCTTCTGACTGTTAAAGGAGAGCAAATGTTGAAATTAAGTGTTATTTTATGTGTTTTGCTCAATATTAATATAGGGGGAAATCTGTTTAATGTTCTATTATTTTGGATTTTAAAAGGTTTTCTGGTATGTGTGAGTTTTTGGGGTCACCATTGTGCTGAAGAGTAGAGCCTATGTGGTTCGGTTGACGATTGGCTGAAAAACATTAAGACTATAATTACTATATTTTAAAAGTAATGGCTGTGCACTCATCAACACAGTGATAGTCTCTAAAATACTTTAGTACATGCAGGTGTGCTTGTGCTTTTGTTAACTAGCTTGAAAATATGAAACATTTTATAATGCAAATAAATAGAAAAATAAAAAAGATGCTATTACATTATATATTTCTCTATATGTTTATGCTACATGAGTAAATATATCTGCAATATATTACACATTCAGTACCATATCTGATCACATATACATCTACATATTATGAAGTGTATTACTGAGTATAAAAGTATGATATATTAGTATACTGTATATAGTGTCACATTTTTCAACATACGAAAAGCGCCAATTCCTTATGTTATTCAACATACTGTAATATATCAACACAATAATTATACTGTATATTTTCAAATATACTGTTAAACCATTTAATATATTGATCATTGATATATATGGAAATATAGTCTTTTCATAAGGGGTGGCACATTGTGATTTTACATTCCAATGAGCTCTTGTTTCTAAGAGGTGTATAAAATGTACACCACAGAAATATGCCATAAAGTGTATTTTCTATTTTAGTCATCCATTTTTGGCTGTGTAAGTTTAGAAGGGAATGATACCGATGCCGCAGTTGAGTTAGTGTTGTGTGTGTTTGTTCAGATTGGAGATGTTAATCTTTTCTCTGAATGGATGGAGATGTAGAGATTATCTGAAAGACTGCTGATCAAACTGAAGCCGGGACTCACAGCACACACGGGACTCCTGGACAGGTGATTCAGAAAAACTGTTACATAAGTAGAAGATCAGGATCATCACACTAGACGTGTCATGTATGTGAATATGTGAGCTGCTGACAGTTCTGTGTGCATAAACAAAATTGTTGATGTGAATATTTTGATGTGATGACTCACTCCTGTTTATCCATTTTAAAGTTAAATATCTTCATTGTCATATCTTGCCATTATTTTATGCAATATTCTATTTAATTATTCTAATTCACAACTGTTTTCAGTCCAATTGTTATGCTGATCATTTAATATGTAAAGAAAAAATAAAAAAAAATAAAAAACCATGAAGCAAAAACATATAAAATCCTAAATTAAAATTAACCAAACCCTCTGTGCCTAATTTAATATTGCATGAACCATGGAAAACAAACAGGATTAATCTTATCTGTGGATGATGTGGCCTCATCGAACCCTTCAAGGGTTGATGACAGCTGCAATGTTTCGGAAAGAGGAAGGGCCGACATGTGCAGGAATAATCATCTTATGATGCTCAGAAGTATATAAGAGCTGATGTGAGCACGTGTGTAGACAGAGAGCCGCGTCCTGACCAGCTCAACACACAGAGAGACAGAGAAAAGACCAGCAGGTGAGTACATCTGCTTTACAACATCTAGAATGGGAAAAAAAAGAAAAAAGATTTTAGTTATGTGAAAGTTTCTGTTATAGCTAATGGTTATATCATATTGTGACATTAATTTTAAAGAAAGACAGCACACGTGCACACCGATCAAACATTTCACAAAAAATGGTGTGTAGGTTTGAAATGATAAAACAATATATTGTTCAAAAATATATATATTGTTTCTGTTTGTTTTTTGTTAGTGGAAATTTTTACAGTTAAGGCCCGTTCACATAGGACGATAACTATGACGACAAAGCTTTAATATTCGTTCTTGTTTGTTCACTTTCAATTTTTACAGCTACATTGAGAGCAAAACAGAATCCATCCGAGTTTAATGACCTTAATCGTTTAAACCGGCAGACAACATAACCGTGCGTATACGCTTATAATAAAATAAATATATGTATCATCGGTTATACGCTAATTACATAGTTATCGTTATCTTTATTATCGTTCTTGGTGTGAACCAGGGAAACTCAGTTCCTGGATTTAGCTCCAACCAGCTCCAAAACATCTGTGGCCGGTTGCATAAACTGCTAAAACTAGTCTTACATTTTTTTTTCTTCAAGACTGGCCATAACTTTTTAAAGTCAGTTACATAAAAAGGTAGATTGTTCTCATTTGAATCCGAAAAGGAAGAATGATTAGCCTGATTAGCCAGATTGGTCAGACTAGTTCTTAATGGTCTTATTAACTTGCTATGTTTGTGCAACTGGTCCCTGCCTGGAAGTTTCTAATAATCCTGAAGATCTTGATTAGCTGGTTCAGGGTGTGTTTAATTGAGGTTGGAGCTAAACTCTGCAGGATAGTGGCTCTCCGGGAACTGAGTTTGACTGGTGGGAACGATCCTGATGAACTATAGCTATGTGAACTTGAAGAGAACTTTATACATCCACTTATTACCAAAACAGTGATTTAAAAAACATTGAGCAAAAATTTAGTGACAAAAAAGATACTGCAGCATTTGAGATGACGATGGGCACTTTTGATGTTTTTTTTAGCAATGACATTCAGATATTTTAAGCAAGTCTTACATGTCCATATATGTTTGGTGCCACTGTTTCAGCTGCAGCAGAGAAACTATTGTGATGCAAGTGATGTTTTGAACTCATTTCCTATATTATAGCACAGTAAACTCAAGCAATGTACTCTTTTGGGCTTCATCTTATAAAAGGAAGAGTTTGACATCAAGCTAATTCTGCTTATTGTGCAATGACCTTCATCTAATGAGATTAATTGAGAAACCCTCTGGACAGCAGATTAAAGGGGGCTTGATCATTGTAAGGGGGATTAAAGGAGCCTGGACACTGACAGCCTAGAGATTTATGATTATTATTATACACAGTCTATTCATCTGGTCAGAACAGGACTGTTCAGAACAGAACATCTCTCTGCCGATTCTTTCTATTTTTACATTGAGTATGAAGTGTGCTATATAAATAATACTTCTTCTACTGGAATAACAGAAGTTTTGCTTGTTTATTTGCCAACTTTTGAATGCCAAACAGCAATCTCTAAACCCTCAATCTCTTACAGATCATCATCAA
Organism: Leuciscus idus; assembly: GCA_021554675.1. Lineage (NCBI taxonomy): Eukaryota > Metazoa > Chordata > Actinopteri > Cypriniformes > Leuciscidae > Leuciscus > Leuciscus idus. Next base: position 40,728,284 of record CM038621.1, on the reverse strand, counting down.
ATAAGTGCCCAGCACTTGCCATTGGTTTCTATTGTGGTTATGGAGGACTCAAAGCCTAAAGCGAGCAGCAAGGTTGTCACACGTGCCATGGCGCCTGGCACTGGCCAGACCAAGTTCAAACAGAGGTCTACGCGACAGTTCAAGAGCAAACCCCCCAAAAAGGGTGTCATTGGGTACTACTTTTAACTTTTTTTTTTTTAATTCCTTTAAATGCCTTTAGTTTGGTCTTGGGTGGATCTGCAGGTTTTATCTGTCTTAAAATTATTAATGTTGTTATTCTCAGATTTGGTGAAGAAATTCCTGGAATGGAATGGTTGGGAACTGGTATGTAAAAAAAATGTCAAAAGTCAAAAAAATATTATTAAAATATGATTTACTCTATTTTCAAGTAATTTGAGACTTTATGATTAAGATTATGTGCATGTGTAATCATATTCTCTCTCACAGACTTTAACGTGATCTGTCCGTGGGAGGCATACAGTCACCTGGAATTACATGAGCTGGCCCAGTATGGCATTATATGAGGTCACTTCCTGTTCCCACATCCCACTGAATCAGCAACCAGTGAATGATCATGACAACATCCTGCACCTTAATATGTCATTTAAATATTCATATTAGAAATATCTTTAGTAGAAGTTTGGTTAGTCATTTATGGAAAATTCACAAAAAAAAATTTAAGTAACTAAATGGAATTAGTTAATCTACCTCTTCAAACTGACGTTTCCTGTTGAATTAGATTTCACTCTGTCACCAATGCTAATTTCAGATAACTTCTTTTTATTCATCTTTTTTACTCCATTATTTTACATATTAGTATTGTCATATTTTACTTCCATATTACTCTGCAAACATCAATGTACAAAATGTGGCAGCAGCTGGATCTTTTTAATGATGGATGTATATGTTTTCGTTTTGTCAAGTTGTTAAATTTGTGTCTTGTACAAAAATGAGTTTGGGTACTGTGGGGTCTCGGCGTCTGCCCATAGCGCGATTACTGGGAGCAGCTCTCTGTGAGAGCCCGGCCCAGTTTATTGGCCTTATGATGCTAGAGAACCATATGAGAATGAGTCCGACTCATTCCCGGCAGCACAGAAAGGGTTTGGACATCAAATAAAGCTTGATTATTTTCATACTTTTCAACAATGTGTCTGAGTAATTCCTGCTTCTATAACTGCTGGTCAAATACAAACTAAAACATTATGCACAATATGCAGTCTGTAACATGTTGCCAATAGCAGGATGTGGTTTCATGCTCGTTTTTGAGTAAATCAAAACACTTCAGTTACCCTTTAAAATGTTTCAGTGTCTAACTGCAATTCAATTAACATGACTAGTGTTTAGTTATTGGGGTTAAAGGGGTCATATAATGCATTTTTTGTACAAGTTAATATGATTCTTTAGGGTCTAAATGAAAAGTTTGTAATATACTTTAATTAAAAATTCTCCTTAGTATTGTAAGAAAACACTCATTTTACCTGGTCAAAAACATCTCGGTTTTCAGCATGCCATTTAAATGCATGTGTCTTTAAATGATAATGAGCTTTGCTCACCCCGCCCACGCTCTTCTGTGGGGCGTTTTGACCTGACACAACACACATGGAGTGTTGCCTTGACAACAGTTGAGGGTATATTTTGGAGAAAGAATGGCAGCGGGAGTCTCTGAGGACACATCTGTGCAAACGTATCAATTTGAACTTGAGTCAAACCCTGAACAAGATGACGGCCCCGAAAAATTTCTACACTTAAGGCTCGAACAGGACGTTTCTGAATGGTTGGTTAACGTAATGTCACTTTGATCTATCTTTGTATGTACTGGCAGGGTAGAGTAGTGCGGTACGAACGCTATGTGTTTACTGATGTATACGTTAGTTCATTGACAGATTGATGTTACAGCTAATGGTCATGAAAAACTTTTTTTTGGGTAAATGCTTGTCAGTGATGCGTAACGTTATTTATGCAGTGTTAGGTACAACTGTCAGCAGTGGTGTAGTGGTAAAAAAAGAGGTGGGTAAACTATAAATTCTGGTGGACCACAACTTGATCACCCGGTAAGGTGGGCCACTGCCCAGCTAACAATTTTACGTTCTGGGAACGTTCTGGGAACGTTAGTTTTTGGTTCCCAGAACGTTCCCGGAACGTTCCCAAGAACGTTCCCTATTGGTTAGCCAGGAAAGTTTTCTTTACGTTAATAGAACGTTCCCTATAGGTTAGGGGAACGTTCCCGGAATGTTCCCGGGAGGTTCCCGGAACGTTCCCGGGAGGTTCCCGGAACGTTCCCGGGAGGTTCCCGGAAGGTTCTCGGAACGTTCCCGGAAGGTTCTCGGAACGTTCCCGGAAGGTTCTCGGAACGTTCCCGGAAGGTTCTCGGAACGTTCCCGGAAGGTTCTCCTAACGTCTACACATCCTGATATGCCTGTACACAAATTATAGGTCTACAAACAACATATTCTACATTGTTTATTGTTCAAACACTTAAAAATCCTATGAATATATTATTACAATAAATTGAATTTACAGAAACTATCATTAATAAGTAAATCAATCAGTTTGTATTAAATAAATAAATCAGCACACAATCCATGTTTTTGTTGATTCTTTGTTTAATTATCAACCTAAAATAAGTCATCAAAAACAGCGTTAGCAAAATGTATTCAGGAACAGTAATTTACATTTAATATTTCAAACGTGAAAATATTTCAATAAATAAAACTGCACAAACATTTTAATTAAAACTATCTTTTTGCAAACTGTAGCCTATAACTTAGAACAAAATTGAAAAAGTCTTCATTTATATACAATATACATGAATGTGCCAATCTTCACTCCGCTCAAAACATTTAAACTCCCAAAACCATCTGCAAATTTAACAAGAAAATAAAAAGACAACGCGTTACATGTACACACAATCCCATGCCAAAATTCAAGCCCTGTAATGGCATTAATATTCATCCAGAGCAAATGAAAAGAGTGAGGTGGGATTGTGTGTCACAAGCTGTAGGAGATATGAGAGCACGAGCGCTGCTGGTATCGTGTATTTATTCAGATATTTCAGCATCAATGTGTATAGAAAAATTTATATATTTGAAAACACTACATTGCATTTATTTATATTGCACTATTTATTATTTCAGACTACAAATCAAAAGAGGAATGTTTTATATAGGGGTAAGGATACCCATTAAGCCTATGTACCCTTTAAGCCCACTTTCGACTCTGAAGTCAAATAAAAAACAGAGAAAATAATATTCAAGTCTAGTGAACTCTGACCTGCGAATTCGCTCTACATATAACGTATAAGTCTCACCTCCAATGAAGAATTTGAAAACCTGTAACTGCTGTGTTGTTTATGAGAGAGAAAGAGAAAAAAAGTTTGAAACTACTATCAATTTTTTTTTTTTATCTGTGACTTTACACCTACAAATTCCACCGTCACAGGTGCTCAGTTTTGCTATAATGATGCCCTCACAGAACATGGTAATAATCAGCCATCCATGCAAAAGCAAAGGTCGGTGTAGTTTACAGGAACATCTGTCCAGGCCAACATCTGATGCCTTGATGCCTTCCGCTGGGATCCCAGAAAACCTGAAAAAAAAAAAATATATATATATTACAGTTCAAAATCTATCATACATACATCTCATCTGGTATCACAAATTATCATTCCAAGTTCACTTTAAGATATGCTCAATATTAGGGCTGCACAATATTGAAAAATGTAGAGTTTATTTAGAGATATCAGCCGTATGGTTTAGTGCATGCGCGGCTCCAGGTTTGTATCTGGTAAATTACCCCACTAATAATGCCCAGAATGGTACCAAACTTTTACAGTAGTACAAATAGGTTCTGTACTCATTAAACCAGGCATTGGGAAAGTTTGTAAGTACATCAGGAGTTTATTTAAATAACATTTGCCTGATGGCGAATGCTACTGCTGACGCGAATGTTGATGTCACTTTATGAGTACAGAACCCATTTGTACTTCTGTACTACTCATTTTCCCCGACATAGAGCAGATCGGCACACAACAAAAACTGCTGTTCGGATGTTCCCTTTTCTGATATTTTAGCATTCGTGACATTTTAATTAAAACAGAAATAAGAATTTTAGTGTAATAAGCGAAAATGAACAGTAAACCGAGATCACCTACCGCTGCAGATGTGAACAGAAGTGAAAAGCAGAAATGCTTAGACCTCTTTCCGGTTCGACCGCTGGGCGCTCCGCATAACCCCTATTGGGGGGATTTTGTAGAGGAGTGAACCTGCATAGAAAATTACAATAGATAACAAGCATAGATAAATACAATAGAAGAAAAATACAGTTGAAATAAGCAGTGCATTATGTTTTTCAGTTAAATCTGAAAACATCAGGTACAGAAATTGAATTATCAAAATGTAAAATAAGTCTTCACTGTAAAAATAAAATAACTATAAATTAATTAAATGTATCTTTGCTAAAGCTACAAGTCATTTTCTCTTTTGATGTTTGATCACCATTGGCGACACAAACAGCTGCGGGTACGTTAGGCTACTGTCCCTTTAAGACGAATGCGCAGACCTAATATAAATGACACGCATCTGTTTTCTTTCTGTTTAAAACACACAAGACTGTTTACGAGGAAACTCGCCAAGATGGGCATTTTGACAAGATGGGCTAAACTCACCTTCTTCATCTACTGACTATGGATGGCATCAAGGTCTTGTCCTGAAGAATCACAGGGCCAAACAATAGGGATTATATCTGGTAACAAGAGCAAAGCCATAACTTTAAGAACTCTAATGATATATTTACCCCCTGATATTGCATTGGGGATATCAATTCAAACATTTTTAAAGGCTAAGAGTATGAGCCACAGCTGCCCAAGATATCTGTGAAAAATAACTGCCTAAAGTTGTCGACCCCCTGAACCACATTCAGCATTTAAAAGTACAAAGAATTTCAGTATTGATCAATAAAAAAAACCATACAAATACATAAATACCTTTGAGTTGGACAGTATGGTGTCAGTCTCATTGGCCAACATAATTCAAAACAGACCTAAAGAAATAAAATAAAATATACTAATGATCAGGATATCATGTTATCATAATAGTTAAATGAATTATTATAACTATGACCATTATAATATTGTATTAGTCGCCTATTATTTAGCTGATTATTTAGCCTACAGGCTTCTCAAGGACAATCTCACTGAAAAACCCTGGGGTTAATGATTTTAAAATGTGAGACTTATTTCAAAAGCATAAATCTTACAGACCCCAAACCTTTTAACAGTAGTGCACTGTATGTTTGAGGTGGTTTTGCTTACTAGTCATATGGTTCATAGCCGTGGAGATTGTCTTGGACAGGGGGTGCAGCAGGCCATCACAGCATGATGATCTAGGAACATAACAAGCTATTTGTCACAGAGCCAACAATATTACATGGGATTGGTTTAATACAAGGAACCAAGCTAGAACAGAGGTGAAATGCAGAAAAGATAAATATATAAAAATCTTAAGATAATATATTGTGAAATAAATGCATATGGAATTATTATCATGATTAAACAATAACTCACCCCTTGTTGTAGAGGATTTTTTTTCTCTCTCGCTATTCTGAAATCACATTTTAGCAATATTGGTAAGTGACGTCACTGATTAAGTTAACAATACAGTGCATTCTTTTAGGTTAAATAAATTAGCTTACTTCCAATCACCCATTGACAAATTACCAGCAAAACTATAAAAAAAAAACTGTTATCTACACTAAATATGTGTTTAAAAACCCAAACTTTCATAAATAAGACCTTAACTTAACGTAACTTAGGCCTAACGTTCTCTTCTGAAACCGGTTAGCTTAGATGCTAACGGACTTTTTCAAAGACACAAAACCATTTCTTTAAAGTAAATATTCAACAGAAGCGTGTCAATTACACGTAAGAAATGTGTCAGGGACGTTTGTGTGTATTATTTGTGAGATTTTGTTGACTAAACTTACCTGAAAGCAGTGAAACCAACAGCGACAGACGGGAGTTTTGTTGTTTGTCAGTTGTTGATGACGTTTCTGGTTTCCATCTGCCCTTGCGCAGCTCACGTGCGCGCTCCAGTGTTTGATTAAGCGCATGCGCATTAAAACACTTCAAAGTCACGCAGCATTTAAATAAACATATAGAATTTAAAATGTATAACATAATTTAAAATATCATTAATAAAAAGTTATTGCGAATAGATCTGAACGTTGTTGGTTATCTTATAACCTTAGGGGACCGTACTGACGACTTTGTCAGTTGGTAATCTGCCTGTTAAGTGATATTAAAATAATAACCTGCAGAGAACGTTCCCAGAACGTTCTCTTTAGGTTATACAAATAAAACCTAAAAATAATTAACTAAAAAAGACTGCCTACCAATGAGCAAAGTTATTGATTACTTAGGCATTATCTACTGCCTGATAATGGTCATGTAATTAAGCATTTGATAAATGGTGTTAAAGCACAAAACATTGCAAACCATTCAATTGGTTTAAGAAAAATAGAACCTAAAAATAACTTACAGGGAATGTTCTCTTTAGGTTATAAATTAAACCTAAAAATAACCTACAGGGAACGTTCTGGGAACGTTCCCTTAAAGTTATAAAACTTGGTTGGACGTCACCACGACAGACCGGTACATCGACCGCATTACTGCAGAAGCTGCACCGATCCGTCTGTCAATCTCCCGTTCCATCCTTCCCTCACTCGCGAACAAGACCCCAAGATACTTAAACTCCTCCACTTGAGGCAGGAACTGAACCAACCTGAAGTGGGCAAAGCACCCTTTTCCGACTGAGGACCATGGTCTCGGATTTGGAGGTTATAAAAAGTTATAAAAATAGAACTTAAAAATAACCTGCAGGGAACGTTCCCAGAACGTTCTCTTTAGGTTATAAAATTAAACCTAAAAAATAACCTACAGGGAACGTTCTGGGAACGTTCTCTTAAAGTTATGCAGATAGAACCTAAAAATAACCTACAGGGAACGTTCCCAGAACGTTCTCTTTAGGTTATAAAATTAAACCTAAAAATAACCTACAGGGAACGTTCTGGGAACGTTCCCTTAAAGTTATAAAAATAGATCCTAAAAATAACCTACAGGGAATGTTCCCAGAACGTTCTCTTTAGGTTATAAATTTAAACCTAAAAATAACCTACAGGGAACGTTCTGGGAACGTTCCCTTAATGTTATAAACATAGATCCTAAAAATAACCTACAGGGAACGTTCCCAGAACGTTCTTGTTTGGTTCCCAAAAAAATAACCAAATGGGAACCAAACGGGAACGTTAGGGGAACGTTCTGTGTTTGCTGGGTGCCTACCGGTGTATGTGTATCCTGATGACATCGCTATAGGCTATCATTTGATGGTACTACCAAGGGTATCACTGGTTGTTCCCTCATAGGTCACACAATCACTATTCAATTCATACATTAATCTAAGTTCTTGTTAAAGACACTCAAAAAGGAATAATATGGTTGAAATCTATCAAGTTTACTAAATGACAAAACAGAGAACAAAAATATTTAAGAGAGATCGAGAGGGAGGCTTATATCCAGGGCTTCCAATGCAATGCACTTGAACATAATGATAGGGATTTGGGATTATTTTCATAGTTGATTCATCTGTTGAATAATTCCTCGATTAATTGATTAGTTGTTTGGTCTATCAGAAAAATGTGGATCAGTGTTTCCCTGTAGAGGGAAAAGTCTTTAACCTGGTGCAGGCTTGATTCCCTCTGAATCTCTTGTAGCCTACAGTTGGGTTTTGACATGCTCCCTACATTAAACCAGCTGCCTGTAATGAATAAAAAATAAAAAACTTTTTTTTGCATCGTTTTAATGATTTCCTGTTGCGGCTGCGATCAAGTTTCATTCTCGCGCAGCTTGTTTAATAACTTCACGAGCGTGTGTTTTCTGCTACGTGTGTGCGCCGTTCTCTTTGTTCCGTGTGTGTGTGTGTGTCGGCGCGCTGCGCTCTCTGCTCCGTGTTTGCGCGCTGCGCGTTCTGCTCTGTAGTTAACGGCCCAAATGCTCGAATCATGTGCCGATCGGCGATCACGCACTGGAAAAGCAAAGTCCGCTCAAATAACGTGAAATTTAGAGGTGGATAAACGCAATGTAGAGGTGGATAAACGCACTTTGGAGGTGGGCAAACGCTATTTCCAAATTTTGGGAGGTGCGTAAACGGCGTTTACGTGCGTTTAGCCTCCACTACATCCCTGACTGTCAGGGCTGAAGCACTGACATGAGGTCACGGCTGGAATGTTTCTTAGCAAAACCAGCTTTATACTGACCCTCGTTTATAAAGCAGTCTGGTGAGAAATGATTCGCGCAAACATGAAAGCATTGACGTTGATCGTGGGGAATATTCCCTTCGAAAACAAAACTCAGCCACTGCGTCTTCAGCGGTTTGGATTTAGGAACATCAAAATGACTGCTGTGTTCCTTATTGCACCCAAGAACAGAACACCACAATCGCTTAGACGCCATTCTGCTCCCTGCTCCAGCGTACCAACAATGCGGACTATGATGACAACTCGCTCAGGGCGGGTCTGTGTTGAAACGCTGCTGTCAATTAACAATCGTGGGAGGGGTGTCCGACCGTGTGACGTCACACGGTCAGACGGCTCGATTTGAGACAGGGAAAATATATAAGAACACTGGATGGATTTTTATTATTATGTGATGGTTGTATACAGGCACTGCCAACACACTTCAGTACAATCAACTTGTAAAAGTGCATGTACCATTATATGACCCCTTTAATACAGCAGAAACACACTTTAAAAATGCAAAAGCTGCGTTATTCTGGTGGTAACAAACCAGTACTAAAGAGTGCAATAGAGCTACATTCAAATGTCTGCACTATCCTGATGTGGCGATACTCAGGTAAGTTGCAATAAACATCCGGTGAAATAATCTAATGATCGACCATGTTACTTAACTTAATATAACTTTTGATTGTAACTATGTAATTTGTGACTTCAAAAATAGCGATATTGTTTAGAACATGTGTTGTTTACAGATGGTGCATGCACTCTAGTAGCGATCTACTGCAGGTGTTGCGGGCACCTGTTGTTTTCGAAACATTAAAGATATATTTTTTAGCGTTTTTGCCTTTTATCATCATAGGACAGAATGTAGAAAGGAAGCGAAGTGGGAGAGAGAGAGAGAGAGAGAGAGAGAGAGAGAGAGAGAGAAGGAAGGGATCAGGAAAAGGTACACAAGTTGGGATTTGAACTCGGGTCACCGCAATACTTTACTAGTCAGCAAGCTGCCCAAGAGGCTATAGGGGCCAAGTAGCCTGCTTCAGTTTTGTAAATATTAGAACATCATTGTGTCAGAAACATGGGGGGAACAGAATCTGACGGCCAATAATCCAGCTGTCGGAATCCGTTCCCCCACCCATATGATGAGAGATGTTGATGTAGTGGCTTAAAAGATGCTGATTTTGGTCTCTGTGTGGATGGAGTTTCACAAGCATCAGTTTGATAAATATTATAACCTCATTGTGTCAGAAACATGGGTCAATATGATGAGAGATGTTGATGTAGTGTCTTAAAAGATGCTGATTCCATTCTGTGTAGATGGAGCTTAACCAGCAACAGTTTAAAGACTTATTTTTTGGTGTTATTGCCTGTTCTCATAATAGGACAGTATGTAGAAAGAAGCGAAGTGGGAGAGAGAGAGAGGAGGACGGGATCAGGAAAAGGTACATGAGTTGGGATTCAAACTTGGGTCACACAAAGCACAACTGCACTGTAAGTCAGCAAGCTGCCCACTAGGCTATAGGGACCAAGTAGCTTTTTTTCAGTTTGGTAAATATTAGAACCTCATTTTGTAAGAAATATGGGGGGAACAGAATCCAGCTGTCGGAATCCGTTCCCCCACCCATATGATGAGAGATGTTGACGTAATGGCTTAAAAGATGCTCATTTTGTTCCCTGTGTGGATGTTGTTTCACCAGCTTCAGTTTGATAACTATTAGAACCTCATTGTTTCAGAAACATGGGGGGAACAGAATCCGAAGGCCAACAATACAGCTGTCAGAATCCGTTCCCCCACCCCCATGATGAGAGATGTTGACGTAGTGGATTAAAAGATGCCATATCTATTTAGATGTAGATGGATGGATTTTGTCCCTTTTTTCATAATAGGACATATTGTAGAAAAGAAACAAAGTGGTAGAGAGAGAGGAGGACGGGATCAGGCAAAGGTGCACGAGTTGGGATTTGTACTCGGGTCACCAAATGCACAACTTTACAGTAAGACAGCAAGCTGACCACTAGGCTATTGGGGCCAAGTACCTATTTTATTTTGTAAATATAAGAACCTCATTTTGTAAGAAACATGGGGGGAACAGAATCCGACGGCAAACAATCCAGCTGTCGGAATCCGTTCCCCCACCCATATGATGAGAGATGTTGATGTAGTGGCTTAAAAGATGCTGATTTTGGTCTCTGTGTGGATGGAGTTTCACAAGCATCAGTTTGATAAATATTATAACCTCATTGTGTCTGAAACATGGGGGGAACCGAATCTGACGGCTCTTCCTTTTAACATCATCAGCTCCTCCTGTGGTTATTAACTTCCTCTCATCTGACCAACTAAGTGTTTAAATCCTGCTAGAATTGCTATTGGTGACACTGTCCTACAGTGAAGTGTTGCGTTACATGTGTGAAACGTGTGAGACGTGCATACTGTTAATCACACTGGCTCAACACACATCTGCTCTGAACAGTTTACAGGCTATTATTTGCATTTCTCTTAGTTTCACTTCTTTATTTGATCAGTTTCCTGCATGCCATTAAACTCTAGAAATAAAATCTTGAAATTAGTAGTGATAAAATTGGTTTGTTACTGAAAATGTTTCCACTATCCATGACTCCTGTATTATAAAACCGTTTTTAAAAGTAAAGTAATTATTAGCATCAGCTTGGTTAAAATAAAACGCATTTGCACATCAGCGTCTATAAAGCAGATATTAACTGTCTTCAGGTAGTGTTTCTACACATGGATTATAACGTTCTGCTTTACTCTCTCCAGCCTTGAGAAATATATCAGATCCTGCTCTTGGTTATTGAAGCGGGTTCTCAACTATAACTCGCTTCAGTGGACTTTGTTACAGATACATTACGAGCTCATGAAGGGGAAGTTACATATTCATAACAAACATCTCAGGAAAGGAGACATATTAAACACAATTGCAGAGGTTTTATTAAGAAAATTAGTAGCAATCATTCAAAATGAAAAAAAAAAGATGCCAAAAACAGGAACAGACAAGACACGAATCACCAAATCAGCTCCATCTCACAGAACAGAGCGAGGATTATACAGTCTGAGTCTGTCCATTACTGTCTTTAATATTATATTTAAAGCACTGTAGGCAAATATCAATAAAATCCATATGTAAATGAAAATAAATCTGGACCTTTTTTTTTTTTAATCTTGGTCTTTATTTAAAAAAAATAAAATAAACATGATTATGTCACTATAAGTACTCAGAGATTTTTCCCTAGTTTTCTGAGAAGAAAATAAACCAATGAACAATCCTCTGTAAGTTTTTGACATTGTAAATATTGTTGCAGATTCGCTCTAAACTCATCAGTATTTTATTCTAATATTGTAGGCATCTCTTCCTCCGGGTGCTTCGAGTCTTTCCTCCCTGCAAAATAAAAGCATTGACTGACCTCTCTTATGTGTTTTTTATCATGATTGCAGATTGTTCCAGATCAGCTGAGTGTGCATCATCAGATTGTGTGCGGCTCAAAACTCACCAGCTCTTCTTGCACAGATGATCTGAAGGAGAATCATAGTAGGAGCAGCAAACACTGCGATCTCAACAATAATCACAATCACTCCAGGAAACATGAGAGGAAGAAGAGAAACTGTACATGACTGAAGTCAATGGTATTCAACTATCAGCAGTTATTGAAGCATTTACAGACTGACTGATTGTTTAATGTTATAAAGCTGTCAGTATAAATTAACGTGTCATACCTCTATATAATGATCCAGCAGTCACACAGACTTCAGCTTCTGATGCTGTATCAGCTGGATCTGTGGATCACGTCTGTTAGTTCAGTTCAACACATAATGCCACATATACGCAACATCATCATCACATAATACTTCAGCTTCACATCACAGAAATTATGAATATGTGCACGAGTCTGTCATCTATTATCTTCTTACTTCAATCTCAAGCAGGAGGAGAATGACTATCGCCATTTACCAAAAATATATCAATTTTGATGATTTATTCATTCATAGATATTCATGTTAAGTGCGGTTCTAGCACACTAGCATTTATATGTTTGCATAAACATTGAAATATGGAATATCTATTTATTGAAGGCATCTAAAACATACAACGTTTCATGTATGAAAACATTCAAATGCACAAATATTGACGAATCCTTTGAGGTTTCAATCCTGAATTGATGGAATTATCCGGCTGATTTTATTGTGGTGGGATCAAACCACTGAAGCGAGAGACTGATGATGATGTGTGACAGTGATCATGTGATCATGAACCTTGTGTAGGAGCTGCTGCTGTAGTTCGGCTTCTGACTGGAGTCAGTGTTGGTGAATCAACTGGAGCTGCAGAAGATGCATGTTCAGACGCATCACCTGTAGGACATTAACATCATATTTTACAGTGTTGTTTCTCACCTGAATACTTGACAGTGTATCTGACTGAGGTCTTGAGTTGATTTCTCTGTTGGTTAGACAAAAATCTGGTAATATGAATGAAGTGTGTGCCATTTCGTGCAAAAGTTTGATTTTGATAATGCTATATGTAGTTTTGGTTGCAGTGCTTCATTTTGCAGGATATATTAGATATTTTGCAGTTTGGGTGTGTGGTTTTGTGAATTGTGTTAAGTATTTTGATAAAACCAGCCTAGTTTGCAAAACTGTTACTACGTTTACATGCAGCCAATATCCGGGTTATGGTCGGGTTAAGGTCACTATTTGGGTTTCTGAAACATTCGGAATTACGCGTTTACATGCGTGAGCAGAGAGAGTTACTCCTGTATACATGGAATTTACAATATCCCGATGTAAACGGCGACGCACGGTTAGCGTCTGGACGTACGGACAACCTTAAGACGCAATATGCGTCATTTCCGATTCTTCTTCCTGTATCCAAAGACAACAACAACAGCAGCAGCACGGGGATAATGAATAGTTCGGGGCAGATAGCGATCGCCTTTGTTTGCGCTTTCCTCCTCGCTCCAAAAGTCTGGTGCTGTGCTGCGTCTCGCCATGTTTACCTCTACTTCTTGTTTACTTCCGGTATACTGCACGCGGGTTTTTGTATGCGCCGTCTCTCCTCAAAAGACCAAGATTCCTTGCGAATAGAACATGCGCAGAACACAAATCAATGTTCCTTTTGATGGGGATATGCCGATACGCGTTTACATTACCAAATATTCGGGTTAGAAAAGGGGTACCCCAGGGATAATATCCGGGTTTTTAAAAACCCGGATATGAGCATATCCGGGTTTTTGCCGGTGTTTACATGGCCGTGCGCGACCGGGTTATTGCTAATATCCCGGTTTTGAACGGGTTATTGGCTGCATGTACTGTAAACGTAGTCATTGATTTGTGTTCTGCGCTTGTTCTATTCGCAAGGAATCTTGGTCTTTTGAGTAGAGACGGCGCATACAAAAACCTGCGTGCAGTATACCGGAAGTAAACAAGAAGTAGAGGTAAACATGGCGAGACGCAGCACAGCACCAGACTTTTGGAGCGAGGAGGAAAGCGCAAACAAAGGTGATCGCTGTCTGCCCCGAACTATTCATTATCCGCGTGCTGCTGCTGCTGTTGTTGTTGCCTTTGGATACAGGAAGAAGAATCGGAAATGACGCACATTGCATCTTAACGTTGTCCGTACGTCCAGACGCTAACCGTGCGTCGCTGTTTACATCGGGATATTGCCAATTGATTACAAATTCCATGTATACAGGAGTAACTCTCTCTGCTCACGCATGTAAACGGGTTATTCTGAATGTTTCAGAAACCCAAATAGTGACCTTAACCCGACCATAACCCGATATTTGACAGCTTGTGATGTGGGTAAAGTCCTCCGGCCGGACCCAACATGAAGACATGATGCTGAGGCAGAATCAGTCTCTCTCACTGACCTTGATCTAGCAGTTGCACAACTCTTCTGAGTGACTGTAACATGCTTTTCATTTAGAGTTTTTTTACTGTAACCTTTTTGGCTTTTGCTGTTGAGTCACTGTATTTTCACAGTATGCAAGTGCTGAATATACAGACATTCAATACTACAATATTCAGTACAATACTGTATACAGTGCATACAGTATACAATTTGTTCACCATACTACTGTGTAAGCTGTCCATACTTTTTTATGTAATTTCAAAATTTGTTAACTTTATTACAATATCTCTTTTTTCTGTAACTGCATGCTTTGTATTGTGTTCTCCGTTTGTTTTATGCAGTGTCTAATGAATGATCTGTAGTGTTTATAATATTGACTCGCTGTGTGTATGATCTGAAAGCATTGTTTGATTTTGAGCACTGATGAAATGGTTTTGAGGCAATTTGATTTTGCCAAAAGAGTCAGAGGTTCACTGAATGTGGTTTAAATTTATTTATTTTTGTCTTTAAGGTTTTGACAAAGTTGAGTGATGGTTTCAAGAAATGTGTTTTAGCAATTCAGTTACACCAAATCTGTTACACCAACCAATCATGGCTTTAGAATAGGCCAAAGGTCAAGTTATAGGTTTTTCGGACTGTGTAATACTGTATTCACAACCAAAAATGCTTACAGTAAAAAATGAAATAGTTTGGTTTCAATCTTGCTTACCGTGAATTTTTCAACATCTCTCTGCCAATTACTTTCAGTCTTGTACAGAAATGTACATAGAAACTCATGAAAGAAGAACTTCAGGTTTTGCAAAACTGTGTTTTTATGATATATCCTAAATATAATATTATGGTGTTTGCAACGTAAGTGTAACGGTCACCAGCTGGAGTACCCTTGAGAGCCACCAGAGGGCACTCCACATAAGACTATAACTCACTGCCCGGACTCATCATCACTGATCACATTCACCTGTACCTCATTATCCTGTTAGTCTCAGTCTATTTATACCATGTTCATTCATTCACTCACTGCGAAGTCTTGTTTAAGTGTTACACTGCAATTCTGAGCGTTTTCCCTGGTTTCTTGTCTTTTGGTTTATTTGGATTTCTTGCCCTGTTCCCTGGATTACTCTTTTGCCTCTGGTCCCTGCCTGTTTTGTTTGTTTCTTTGTTGGTTTGTTTGGACTGCCTACCTGTGTTTTGACCTTTTGCCTGTCCACTGGATTACGCCTCTGGATTACCCACAATAAAGCTGCGTTTGGATCTTAACCCTCGTGTCTCGGAGCAGTTTCGTAACAGAAGACTTCGCCAACACTCCGTCAGGGAGACCAGCCCATAGAGGAATACGTCATGGACTTTTTGGAGCTGGCTCGCTTGACCTGTATGGACGAGTTATGTCTGATGATCTTTTTTCGTGGAGGACTATCCGAGCTGCTTAGCTCCGTAATGCCACTTTATCACCCTAGCTGGACTCTAAAACAGTATGTTGACTTGGCCCTGCAACTGAGTGGCTCAACTTTTTCTGTGGGTTTCACGTCTGCCGAGCCAGAGCTTCACGTCAGTCCTGCCGAGCCAGAGCCAGAGCTTCACGTCAGTCCTGCCGAGCCAGAGCCAGAGCTTCACGTCAGTCCTGCCGAGCCAGAGCAAGAGCTTCACGTCAGTCCTGCCGAGCCAGAGCAAGAGCTTCACGTCAGTCCTGCCGAGCCAGAGCCTCAGGACAAGATGATCCCTGCCGAGCCAGTGTCTTCGGACAAAATGGCCGCCGCATCCTCTGAGCCCGTTCCTGTTCCTGAACCGTCGTCTCCGCCCCGGCCGCCTGAAGGGTCGTCTCCTCCCCGGCCGCCTGCTCAGCCTGCTCAGCCTGCTCCGCCCCGGCCGCCTGCTCAGCCTGCTCCGCCCCGGTCGCCTGCACTGCCTGCTCCGCCCCGGTCGCCTGCACTGCCTGCCCTGCCCCGGTCGCCTGCTCCGCCCCAGTCACCTTCACAGCCTGCTCCACCCTGGTCGCCTGCACAGCCTGCATTTCCAGGTCCTCTTCCGCTCCACGGGCCTGGCCCTCCATCCCGCCCCCGGGTCCGCCTCCGCTCCACCCCCCTCCTGGACAGTTTTAGGAGCGTCTGGAATCCGCACCTTAAAGGGGGGGCTATGTAACGGTCACCAGCTGGAGTGCCCTTGAGAGCCACCAGAGGGCACTCCACATAAGACTATTATCACTCACAAACTACATTTCCCATAACTCACTGCCCGGACTCATCACTGATCACATTCACCTGTACCTCATTATCCTGTTAGTCTCAGTCTATTTATACCATATTCATTCACTCACCGCAAAGTCTTGTTTAAGTGTTACACTGCAATTCCGAGCGTTTTCCCTGGTTTCTTGTCTTTTGGTTTATTTGGATTTCTTGCCCTGTTCCCTGGATTACTCTTTTGCCTCTGGTCCCTGCCTGTTTTGTTTGTTTCTTTGTTGGTTTGTTTGGACTGCCTACCTGTGTTTTGACCTTTTGCCTGTACACTGGATTACGCCTCTGGATTACCCACAATAAAGCTGCGTTTGGATCTTAACCCTCGTGTCTCGGAGCAGTTTCGTAACAGAAAGACAAATGTTTGCTTTTGAGATGTGTTTGTGATATTTTGAATGCAGTACTTCATTTTGCAAGAGATGTGAGGCATTTTGCATTTTTTGTGCAATTCTTGGATTTCTGTGTAAAGTTTTGAAAAAAGAGGCAAAGTTTTGAAAATGTGTACAAGCAGTTTACACAGATAAAATAGTGTTGAGGCAATTGTTTGATTTTTGCCTGATGAGGCAGAGGTTCTCTGAATGTAGTTTGAAAATTTGGTTTTGTGTTTAAGGTTTTGAGAAAGTGAGTGATGGTTCAGAGAAATGTGTTTTAGCAATTCAGAAACTTTAAATAACTGTATATAAAATATTGATTTGACTAAGTTTAATATTTTATTAGCTCACCAAATGCAAAACTTCCACAAAGATAAAACGTTCCTCGCAAGCGTTTAGCGCTGCTGACTTCAGTAACCCGGATGAGCCTGTGTTACCTGTTTTCAGAGGTTGTTCTGTAAGGGATAATGTAGAGTGAGGCGGTTTGTTATAGCGAATACAACCCCAACAGGCTGATCGGGACTTGGGGTTGTACTGAAGGGGTTGTATTCGCTATAACAACCGCCTCGCTCTACATTATCCCGCTTATTACATGGCTACCCACCAAATAAATCAATAATTTGACACAAAATATTGATTTAAAAAGGAGTTTATTGATTTAAAAACTATTGTTTTGCTTCCGCTAAAGAAAATAGTCCGTTCCGTCTCTACGGTTAGAATCCTGCGTCCATAGCAACGCTCTGTTTATCATGGCAACGTTGTGTTATACTTCGCAGCGGTCTGTTATCAAGAAATAACAGACCGCATTCTACATTGGAATTCAACCAAGCCATGTAATAACTGGGAATAACACCGCTGGATGGCGCAATTGACCAATCAGAATCAAGTATTCCACAGAGCTGTGTATTAGTTTTTTTTTCAATTGCTTAAGCACAATTTTGAAAACAGGGCCTGGTTTTTCAAACCCCTTCACACAATTAGCACAACACCTCAGATCATTTGCAAAATGAACACTTTAACAAAGTCTCATAAAAACCTTATTTTGTTGTCATAACAAACACAACCATCATATGGTCTGATTCTGTTTGAATCAGTTAAACAATCCTGTGCTCAACCTAAAACACATTTAGCATTTACGCAGAGAAAGTGTAAAAATAAATTCACCAACACCACATGACACCAATTGTGCAGACTAACGAAAATATTCATTTCTTTTCATGTACTCAAATCAGTCAATACTGAACATTTCAACAAAACATTCATAACAAAACATTTTCCAGCTTTCATACAGTATTACTGAATGTACCATTGTACTGTAAGCAGTAATACTATAACATAAATTACATATCAAGTTCAGTACCAAAAAAAAAAAAAAAAAAACTCTCCGCCTTGCTGGATCTGGCCACAGGGCCTCGTCAACATCACAGGCTATATTTTCATTTGCAAGGCAACGTGGGCAGAATCTTTTGGAGTGACGAATACACCATTGTATGAATGCTGCTTCAATTTGATCAAATTCCCTCTTCCTCTTCGGATTCCCCCTCTCATCCACACTCTCCCTCTCTGGCCCTGTCCCAAATGGTGCTCTTCATGTGGACTTTCGGTCTTGTGGACTTAAATTGTGCGTGCTCACTGAGTCTACGAGTCTGTAGGCCGTCCCATTCAGCATTTTAACGCTCTGAAGTGTGCTCAGCAGCGCCCCCTTTGTACCCTTGAAGCGGTCTTCCACGAAGCCCGCATAGGTGCAGGCTCCACACACTTTAACTACCCAGAAATCCTTGCGAAAGGCCAATCAGACAACGGATGGGAGGAGATTTCGCTCACGGATAATTTGACATGGCTGAGAATATAATATTACGTTTTTTATGACCTAGATGTACATTTTACCAGTTGTTACCTACAGGTTATACAAACATTATGGTCATCGACCAGTGGTTGATGTCTCAAACATAATACAGTTTTTTACAATCGCTATGACAATTTTTTCAATACTTTTAACAAATTTCCTAAACTCTTAACGCACCAACACACCTACAACACACAATTGGCAAAACAGTTAATTTCATGCTCAAAATCACACATTGTAAACTAAACTCCAACACTAATTTTCTAAATACAATAATACACTATGTCTACCAAAACACTGCAAACATGTCTCAAAATCAAATAATTTTTCAAAACACTCGCTATATATGTAACATAGCCGTCCAACCGGAAGATTTAGTCAATCATAGCACAATGTCATAAAAACACTAACATCAGATGGAATTACAGAAACTGCATTATTGTATACATGTCAGGTATGCCCTTATACAACAGACAGTAGCCTATATTGTATTGATCATAGATTGTGTTTTGCATTTTGCACTGCAGTTTCTTTTGAAGCCTCTCTACATTTTTGTTTTGTTGGGTTTAGGTCTTTTGCTGCAGAAATTCAATAAAAAAAAAGACCCATCTCAGAGTGCTTTATAGAATGTACGGTTACAGTATACCATATGGTCATGCGATTGAAAGAACCTCAACACCTGAGTGTGTTTCCTAGATGGGAATCAGCTGTGATTTATATATTTGCATAATTCAATCAGCTGTTTCTCAGTAACAATAGGATAAAATACAAGGGCGATATATTTGTGTTTCAATTCACAATATAAACAGCTGTTTACCTTGACTTCAGCCTGTAAGGTTAGGTTTAGAACATGGTGTTATCTGTTCTAGCATGCAGTGTTAAAGCATTGGTAAATTTGGCAGTAAAAATCCATTGTTTTGGTCTTGTTTGAGCTTGTGTGTAAAAGAAGTTCAAACATTTTAAATTTGTGTTAATTATATGCATTTTGTGTTAAAGCAACAAGAAATGTGTTAATAGTATAGCTTACATAGACGGATGTAGTGCTAAATGTGTTAAGAGTTTTGGAAAATTGTTAAAAGTATTGAAAAATCTGTCATAGCAATCGTAAAAAACTGCAAATAACAGTCCAATTGCATGTGTAATATAGGCTTGTCAGGCTTGGTACATCAGAGTCTGTAGAAATGGTTTCTTGAAAAAGAAGAACTGTCAGCTATTCACTTATGTTTGATGAATATGTGCTATAAGAAGTGGTGTCAAGCATGAACGTCAAGTGGAATTGAATGAATGAGCCACCAAATGAAGAGAAGAGGAATCTATAGCAGTACTTCTTTTAATAAACACAAAACACTGGAGAACACATTGTGCAATGCAAGACAAAGAACTGAATAAACTGAGCGCTATATATAAACAGGCAAACAAAGGGAGCTAAATGAAACACAGGTGAACTTAATTAGTGACTAACAGACTATCATGGTTAACTTGTAGCTCAACATGAGTTCCTATAAGAGCAGCCAAAAGTGCAATTACAAAGGAACCTTCTCTTAACCCCAGGTCAGGACTGCACATGGATTAAGCGTTGAAGTATTTTTGTGACTGCAATATTCAGGCTCCACACAGATTGAGGACAACTTTTCAGCTGTACGGTAATGCACCTTTGCTGTTTTAGGCTTGTTTTTTTTTCTCCATTCCATTTTCTCCATCAACTGACTTGATTTAGTACAACTTAAAAAAAGTTTAAGCAAAAGTATAGATATTGTCTTTTATTTTACCTGTCCTTTACGTGTGTGTGTGTGAGTGAGTGTGTGTGAGTGTGTGAGTGTGAGTGTGTGTGTGAGTGTGTGAGTGTGTGTGAGTGAGTGTGTGTGTGAGTGTGTGAGTGTGTGTGTGAGTGTGTGTGAGTGTGTGTGTGTGTGAGTGTGTGTGTGTGTGTGTGAGTGTGTGTGAGTGTGAGTGTGTGTGTGAGAGAGTCATAGGCACTTTGGCTGGCAGGTGTGACACTTATGAAAGTGTACGGTGTGTACACTTAAGTGGCTTTTTATAATTCACCAGTGTTATTATCTGCAAGTGGACCTACAGGTTTTTTTAAATTTTTTTATTATTATTATTGTACTTTCAAGATACTACAGGTACACCTCCAATACCAATAAGCGCATTTTTATTTAAATTTTTTTTCACAAGGGTACATAGCAATTCAAAAATTATAGAGTTTTCCAGACCGCAACATGGTGTCGGCCCACATCTGGTACACATGGATTACACACGGCCCAGATGTGGGCCGGATCTGGGCCGACACTATGTTGCTGTCTGGGTTCTTGTATGGTTTTTCGTTGCAAACTAATCTGGTTGTGCTATTTTACCTAATGCAACTTCCATTCTCAAAGCTCCCTGCAACAAAGCTTTGACTTTTTATCAAAAATATTACATTCTTAAACCAAATGGCATGATTTCACTGAATCCACTCTCCATTGTAGGCTTTAAAGATCAACATGGAGAAAATCATCCTAATATTCCCTCTGATATTGCTGGTGCTGCATATACAAGGAGGAGAGTTCCACAAACCTCCAGTTTGTTTGCCTGAAGCTCCACAGCCGGAAGTCGTGGAGTTCGACAGCACAATCTATGCCACTTGTGAAGTAACTCCCAGCCCCAATTTGCCACGTAACCAGCCAAAGATCTTTGGGCAAATCCTCTTCAAGCAGGTCTTCCCCAATGGAGATTTAGAAGTGAAAATCAACCTCCGTGGTTTGCCTGCCATCGATCAAGAGCGTGCCATGCACATCCATCAGTATGGAGACCTCAGTCAAGGCTGCATCACTGTTGGTCCTCATTATAATCCAAACGGCGTTGACCACCCTCATCATCCTGGAGACCTGGGCAACTTTGCTTCCAAGAAAGGAGTTATAAGGCAGTTCCTGACGCTTCCAGACGCCAAGCTCTTTGGGCCTTATTCCATTCTGGGACGTGCGGTGGTGGTTCATGAGAAGGAGGATGATCTGGGAATGGGTTCAGATGAGGAGAGTAAACCCAGTGGGAATGCTGGAGAGATAATTGCTCTCGGTGTGATTGGTATTACTACTCCAAGTCTGTGGCAGAAGACTGAAGTGCCCCCCAAGAAAAGCTGTGGAGGAAGGAAGTGAGAGTCAAAGATGAGGGAGTCGGATATGGTGGAAGGGCAGATTCAAATAGGATAATCATGATTTTCCTTGTGTATTCTTTGTATGTGTCCTACATTAAAGTATATTTCATAACCTGAACATTCCCATGTTTTTTTTCTTGGTCTTTTCAGAGGCTTTTTGGCCGTAGCTTCCAATAGTAAATGCACTCTTAAAAATAAATGTAGGGTGAATGCAGGCAAAGTGGGCCGTTTAGTTTGATTTACTGTGCTCAATGGGTTAACACTTTAAGAGCATGACAATGGCCTTTAATTAAAGATACACTATTTCTTTAAATGATACAATGGTTTTGGTTGATGCAATATGACACTGGAGGGTGTGGATACATCTCAAGGGAGGACACCGTTATTGTTGAAGGTAGACATAACCTCTGACATAAGATTTTATTTGCTAAATGATAAGGTTTCTCGCTAAATGTCAACAAATGGGTATATTATTCTGACCGTTTGTTACTACAGTTAACAGGGAATCAAAATGCAAAAAAAAAAGATTTTAAAATGTGTTGGTTTCTTGTAAGGTGTTTAAAGCTACAATATGTAAGATTTTTGTAATAAAATAACCAAAAATCACTTGCAAAGTGTGATATATTTCCTGCAGTTGTGTACTTCCAGTATCCCAAAAGTTCCCAAAGATTTATAATTTCAGAGAAATTCCAATTTTTAAATTAAAGCTGCAAGCAGCATTTATCGGGGTTCAAGCATTTAAGGCCTTTAAGCACAAATGCATAAAAAGACTACGTTTTTTGGCAACCATTTAACCACTGACATCATACATGGAAAAGACCATTTCCAGCCAATTTAACATAGGAAATATATGGTTTTCAAAGCTTTTTAACAGTTATAGCGCCACCTATGGTCCGATCTCCATAAAATTGTGCATGCTTGTTTACAATGTTATTTCACATATGCTCACCAATTTTCGTGAAGTTTTGAGTTTTCGTTTAGGATTTATAGGCTTTCGAGTTAATTTTGCCACGTCCATTTTCTAAATGACCCTGTTATAGCCATCCAAATGCAAAAGTTCAACTTTTTTTGGGGATAATTATTGATCTAGAGAGTCCAGAGAATTTTCCTAGACTGGTTTGGTTGCGATCGGGCGAAAACGCCTAGGACTAGTTCGCAAAAGTAGGTTTTTGGCATAATCATGAATATTCAATGAACGGTTTGATTGACAGCAGTGGTTCTCGAGGCAAAGTTGTTCAGGATGAGGAGATCTATCAAATGATATGCATATTGTGTGGATGTGTGTAACACCACGTGATTACAGAGGGCGTAAACCTCGTTAGCGCCAACTAGTGGCCGATTTCTTTCAAAATTCTTGGAGACCTCTAGGACCATGAGTTGAACATGCCCACCGAGTCAAACTTCATTGGCCGATGGCGGCCATGCTTTTTGAGATACGCCAATGTCCTCATATACATACGTGGCACCTTGGACCAAGACACTGCATACCAATTTTCAAGTCAATCGGACTAACGGTCAGGTGGTCATAGCCCTTTTTAGGGTTTTTTCATGTTATAGCGCCAACTAGTGTTCAATCGGCGCGATTTTTTTTTTACTTTGACCAAATATTGAGCCCGTACATATGTGTACCGAATTTGGTGAAGCTATCTCATTTGCTTCTCGGGTTATAGCCATTTTAGTAAAAGTGGCTCCGCCCACAGCATACGTTTTGGCCCCCCCTTAGCGACCGTGAATGTAAATTTCAACATTTTTTCGATAATTATTGATATTCAGTCTACAGAGAATCTTTCTGCACTGGTTTGGTTCCGGTCGGGCAAAAAAACTGGGACTAGTTCGCAGAAGTAGGTTTTGGACAAAATTCAAGATGGCAGAATTTTTTGGGGATAATCTTCCTGCCGGAATCGAAACCAGAAATATACGTTATGTCCGGCTTGAGCCAAGGATCACAGGGATATAAGACGCTTGAGTCTAGGACAACCCGTCTAGGAGTTATGAGCAATTTCATACTTTTGCTTGCTGTAGCGCCACCTATTGGCCAATCGGGGTCATACTTTGATAGGTTCTCCCCAAATTGAGGACTACCATTTGGCCAAGTTTCAAGACTCCAGCATTTACGGTTTGGGCTGCACGATCAGTTTTACGGCGGAATAATAATAATAAAACCCCTAACAATTACAATAGGGTTTCAGCACTTCGTGCTTGAACCCCTAATAATGGCTCGTCCATGTTCACTTGCCGCCTGTCAATGACGTAATATCCGCGTTATCCCTGGTTTCCGCTCGTACTGCCATAGTAACCATGGCGACAACTGCGTTACGTCTAGCGGCACGCTCATGGAGTTGTTTCGTTCAAACATTATGGACCATGGCAAGCAGACTTTGGGACAAAAGGAGAACTAAAACGAGAATGAGCCACCAAATGAAGAGAAGAGGAATCTATAGCAGTACTTGTTTTAATAAACACAAAACACTGGAGAACACATTGTGCAATGCAAGACAAAGAACTGAATAAACTGAGCGCTATATATAAACAGGCAAACAAAGGGAGCTAAATGAAACACAGGTGAACTTAATTAGTGACTAACAGACTATCATGGTTAACTTGTAGCTCAACATGAGTTCCTATAAGAGCAGCCAAAAGTGCAATTGCAAAGGAACCTTCTCTCAACCCCAGGTCAGGACTGCACACGGATTAAGCGTTGTAGTATTTTTGTGACTGCAATATTCAGGCTCCACACGGATTGAGGACAACTTTTCAGCTGTACGGTAATGCACCTTTGCTGTTTTAGGCTTGTTTTTTTTCTCCATTCAATTTTCTCCATCAACTGACCTGATTTAGTACAACTAAAAAAAGTTAGTTTAAGCAAAAGTATAGATATTGTCTTTTATTTTACCTGTCCTTTACCTGTGTGTGTGTGTGTGTGTGTGTATATATATCATAGGCACTTTGGCTTAATTTTTTTTTCACAAGGGTACATAGCAATTCAAAAATTATAGAGTTTTCCAGACCGCAACATGGTGTCGGCCCACATCTGGTACACATGGATTACACACGGCCCAGATGTGGGCCGGATCTGGGCCGACACTATGTTGCTGTCTGGGTTCTTGTATGGTTTTTCGTTGCAAACTAATCTGGTTGTGCTATTTTACCTAATGCAACTTCCATTCTCAAAGCTCCCTGCAACAAAGCTTTGACTTTTTATCAAAAATATTACATTCTTAAACCAAATGGCATGATTTCACTGAATCCACTCTCCATTGTAGGCTTTAAAGATCAACATGGAGAAAATCATCCTAATATTCCCTCTGATATTGCTGGTGCTGCATATACAAGGAGGAGAGTTCCACAAACCTCCAGTTTGTTTGCCTGAAGCTCCACAGCCGGAAGTCGTGGAGTTCGACAGCACAATCTATGCCACTTGTGAAGTAACTCCCAGCCCCAATTTGCCACGTAACCAGCCAAAGATCTTTGGGCAAATCCTCTTCAAGCAGGTCTTCCCCAATGGAGATTTAGAAGTGAAAATCAACCTCCGTGGTTTGCCTGCCATCGATCAAGAGCGTGCCATGCACATCCATCAGTATGGAGACCTCAGTCAAGGCTGCATCACTGTTGGTCCTCATTATAATCCAAACGGCGTTGACCACCCTCATCATCCTGGAGACCTGGGCAACTTTGCTTCCAAGAAAGGAGTTATAAGGCAGTTCCTGACGCTTCCAGACGCCAAGCTCTTTGGGCCTTATTCCATTCTGGGACGTGCGGTGGTGGTTCATGAGAAGGAGGATGATCTGGGAATGGGTTCAGATGAGGAGAGTAAACCCAGTGGGAATGCTGGAGAGATAATTGCTCTCGGTGTGATTGGTATTACTACTCCAAGTCTGTGGCAGAAGACTGAAGTGCCCCCCAAGAAAAGCTGTGGAGGAAGGAAGTGAGAGTCAAAGATGAGGGAGTCGGATATGGTGGAAGGGCAGATTCAAATAGGATAATCATGATTTTCCTTGTGTATTCTTTGTATGTGTCCTACATTAAAGTATATTTCATAACCTGAACATTCCCATGTTTTTTTTCTTGGTCTTTTCAGAGGCTTTTTGGCCGTAGCTTCCAATAGTAAATGCACTCTTAAAAATAAATGTAGGGTGAATGCAGGCAAAGTGGGCCGTTTAGTTTGATTTACTGTGCTCAATGGGTTAACACTTTAAGAGCATGACAATGGCCTTTAATTAAAGATACACTATTTCTTTAAATGATACAATGGTTTTGGTTGATGCAATATGACACTGGAGGGTGTGGATACATCTCAAGGGAGGACACCGTTATTGTTGAAGGTAGACATAACCTCTGACATAAGATTTTATTTGCTAAATGATAAGGTTTCTCGCTAAATGTCAACAAATGGGTATATTATTCTGACCGTTTGTTACTACAGTTAACAGGGAATCAAAATGCAAAAAAAAAAAAGATTTTAAAATGTGTTGGTTTCTTGTAAGGTGTTTAAAGCTACAATATGTAAGATTTTTGTAATAAAATAACCAAAAATCACTTGCAAAGTGTGATATATTTCCTGCAGTTGTGTACTTCCAGTATCCCAAAAGTTCCCAAAGATTTATAATTTCAGAGAAATTCCAATTTTTAAATTAAAGCTGCAAGCAGCATTTATCGGGGTTCAAGCATTTAAGGCCTTTAAGCACAAATGCATAAAAAGACTACGTTTTTTGGCAACCATTTAACCACTGACATCATACATGGAAAAGACCATTTCCAGCCAATTTAACATAGGAAATATATGGTTTTCAAAGCTTTTTAACAGTTATAGCGCCACCTATGGTCCGATCTCCATAAAATTGTGCATGCTTGTTTACAATGTTATTTCACATATGCTCACCAATTTTCGTGAAGTTTTGAGTTTTCGTTTAGGATTTATAGGCTTTCGAGTTAATTTTGCCACGTCCATTTTCTAAATGACCCTGTTATAGCCATCCAAATGCAAAAGTTCAACTTTTTTGGGGGATAATTATTGATCTAGAGAGTCCAGAGAATTTTCCTAGACTGGTTTGGTTGCGATCGGGCGAAAACGCCTAGGACTAGTTCGCAAAAGTAGGTTTTTGGCATAATCATGAATATTCAATGAACGGTTTGATTGACAGCAGTGGTTCTCGAGGCAAAGTTGTTCAGGATGAGGAGATCTATCAAATGATATGCATATTGTGTGGATGTGTGTAACACCACGTGATTACAGAGGGCGTAAACCTCGTTAGCGCCAACTAGTGGCCGATTTCTTTCAAAATTCTTGGAGACCTCTAGGACCATGAGTTGAACATGCCCACCGAGTCAAACTTCATTGGCCGATGGCGGCCATGCTTTTTGAGATACGCCAATGTCCTCATATACATACGTGGCACCTTGGACCAAGACACTGCATACCAATTTTCAAGTCAATCGGACTAACGGTCAGGTGGTCATAGCCCTTTTTAGGGTTTTTTCATGTTATAGCGCCAACTAGTGTTCAATCGGCGCGATTTTTTTTTTACTTTGACCAAATATTGAGCCCGTACATATGTGTACCGAATTTGGTGAAGCTATCTCATTTGCTTCTCGGGTTATAGCCATTTTAGTAAAAGTGGCTCCGCCCACAGCATACGTTTTGGCCCCCCCTTAGCGACCGTGAATGTAAATTTCAACATTTTTTCGATAATTATTGATATTCAGTCTACAGAGAATCTTTCTGCACTGGTTTGGTTCCGGTCGGGCAAAAAAACTGGGACTAGTTCGCAGAAGTAGGTTTTGGACAAAATTCAAGATGGCAGAATTTTTTGGGGATAATCTTCCTGCCGGAATCGAAACCAGAAATATACGTTATGTCCGGCTTGAGCCAAGGATCACAGGGATATAAGACGCTTGAGTCTAGGACAACCCGTCTAGGAGTTATGAGCAATTTCATACTTTTGCTTGCTGTAGCGCCACCTATTGGCCAATCGGGGTCATACTTTGATAGGTTCTCCCCAAATTGAGGACTACCATTTGGCCAAGTTTCAAGACTCCAGCATTTACGGTTTGGGCTGCACGATCAGTTTTACGGCGGAATAATAATAATAAAACCCCTAACAATTACAATAGGGTTTCAGCACTTCGTGCTTGAACCCCTAATAATGGCTCGTCCATGTTCACTTGCCGCCTGTCAATGACGTAATATCCGCGTTATCCCTGGTTTCCGCTCGTACTGCCATAGTAACCATGGCGACAACTGCGTTACGTCTAGCGGCACGCTCATGGAGTTGTTTCGTTCAAACATTATGGACCATGGCAAGCAGACTTTGGGACAAAAGGAGAACTAAAACGAGAATGAGCCACCAAATGAAGAGAAGAGGAATCTATAGCAGTACTTGTTTTAATAAACACAAAACACTGGAGAACACATTGTGCAATGCAAGACAAAGAACTGAATAAACTGAGCGCTATATATAAACAGGCAAACAAAGGGAGCTAAATGAAACACAGGTGAACTTAATTAGTGACTAACAGACTATCATGGTTAACTTGTAGCTCAACATGAGTTCCTATAAGAGCAGCCAAAAGTGCAATTGCAAAGGAACCTTCTCTCAACCCCAGGTCAGGACTGCACACGGATTAAGCGTTGTAGTATTTTTGTGACTGCAATATTCAGGCTCCACACGGATTGAGGACAACTTTTCAGCTGTACGGTAATGCACCTTTGCTGTTTTAGGCTTGTTTTTTTTCTCCATTCAATTTTCTCCATCAACTGACCTGATTTAGTACAACTAAAAAAAGTTAGTTTAAGCAAAAGTATAGATATTGTCTTTTATTTTACCTGTCCTTTACCTGTGTGTGTGTGTGTGTATATATCATAGGCACTTTGGCTTAATTTTTTTTTCACAAGGGTACATAGCAATTCAAATTATAGAGTTTTCCAGACCGCAACATGGTGTCGGCCCACATCTGGTACACATGGATTACACACGGCCCAGATGTGGGCCGGATCTGGGCCGACACTATGTTGCTGTCTGGGTTCTTGTATGGTTTTTCGTTGCAAACTAATCTGGTTGTGCTATTTTACCTAATGCAACTTCCATTCTCAAAGCTCCCTGCAACAAAGCTTTGACTTTTTATCAAAAATATTACATTCTTAAACCAAATGGCATGATTTCACTGAATCCACTCTCCATTGTAGGCTTTAAAGATCAACATGGAGAAAATCATCCTAATATTCCCTCTGATATTGCTGGTGCTGCATATACAAGGAGGAGAGTTCCACAAACCTCCAGTTTGTTTGCCTGAAGCTCCACAGCCGGAAGTCGTGGAGTTCGACAGCACAATCTATGCCACTTGTGAAGTAACTCCCAGCCCCAATTTGCCACGTAACCAGCCAAAGATCTTTGGGCAAATCCTCTTCAAGCAGGTCTTCCCCAATGGAGATTTAGAAGTGAAAATCAACCTCCGTGGTTTGCCTGCCATCGATCAAGAGCGTGCCATGCACATCCATCAGTATGGAGACCTCAGTCAAGGCTGCATCACTGTTGGTCCTCATTATAATCCAAACGGCGTTGACCACCCTCATCATCCTGGAGACCTGGGCAACTTTGCTTCCAAGAAAGGAGTTATAAGGCAGTTCCTGACGCTTCCAGACGCCAAGCTCTTTGGGCCTTATTCCATTCTGGGACGTGCGGTGGTGGTTCATGAGAAGGAGGATGATCTGGGAATGGGTTCAGATGAGGAGAGTAAACCCAGTGGGAATGCTGGAGAGATAATTGCTCTCGGTGTGATTGGTATTACTACTCCAAGTCTGTGGCAGAAGACTGAAGTGCCCCCCAAGAAAAGCTGTGGAGGAAGGAAGTGAGAGTCAAAGATGAGGGAGTCGGATATGGTGGAAGGGCAGATTCAAATAGGATAATCATGATTTTCCTTGTGTATTCTTTGTATGTGTCCTACATTAAAGTATATTTCATAACCTGAACATTCCCATGTTTTTTTTCTTGGTCTTTTCAGAGGCTTTTTGGCCGTAGCTTCCAATAGTAAATGCACTCTTAAAAATAAATGTAGGGTGAATGCAGGCAAAGTGGGCCGTTTAGTTTGATTTACTGTGCTCAATGGGTTAACACTTTAAGAGCATGACAATGGCCTTTAATTAAAGATACACTATTTCTTTAAATGATACAATGGTTTTGGTTGATGCAATATGACACTGGAGGGTGTGGATACAACTCAAGGGAGGACACCGTTATTGTTGAAGGTAGACATAACCTCTGACATAAGATTTTATTTGCTAAATGATAAGGTTTCTCGCTAAATGTCAACAAATGGGTATATTATTCTGACCGTTTGTTACTACAGTTAACAGGGAATCAAAATGCAAAAAAAAAAAAGATTTTAAAATGTGTTGGTTTCTTGTAAGGTGTTTAAAGCTACAATATGTAAGATTTTTGTAATAAAATAACCAAAAATCACTTGCAAAGTGTGATATATTTCCTGCAGTTGTGTACTTCCAGTATCCCAAAAGTTCCCAAAGATTTATAATTTCAGAGAAATTCCAATTTTTAAATTAAAGCTGCAAGCAGCATTTATCGGGGTTCAAGCATTTAAGGCCTTTAAGCACAAATGCATAAAAAGACTACGTTTTTTGGCAACCATTTAACCACTGACATCATACATGGAAAAGACCATTTCCAGCCAATTTAACATAGGAAATATATGGTTTTCAAAGCTTTTTAACAGTTATAGCGCCACCTATGGTCCGATCTCCATAAAATTGTGCATGCTTGTTTACAATGTTATTTCACATATGCTCACCAATTTTCGTGAAGTTTTGAGTTTTCGTTTAGGATTTATAGGCTTTCGAGTTAATTTTGCCACGTCCATTTTCTAAATGACCCTGTTATAGCCATCCAAATGCAAAAGTTCAACTTTTTTGGGGGATAATTATTGATCTAGAGAGTCCAGAGAATTTTCCTAGACTGGTTTGGTTGCGATCGGGCGAAAACGCCTAGGACTAGTTCGCAAAAGTAGGTTTTTGGCATAATCATGAATATTCAATGAACGGTTTGATTGACAGCAGTGGTTCTCGAGGCAAAGTTGTTCAGGATGAGGAGATCTATCAAATGATATGCATATTGTGTGGATGTGTGTAACACCACGTGATTACAGAGGGCGTAAACCTCGTTAGCGCCAACTAGTGGCCGATTTCTTTCAAAATTCTTGGAGACCTCTAGGACCATGAGTTGAACATGCCCACCGAGTCAAACTTCATTGGCCGATGGCGGCCATGCTTTTTGAGATACGCCAATGTCCTCATATACATACGTGGCACCTTGGACCAAGACACTGCATACCAATTTTCAAGTCAATCGGACTAACGGTCAGGTGGTCATAGCCCTTTTTAGGGTTTTTTCATGTTATAGCGCCAACTAGTGTTCAATCGGCGCGATTTTTTTTTTACTTTGACCAAATATTGAGCCCGTACATATGTGTACCGAATTTGGTGAAGCTATCTCATTTGCTTCTCGGGTTATAGCCATTTTAGTAAAAGTGGCTCCGCCCACAGCATACGTTTTGGCCCCCCCTTAGCGACCGTGAATGTAAATTTCAACATTTTTTCGATAATTATTGATATTCAGTCTACAGAGAATCTTTCTGCACTGGTTTGGTTCCGGTCGGGCAAAAAAACTGGGACTAGTTCGCAGAAGTAGGTTTTGGACAAAATTCAAGATGGCAGAATTTTTTGGGGATAATCTTCCTGCCGGAATCGAAACCAGAAATATACGTTATGTCCGGCTTGAGCCAAGGATCACAGGGATATAAGACGCTTGAGTCTAGGACAACCCGTCTAGGAGTTATGAGCAATTTCATACTTTTGCTTGCTGTAGCGCCACCTATTGGCCAATCGGGGTCATACTTTGATAGGTTCTCCCCAAATTGAGGACTACCATTTGGCCAAGTTTCAAGACTCCAGCATTTACGGTTTGGGCTGCACGATCAGTTTTACGGCGGAATAATAATAATAAAACCCCTAACAATTACAATAGGGTTTCAGCACTTCGTGCTTGAACCCCTAATAATGGCTCGTCCATGTTCACTTGCCGCCTGTCAATGACGTAATATCCGCGTTATCCCTGGTTTCCGCTCGTACTGCCATAGTAACCATGGCGACAACTGCGTTACGTCTAGCGGCACGCTCATGGAGTTGTTTCGTTCAAACATTATGGACCATGGCAAGCAGACTTTGGGACAAAAGGAGAACTAAAACGAGAATGAGCCACCAAATGAAGAGAAGAGGAATCTATAGCAGTACTTGTTTTAATAAACACAAAACACTGGAGAACACATTGTGCAATGCAAGACAAAGAACTGAATAAACTGAGCGCTATATATAAACAGGCAAACAAAGGGAGCTAAATGAAACACAGGTGAACTTAATTAGTGACTAACAGACTATCATGGTTAACTTGTAGCTCAACATGAGTTCCTATAAGAGCAGCCAAAAGTGCAATTGCAAAGGAACCTTCTCTCAACCCCAGGTCAGGACTGCACACGGATTAAGCGTTGTAGTATTTTTGTGACTGCAATATTCAGGCTCCACACGGATTGAGGACAACTTTTCAGCTGTACGGTAATGCACCTTTGCTGTTTTAGGCTTGTTTTTTTTCTCCATTCAATTTTCTCCATCAACTGACCTGATTTAGTACAACTAAAAAAAGTTAGTTTAAGCAAAAGTATAGATATTGTCTTTTATTTTACCTGTCCTTTACCTGTGTGTGTGTGTGTGTATATATCATAGGCACTTTGGCTTAATTTTTTTTTCACAAGGGTACATAGCAATTCAAATTATAGAGTTTTCCAGACCGCAACATGGTGTCGGCCCACATCTGGTACACATGGATTACACACGGCCCAGATGTGGGCCGGATCTGGGCCGACACTATGTTGCTGTCTGGGTTCTTGTATGGTTTTTCGTTGCAAACTAATCTGGTTGTGCTATTTTACCTAATGCAACTTCCATTCTCAAAGCTCCCTGCAACAAAGCTTTGACTTTTTATCAAAAATATTACATTCTTAAACCAAATGGCATGATTTCACTGAATCCACTCTCCATTGTAGGCTTTAAAGATCAACATGGAGAAAATCATCCTAATATTCCCTCTGATATTGCTGGTGCTGCATATACAAGGAGGAGAGTTCCACAAACCTCCAGTTTGTTTGCCTGAAGCTCCACAGCCGGAAGTCGTGGAGTTCGACAGCACAATCTATGCCACTTGTGAAGTAACTCCCAGCCCCAATTTGCCACGTAACCAGCCAAAGATCTTTGGGCAAATCCTCTTCAAGCAGGTCTTCCCCAATGGAGATTTAGAAGTGAAAATCAACCTCCGTGGTTTGCCTGCCATCGATCAAGAGCGTGCCATGCACATCCATCAGTATGGAGACCTCAGTCAAGGCTGCATCACTGTTGGTCCTCATTATAATCCAAACGGCGTTGACCACCCTCATCATCCTGGAGACCTGGGCAACTTTGCTTCCAAGAAAGGAGTTATAAGGCAGTTCCTGACGCTTCCAGACGCCAAGCTCTTTGGGCCTTATTCCATTCTGGGACGTGCGGTGGTGGTTCATGAGAAGGAGGATGATCTGGGAATGGGTTCAGATGAGGAGAGTAAACCCAGTGGGAATGCTGGAGAGATAATTGCTCTCGGTGTGATTGGTATTACTACTCCAAGTCTGTGGCAGAAGACTGAAGTGCCCCCCAAGAAAAGCTGTGGAGGAAGGAAGTGAGAGTCAAAGATGAGGGAGTCGGATATGGTGGAAGGGCAGATTCAAATAGGATAATCATGATTTTCCTTGTGTATTCTTTGTATGTGTCCTACATTAAAGTATATTTCATAACCTGAACATTCCCATGTTTTTTTTCTTGGTCTTTTCAGAGGCTTTTTGGCCGTAGCTTCCAATAGTAAATGCACTCTTAAAAATAAATGTAGGGTGAATGCAGGCAAAGTGGGCCGTTTAGTTTGATTTACTGTGCTCAATGGGTTAACACTTTAAGAGCATGACAATGGCCTTTAATTAAAGATACACTATTTCTTTAAATGATACAATGGTTTTGGTTGATGCAATATGACACTGGAGGGTGTGGATACAACTCAAGGGAGGACACCGTTATTGTTGAAGGTAGACATAACCTCTGACATAAGATTTTATTTGCTAAATGATAAGGTTTCTCGCTAAATGTCAACAAATGGGTATATTATTCTGACCGTTTGTTACTACAGTTAACAGGGAATCAAAATGCAAAAAAAAAAAAGATTTTAAAATGTGTTGGTTTCTTGTAAGGTGTTTAAAGCTACAATATGTAAGATTTTTGTAATAAAATAACCAAAAATCACTTGCAAAGTGTGATATATTTCCTGCAGTTGTGTACTTCCAGTATCCCAAAAGTTCCCAAAGATTTATAATTTCAGAGAAATTCCAATTTTTAAATTAAAGCTGCAAGCAGCATTTATCGGGGTTCAAGCATTTAAGGCCTTTA
The DNA here is from genome assembly GCA_021554675.1 of Leuciscus idus. NCBI lineage: Eukaryota > Metazoa > Chordata > Actinopteri > Cypriniformes > Leuciscidae > Leuciscus > Leuciscus idus. The sequence goes on along the minus strand of CM038621.1, from coordinate 40,694,039 downwards.
AGCACAAATGCATAAAAAGACTACGTTTTTTGGCAACCATTTAACCACTGACATCATACATGGAAAAGACCATTTCCAGCCAATTTAACATAGGAAATATATGGTTTTCAAAGCTTTTTAACAGTTATAGCGCCACCTATGGTCCGATCTCCATAAAATTGTGCATGCTTGTTTACAATGTTATTTCACATATGCTCACCAATTTTCGTGAAGTTTTGAGTTTTCGTTTAGGATTTATAGGCTTTCGAGTTAATTTTGCCACGTCCATTTTCTAAATGACCCTGTTATAGCCATCCAAATGCAAAAGTTCAACTTTTTTTGGGGATAATTATTGATCTAGAGAGTCCAGAGAATTTTCCTAGACTGGTTTGGTTGCGATCGGGCGAAAACGCCTAGGACTAGTTCGCAAAAGTAGGTTTTTGGCATAATCATGAATATTCAATGAACGGTTTGATTGACAGCAGTGGTTCTCGAGGCAAAGTTGTTCAGGATGAGGAGATCTATCAAATGATATGCATATTGTGTGGATGTGTGTAACACCACGTGATTACAGAGGGCGTAAACCTCGTTAGCGCCAACTAGTGGCCGATTTCTTTCAAAATTCTTGGAGACCTCTAGGACCATGAGTTGAACATGCCCACCGAGTCAAACTTCATTGGCCGATGGCGGCCATGCTTTTTGAGATACGCCAATGTCCTCATATACATACGTGGCACCTTGGACCAAGACACTGCATACCAATTTTCAAGTCAATCGGACTAACGGTCAGGTGGTCATAGCCCTTTTTAGGGTTTTTTCATGTTATAGCGCCAACTAGTGTTCAATCGGCGCGATTTTTTTTTTACTTTGACCAAATATTGAGCCCGTACATATGTGTACCGAATTTGGTGAAGCTATCTCATTTGCTTCTCGGGTTATAGCCATTTTAGTAAAAGTGGCTCCGCCCACAGCATACGTTTTGGCCCCCCCTTAGCGACCGTGAATGTAAATTTCAACATTTTTTCGATAATTATTGATATTCAGTCTACAGAGAATCTTTCTGCACTGGTTTGGTTCCGGTCGGGCAAAAAACCTGGGACTAGTTCGCAGAAGTAGGTTTTGGACAAAATTCAAGATGGCAGAATTTTTTGGGGATAATCTTCCTGCCGGAATCGAAACCAGAAATATACGTTATGTCCGGCTTGAGCCAAGGATCACAGGGATATAAGACGCTTGAGTCTAGGACAACCCGTCTAGGAGTTATGAGCAATTTCATACTTTTGCTTGCTGTAGCGCCACCTATTGGCCAATCGGGGTCATACTTTGATAGGTTCTCCCCAAATTGAGGACTACCATTTGGCCAAGTTTCAAGACTCCAGCATTTACGGTTTGGGCTGCACGATCAGTTTTACGGCGGAATAATAATAATAAAACCCCTAACAATTACAATAGGGTTTCAGCACTTCGTGCTTGAACCCCTAATAATGGCTCGTCCATGTTCACTTGCCGCCTGTCAATGACGTAATATCCGCGTTATCCCTGGTTTCCGCTCGTACTGCCATAGTAACCATGGCGACAACTGCGTTACGTCTAGCGGCACGCTCATGGAGTTGTTTCGTTCAAACATTATGGACCATGGCAAGCAGACTTTGGGACAAAAGGAGAACTAAAACGAGAATGAGCCACCAAATGAAGAGAAGAGGAATCTATAGCAGTACTTGTTTTAATAAACACAAAACACTGGAGAACACATTGTGCAATGCAAGACAAAGAACTGAATAAACTGAGCGCTATATATAAACAGGCAAACAAAGGGAGCTAAATGAAACACAGGTGAACTTAATTAGTGACTAACAGACTATCATGGTTAACTTGTAGCTCAACATGAGTTCCTATAAGAGCAGCCAAAAGTGCAATTGCAAAGGAACCTTCTCTCAACCCCAGGTCAGGACTGCACACGGATTAAGCGTTGTAGTATTTTTGTGACTGCAATATTCAGGCTCCACACGGATTGAGGACAACTTTTCAGCTGTACGGTAATGCACCTTTGCTGTTTTAGGCTTGTTTTTTTTCTCCATTCAATTTTCTCCATCAACTGACCTGATTTAGTACAACTAAAAAAAGTTAGTTTAAGCAAAAGTATAGATATTGTCTTTTATTTTACCTGTCCTTTACCTGTGTGTGTGTGTGTGTGTGTGTATATATATCATAGGCACTTTGGCTTAATTTTTTTTTCACAAGGGTACATAGCAATTCAAAAATTATAGAGTTTTCCAGACCGCAACATGGTGTCGGCCCACATCTGGTACACATGGATTACACACGGCCCAGATGTGGGCCGGATCTGGGCCGACACTATGTTGCTGTCTGGGTTCTTGTATGGTTTTTCGTTGCAAACTAATCTGGTTGTGCTATTTTACCTAATGCAACTTCCATTCTCAAAGCTCCCTGCAACAAAGCTTTGACTTTTTATCAAAAATATTACATTCTTAAACCAAATGGCATGATTTCACTGAATCCACTCTCCATTGTAGGCTTTAAAGATCAACATGGAGAAAATCATCCTAATATTCCCTCTGATATTGCTGGTGCTGCATATACAAGGAGGAGAGTTCCACAAACCTCCAGTTTGTTTGCCTGAAGCTCCACAGCCGGAAGTCGTGGAGTTCGACAGCACAATCTATGCCACTTGTGAAGTAACTCCCAGCCCCAATTTGCCACGTAACCAGCCAAAGATCTTTGGGCAAATCCTCTTCAAGCAGGTCTTCCCCAATGGAGATTTAGAAGTGAAAATCAACCTCCGTGGTTTGCCTGCCATCGATCAAGAGCGTGCCATGCACATCCATCAGTATGGAGACCTCAGTCAAGGCTGCATCACTGTTGGTCCTCATTATAATCCAAACGGCGTTGACCACCCTCATCATCCTGGAGACCTGGGCAACTTTGCTTCCAAGAAAGGAGTTATAAGGCAGTTCCTGACGCTTCCAGACGCCAAGCTCTTTGGGCCTTATTCCATTCTGGGACGTGCGGTGGTGGTTCATGAGAAGGAGGATGATCTGGGAATGGGTTCAGATGAGGAGAGTAAACCCAGTGGGAATGCTGGAGAGATAATTGCTCTCGGTGTGATTGGTATTACTACTCCAAGTCTGTGGCAGAAGACTGAAGTGCCCCCCAAGAAAAGCTGTGGAGGAAGGAAGTGAGAGTCAAAGATGAGGGAGTCGGATATGGTGGAAGGGCAGATTCAAATAGGATAATCATGATTTTCCTTGTGTATTCTTTGTATGTGTCCTACATTAAAGTATATTTCATAACCTGAACATTCCCATGTTTTTTTTCTTGGTCTTTTCAGAGGCTTTTTGGCCGTAGCTTCCAATAGTAAATGCACTCTTAAAAATAAATGTAGGGTGAATGCAGGCAAAGTGGGCCGTTTAGTTTGATTTACTGTGCTCAATGGGTTAACACTTTAAGAGCATGACAATGGCCTTTAATTAAAGATACACTATTTCTTTAAATGATACAATGGTTTTGGTTGATGCAATATGACACTGGAGGGTGTGGATACATCTCAAGGGAGGACACCGTTATTGTTGAAGGTAGACATAACCTCTGACATAAGATTTTATTTGCTAAATGATAAGGTTTCTCGCTAAATGTCAACAAATGGGTATATTATTCTGACCGTTTGTTACTACAGTTAACAGGGAATCAAAATGCAAAAAAAAAAAAGATTTTAAAATGTGTTGGTTTCTTGTAAGGTGTTTAAAGCTACAATATGTAAGATTTTTGTAATAAAATAACCAAAAATCACTTGCAAAGTGTGATATATTTCCTGCAGTTGTGTACTTCCAGTATCCCAAAAGTTCCCAAAGATTTATAATTTCAGAGAAATTCCAATTTTTAAATTAAAGCTGCAAGCAGCATTTATCGGGGTTCAAGCATTTAAGGCCTTTAAGCACAAATGCATAAAAAGACTACGTTTTTTGGCAACCATTTAACCACTGACATCATACATGGAAAAGACCATTTCCAGCCAATTTAACATAGGAAATATATGGTTTTCAAAGCTTTTTAACAGTTATAGCGCCACCTATGGTCCGATCTCCATAAAATTGTGCATGCTTGTTTACAATGTTATTTCACATATGCTCACCAATTTTCGTGAAGTTTTGAGTTTTCGTTTAGGATTTATAGGCTTTCGAGTTAATTTTGCAACGTCCATTTTCTAAATGACCCTGTTATAGCCATCCAAATGCAAAAGTTCAACTTTTTTGGGGGATAATTATTGATCTAGAGAGTCCAGAGAATTTTCCTAGACTGGTTTGGTTGCGATCGGGCGAAAACGCCTAGGACTAGTTCGCAAAAGTAGGTTTTTGGCATAATCATGAATATTCAATGAACGGTTTGATTGACAGCAGTGGTTCTCGAGGCAAAGTTGTTCAGGATGAGGAGATCTATCAAATGATATGCATATTGTGTGGATGTGTGTAACACCACGTGATTACAGAGGGCGTAAACCTCGTTAGCGCCAACTAGTGGCCGATTTCTTTCAAAATTCTTGGAGACCTCTAGGACCATGAGTTGAACATGCCCACCGAGTCAAACTTCATTGGCCGATGGCGGCCATGCTTTTTGAGATACGCCAATGTCCTCATATACATACGTGGCACCTTGGACCAAGACACTGCATACCAATTTTCAAGTCAATCGGACTAACGGTCAGGTGGTCATAGCCCTTTTTAGGGTTTTTTCATGTTATAGCGCCAACTAGTGTTCAATCGGCGCGATTTTTTTTTTACTTTGACCAAATATTGAGCCCGTACATATGTGTACCGAATTTGGTGAAGCTATCTCATTTGCTTCTCGGGTTATAGCCATTTTAGTAAAAGTGGCTCCGCCCACAGCATACGTTTTGGCCCCCCCTTAGCGACCGTGAATGTAAATTTCAACATTTTTTCGATAATTATTGATATTCAGTCTACAGAGAATCTTTCTGCACTGGTTTGGTTCCGGTCGGGCAAAAAAACTGGGACTAGTTCGCAGAAGTAGGTTTTGGACAAAATTCAAGATGGCAGAATTTTTTGGGGATAATCTTCCTGCCGGAATCGAAACCAGAAATATACGTTATGTCCGGCTTGAGCCAAGGATCACAGGGATATAAGACGCTTGAGTCTAGGACAACCCGTCTAGGAGTTATGAGCAATTTCATACTTTTGCTTGCTGTAGCGCCACCTATTGGCCAATCGGGGTCATACTTTGATAGGTTCTCCCCAAATTGAGGACTACCATTTGGCCAAGTTTCAAGACTCCAGCATTTACGGTTTGGGCTGCACGATCAGTTTTACGGCGGAATAATAATAATAAAACCCCTAACAATTACAATAGGGTTTCAGCACTTCGTGCTTGAACCCCTAATAATGGCTCGTCCATGTTCACTTGCCGCCTGTCAATGACGTAATATCCGCGTTATCCCTGGTTTCCGCTCGTACTGCCATAGTAACCATGGCGACAACTGCGTTACGTCTAGCGGCACGCTCATGGAGTTGTTTCGTTCAAACATTATGGACCATGGCAAGCAGACTTTGGGACAAAAGGAGAACTAAAACGAGAATGAGCCACCAAATGAAGAGAAGAGGAATCTATAGCAGTACTTGTTTTAATAAACACAAAACACTGGAGAACACATTGTGCAATGCAAGACAAAGAACTGAATAAACTGAGCGCTATATATAAACAGGCAAACAAAGGGAGCTAAATGAAACACAGGTGAACTTAATTAGTGACTAACAGACTATCATGGTTAACTTGTAGCTCAACATGAGTTCCTATTCATTCGATTCACATGACGTCACTGTAGCTTTGCGCCGCCATCTTTGCGACCGCCGGTCTCAGTAATGCCTGCAATATGTTGTGCAGTTGGCTGCAACAACAGCCTAAAGAGGAACCCTGAACTGGTATTTTATTCTATACCAAAAGAAGAGAGAATCATTTATTTAAAAGACTTGAAGTCTCATGTTGGTTTGTGGTTAATTATATTTCCATTATACTCTCAGTGGCCAACATTATACAGACAGATATCGACAGATAATGTTTTGTCTTCATTTTATTGTTGGATCTGTTTAAATGCACTTTATCATGGTAAGTTAGTAAGATTTGGGGTTGTTTTGAATATAACTGTTTGTCTGTCTGTTAGTTAATACCTACCTAAATCTAAGAAATATTTTTCTGAAGTTCATAAAGATATTGTCTTCGTCACATGCGCTTTAGATGTTATTTTGTGTAAGTAACGTTAGCTCTGCAGACGATGCATAATATCATCCTTGAAATGCATATTAAAGGACTAGTTCTTCCAAAAATGATAATTCTGCCGTCATTTACTCACTTTCATGTGCAAACCCTTAAGTTTACTTTCCGTGGAAGACAAAGGGACATTTTTGAATATGTAGCCTAATGGAGACTCTTCTTGTCGATGTAATGAAAGTGAATGAGTAACGTTAGCCTACTGGGGGCTGTCACGCAAAAAAATAATAATAATAAAAGACAAAAAAACATCACAAAAGTATCATAAAAGTGATCTAATACGACTCGTCCGTTATATTAATATAGTTATTTATTCATATGATAGCTTTATGTGACGAACAAACTGCAATTTAAGTCGTTATATTATAATCACTGATGACCTTACCTCTTGATAGCTTTTAATCGCAGCCGAATCGTGAGTGAATCATTCAAAAAGATTCGACTCGAAAGATTCTTTCATTTCGATATTTGTGTGTATTAAACCTTCTCTATGTAATTGAACATCTGTTCTTTCGGACAGATATGGCAGTATTTGATCATATTCGGCTGATGTCTCTGGCTGTGCTGATGGACGGATTAGATATATTCATTCATGCTGAACAGCTGCAGATTCATAGATTCATTCATGACATCGCCTCGACTCTCATGAACGCGCGCCATGAAGCTCTATGACTTAAGTATTTCTATATCATGAAAGGCCAATTGGGGCAAGTCTGGGGCAGATAATAATGGACTAAAGAAAACTGGGGGTAACAAATAAGGATCGGAGCCTAAAATATAATTTTTCTCCAGGTATCTCTGTCTCTCTCTCTCATTCAAATGGGCAGTTTAGGCGGCCATACCGGGCGAGTCGGTCGCAAATATGGCGGCGTTCTATTTGTTGTGACGTCGGTGGCATCTATGAATAAGAGCAGCCAAAAGTGCAATTGCAAAGGAACCTTCTCTCAACCCCAGGTCAGGACTGCACACGGATTAAGCGTTGTAGTATTTTTGTGACTGCAATATTCAGGCTCCACACGGATTGAGGACAACTTTTCAGCTGTACGGTAATGCACCTTTGCTGTTTTAGGCTTGTTTTTTTTCTCCATTCAATTTTCTCCATCAACTGACCTGATTTAGTACAACTAAAAAAAGTTAGTTTAAGCAAAAGTATAGATATTGTCTTTTATTTTACCTGTCCTTTACCTGTGTGTGTGTGTGTGTATATATCATAGGCACTTTGGCTTAATTTTTTTTTCACAAGGGTACATAGCAATTCAAATTATAGAGTTTTCCAGACCGCAACATGGTGTCGGCCCACATCTGGTACACATGGATTACACACGGCCCAGATGTGGGCCGGATCTGGGCCGACACTATGTTGCTGTCTGGGTTCTTGTATGGTTTTTCGTTGCAAACTAATCTGGTTGTGCTATTTTACCTAATGCAACTTCCATTCTCAAAGCTCCCTGCAACAAAGCTTTGACTTTTTATCAAAAATATTACATTCTTAAACCAAATGGCATGATTTCACTGAATCCACTCTCCATTGTAGGCTTTAAAGATCAACATGGAGAAAATCATCCTAATATTCCCTCTGATATTGCTGGTGCTGCATATACAAGGAGGAGAGTTCCACAAACCTCCAGTTTGTTTGCCTGAAGCTCCACAGCCGGAAGTCGTGGAGTTCGACAGCACAATCTATGCCACTTGTGAAGTAACTCCCAGCCCCAATTTGCCACGTAACCAGCCAAAGATCTTTGGGCAAATCCTCTTCAAGCAGGTCTTCCCCAATGGAGATTTAGAAGTGAAAATCAACCTCCGTGGTTTGCCTGCCATCGATCAAGAGCGTGCCATGCACATCCATCAGTATGGAGACCTCAGTCAAGGCTGCATCACTGTTGGTCCTCATTATAATCCAAACGGCGTTGACCACCCTCATCATCCTGGAGACCTGGGCAACTTTGCTTCCAAGAAAGGAGTTATAAGGCAGTTCCTGACGCTTCCAGACGCCAAGCTCTTTGGGCCTTATTCCATTCTGGGACGTGCGGTGGTGGTTCATGAGAAGGAGGATGATCTGGGAATGGGTTCAGATGAGGAGAGTAAACCCAGTGGGAATGCTGGAGAGATAATTGCTCTCGGTGTGATTGGTATTACTACTCCAAGTCTGTGGCAGAAGACTGAAGTGCCCCCCAAGAAAAGCTGTGGAGGAAGGAAGTGAGAGTCAAAGATGAGGGAGTCGGATATGGTGGAAGGGCAGATTCAAATAGGATAATCATGATTTTCCTTGTGTATTCTTTGTATGTGTCCTACATTAAAGTATATTTCATAACCTGAACATTCCCATGTTTTTTTTCTTGGTCTTTTCAGAGGCTTTTTGGCCGTAGCTTCCAATAGTAAATGCACTCTTAAAAATAAATGTAGGGTGAATGCAGGCAAAGTGGGCCGTTTAGTTTGATTTACTGTGCTCAATGGGTTAACACTTTAAGAGCATGACAATGGCCTTTAATTAAAGATACACTATTTCTTTAAATGATACAATGGTTTTGGTTGATGCAATATGACACTGGAGGGTGTGGATACAACTCAAGGGAGGACACCGTTATTGTTGAAGGTAGACATAACCTCTGACATAAGATTTTATTTGCTAAATGATAAGGTTTCTCGCTAAATGTCAACAAATGGGTATATTATTCTGACCGTTTGTTACTACAGTTAACAGGGAATCAAAATGCAAAAAAAAAAAAGATTTTAAAATGTGTTGGTTTCTTGTAAGGTGTTTAAAGCTACAATATGTAAGATTTTTGTAATAAAATAACCAAAAATCACTTGCAAAGTGTGATATATTTCCTGCAGTTGTGTACTTCCAGTATCCCAAAAGTTCCCAAAGATTTATAATTTCAGAGAAATTCCAATTTTTAAATTAAAGCTGCAAGCAGCATTTATCGGGGTTCAAGCATTTAAGGCCTTTAAGCACAAATGCATAAAAAGACTACGTTTTTTGGCAACCATTTAACCACTGACATCATACATGGAAAAGACCATTTCCAGCCAATTTAACATAGGAAATATATGGTTTTCAAAGCTTTTTAACAGTTATAGCGCCACCTATGGTCCGATCTCCATAAAATTGTGCATGCTTGTTTACAATGTTATTTCACATATGCTCACCAATTTTCGTGAAGTTTTGAGTTTTCGTTTAGGATTTATAGGCTTTCGAGTTAATTTTGCCACGTCCATTTTCTAAATGACCCTGTTATAGCCATCCAAATGCAAAAGTTCAACTTTTTTTGGGGATAATTATTGATCTAGAGAGTCCAGAGAATTTTCCTAGACTGGTTTGGTTGCGATCGGGCGAAAACGCCTAGGACTAGTTCGCAAAAGTAGGTTTTTGGCATAATCATGAATATTCAATGAACGGTTTGATTGACAGCAGTGGTTCTCGAGGCAAAGTTGTTCAGGATGAGGAGATCTATCAAATGATATGCATATTGTGTGGATGTGTGTAACACCACGTGATTACAGAGGGCGTAAACCTCGTTAGCGCCAACTAGTGGCCGATTTCTTTCAAAATTCTTGGAGACCTCTAGGACCATGAGTTGAACATGCCCACCGAGTCAAACTTCATTGGCCGATGGCGGCCATGCTTTTTGAGATACGCCAATGTCCTCATATACATACGTGGCACCTTGGACCAAGACACTGCATACCAATTTTCAAGTCAATCGGACTAACGGTCAGGTGGTCATAGCCCTTTTTAGGGTTTTTTCATGTTATAGCGCCAACTAGTGTTCAATCGGCGCGATTTTTTTTTTACTTTGACCAAATATTGAGCCCGTACATATGTGTACCGAATTTGGTGAAGCTATCTCATTTGCTTCTCGGGTTATAGCCATTTTAGTAAAAGTGGCTCCGCCCACAGCATACGTTTTGGCCCCCCCTTAGCGACCGTGAATGTAAATTTCAACATTTTTTCGATAATTATTGATATTCAGTCTACAGAGAATCTTTCTGCACTGGTTTGGTTCCGGTCGGGCAAAAAACCTGGGACTAGTTCGCAGAAGTAGGTTTTGGACAAAATTCAAGATGGCAGAATTTTTTGGGGATAATCTTCCTGCCGGAATCGAAACCAGAAATATACGTTATGTCCGGCTTGAGCCAAGGATCACAGGGATATAAGACGCTTGAGTCTAGGACAACCCGTCTAGGAGTTATGAGCAATTTCATACTTTTGCTTGCTGTAGCGCCACCTATTGGCCAATCGGGGTCATACTTTGATAGGTTCTCCCCAAATTGAGGACTACCATTTGGCCAAGTTTCAAGACTCCAGCATTTACGGTTTGGGCTGCACGATCAGTTTTACGGCGGAATAATAATAATAAAACCCCTAACAATTACAATAGGGTTTCAGCACTTCGTGCTTGAACCCCTAATAATGGCTCGTCCATGTTCACTTGCCGCCTGTCAATGACGTAATATCCGCGTTATCCCTGGTTTCCGCTCGTACTGCCATAGTAACCATGGCGACAACTGCGTTACGTCTAGCGGCACGCTCATGGAGTTGTTTCGTTCAAACATTATGGACCATGGCAAGCAGACTTTGGGACAAAAGGAGAACTAAAACGAGAATGAGCCACCAAATGAAGAGAAGAGGAATCTATAGCAGTACTTGTTTTAATAAACACAAAACACTGGAGAACACATTGTGCAATGCAAGACAAAGAACTGAATAAACTGAGCGCTATATATAAACAGGCAAACAAAGGGAGCTAAATGAAACACAGGTGAACTTAATTAGTGACTAACAGACTATCATGGTTAACTTGTAGCTCAACATGAGTTCCTATAAGAGCAGCCAAAAGTGCAATTGCAAAGGAACCTTCTCTCAACCCCAGGTCAGGACTGCACACGGATTAAGCGTTGTAGTATTTTTGTGACTGCAATATTCAGGCTCCACACGGATTGAGGACAACTTTTCAGCTGTACGGTAATGCACCTTTGCTGTTTTAGGCTTGTTTTTTTTCTCCATTCAATTTTCTCCATCAACTGACCTGATTTAGTACAACTAAAAAAAGTTAGTTTAAGCAAAAGTATAGATATTGTCTTTTATTTTACCTGTCCTTTACCTGTGTGTGTGTGTGTGTGTGTGTGTGTGTGTGTGTGTGTGTGTGTATATATCATAGGCACTTTGGCTTAATTTTTTTTTCACAAGGGTACATAGCAATTCAAATTATAGAGTTTTCCAGACCGCAACATGGTGTCGGCCCACATCTGGTACACATGGATTACACACGGCCCAGATGTGGGCCGGATCTGGGCCGACACTATGTTGCTGTCTGGGTTCTTGTATGGTTTTTCGTTGCAAACTAATCTGGTTGTGCTATTTTACCTAATGCAACTTCCATTCTCAAAGCTCCCTGCAACAAAGCTTTGACTTTTTATCAAAAATATTACATTCTTAAACCAAATGGCATGATTTCACTGAATCCACTCTCCATTGTAGGCTTTAAAGATCAACATGGAGAAAATCATCCTAATATTCCCTCTGATATTGCTGGTGCTGCATATACAAGGAGGAGAGTTCCACAAACCTCCAGTTTGTTTGCCTGAAGCTCCACAGCCGGAAGTCGTGGAGTTCGACAGCACAATCTATGCCACTTGTGAAGTAACTCCCAGCCCCAATTTGCCACGTAACCAGCCAAAGATCTTTGGGCAAATCCTCTTCAAGCAGGTCTTCCCCAATGGAGATTTAGAAGTGAAAATCAACCTCCGTGGTTTGCCTGCCATCGATCAAGAGCGTGCCATGCACATCCATCAGTATGGAGACCTCAGTCAAGGCTGCATCACTGTTGGTCCTCATTATAATCCAAACGGCGTTGACCACCCTCATCATCCTGGAGACCTGGGCAACTTTGCTTCCAAGAAAGGAGTTATAAGGCAGTTCCTGACGCTTCCAGACGCCAAGCTCTTTGGGCCTTATTCCATTCTGGGACGTGCGGTGGTGGTTCATGAGAAGGAGGATGATCTGGGAATGGGTTCAGATGAGGAGAGTAAACCCAGTGGGAATGCTGGAGAGATAATTGCTCTCGGTGTGATTGGTATTACTACTCCAAGTCTGTGGCAGAAGACTGAAGTGCCCCCCAAGAAAAGCTGTGGAGGAAGGAAGTGAGAGTCAAAGATGAGGGAGTCGGATATGGTGGAAGGGCAGATTCAAATAGGATAATCATGATTTTCCTTGTGTATTCTTTGTATGTGTCCTACATTAAAGTATATTTCATAACCTGAACATTCCCATGTTTTTTTTCTTGGTCTTTTCAGAGGCTTTTTGGCCGTAGCTTCCAATAGTAAATGCACTCTTAAAAATAAATGTAGGGTGAATGCAGGCAAAGTGGGCCGTTTAGTTTGATTTACTGTGCTCAATGGGTTAACACTTTAAGAGCATGACAATGGCCTTTAATTAAAGATACACTATTTCTTTAAATGATACAATGGTTTTGGTTGATGCAATATGACACTGGAGGGTGTGGATACAACTCAAGGGAGGACACCGTTATTGTTGAAGGTAGACATAACCTCTGACATAAGATTTTATTTGCTAAATGATAAGGTTTCTCGCTAAATGTCAACAAATGGGTATATTATTCTGACCGTTTGTTACTACAGTTAACAGGGAATCAAAATGCAAAAAAAAAAAAGATTTTAAAATGTGTTGGTTTCTTGTAAGGTGTTTAAAGCTACAATATGTAAGATTTTTGTAATAAAATAACCAAAAATCACTTGCAAAGTGTGATATATTTCCTGCAGTTGTGTACTTCCAGTATCCCAAAAGTTCCCAAAGATTTATAATTTCAGAGAAATTCCAATTTTTAAATTAAAGCTGCAAGCAGCATTTATCGGGGTTCAAGCATTTAAGGCCTTTAAGCACAAATGCATAAAAAGACTACGTTTTTTGGCAACCATTTAACCACTGACATCATACATGGAAAAGACCATTTCCAGCCAATTTAACATAGGAAATATATGGTTTTCAAAGCTTTTTAACAGTTATAGCGCCACCTATGGTCCGATCTCCATAAAATTGTGCATGCTTGTTTACAATGTTATTTCACATATGCTCACCAATTTTCGTGAAGTTTTGAGTTTTCGTTTAGGATTTATAGGCTTTCGAGTTAATTTTGCCACGTCCATTTTCTAAATGACCCTGTTATAGCCATCCAAATGCAAAAGTTCAACTTTTTTTGGGGATAATTATTGATCTAGAGAGTCCAGAGAATTTTCCTAGACTGGTTTGGTTGCGATCGGGCGAAAACGCCTAGGACTAGTTCGCAAAAGTAGGTTTTTGGCATAATCATGAATATTCAATGAACGGTTTGATTGACAGCAGTGGTTCTCGAGGCAAAGTTGTTCAGGATGAGGAGATCTATCAAATGATATGCATATTGTGTGGATGTGTGTAACACCACGTGATTACAGAGGGCGTAAACCTCGTTAGCGCCAACTAGTGGCCGATTTCTTTCAAAATTCTTGGAGACCTCTAGGACCATGAGTTGAACATGCCCACCGAGTCAAACTTCATTGGCCGATGGCGGCCATGCTTTTTGAGATACGCCAATGTCCTCATATACATACGTGGCACCTTGGACCAAGACACTGCATACCAATTTTCAAGTCAATCGGACTAACGGTCAGGTGGTCATAGCCCTTTTTAGGGTTTTTTCATGTTATAGCGCCAACTAGTGTTCAATCGGCGCGATTTTTTTTTTACTTTGACCAAATATTGAGCCCGTACATATGTGTACCGAATTTGGTGAAGCTATCTCATTTGCTTCTCGGGTTATAGCCATTTTAGTAAAAGTGGCTCCGCCCACAGCATACGTTTTGGCCCCCCCTTAGCGACCGTGAATGTAAATTTCAACATTTTTTCGATAATTATTGATATTCAGTCTACAGAGAATCTTTCTGCACTGGTTTGGTTCCGGTCGGGCAAAAAACCTGGGACTAGTTCGCAGAAGTAGGTTTTGGACAAAATTCAAGATGGCAGAATTTTTGGGGGATAATCTTCCTGCCGGAATCGAAACCAGAAATATACGTTATGTCCGGCTTGAGCCAAGGATCACAGGGATATAAGACGCTTGAGTCTAGGACAACCCGTCTAGGAGTTATGAGCAATTTCATACTTTTGCTTGCTGTAGCGCCACCTATTGGCCAATCGGGGTCATACTTTGATAGGTTCTCCCCAAATTGAGGACTACCATTTGGCCAAGTTTCAAGACTCCAGCATTTACGGTTTGGGCTGCACGATCAGTTTTACGGCGGAATAATAATAATAAAACCCCTAACAATTACAATAGGGTTTCAGCACTTCGTGCTTGAACCCCTAATAATGGCTCGTCCATGTTCACTTGCCGCCTGTCAATGACGTAATATCCGCGTTATCCCTGGTTTCCGCTCGTACTGCCATAGTAACCATGGCGACAACTGCGTTACGTCTAGCGGCACGCTCATGGAGTTGTTTCGTTCAAACATTATGGACCATGGCAAGCAGACTTTGGGACAAAAGGAGAACTAAAACGAGAATGAGCCACCAAATGAAGAGAAGAGGAATCTATAGCAGTACTTGTTTTAATAAACACAAAACACTGGAGAACACATTGTGCAATGCAAGACAAAGAACTGAATAAACTGAGCGCTATATATAAACAGGCAAACAAAGGGAGCTAAATGAAACACAGGTGAACTTAATTAGTGACTAACAGACTATCATGGTTAACTTGTAGCTCAACATGAGTTCCTATAAGAGCAGCCAAAAGTGCAATTGCAAAGGAACCTTCTCTCAACCCCAGGTCAGGACTGCACACGGATTAAGCGTTGTAGTATTTTTGTGACTGCAATATTCAGGCTCCACACGGATTGAGGACAACTTTTCAGCTGTACGGTAATGCACCTTTGCTGTTTTAGGCTTGTTTTTTTTCTCCATTCAATTTTCTCCATCAACTGACCTGATTTAGTACAACTAAAAAAAGTTAGTTTAAGCAAAAGTATAGATATTGTCTTTTATTTTACCTGTCCTTTACCTGTGTGTGTGTGTGTGTGTGTGTATATATCATAGGCACTTTGGCTTAATTTTTTTTTCACAAGGGTACATAGCAATTCAAATTATAGAGTTTTCCAGACCGCAACATGGTGTCGGCCCACATCTGGTACACATGGATTACACACGGCCCAGATGTGGGCCGGATCTGGGCCGACACTATGTTGCTGTCTGGGTTCTTGTATGGTTTTTCGTTGCAAACTAATCTGGTTGTGCTATTTTACCTAATGCAACTTCCATTCTCAAAGCTCCCTGCAACAAAGCTTTGACTTTTTATCAAAAATATTACATTCTTAAACCAAATGGCATGATTTCACTGAATCCACTCTCCATTGTAGGCTTTAAAGATCAACATGGAGAAAATCATCCTAATATTCCCTCTGATATTGCTGGTGCTGCATATACAAGGAGGAGAGTTCCACAAACCTCCAGTTTGTTTGCCTGAAGCTCCACAGCCGGAAGTCGTGGAGTTCGACAGCACAATCTATGCCACTTGTGAAGTAACTCCCAGCCCCAATTTGCCACGTAACCAGCCAAAGATCTTTGGGCAAATCCTCTTCAAGCAGGTCTTCCCCAATGGAGATTTAGAAGTGAAAATCAACCTCCGTGGTTTGCCTGCCATCGATCAAGAGCGTGCCATGCACATCCATCAGTATGGAGACCTCAGTCAAGGCTGCATCACTGTTGGTCCTCATTATAATCCAAACGGCGTTGACCACCCTCATCATCCTGGAGACCTGGGCAACTTTGCTTCCAAGAAAGGAGTTATAAGGCAGTTCCTGACGCTTCCAGACGCCAAGCTCTTTGGGCCTTATTCCATTCTGGGACGTGCGGTGGTGGTTCATGAGAAGGAGGATGATCTGGGAATGGGTTCAGATGAGGAGAGTAAACCCAGTGGGAATGCTGGAGAGATAATTGCTCTCGGTGTGATTGGTATTACTACTCCAAGTCTGTGGCAGAAGACTGAAGTGCCCCCCAAGAAAAGCTGTGGAGGAAGGAAGTGAGAGTCAAAGATGAGGGAGTCGGATATGGTGGAAGGGCAGATTCAAATAGGATAATCATGATTTTCCTTGTGTATTCTTTGTATGTGTCCTACATTAAAGTATATTTCATAACCTGAACATTCCCATGTTTTTTTTCTTGGTCTTTTCAGAGGCTTTTTGGCCGTAGCTTCCAATAGTAAATGCACTCTTAAAAATAAATGTAGGGTGAATGCAGGCAAAGTGGGCCGTTTAGTTTGATTTACTGTGCTCAATGGGTTAACACTTTAAGAGCATGACAATGGCCTTTAATTAAAGATACACTATTTCTTTAAATGATACAATGGTTTTGGTTGATGCAATATGACACTGGAGGGTGTGGATACAACTCAAGGGAGGACACCGTTATTGTTGAAGGTAGACATAACCTCTGACATAAGATTTTATTTGCTAAATGATAAGGTTTCTCGCTAAATGTCAACAAATGGGTATATTATTCTGACCGTTTGTTACTACAGTTAACAGGGAATCAAAATGCAAAAAAAAAAAAGATTTTAAAATGTGTTGGTTTCTTGTAAGGTGTTTAAAGCTACAATATGTAAGATTTTTGTAATAAAATAACCAAAAATCACTTGCAAAGTGTGATATATTTCCTGCAGTTGTGTACTTCCAGTATCCCAAAAGTTCCCAAAGATTTATAATTTCAGAGAAATTCCAATTTTTAAATTAAAGCTGCAAGCAGCATTTATCGGGGTTCAAGCATTTAAGGCCTTTAAGCACAAATGCATAAAAAGACTACGTTTTTTGGCAACCATTTAACCACTGACATCATACATGGAAAAGACCATTTCCAGCCAATTTAACATAGGAAATATATGGTTTTCAAAGCTTTTTAACAGTTATAGCGCCACCTATGGTCCGATCTCCATAAAATTGTGCATGCTTGTTTACAATGTTATTTCACATATGCTCACCAATTTTCGTGAAGTTTTGAGTTTTCGTTTAGGATTTATAGGCTTTCGAGTTAATTTTGCCACGTCCATTTTCTAAATGACCCTGTTATAGCCATCCAAATGCAAAAGTTCAACTTTTTTTGGGGATAATTATTGATCTAGAGAGTCCAGAGAATTTTCCTAGACTGGTTTGGTTGCGATCGGGCGAAAACGCCTAGGACTAGTTCGCAAAAGTAGGTTTTTGGCATAATCATGAATATTCAATGAACGGTTTGATTGACAGCAGTGGTTCTCGAGGCAAAGTTGTTCAGGATGAGGAGATCTATCAAATGATATGCATATTGTGTGGATGTGTGTAACACCACGTGATTACAGAGGGCGTAAACCTCGTTAGCGCCAACTAGTGGCCGATTTCTTTCAAAATTCTTGGAGACCTCTAGGACCATGAGTTGAACATGCCCACCGAGTCAAACTTCATTGGCCGATGGCGGCCATGCTTTTTGAGATACGCCAATGTCCTCATATACATACGTGGCACCTTGGACCAAGACACTGCATACCAATTTTCAAGTCAATCGGACTAACGGTCAGGTGGTCATAGCCCTTTTTAGGGTTTTTTCATGTTATAGCGCCAACTAGTGTTCAATCGGCGCGATTTTTTTTTTACTTTGACCAAATATTGAGCCCGTACATATGTGTACCGAATTTGGTGAAGCTATCTCATTTGCTTCTCAGGTTATAGCCATTTTAGTAAAAGTGGCTCCGCCCACAGCATACGTTTTGGCCCCCCCTTAGCGACCGTGAATGTAAATTTCAACATTTTTTCGATAATTATTGATATTCAGTCTACAGAGAATCTTTCTGCACTGGTTTGGTTCCGGTCGGGCAAAAAACCTGGGACTAGTTCGCAGAAGTAGGTTTTGGACAAAATTCAAGATGGCAGAATTTTTTGGGGATAATCTTCCTGCCGGAATCGAAACCAGAAATATACGTTATGTCCGGCTTGAGCCAAGGATCACAGGGATATAAGACGCTTGAGTCTAGGACAACCCGTCTAGGAGTTATGAGCAATTTCATACTTTTGCTTGCTGTAGCGCCACCTATTGGCCAATCGGGGTCATACTTTGATAGGTTCTCCCCAAATTGAGGACTACCATTTGGCCAAGTTTCAAGACTCCAGCATTTACGGTTTGGGCTGCACGATCAGTTTTACGGCGGAATAATAATAATAAAACCCCTAACAATTACAATAGGGTTTCAGCACTTCGTGCTTGAACCCCTAATAATGGCTCGTCCATGTTCACTTGCCGCCTGTCAATGACGTAATATCCGCGTTATCCCTGGTTTCCGCTCGTACTGCCATAGTAACCATGGCGACAACTGCGTTACGTCTAGCGGCACGCTCATGGAGTTGTTTCGTTCAAACATTATGGACCATGGCAAGCAGACTTTGGGACAAAAGGAGAACTAAAACGAGAATGAGCCACCAAATGAAGAGAAGAGGAATCTATAGCAGTACTTGTTTTAATAAACACAAAACACTGGAGAACACATTGTGCAATGCAAGACAAAGAACTGAATAAACTGAGCGCTATATATAAACAGGCAAACAAAGGGAGCTAAATGAAACACAGGTGAACTTAATTAGTGACTAACAGACTATCATGGTTAACTTGTAGCTCAACATGAGTTCCTATAAGAGCAGCCAAAAGTGCAATTGCAAAGGAACCTTCTCTCAACCCCAGGTCAGGACTGCACACGGATTAAGCGTTGTAGTATTTTTGTGACTGCAATATTCAGGCTCCACACGGATTGAGGACAACTTTTCAGCTGTACGGTAATGCACCTTTGCTGTTTTAGGCTTGTTTTTTTTCTCCATTCAATTTTCTCCATCAACTGACCTGATTTAGTACAACTAAAAAAAGTTAGTTTAAGCAAAAGTATAGATATTGTCTTTTATTTTACCTGTCCTTTACCTGTGTGTGTGTGTGTATATATCATAGGCACTTTGGCTTAATTTTTTTTTCACAAGGGTACATAGCAATTCAAATTATAGAGTTTTCCAGACCGCAACATGGTGTCGGCCCACATCTGGTACACATGGATTACACACGGCCCAGATGTGGGCCGGATCTGGGCCGACACTATGTTGCTGTCTGGGTTCTTGTATGGTTTTTCGTTGCAAACTAATCTGGTTGTGCTATTTTACCTAATGCAACTTCCATTCTCAAAGCTCCCTGCAACAAAGCTTTGACTTTTTATCAAAAATATTACATTCTTAAACCAAATGGCATGATTTCACTGAATCCACTCTCCATTGTAGGCTTTAAAGATCAACATGGAGAAAATCATCCTAATATTCCCTCTGATATTGCTGGTGCTGCATATACAAGGAGGAGAGTTCCACAAACCTCCAGTTTGTTTGCCTGAAGCTCCACAGCCGGAAGTCGTGGAGTTCGACAGCACAATCTATGCCACTTGTGAAGTAACTCCCAGCCCCAATTTGCCACGTAACCAGCCAAAGATCTTTGGGCAAATCCTCTTCAAGCAGGTCTTCCCCAATGGAGATTTAGAAGTGAAAATCAACCTCCGTGGTTTGCCTGCCATCGATCAAGAGCGTGCCATGCACATCCATCAGTATGGAGACCTCAGTCAAGGCTGCATCACTGTTGGTCCTCATTATAATCCAAACGGCGTTGACCACCCTCATCATCCTGGAGACCTGGGCAACTTTGCTTCCAAGAAAGGAGTTATAAGGCAGTTCCTGACGCTTCCAGACGCCAAGCTCTTTGGGCCTTATTCCATTCTGGGACGTGCGGTGGTGGTTCATGAGAAGGAGGATGATCTGGGAATGGGTTCAGATGAGGAGAGTAAACCCAGTGGGAATGCTGGAGAGATAATTGCTCTCGGTGTGATTGGTATTACTACTCCAAGTCTGTGGCAGAAGACTGAAGTGCCCCCCAAGAAAAGCTGTGGAGGAAGGAAGTGAGAGTCAAAGATGAGGGAGTCGGATATGGTGGAAGGGCAGATTCAAATAGGATAATCATGATTTTCCTTGTGTATTCTTTGTATGTGTCCTACATTAAAGTATATTTCATAACCTGAACATTCCCATGTTTTTTTTCTTGGTCTTTTCAGAGGCTTTTTGGCCGTAGCTTCCAATAGTAAATGCACTCTTAAAAATAAATGTAGGGTGAATGCAGGCAAAGTGGGCCGTTTAGTTTGATTTACTGTGCTCAATGGGTTAACACTTTAAGAGCATGACAATGGCCTTTAATTAAAGATACACTATTTCTTTAAATGATACAATGGTTTTGGTTGATGCAATATGACACTGGAGGGTGTGGATACAACTCAAGGGAGGACACCGTTATTGTTGAAGGTAGACATAACCTCTGACATAAGATTTTATTTGCTAAATGATAAGGTTTCTCGCTAAATGTCAACAAATGGGTATATTATTCTGACCGTTTGTTACTACAGTTAACAGGGAATCAAAATGCAAAAAAAAAAAAGATTTTAAAATGTGTTGGTTTCTTGTAAGGTGTTTAAAGCTACAATATGTAAGATTTTTGTAATAAAATAACCAAAAATCACTTGCAAAGTGTGATATATTTCCTGCAGTTGTGTACTTCCAGTATCCCAAAAGTTCCCAAAGATTTATAATTTCAGAGAAATTCCAATTTTTAAATTAAAGCTGCAAGCAGCATTTATCGGGGTTCAAGCATTTAAGGCCTTTAAGCACAAATGCATAAAAAGACTACGTTTTTTGGCAACCATTTAACCACTGACATCATACATGGAAAAGACCATTTCCAGCCAATTTAACATAGGAAATATATGGTTTTCAAAGCTTTTTAACAGTTATAGCGCCACCTATGGTCCGATCTCCATAAAATTGTGCATGCTTGTTTACAATGTTATTTCACATATGCTCACCAATTTTCGTGAAGTTTTGAGTTTTCGTTTAGGATTTATAGGCTTTCGAGTTAATTTTGCCACGTCCATTTTCTAAATGACCCTGTTATAGCCATCCAAATGCAAAAGTTCAACTTTTTTTGGGGATAATTATTGATCTAGAGAGTCCAGAGAATTTTCCTAGACTGGTTTGGTTGCGATCGGGCGAAAACGCCTAGGACTAGTTCGCAAAAGTAGGTTTTTGGCATAATCATGAATATTCAATGAACGGTTTGATTGACAGCAGTGGTTCTCGAGGCAAAGTTGTTCAGGATGAGGAGATCTATCAAATGATATGCATATTGTGTGGATGTGTGTAACACCACGTGATTACAGAGGGCGTAAACCTCGTTAGCGCCAACTAGTGGCCGATTTCTTTCAAAATTCTTGGAGACCTCTAGGACCATGAGTTGAACATGCCCACCGAGTCAAACTTCATTGGCCGATGGCGGCCATGCTTTTTGAGATACGCCAATGTCCTCATATACATACGTGGCACCTTGGACCAAGACACTGCATACCAATTTTCAAGTCAATCGGACTAACGGTCAGGTGGTCATAGCCCTTTTTAGGGTTTTTTCATGTTATAGCGCCAACTAGTGTTCAATCGGCGCGATTTTTTTTTTACTTTGACCAAATATTGAGCCCGTACATATGTGTACCGAATTTGGTGAAGCTATCTCATTTGCTTCTCAGGTTATAGCCATTTTAGTAAAAGTGGCTCCGCCCACAGCATACGTTTTGGCCCCCCCTTAGCGACCGTGAATGTAAATTTCAACATTTTTTCGATAATTATTGATATTCAGTCTACAGAGAATCTTTCTGCACTGGTTTGGTTCCGGTCGGGCAAAAAACCTGGGACTAGTTCGCAGAAGTAGGTTTTGGACAAAATTCAAGATGGCAGAATTTTTTGGGGATAATCTTCCTGCCGGAATCGAAACCAGAAATATACGTTATGTCCGGCTTGAGCCAAGGATCACAGGGATATAAGACGCTTGAGTCTAGGACAACCCGTCTAGGAGTTATGAGCAATTTCATACTTTTGCTTGCTGTAGCGCCACCTATTGGCCAATCGGGGTCATACTTTGATAGGTTCTCCCCAAATTGAGGACTACCATTTGGCCAAGTTTCAAGACTCCAGCATTTACGGTTTGGGCTGCACGATCAGTTTTACGGCGGAATAATAATAATAAAACCCCTAACAATTACAATAGGGTTTCAGCACTTCGTGCTTGAACCCCTAATAATGGCTCGTCCATGTTCACTTGCCGCCTGTCAATGACGTAATATCCGCGTTATCCCTGGTTTCCGCTCGTACTGCCATAGTAACCATGGCGACAACTGCGTTACGTCTAGCGGCACGCTCATGGAGTTGTTTCGTTCAAACATTATGGACCATGGCAAGCAGACTTTGGGACAAAAGGAGAACTAAAACGAGAATGAGCCACCAAATGAAGAGAAGAGGAATCTATAGCAGTACTTGTTTTAATAAACACAAAACACTGGAGAACACATTGTGCAATGCAAGACAAAGAACTGAATAAACTGAGCGCTATATATAAACAGGCAAACAAAGGGAGCTAAATGAAACACAGGTGAACTTAATTAGTGACTAACAGACTATCATGGTTAACTTGTAGCTCAACATGAGTTCCTATAAGAGCAGCCAAAAGTGCAATTGCAAAGGAACCTTCTCTCAACCCCAGGTCAGGACTGCACACGGATTAAGCGTTGTAGTATTTTTGTGACTGCAATATTCAGGCTCCACACGGATTGAGGACAACTTTTCAGCTGTACGGTAATGCACCTTTGCTGTTTTAGGCTTGTTTTTTTTCTCCATTCAATTTTCTCCATCAACTGACCTGATTTAGTACAACTAAAAAAAGTTAGTTTAAGCAAAAGTATAGATATTGTCTTTTATTTTACCTGTCCTTTACCTGTGTGTGTGTGTGTATATATCATAGGCACTTTGGCTTAATTTTTTTTTCACAAGGGTACATAGCAATTCAAATTATAGAGTTTTCCAGACCGCAACATGGTGTCGGCCCACATCTGGTACACATGGATTACACACGGCCCAGATGTGGGCCGGATCTGGGCCGACACTATGTTGCTGTCTGGGTTCTTGTATGGTTTTTCGTTGCAAACTAATCTGGTTGTGCTATTTTACCTAATGCAACTTCCATTCTCAAAGCTCCCTGCAACAAAGCTTTGACTTTTTATCAAAAATATTACATTCTTAAACCAAATGGCATGATTTCACTGAATCCACTCTCCATTGTAGGCTTTAAAGATCAACATGGAGAAAATCATCCTAATATTCCCTCTGATATTGCTGGTGCTGCATATACAAGGAGGAGAGTTCCACAAACCTCCAGTTTGTTTGCCTGAAGCTCCACAGCCGGAAGTCGTGGAGTTCGACAGCACAATCTATGCCACTTGTGAAGTAACTCCCAGCCCCAATTTGCCACGTAACCAGCCAAAGATCTTTGGGCAAATCCTCTTCAAGCAGGTCTTCCCCAATGGAGATTTAGAAGTGAAAATCAACCTCCGTGGTTTGCCTGCCATCGATCAAGAGCGTGCCATGCACATCCATCAGTATGGAGACCTCAGTCAAGGCTGCATCACTGTTGGTCCTCATTATAATCCAAACGGCGTTGACCACCCTCATCATCCTGGAGACCTGGGCAACTTTGCTTCCAAGAAAGGAGTTATAAGGCAGTTCCTGACGCTTCCAGACGCCAAGCTCTTTGGGCCTTATTCCATTCTGGGACGTGCGGTGGTGGTTCATGAGAAGGAGGATGATCTGGGAATGGGTTCAGATGAGGAGAGTAAACCCAGTGGGAATGCTGGAGAGATAATTGCTCTCGGTGTGATTGGTATTACTACTCCAAGTCTGTGGCAGAAGACTGAAGTGCCCCCCAAGAAAAGCTGTGGAGGAAGGAAGTGAGAGTCAAAGATGAGGGAGTCGGATATGGTGGAAGGGCAGATTCAAATAGGATAATCATGATTTTCCTTGTGTATTCTTTGTATGTGTCCTACATTAAAGTATATTTCATAACCTGAACATTCCCATGTTTTTTTTCTTGGTCTTTTCAGAGGCTTTTTGGCCGTAGCTTCCAATAGTAAATGCACTCTTAAAAATAAATGTAGGGTGAATGCAGGCAAAGTGGGCCGTTTAGTTTGATTTACTGTGCTCAATGGGTTAACACTTTAAGAGCATGACAATGGCCTTTAATTAAAGATACACTATTTCTTTAAATGATACAATGGTTTTGGTTGATGCAATATGACACTGGAGGGTGTGGATACAACTCAAGGGAGGACACCGTTATTGTTGAAGGTAGACATAACCTCTGACATAAGATTTTATTTGCTAAATGATAAGGTTTCTCGCTAAATGTCAACAAATGGGTATATTATTCTGACCGTTTGTTACTACAGTTAACAGGGAATCAAAATGCAAAAAAAAAAAAGATTTTAAAATGTGTTGGTTTCTTGTAAGGTGTTTAAAGCTACAATATGTAAGATTTTTGTAATAAAATAACCAAAAATCACTTGCAAAGTGTGATATATTTCCTGCAGTTGTGTACTTCCAGTATCCCAAAAGTTCCCAAAGATTTATAATTTCAGAGAAATTCCAATTTTTAAATTAAAGCTGCAAGCAGCATTTATCGGGGTTCAAGCATTTAAGGCCTTTAAGCACAAATGCATAAAAAGACTACGTTTTTTGGCAACCATTTAACCACTGACATCATACATGGAAAAGACCATTTCCAGCCAATTTAACATAGGAAATATATGGTTTTCAAAGCTTTTTAACAGTTATAGCGCCACCTATGGTCCGATCTCCATAAAATTGTGCATGCTTGTTTACAATGTTATTTCACATATGCTCACCAATTTTCGTGAAGTTTTGAGTTTTCGTTTAGGATTTATAGGCTTTCGAGTTAATTTTGCCACGTCCATTTTCTAAATGACCCTGTTATAGCCATCCAAATGCAAAAGTTCAACTTTTTTTGGGGATAATTATTGATCTAGAGAGTCCAGAGAATTTTCCTAGACTGGTTTGGTTGCGATCGGGCGAAAACGCCTAGGACTAGTTCGCAAAAGTAGGTTTTTGGCATAATCATGAATATTCAATGAACGGTTTGATTGACAGCAGTGGTTCTCGAGGCAAAGTTGTTCAGGATGAGGAGATCTATCAAATGATATGCATATTGTGTGGATGTGTGTAACACCACGTGATTACAGAGGGCGTAAACCTCGTTAGCGCCAACTAGTGGCCGATTTCTTTCAAAATTCTTGGAGACCTCTAGGACCATGAGTTGAACATGCCCACCGAGTCAAACTTCATTGGCCGATGGCGGCCATGCTTTTTGAGATACGCCAATGTCCTCATATACATACGTGGCACCTTGGACCAAGACACTGCATACCAATTTTCAAGTCAATCGGACTAACGGTCAGGTGGTCATAGCCCTTTTTAGGGTTTTTTCATGTTATAGCGCCAACTAGTGTTCAATCGGCGCGATTTTTTTTTTACTTTGACCAAATATTGAGCCCGTACATATGTGTACCGAATTTGGTGAAGCTATCTCATTTGCTTCTCGGGTTATAGCCATTTTAGTAAAAGTGGCTCCGCCCACAGCATACGTTTTGGCCCCCCCTTAGCGACCGTGAATGTAAATTTCAACATTTTTTCGATAATTATTGATATTCAGTCTACAGAGAATCTTTCTGCACTGGTTTGGTTCCGGTCGGGCAAAAAACCTGGGACTAGTTCGCAGAAGTAGGTTTTGGACAAAATTCAAGATGGCAGAATTTTTTGGGGATAATCTTCCTGCTGGAATCGAAACCAGAAATATACGTTATGTCCGGCTTGAGCCAAGGATCACAGGGATATAAGACGCTTGAGTCTAGGACAACCCGTCTAGGAGTTATGAGCAATTTCATACTTTTGCTTGCTGTAGCGCCACCTATTGGCCAATCGGGGTCATACTTTGATAGGTTCTCCCCAAATTGAGGACTACCATTTGGCCAAGTTTCAAGACTCCAGCATTTACGGTTTGGGCTGCACGATCAGTTTTACGGCGGAATAATAATAATAAAACCCCTAACAATTACAATAGGGTTTCAGCACTTCGTGCTTGAACCCCTAATAATGGCTCGTCCATGTTCACTTGCCGCCTGTCAATGACGTAATATCCGCGTTATCCCTGGTTTCCGCTCGTACTGCCATAGTAACCATGGCGACAACTGCGTTACGTCTAGCGGCACGCTCATGGAGTTGTTTCGTTCAAACATTATGGACCATGGCAAGCAGACTTTGGGACAAAAGGAGAACTAAAACGAGAATGAGCCACCAAATGAAGAGAAGAGGAATCTATAGCAGTACTTGTTTTAATAAACACAAAACACTGGAGAACACATTGTGCAATGCAAGACAAAGAACTGAATAAACTGAGCTCTATATATAAACAGGCAAACAAAGGGAGCTAAATGAAACACAGGTGAACTTAATTAGTGACTAACAGACTATCATGGTTAACTTGTAGCTCAACATGAGTTCCTATAAGAGCAGCCAAAAGTGCAATTGCAAAGGAACCTTCTCTCAACCCCAGGTCAGGACTGCACACGGATTAAGCGTTGTAGTATTTTTGTGACTGCAATATTCAGGCTCCACACGGATTGAGGACAACTTTTCAGCTGTACGGTAATGCACCTTTGCTGTTTTAGGCTTGTTTTTTTTCTCCATTCAATTTTCTCCATCAACTGACCTGATTTAGTACAACTAAAAAAAGTTAGTTTAAGCAAAAGTATAGATATTGTCTTTTATTTTACCTGTCCTTTACCTGTGTGTGTGTGTGTGTGTATATATCATAGGCACTTTGGCTTAATTTTTTTTTCACAAGGGTACATAGCAATTCAAATTATAGAGTTTTCCAGACCGCAACATGGTGTCGGCCCACATCTGGTACACATGGATTACACGGCCCAGATGTGGGCCGGATCTGGGCCGACACTATGTTGCTGTCTGGGTTCTTGTATGGTTTTTCGTTGCAAACTAATCTGGTTGTGCTATTTTACCTAATGCAACTTCCATTCTCAAAGCTCCCTGCAACAAAGCTTTGACTTTTTATCAAAAATATTACATTCTTAAACCAAATGGCATGATTTCACTGAATCCACTCTCCATTGTAGGCTTTAAAGATCAACATGGAGAAAATCATCCTAATATTCCCTCTGATATTGCTGGTGCTGCATATACAAGGAGGAGAGTTCCACAAACCTCCAGTTTGTTTGCCTGAAGCTCCACAGCCGGAAGTCGTGGAGTTCGACAGCACAATCTATGCCACTTGTGAAGTAACTCCCAGCCCCAATTTGCCACGTAACCAGCCAAAGATCTTTGGGCAAATCCTCTTCAAGCAGGTCTTCCCCAATGGAGATTTAGAAGTGAAAATCAACCTCCGTGGTTTGCCTGCCATCGATCAAGAGCGTGCCATGCACATCCATCAGTATGGAGACCTCAGTCAAGGCTGCATCACTGTTGGTCCTCATTATAATCCAAACGGCGTTGACCACCCTCATCATCCTGGAGACCTGGGCAACTTTGCTTCCAAGAAAGGAGTTATAAGGCAGTTCCTGACGCTTCCAGACGCCAAGCTCTTTGGGCCTTATTCCATTCTGGGACGTGCGGTGGTGGTTCATGAGAAGGAGGATGATCTGGGAATGGGTTCAGATGAGGAGAGTAAACCCAGTGGGAATGCTGGAGAGATAATTGCTCTCGGTGTGATTGGTATTACTACTCCAAGTCTGTGGCAGAAGACTGAAGTGCCCCCCAAGAAAAGCTGTGGAGGAAGGAAGTGAGAGTCAAAGATGAGGGAGTCGGATATGGTGGAAGGGCAGATTCAAATAGGATAATCATGATTTTCCTTGTGTATTCTTTGTATGTGTCCTACATTAAAGTATATTTCATAACCTGAACATTCCCATGTTTTTTTTCTTGGTCTTTTCAGAGGCTTTTTGGCCGTAGCTTCCAATAGTAAATGCACTCTTAAAAATAAATGTAGGGTGAATGCAGGCAAAGTGGGCCGTTTAGTTTGATTTACTGTGCTCAATGGGTTAACACTTTAAGAGCATGACAATGGCCTTTAATTAAAGATACACTATTTCTTTAAATGATACAATGGTTTTGGTTGATGCAATATGACACTGGAGGGTGTGGATACATCTCAAGGGAGGACACCGTTATTGTTGAAGGTAGACATAACCTCTGACATAAGATTTTATTTGCTAAATGATAAGGTTTCTCGCTAAATGTCAACAAATGGGTATATTATTCTGACCGTTTGTTACTACAGTTAACAGGGAATCAAAATGCAAAAAAAAAAAAGATTTTAAAATGTGTTGGTTTCTTGTAAGGTGTTTAAAGCTACAATATGTAAGATTTTTGTAATAAAATAACCAAAAATCACTTGCAAAGTGTGATATATTTCCTGCAGTTGTGTACTTCCAGTATCCCAAAAGTTCCCAAAGATTTATAATTTCAGAGAAATTCCAATTTTTAAATTAAAGCTGCAAGCAGCATTTATCGGGGTTCAAGCATTTAAGGCCTTTAAGCACAAATGCATAAAAAGACTACGTTTTTTGGCAACCATTTAACCACTGACATCATACATGGAAAAGACCATTTCCAGCCAATTTAACATAGGAAATATATGGTTTTCAAAGCTTTTTAACAGTTATAGCGCCACCTATGGTCCGATCTCCATAAAATTGTGCATGCTTGTTTACAATGTTATTTCACATATGCTCACCAATTTTCGTGAAGTTTTGAGTTTTCGTTTAGGATTTATAGGCTTTCGAGTTAATTTTGCCACGTCCATTTTCTAAATGACCCTGTTATAGCCATCCAAATGCAAAAGTTCAACTTTTTTGGGGGATAATTATTGATCTAGAGAGTCCAGAGAATTTTCCTAGACTGGTTTGGTTGCGATCGGGCGAAAACGCCTAGGACTAGTTCGCAAAAGTAGGTTTTTGGCATAATCATGAATATTCAATGAACGGTTTGATTGACAGCAGTGGTTCTCGAGGCAAAGTTGTTCAGGATGAGGAGATCTATCAAATGATATGCATATTGTGTGGATGTGTGTAACACCACGTGATTACAGAGGGCGTAAACCTCGTTAGCGCCAACTAGTGGCCGATTTCTTTCAAAATTCTTGGAGACCTCTAGGACCATGAGTTGAACATGCCCACCGAGTCAAACTTCATTGGCCGATGGCGGCCATGCTTTTTGAGATACGCCAATGTCCTCATATACATACGTGGCACCTTGGACCAAGACACTGCATACCAATTTTCAAGTCAATCGGACTAACGGTCAGGTGGTCATAGCCCTTTTTAGGGTTTTTTCATGTTATAGCGCCAACTAGTGTTCAATCGGCGCGATTTTTTTTTTACTTTGACCAAATATTGAGCCCGTACATATGTGTACCGAATTTGGTGAAGCTATCTCATTTGCTTCTCGGGTTATAGCCATTTTAGTAAAAGTGGCTCCGCCCACAGCATACGTTTTGGCCCCCCCTTAGCGACCGTGAATGTAAATTTCAACATTTTTTCGATAATTATTGATATTCAGTCTACAGAGAATCTTTCTGCACTGGTTTGGTTCCGGTCGGGCAAAAAACCTGGGACTAGTTCGCAGAAGTAGGTTTTGGACAAAATTCAAGATGGCAGAATTTTTTGGGGATAATCTTCCTGCCGGAATCGAAACCAGAAATATACGTTATGTCCGGCTTGAGCCAAGGATCACAGGGATATAAGACGCTTGAGTCTAGGACAACCCGTCTAGGAGTTATGAGCAATTTCATACTTTTGCTTGCTGTAGCGCCACCTATTGGCCAATCGGGGTCATACTTTGATAGGTTCTCCCCAAATTGAGGACTACCATTTGGCCAAGTTTCAAGACTCCAGCATTTACGGTTTGGGCTGCACAATCAGTTTTACGGCGGAATAATAATAATAAAACCCCTAACAATTACAATAGGGTTTCAGCACTTCGTGCTTGAACCCCTAATAATGGCTCGTCCATGTTCACTTGCCGCCTGTCAATGACGTAATATCCGCGTTATCCCTGGTTTCCGCTCGTACTGCCATAGTAACCATGGCGACAACTGCGTTACGTCTAGCGGCACGCTCATGGAGTTGTTTCGTTCAAACATTATGGACCATGGCAAGCAGACTTTGGGACAAAAGGAGAACTAAAACGAGAATGAGCCACCAAATGAAGAGAAGAGGAATCTATAGCAGTACTTGTTTTAATAAACACAAAACACTGGAGAACACATTGTGCAATGCAAGACAAAGAACTGAATAAACTGAGCGCTATATATAAACAGGCAAACAAAGGGAGCTAAATGAAACACAGGTGAACTTAATTAGTGACTAACAGACTATCATGGTTAACTTGTAGCTCAACATGAGTTCCTATAAGAGCAGCCAAAAGTGCAATTGCAAAGGAACCTTCTCTCAACCCCAGGTCAGGACTGCACACGGATTAAGCGTTGTAGTATTTTTGTGACTGCAATATTCAGGCTCCACATGGATTGAGGACAACTTTTCAGCTGTACGGTAATGCACCTTTGCTGTTTTAGGCTTGTTTTTTTTCTCCATTCAATTTTCTCCATCAACTGACCTGATTTAGTACAACTAAAAAAAGTTAGTTTAAGCAAAAGTATAGATATTGTCTTTTATTTTACCTGTCCTTTACCTGTGTGTGTGTGTGTGTGTGTGTGTGTGTGTATATATATCATAGGCACTTTGGCTTAATTTTTTTTTCACAAGGGTACATAGCAATTCAAATTATAGAGTTTTCCAGACCGCAACATGGTGTCGGCCCACATCTGGTACACATGGATTACACACGGCCCAGATGTGGGCCGGATCTGGGCCGACACTATGTTGCTGTCTGGGTTCTTGTATGGTTTTTCGTTGCAAACTAATCTGGTTGTGCTATTTTACCTAATGCAACTTCCATTCTCAAAGCTCCCTGCAACAAAGCTTTGACTTTTATCAAAAATATTACATTCTTAAACCAAATGGCATGATTTCACTGAATCCACTCTCCATTGTAGGCTTTAAAGATCAACATGGAGAAAATCATCCTAATATTCCCTCTGATATTGCTGGTGCTGCATATACAAGGAGGAGAGTTCCACAAACCTCCAGTTTGTTTGCCTGAAGCTCCACAGCCGGAAGTCGTGGAGTTCGACAGCACAATCTATGCCACTTGTGAAGTAACTCCCAGCCCCAATTTGCCACGTAACCAGCCAAAGATCTTTGGGCAAATCCTCTTCAAGCAGGTCTTCCCCAATGGAGATTTAGAAGTGAAAATCAACCTCCGTGGTTTGCCTGCCATCGATCAAGAGCGTGCCATGCACATCCATCAGTATGGAGACCTCAGTCAAGGCTGCATCACTGTTGGTCCTCATTATAATCCAAACGGCGTTGACCACCCTCATCCTGGAGACCTGGGCAACTTTGCTTCCAAGAAAGGAGTTATAAGGCAGTTCCTGACGCTTCCAGACGCCAAGCTCTTTGGGCCTTATTCCATTCTGGGACGTGCGGTGGTGGTTCATGAGAAGGAGGATGATCTGGGAATGGGTTCAGATGAGGAGAGTAAACCCAGTGGGAATGCTGGAGAGATAATTGCTCTCGGTGTGATTGGTATTACTACTCCAAGTCTGTGGCAGAAGACTGAAGTGCCCCCCAAGAAAAGCTGTGGAGGAAGGAAGTGAGAGTCAAAGATGAGGGAGTCGGATATGGTGGAAGGGCAGATTCAAATAGGATAATCATGATTTTCCTTGTGTATTCTTTGTATGTGTCCTACATTAAAGTATATTTCATAACCTGAACATTCCCATGTTTTTTTTCTTGGTCTTTTCAGAGGCTTTTTGGCCGTAGCTTCCAATAGTAAATGCACTCTTAAAAATAAATGTAGGGTGAATGCAGGCAAAGTGGGCCGTTTAGTTTGATTTACTGTGCTCAATGGGTTAACACTTTAAGAGCATGACAATGGCCTTTAATTAAAGATACACAATTTCTTTAAATGATACAATGGTTTTGGTTGATGCAATATGACACTGGAGGGTGTGGATACAACTCAAGGGAGGACACCGTTATTGTTGAAGGTAGACATAACCTCTGACATAAGATTTTATTTGCTAAATGATAAGGTTTCTCGCTAAATGTCAACAAATGGGTATATTATTCTGACTGTTTGTTACTACAGTTAACAGGGAATCAAAATGCAAAAAAAAAAAAGATTTTAAAATGTGTTGGTTTCTTGTAAGGTGTTTAAAGCTACAATATGTAAGATTTTTGTAATAAAATAACCAAAAATCACTTGCAAAGTGTGATATATTTCCTGCAGTTGTGTACTTCCAGTATCCCAAAAGTTCCCAAAGATTTATAATTTCAGAGAAATTCCAATTTTTAAATTAAAGCTGCAAGCAGCATTTATCGGGGTTCAAGCATTTAAGGCCTTTAAGCACAAATGCATAAAAAGACTACGTTTTTTGGCAACCATTTAACCACTGACATCATACATGGAAAAGACCATTTCCAGCCAATTTAACATAGGAAATATATGGTTTTCAAAGTTTTTTAACAGTTATAGCGCCACCTATGGTCCGATCTCCATAAAATTGTGCATGCTTGTTTACAATGTTATTTCACATATGCTCACCAATTTTCGTGAAGTTTTGAGTTTTCGTTTAGGATTTATAGGCTTTCGAGTTAATTTTGCCACGTCCATTTTCTAAATGACCCTGTTATAGCCATCCAAATGCAAAAGTTCAACTTTTTTTGGGGATAATTATTGATCTAGAGAGTCCAGAGAATTTTCCTAGACTGGTTTGGTTGCGATCGGGCGAAAACGCCTAGGACTAGTTCGCAAAAGTAGGTTTTTGGCATAATCATGAATATTCAATGAACGGTTTGATTGACAGCAGTGGTTCTCGAGGCAAAGTTGTTCAGGATGAGGAGATCTATCAAATGATATGCATATTGTGTGGATGTGTGTAACACCACGTGATTACAGAGGGCGTAAACCTCGTTAGCGCCAACTAGTGGCCGATTTCTTTCAAAATTCTTGGAGACCTCTAGGACCATGAGTTGAACATGCCCACCGAGTCAAACTTCATTGGCCGATGGCGGCCATGCTTTTTGAGATACGCCAATGTCCTCATATACATACGTGGCACCTTGGACCAAGACACTGCATACCAATTTTCAAGTCAATCGGACTAACGGTCAGGTGGTCATAGCCCTTTTTAGGGTTTTTTCATGTTATAGCGCCAACTAGTGTTCAATCGGCGCGATTTTTTTTTTACTTTGACCAAATATTGAGCCCGTACATATGTGTACCGAATTTGGTGAAGCTATCTCATTTGCTTCTCGGGTTATAGCCATTTTAGTAAAAGTGGCTCCGCCCACAGCATACGTTTTGGCCCCCCCTTAGCGACCGTGAATGTAAATTTCAACATTTTTTCGATAATTATTGATATTCAGTCTACAGAGAATCTTTCTGCACTGGTTTGGTTCCGGTCGGGCAAAAAACCTGGGACTAGTTCGCAGAAGTAGGTTTTGGACAAAATTCAAGATGGCAGAATTTTTTGGGGATAATCTTCCTGCCGGAATCGAAACCAGAAATATACGTTATGTCCGGCTTGAGCCAAGGATCACAGGGATATAAGACGCTTGAGTCTAGGACAACCCGTCTAGGAGTTATGAGCAATTTCATACTTTTGCTTGCTGTAGCGCCACCTATTGGCCAATCGGGGTCATACTTTGATAGGTTCTCCCCAAATTGAGGACTACCATTTGGCCAAGTTTCAAGACTCCAGCATTTACGGTTTGGGCTGCACGATCAGTTTTACGGCGGAATAATAATAATAAAACCCCTAACAATTACAATAGGGTTTCAGCACTTCGTGCTTGAACCCCTAATAATGGCTCGTCCATGTTCACTTGCCGCCTGTCAATGACGTAATATCCGCGTTATCCCTGGTTTCCGCTCGTACTGCCATAGTAACCATGGCGACAACTGCGTTACGTCTAGCGGCACGCTCATGGAGTTGTTTCGTTCAAACATTATGGACCATGGCAAGCAGACTTTGGGACAAAAGGAGAACTAAAACGAGAATGAGCCACCAAATGAAGAGAAGAGGAATCTATAGCAGTACTTGTTTTAATAAACACAAAACACTGGAGAACACATTGTGCAATGCAAGACAAAGAACTGAATAAACTGAGCGCTATATATAAACAGGCAAACAAAGGGAGCTAAATGAAACACAGGTGAACTTAATTAGTGACTAACAGACTATCATGGTTAACTTGTAGCTCAACATGAGTTCCTATAAGAGCAGCCAAAAGTGCAATTGCAAAGGAACCTTCTCTCAACCCCAGGTCAGGACTGCACACGGATTAAGCGTTGTAGTATTTTTGTGACTGCAATATTCAGGCTCCACATGGATTGAGGACAACTTTTCAGCTGTACGGTAATGCACCTTTGCTGTTTTAGGCTTGTTTTTTTTCTCCATTCAATTTTCTCCATCAACTGACCTGATTTAGTACAACTAAAAAAAGTTAGTTTAAGCAAAAGTATAGATATTGTCTTTTATTTTACCTGTCCTTTACCTGTGTGTGTGTGTGTGTGTGTGTGTGTGTGTGTGTGTGTGTGTGTGTGTGTGTGTGTGTATATATATCATAGGCACTTTGGCTTAATTTTTTTTTCACAAGGGTACATAGCAATTCAAATTATAGAGTTTTCCAGACCGCAACATGGTGTCGGCCCACATCTGGTACACATGGATTACACACGGCCCAGATGTGGGCCGGATCTGGGCCGACACTATGTTGCTGTCTGGGTTCTTGTATGGTTTTTCGTTGCAAACTAATCTGGTTGTGCTATTTTACCTAATGCAACTTCCATTCTCAAAGCTCCCTGCAACAAAGCTTTGACTTTTATCAAAAATATTACATTCTTAAACCAAATGGCATGATTTCACTGAATCCACTCTCCATTGTAGGCTTTAAAGATCAACATGGAGAAAATCATCCTAATATTCCCTCTGATATTGCTGGTGCTGCATATACAAGGAGGAGAGTTCCACAAACCTCCAGTTTGTTTGCCTGAAGCTCCACAGCCGGAAGTCGTGGAGTTCGACAGCACAATCTATGCCACTTGTGAAGTAACTCCCAGCCCCAATTTGCCACGTAACCAGCCAAAGATCTTTGGGCAAATCCTCTTCAAGCAGGTCTTCCCCAATGGAGATTTAGAAGTGAAAATCAACCTCCGTGGTTTGCCTGCCATCGATCAAGAGCGTGCCATGCACATCCATCAGTATGGAGACCTCAGTCAAGGCTGCATCACTGTTGGTCCTCATTATAATCCAAACGGCGTTGACCACCCTCATCATCCTGGAGACCTGGGCAACTTTGCTTCCAAGAAAGGAGTTATAAGGCAGTTCCTGACGCTTCCAGACGCCAAGCTCTTTGGGCCTTATTCCATTCTGGGACGTGCGGTGGTGGTTCATGAGAAGGAGGATGATCTGGGAATGGGTTCAGATGAGGAGAGTAAACCCAGTGGGAATGCTGGAGAGATAATTGCTCTCGGTGTGATTGGTATTACTACTCCAAGTCTGTGGCAGAAGACTGAAGTGCCCCCCAAGAAAAGCTGTGGAGGAAGGAAGTGAGAGTCAAAGATGAGGGAGTCGGATATGGTGGAAGGGCAGATTCAAATAGGATAATCATGATTTTCCTTGTGTATTCTTTGTATGTGTCCTACATTAAAGTATATTTCATAACCTGAACATTCCCATGTTTTTTTTCTTGGTCTTTTCAGAGGCTTTTTGGCCGTAGCTTCCAATAGTAAATGCACTCTTAAAAATAAATGTAGGGTGAATGCAGGCAAAGTGGGCCGTTTAGTTTGATTTACTGTGCTCAATGGGTTAACACTTTAAGAGCATGACAATGGCCTTTAATTAAAGATACACTATTTCTTTAAATGATACAATGGTTTTGGTTGATGCAATATGACACTGGAGGGTGTGGATACAACTCAAGGGAGGACACCGTTATTGTTGAAGGTAGACATAACCTCTGACATAAGATTTTATTTGCTAAATGATAAGGTTTCTCGCTAAATGTCAACAAATGGGTATATTATTCTGACCGTTTGTTACTACAGTTAACAGGGAATCAAAATGCAAAAAAAAAAAAGATTTTAAAATGTGTTGGTTTCTTGTAAGGTGTTTAAAGCTACAATATGTAAGATTTTTGTAATAAAATAACCAAAAATCACTTGCAAAGTGTGATATATTTCCTGCAGTTGTGTACTTCCAGTATCCCAAAAGTTCCCAAAGATTTATAATTTCAGAGAAATTCCAATTTTTAAATTAAAGCTGCAAGCAGCATTTATCGGGGTTCAAGCATTTAAGGCCTTTAAGCACAAATGCATAAAAAGACTACGTTTTTTGGCAACCATTTAACCACTGACATCATACATGGAAAAGACCATTTCCAGCCAATTTAACATAGGAAATATATGGTTTTCAAAGCTTTTTAACAGTTATAGCGCCACCTATGGTCCGATCTCCATAAAATTGTGCATGCTTGTTTACAATGTTATTTCACATATGCTCACCAATTTTCGTGAAGTTTTGAGTTTTCGTTTAGGATTTATAGGCTTTCGAGTTAATTTTGCCACGTCCATTTTCTAAATGACCCTGTTATAGCCATCCAAATGCAAAAGTTCAACTTTTTTTGGGGATAATTATTGATCTAGAGAGTCCAGAGAATTTTCCTAGACTGGTTTGGTTGCGATCGGGCGAAAACGCCTAGGACTAGTTCGCAAAAGTAGGTTTTTGGCATAATCATGAATATTCAATGAACGGTTTGATTGACAGCAGTGGTTCTCGAGGCAAAGTTGTTCAGGATGAGGAGATCTATCAAATGATATGCATATTGTGTGGATGTGTGTAACACCACGTGATTACAGAGGGCGTAAACCTCGTTAGCGCCAACTAGTGGCCGATTTCTTTCAAAATTCTTGGAGACCTCTAGGACCATGAGTTGAACATGCCCACCGAGTCAAACTTCATTGGCCGATGGCGGCCATGCTTTTTGAGATACGCCAATGTCCTCATATACATACGTGGCACCTTGGACCAAGACACTGCATACCAATTTTCAAGTCAATCGGACTAACGGTCAGGTGGTCATAGCCCTTTTTAGGGTTTTTTCATGTTATAGCGCCAACTAGTGTTCAATCGGCGCGATTTTTTTTTTACTTTGACCAAATATTGAGCCCGTACATATGTGTACCGAATTTGGTGAAGCTATCTCATTTGCTTCTCGGGTTATAGCCATTTTAGTAAAAGTGGCTCCGCCCACAGCATACGTTTTGGCCCCCCCTTAGCGACCGTGAATGTAAATTTCAACATTTTTTCGATAATTATTGATATTCAGTCTACAGAGAATCTTTCTGCACTGGTTTGGTTCCGGTCGGGCAAAAAACCTGGGACTAGTTCGCAGAAGTAGGTTTTGGACAAAATTCAAGATGGCAGAATTTTTTGGGGATAATCTTCCTGCCGGAATCGAAACCAGAAATATACGTTATGTCCGGCTTGAGCCAAGGATCACAGGGATATAAGACGCTTGAGTCTAGGACAACCCGTCTAGGAGTTATGAGCAATTTCATACTTTTGCTTGCTGTAGCGCCACCTATTGGCCAATCGGGGTCATACTTTGATAGGTTCTCCCCAAATTGAGGACTACCATTTGGCCAAGTTTCAAGACTCCAGCATTTACGGTTTGGGCTGCACGATCAGTTTTACGGCGGAATAATAATAATAAAACCCCTAACAATTACAATAGGGTTTCAGCACTTCGTGCTTGAACCCCTAATAATGGCTCGTCCATGTTCACTTGCCGCCTGTCAATGACGTAATATCCGCGTTATCCCTGGTTTCCGCTCGTACTGCCATAGTAACCATGGCGACAACTGCGTTACGTCTAGCGGCACGCTCATGGAGTTGTTTCGTTCAAACATTATGGACCATGGCAAGCAGAC
Organism: Leuciscus idus; assembly: GCA_021554675.1. Lineage (NCBI taxonomy): Eukaryota > Metazoa > Chordata > Actinopteri > Cypriniformes > Leuciscidae > Leuciscus > Leuciscus idus. The sequence continues at coordinate 40,655,660 of CM038621.1, read as the reverse complement.
TTTGGGACAAAAGGAGAACTAAAACGAGAATGAGCCACCAAATGAAGAGAAGAGGAATCTATAGCAGTACTTGTTTTAATAAACACAAAACACTGGAGAACACATTGTGCAATGCAAGACAAAGAACTGAATAAACTGAGCGCTATATATAAACAGGCAAACAAAGGGAGCTAAATGAAACACAGGTGAACTTAATTAGTGACTAACAGACTATCATGGTTAACTTGTAGCTCAACATGAGTTCCTATAAGAGCAGCCAAAAGTGCAATTGCAAAGGAACCTTCTCTCAACCCCAGGTCAGGACTGCACACGGATTAAGCGTTGTAGTATTTTTGTGACTGCAATATTCAGGCTCCACACGGATTGAGGACAACTTTTCAGCTGTACGGTAATGCACCTTTGCTGTTTTAGGCTTGTTTTTTTTCTCCATTCAATTTTCTCCATCAACTGACCTGATTTAGTACAACTAAAAAAAGTTAGTTTAAGCAAAAGTATAGATATTGTCTTTTATTTTACCTGTCCTTTACCTGTGTGTGTGTGTGTGTGTGTGTATATATCATAGGCACTTTGGCTTAATTTTTTTTTCACAAGGGTACATAGCAATTCAAATTATAGAGTTTTCCAGACCGCAACATGGTGTCGGCCCACATCTGGTACACATGGATTACACACGGCCCAGATGTGGGCCGGATCTGGGCCGACACTATGTTGCTGTCTGGGTTCTTGTATGGTTTTTCGTTGCAAACTAATCTGGTTGTGCTATTTTACCTAATGCAACTTCCATTCTCAAAGCTCCCTGCAACAAAGCTTTGACTTTTTATCAAAAATATTACATTCTTAAACCAAATGGCATGATTTCACTGAATCCACTCTCCATTGTAGGCTTTAAAGATCAACATGGAGAAAATCATCCTAATATTCCCTCTGATATTGCTGGTGCTGCATATACAAGGAGGAGAGTTCCACAAACCTCCAGTTTGTTTGCCTGAAGCTCCACAGCCGGAAGTCGTGGAGTTCGACAGCACAATCTATGCCACTTGTGAAGTAACTCCCAGCCCCAATTTGCCACGTAACCAGCCAAAGATCTTTGGGCAAATCCTCTTCAAGCAGGTCTTCCCCAATGGAGATTTAGAAGTGAAAATCAACCTCCGTGGTTTGCCTGCCATCGATCAAGAGCGTGCCATGCACATCCATCAGTATGGAGACCTCAGTCAAGGCTGCATCACTGTTGGTCCTCATTATAATCCAAACGGCGTTGACCACCCTCATCATCCTGGAGACCTGGGCAACTTTGCTTCCAAGAAAGGAGTTATAAGGCAGTTCCTGACGCTTCCAGACGCCAAGCTCTTTGGGCCTTATTCCATTCTGGGACGTGCGGTGGTGGTTCATGAGAAGGAGGATGATCTGGGAATGGGTTCAGATGAGGAGAGTAAACCCAGTGGGAATGCTGGAGAGATAATTGCTCTCGGTGTGATTGGTATTACTACTCCAAGTCTGTGGCAGAAGACTGAAGTGCCCCCCAAGAAAAGCTGTGGAGGAAGGAAGTGAGAGTCAAAGATGAGGGAGTCGGATATGGTGGAAGGGCAGATTCAAATAGGATAATCATGATTTTCCTTGTGTATTCTTTGTATGTGTCCTACATTAAAGTATATTTCATAACCTGAACATTCCCATGTTTTTTTTCTTGGTCTTTTCAGAGGCTTTTTGGCCGTAGCTTCCAATAGTAAATGCACTCTTAAAAATAAATGTAGGGTGAATGCAGGCAAAGTGGGCCGTTTAGTTTGATTTACTGTGCTCAATGGGTTAACACTTTAAGAGCATGACAATGGCCTTTAATTAAAGATACACTATTTCTTTAAATGATACAATGGTTTTGGTTGATGCAATATGACACTGGAGGGTGTGGATACAACTCAAGGGAGGACACCGTTATTGTTGAAGGTAGACATAACCTCTGACATAAGATTTTATTTGCTAAATGATAAGGTTTCTCGCTAAATGTCAACAAATGGGTATATTATTCTGACCGTTTGTTACTACAGTTAACAGGGAATCAAAATGCAAAAAAAAAAAAGATTTTAAAATGTGTTGGTTTCTTGTAAGGTGTTTAAAGCTACAATATGTAAGATTTTTGTAATAAAATAACCAAAAATCACTTGCAAAGTGTGATATATTTCCTGCAGTTGTGTACTTCCAGTATCCCAAAAGTTCCCAAAGATTTATAATTTCAGAGAAATTCCAATTTTTAAATTAAAGCTGCAAGCAGCATTTATCGGGGTTCAAGCATTTAAGGCCTTTAAGCACAAATGCATAAAAAGACTACGTTTTTTGGCAACCATTTAACCACTGACATCATACATGGAAAAGACCATTTCCAGCCAATTTAACATAGGAAATATATGGTTTTCAAAGCTTTTTAACAGTTATAGCGCCACCTATGGTCCGATCTCCATAAAATTGTGCATGCTTGTTTACAATGTTATTTCACATATGCTCACCAATTTTCGTGAAGTTTTGAGTTTTCGTTTAGGATTTATAGGCTTTCGAGTTAATTTTGCCACGTCCATTTTCTAAATGACCCTGTTATAGCCATCCAAATGCAAAAGTTCAACTTTTTTTGGGGATAATTATTGATCTAGAGAGTCCAGAGAATTTTCCTAGACTGGTTTGGTTGCGATCGGGCGAAAACGCCTAGGACTAGTTCGCAAAAGTAGGTTTTTGGCATAATCATGAATATTCAATGAACGGTTTGATTGACAGCAGTGGTTCTCGAGGCAAAGTTGTTCAGGATGAGGAGATCTATCAAATGATATGCATATTGTGTGGATGTGTGTAACACCACGTGATTACAGAGGGCGTAAACCTCGTTAGCGCCAACTAGTGGCCGATTTCTTTCAAAATTCTTGGAGACCTCTAGGACCATGAGTTGAACATGCCCACCGAGTCAAACTTCATTGGCCGATGGCGGCCATGCTTTTTGAGATACGCCAATGTCCTCATATACATACGTGGCACCTTGGACCAAGACACTGCATACCAATTTTCAAGTCAATCGGACTAACGGTCAGGTGGTCATAGCCCTTTTTAGGGTTTTTTCATGTTATAGCGCCAACTAGTGTTCAATCGGCGCGATTTTTTTTTTACTTTGACCAAATATTGAGCCCGTACATATGTGTACCGAATTTGGTGAAGCTATCTCATTTGCTTCTCGGGTTATAGCCATTTTAGTAAAAGTGGCTCCGCCCACAGCATACGTTTTGGCCCCCCCTTAGCGACCGTGAATGTAAATTTCAACATTTTTTCGATAATTATTGATATTCAGTCTACAGAGAATCTTTCTGCACTGGTTTGGTTCCGGTCGGGCAAAAAACCTGGGACTAGTTCGCAGAAGTAGGTTTTGGACAAAATTCAAGATGGCAGAATTTTTGGGGGATAATCTTCCTGCCGGAATCGAAACCAGAAATATACGTTATGTCCGGCTTGAGCCAAGGATCACAGGGATATAAGACGCTTGAGTCTAGGACAACCCGTCTAGGAGTTATGAGCAATTTCATACTTTTGCTTGCTGTAGCGCCACCTATTGGCCAATCGGGGTCATACTTTGATAGGTTCTCCCCAAATTGAGGACTACCATTTGGCCAAGTTTCAAGACTCCAGCATTTACGGTTTGGGCTGCACGATCAGTTTTACGGCGGAATAATAATAATAAAACCCCTAACAATTACAATAGGGTTTCAGCACTTCGTGCTTGAACCCCTAATAATGGCTCGTCCATGTTCACTTGCCGCCTGTCAATGACGTAATATCCGCGTTATCCCTGGTTTCCGCTCGTACTGCCATAGTAACCATGGCGACAACTGCGTTACGTCTAGCGGCACGCTCATGGAGTTGTTTCGTTCAAACATTATGGACCATGGCAAGCAGACTTTGGGACAAAAGGAGAACTAAAACGAGAATGAGCCACCAAATGAAGAGAAGAGGAATCTATAGCAGTACTTGTTTTAATAAACACAAAACACTGGAGAACACATTGTGCAATGCAAGACAAAGAACTGAATAAACTGAGCGCTATATATAAACAGGCAAACAAAGGGAGCTAAATGAAACACAGGTGAACTTAATTAGTGACTAACAGACTATCATGGTTAACTTGTAGCTCAACATGAGTTCCTATAAGAGCAGCCAAAAGTGCAATTGCAAAGGAACCTTCTCTCAACCCCAGGTCAGGACTGCACACGGATTAAGCGTTGTAGTATTTTTGTGACTGCAATATTCAGGCTCCACACGGATTGAGGACAACTTTTCAGCTGTACGGTAATGCACCTTTGCTGTTTTAGGCTTGTTTTTTTTCTCCATTCAATTTTCTCCATCAACTGACCTGATTTAGTACAACTAAAAAAAGTTAGTTTAAGCAAAAGTATAGATATTGTCTTTTATTTTACCTGTCCTTTACCTGTGTGTGTGTGTGTATATATCATAGGCACTTTGGCTTAATTTTTTTTTCACAAGGGTACATAGCAATTCAAATTATAGAGTTTTCCAGACCGCAACATGGTGTCGGCCCACATCTGGTACACATGGATTACACACGGCCCAGATGTGGGCCGGATCTGGGCCGACACTATGTTGCTGTCTGGGTTCTTGTATGGTTTTTCGTTGCAAACTAATCTGGTTGTGCTATTTTACCTAATGCAACTTCCATTCTCAAAGCTCCCTGCAACAAAGCTTTGACTTTTTATCAAAAATATTACATTCTTAAACCAAATGGCATGATTTCACTGAATCCACTCTCCATTGTAGGCTTTAAAGATCAACATGGAGAAAATCATCCTAATATTCCCTCTGATATTGCTGGTGCTGCATATACAAGGAGGAGAGTTCCACAAACCTCCAGTTTGTTTGCCTGAAGCTCCACAGCCGGAAGTCGTGGAGTTCGACAGCACAATCTATGCCACTTGTGAAGTAACTCCCAGCCCCAATTTGCCACGTAACCAGCCAAAGATCTTTGGGCAAATCCTCTTCAAGCAGGTCTTCCCCAATGGAGATTTAGAAGTGAAAATCAACCTCCGTGGTTTGCCTGCCATCGATCAAGAGCGTGCCATGCACATCCATCAGTATGGAGACCTCAGTCAAGGCTGCATCACTGTTGGTCCTCATTATAATCCAAACGGCGTTGACCACCCTCATCATCCTGGAGACCTGGGCAACTTTGCTTCCAAGAAAGGAGTTATAAGGCAGTTCCTGACGCTTCCAGACGCCAAGCTCTTTGGGCCTTATTCCATTCTGGGACGTGCGGTGGTGGTTCATGAGAAGGAGGATGATCTGGGAATGGGTTCAGATGAGGAGAGTAAACCCAGTGGGAATGCTGGAGAGATAATTGCTCTCGGTGTGATTGGTATTACTACTCCAAGTCTGTGGCAGAAGACTGAAGTGCCCCCCAAGAAAAGCTGTGGAGGAAGGAAGTGAGAGTCAAAGATGAGGGAGTCGGATATGGTGGAAGGGCAGATTCAAATAGGATAATCATGATTTTCCTTGTGTATTCTTTGTATGTGTCCTACATTAAAGTATATTTCATAACCTGAACATTCCCATGTTTTTTTTCTTGGTCTTTTCAGAGGCTTTTTGGCCGTAGCTTCCAATAGTAAATGCACTCTTAAAAATAAATGTAGGGTGAATGCAGGCAAAGTGGGCCGTTTAGTTTGATTTACTGTGCTCAATGGGTTAACACTTTAAGAGCATGACAATGGCCTTTAATTAAAGATACACTATTTCTTTAAATGATACAATGGTTTTGGTTGATGCAATATGACACTGGAGGGTGTGGATACAACTCAAGGGAGGACACCGTTATTGTTGAAGGTAGACATAACCTCTGACATAAGATTTTATTTGCTAAATGATAAGGTTTCTCGCTAAATGTCAACAAATGGGTATATTATTCTGACCGTTTGTTACTACAGTTAACAGGGAATCAAAATGCAAAAAAAAAAAAGATTTTAAAATGTGTTGGTTTCTTGTAAGGTGTTTAAAGCTACAATATGTAAGATTTTTGTAATAAAATAACCAAAAATCACTTGCAAAGTGTGATATATTTCCTGCAGTTGTGTACTTCCAGTATCCCAAAAGTTCCCAAAGATTTATAATTTCAGAGAAATTCCAATTTTTAAATTAAAGCTGCAAGCAGCATTTATCGGGGTTCAAGCATTTAAGGCCTTTAAGCACAAATGCATAAAAAGACTACGTTTTTTGGCAACCATTTAACCACTGACATCATACATGGAAAAGACCATTTCCAGCCAATTTAACATAGGAAATATATGGTTTTCAAAGCTTTTTAACAGTTATAGCGCCACCTATGGTCCGATCTCCATAAAATTGTGCATGCTTGTTTACAATGTTATTTCACATATGCTCACCAATTTTCGTGAAGTTTTGAGTTTTCGTTTAGGATTTATAGGCTTTCGAGTTAATTTTGCCACGTCCATTTTCTAAATGACCCTGTTATAGCCATCCAAATGCAAAAGTTCAACTTTTTTTGGGGATAATTATTGATCTAGAGAGTCCAGAGAATTTTCCTAGACTGGTTTGGTTGCGATCGGGCGAAAACGCCTAGGACTAGTTCGCAAAAGTAGGTTTTTGGCATAATCATGAATATTCAATGAACGGTTTGATTGACAGCAGTGGTTCTCGAGGCAAAGTTGTTCAGGATGAGGAGATCTATCAAATGATATGCATATTGTGTGGATGTGTGTAACACCACGTGATTACAGAGGGCGTAAACCTCGTTAGCGCCAACTAGTGGCCGATTTCTTTCAAAATTCTTGGAGACCTCTAGGACCATGAGTTGAACATGCCCACCGAGTCAAACTTCATTGGCCGATGGCGGCCATGCTTTTTGAGATACGCCAATGTCCTCATATACATACGTGGCACCTTGGACCAAGACACTGCATACCAATTTTCAAGTCAATCGGACTAACGGTCAGGTGGTCATAGCCCTTTTTAGGGTTTTTTCATGTTATAGCGCCAACTAGTGTTCAATCGGCGCGATTTTTTTTTTACTTTGACCAAATATTGAGCCCGTACATATGTGTACCGAATTTGGTGAAGCTATCTCATTTGCTTCTCGGGTTATAGCCATTTTAGTAAAAGTGGCTCCGCCCACAGCATACGTTTTGGCCCCCCCTTAGCGACCGTGAATGTAAATTTCAACATTTTTTCGATAATTATTGATATTCAGTCTACAGAGAATCTTTCTGCACTGGTTTGGTTCCGGTCGGGCAAAAAACCTGGGACTAGTTCGCAGAAGTAGGTTTTGGACAAAATTCAAGATGGCAGAATTTTTTGGGGATAATCTTCCTGCCGGAATCGAAACCAGAAATATACGTTATGTCCGGCTTGAGCCAAGGATCACAGGGATATAAGACGCTTGAGTCTAGGACAACCCGTCTAGGAGTTATGAGCAATTTCATACTTTTGCTTGCTGTAGCGCCACCTATTGGCCAATCGGGGTCATACTTTGATAGGTTCTCCCCAAATTGAGGACTACCATTTGGCCAAGTTTCAAGACTCCAGCATTTACGGTTTGGGCTGCACGATCAGTTTTACGGCGGAATAATAATAATAAAACCCCTAACAATTACAATAGGGTTTCAGCACTTCGTGCTTGAACCCCTAATAATGGCTCGTCCATGTTCACTTGCCGCCTGTCAATGACGTAATATCCGCGTTATCCCTGGTTTCCGCTCGTACTGCCATAGTAACCATGGCGACAACTGCGTTACGTCTAGCGGCACGCTCATGGAGTTGTTTCGTTCAAACATTATGGACCATGGCAAGCAGACTTTGGGACAAAAGGAGAACTAAAACGAGAATGAGCCACCAAATGAAGAGAAGAGGAATCTATAGCAGTACTTGTTTTAATAAACACAAAACACTGGAGAACACATTGTGCAATGCAAGACAAAGAACTGAATAAACTGAGCGCTATATATAAACAGGCAAACAAAGGGAGCTAAATGAAACACAGGTGAACTTAATTAGTGACTAACAGACTATCATGGTTAACTTGTAGCTCAACATGAGTTCCTATAAGAGCAGCCAAAAGTGCAATTGCAAAGGAACCTTCTCTCAACCCCAGGTCAGGACTGCACACGGATTAAGCGTTGTAGTATTTTTGTGACTGCAATATTCAGGCTCCACACGGATTGAGGACAACTTTTCAGCTGTACGGTAATGCACCTTTGCTGTTTTAGGCTTGTTTTTTTTCTCCATTCAATTTTCTCCATCAACTGACCTGATTTAGTACAACTAAAAAAAGTTAGTTTAAGCAAAAGTATAGATATTGTCTTTTATTTTACCTGTCCTTTACCTGTGTGTGTGTGTGTGTATATATCATAGGCACTTTGGCTTAATTTTTTTTTTCACAAGGGTACATAGCAATTCAAATTATAGAGTTTTCCAGACCGCAACATGGTGTCGGCCCACATCTGGTACACATGGATTACACACGGCCCAGATGTGGGCCGGATCTGGGCCGACACTATGTTGCTGTCTGGGTTCTTGTATGGTTTTTCGTTGCAAACTAATCTGGTTGTGCTATTTTACCTAATGCAACTTCCATTCTCAAAGCTCCCTGCAACAAAGCTTTGACTTTTTATCAAAAATATTACATTCTTAAACCAAATGGCATGATTTCACTGAATCCACTCTCCATTGTAGGCTTTAAAGATCAACATGGAGAAAATCATCCTAATATTCCCTCTGATATTGCTGGTGCTGCATATACAAGGAGGAGAGTTCCACAAACCTCCAGTTTGTTTGCCTGAAGCTCCACAGCCGGAAGTCGTGGAGTTCGACAGCACAATCTATGCCACTTGTGAAGTAACTCCCAGCCCCAATTTGCCACGTAACCAGCCAAAGATCTTTGGGCAAATCCTCTTCAAGCAGGTCTTCCCCAATGGAGATTTAGAAGTGAAAATCAACCTCCGTGGTTTGCCTGCCATCGATCAAGAGCGTGCCATGCACATCCATCAGTATGGAGACCTCAGTCAAGGCTGCATCACTGTTGGTCCTCATTATAATCCAAACGGCGTTGACCACCCTCATCATCCTGGAGACCTGGGCAACTTTGCTTCCAAGAAAGGAGTTATAAGGCAGTTCCTGACGCTTCCAGACGCCAAGCTCTTTGGGCCTTATTCCATTCTGGGACGTGCGGTGGTGGTTCATGAGAAGGAGGATGATCTGGGAATGGGTTCAGATGAGGAGAGTAAACCCAGTGGGAATGCTGGAGAGATAATTGCTCTCGGTGTGATTGGTATTACTACTCCAAGTCTGTGGCAGAAGACTGAAGTGCCCCCCAAGAAAAGCTGTGGAGGAAGGAAGTGAGAGTCAAAGATGAGGGAGTCGGATATGGTGGAAGGGCAGATTCAAATAGGATAATCATGATTTTCCTTGTGTATTCTTTGTATGTGTCCTACATTAAAGTATATTTCATAACCTGAACATTCCCATGTTTTTTTTCTTGGTCTTTTCAGAGGCTTTTTGGCCGTAGCTTCCAATAGTAAATGCACTCTTAAAAATAAATGTAGGGTGAATGCAGGCAAAGTGGGCCGTTTAGTTTGATTTACTGTGCTCAATGGGTTAACACTTTAAGAGCATGACAATGGCCTTTAATTAAAGATACACTATTTCTTTAAATGATACAATGGTTTTGGTTGATGCAATATGACACTGGAGGGTGTGGATACAACTCAAGGGAGGACACCGTTATTGTTGAAGGTAGACATAACCTCTGACATAAGATTTTATTTGCTAAATGATAAGGTTTCTCGCTAAATGTCAACAAATGGGTATATTATTCTGACCGTTTGTTACTACAGTTAACAGGGAATCAAAATGCAAAAAAAAAAAAGATTTTAAAATGTGTTGGTTTCTTGTAAGGTGTTTAAAGCTACAATATGTAAGATTTTTGTAATAAAATAACCAAAAATCACTTGCAAAGTGTGATATATTTCCTGCAGTTGTGTACTTCCAGTATCCCAAAAGTTCCCAAAGATTTATAATTTCAGAGAAATTCCAATTTTTAAATTAAAGCTGCAAGCAGCATTTATCGGGGTTCAAGCATTTAAGGCCTTTAAGCACAAATGCATAAAAAGACTACGTTTTTTGGCAACCATTTAACCACTGACATCATACATGGAAAAGACCATTTCCAGCCAATTTAACATAGGAAATATATGGTTTTCAAAGCTTTTTAACAGTTATAGCGCCACCTATGGTCCGATCTCCATAAAATTGTGCATGCTTGTTTACAATGTTATTTCAAATATGCTCACCAATTTTCGTGAAGTTTTGAGTTTTCGTTTAGGATTTATAGGCTTTCGAGTTAATTTTGCCACGTCCATTTTCTAAATGACCCTGTTATAGCCATCCAAATGCAAAAGTTCAACTTTTTTTGGGGATAATTATTGATCTAGAGAGTCCAGAGAATTTTCCTAGACTGGTTTGGTTGCGATCGGGCGAAAACGCCTAGGACTAGTTCGCAAAAGTAGGTTTTTGGCATAATCATGAATATTCAATGAACGGTTTGATTGACAGCAGTGGTTCTCGAGGCAAAGTTGTTCAGGATGAGGAGATCTATCAAATGATATGCATATTGTGTGGATGTGTGTAACACCACGTGATTACAGAGGGCGTAAACCTCGTTAGCGCCAACTAGTGGCCGATTTCTTTCAAAATTCTTGGAGACCTCTAGGACCATGAGTTGAACATGCCCACCGAGTCAAACTTCATTGGCCGATGGCGGCCATGCTTTTTGAGATACGCCAATGTCCTCATATACATACGTGGCACCTTGGACCAAGACACTGCATACCAATTTTCAAGTCAATCGGACTAACGGTCAGGTGGTCATAGCCCTTTTTAGGGTTTTTTCATGTTATAGCGCCAACTAGTGTTCAATCGGCGCGATTTTTTTTTTACTTTGACCAAATATTGAGCCCGTACATATGTGTACCGAATTTGGTGAAGCTATCTCATTTGCTTCTCGGGTTATAGCCATTTTAGTAAAAGTGGCTCCGCCCACAGCATACGTTTTGGCCCCCCCTTAGCGACCGTGAATGTAAATTTCAACATTTTTTCGATAATTATTGATATTCAGTCTACAGAGAATCTTTCTGCACTGGTTTGGTTCCGGTCGGGCAAAAAACCTGGGACTAGTTCGCAGAAGTAGGTTTTGGACAAAATTCAAGATGGCAGAATTTTTTGGGGATAATCTTCCTGCCGGAATCGAAACCAGAAATATACGTTATGTCCGGCTTGAGCCAAGGATCACAGGGATATAAGACGCTTGAGTCTAGGACAACCCGTCTAGGAGTTATGAGCAATTTCATACTTTTGCTTGCTGTAGCGCCACCTATTGGCCAATCGGGGTCATACTTTGATAGGTTCTCCCCAAATTGAGGACTACCATTTGGCCAAGTTTCAAGACTCCAGCATTTACGGTTTGGGCTGCACGATCAGTTTTACGGCGGAATAATAATAATAAAACCCCTAACAATTACAATAGGGTTTCAGCACTTCGTGCTTGAACCCCTAATAATGGCTCGTCCATGTTCACTTGCCGCCTGTCAATGACGTAATATCCGCGTTATCCCTGGTTTCCGCTCGTACTGCCATAGTAACCATGGCGACAACTGCGTTACGTCTAGCGGCACGCTCATGGAGTTGTTTCGTTCAAACATTATGGACCATGGCAAGCAGACTTTGGGACAAAAGGAGAACTAAAACGAGAATGAGCCACCAAATGAAGAGAAGAGGAATCTATAGCAGTACTTGTTTTAATAAACACAAAACACTGGAGAACACATTGTGCAATGCAAGACAAAGAACTGAATAAACTGAGCGCTATATATAAACAGGCAAACAAAGGGAGCTAAATGAAACACAGGTGAACTTAATTAGTGACTAACAGACTATCATGGTTAACTTGTAGCTCAACATGAGTTCCTATAAGAGCAGCCAAAAGTGCAATTGCAAAGGAACCTTCTCTCAACCCCAGGTCAGGACTGCACACGGATTAAGCGTTGTAGTATTTTTGTGACTGCAATATTCAGGCTCCACACGGATTGAGGACAACTTTTCAGCTGTACGGTAATGCACCTTTGCTGTTTTAGGCTTGTTTTTTTTCTCCATTCAATTTTCTCCATCAACTGACCTGATTTAGTACAACTAAAAAAAGTTAGTTTAAGCAAAAGTATAGATATTGTCTTTTATTTTACCTGTCCTTTACCTGTGTGTGTGTGTGTGTATATATCATAGGCACTTTGGCTTAATTTTTTTTTCACAAGGGTACAAAGCAATTCAAATTATAGAGTTTTCCAGACCGCAACATGGTGTCGGCCCACATCTGGTACACATGGATTACACACGGCCCAGATGTGGGCCGGATCTGGGCCGACACTATGTTGCTGTCTGGGTTCTTGTATGGTTTTTCGTTGCAAACTAATCTGGTTGTGCTATTTTACCTAATGCAACTTCCATTCTCAAAGCTCCCTGCAACAAAGCTTTGACTTTTTATCAAAAATATTACATTCTTAAACCAAATGGCATGATTTCACTGAATCCACTCTCCATTGTAGGCTTTAAAGATCAACATGGAGAAAATCATCCTAATATTCCCTCTGATATTGCTGGTGCTGCATATACAAGGAGGAGAGTTCCACAAACCTCCAGTTTGTTTGCCTGAAGCTCCACAGCCGGAAGTCGTGGAGTTCGACAGCACAATCTATGCCACTTGTGAAGTAACTCCCAGCCCCAATTTGCCACGTAACCAGCCAAAGATCTTTGGGCAAATCCTCTTCAAGCAGGTCTTCCCCAATGGAGATTTAGAAGTGAAAATCAACCTCCGTGGTTTGCCTGCCATCGATCAAGAGCGTGCCATGCACATCCATCAGTATGGAGACCTCAGTCAAGGCTGCATCACTGTTGGTCCTCATTATAATCCAAACGGCGTTGACCACCCTCATCATCCTGGAGACCTGGGCAACTTTGCTTCCAAGAAAGGAGTTATAAGGCAGTTCCTGACGCTTCCAGACGCCAAGCTCTTTGGGCCTTATTCCATTCTGGGACGTGCGGTGGTGGTTCATGAGAAGGAGGATGATCTGGGAATGGGTTCAGATGAGGAGAGTAAACCCAGTGGGAATGCTGGAGAGATAATTGCTCTCGGTGTGATTGGTATTACTACTCCAAGTCTGTGGCAGAAGACTGAAGTGCCCCCCAAGAAAAGCTGTGGAGGAAGGAAGTGAGAGTCAAAGATGAGGGAGTCGGATATGGTGGAAGGGCAGATTCAAATAGGATAATCATGATTTTCCTTGTGTATTCTTTGTATGTGTCCTACATTAAAGTATATTTCATAACCTGAACATTCCCATGTTTTTTTTCTTGGTCTTTTCAGAGGCTTTTTGGCCGTAGCTTCCAATAGTAAATGCACTCTTAAAAATAAATGTAGGGTGAATGCAGGCAAAGTGGGCCGTTTAGTTTGATTTACTGTGCTCAATGGGTTAACACTTTAAGAGCATGACAATGGCCTTTAATTAAAGATACACTATTTCTTTAAATGATACAATGGTTTTGGTTGATGCAATATGACACTGGAGGGTGTGGATACAACTCAAGGGAGGACACCGTTATTGTTGAAGGTAGACATAACCTCTGACATAAGATTTTATTTGCTAAATGATAAGGTTTCTCGCTAAATGTCAACAAATGGGTATATTATTCTGACCGTTTGTTACTACAGTTAACAGGGAATCAAAATGCAAAAAAAAAAAAGATTTTAAAATGTGTTGGTTTCTTGTAAGGTGTTTAAAGCTACAATATGTAAGATTTTTGTAATAAAATAACCAAAAATCACTTGCAAAGTGTGATATATTTCCTGCAGTTGTGTACTTCCAGTATCCCAAAAGTTCCCAAAGATTTATAATTTCAGAGAAATTCCAATTTTTAAATTAAAGCTGCAAGCAGCATTTATCGGGGTTCAAGCATTTAAGGCCTTTAAGCACAAATGCATAAAAAGACTACGTTTTTTGGCAACCATTTAACCACTGACATCATACATGGAAAAGACCATTTCCAGCCAATTTAACATAGGAAATATATGGTTTTCAAAGCTTTTTAACAGTTATAGCGCCACCTATGGTCCGATCTCCATAAAATTGTGCATGCTTGTTTACAATGTTATTTCACATATGCTCACCAATTTTCGTGAAGTTTTGAGTTTTCGTTTAGGATTTATAGGCTTTCGAGTTAATTTTGCCACGTCCATTTTCTAAATGACCCTGTTATAGCCATCCAAATGCAAAAGTTCAACTTTTTTTGGGGATAATTATTGATCTAGAGAGTCCAGAGAATTTTCCTAGACTGGTTTGGTTGCGATCGGGCGAAAACGCCTAGGACTAGTTCGCAAAAGTAGGTTTTTGGCATAATCATGAATATTCAATGAACGGTTTGATTGACAGCAGTGGTTCTCGAGGCAAAGTTGTTCAGGATGAGGAGATCTATCAAATGATATGCATATTGTGTGGATGTGTGTAACACCACGTGATTACAGAGGGCGTAAACCTCGTTAGCGCCAACTAGTGGCCGATTTCTTTCAAAATTCTTGGAGACCTCTAGGACCATGAGTTGAACATGCCCACCGAGTCAAACTTCATTGGCCGATGGCGGCCATGCTTTTTGAGATACGCCAATGTCCTCATATACATACGTGGCACCTTGGACCAAGACACTGCATACCAATTTTCAAGTCAATCGGACTAACGGTCAGGTGGTCATAGCCCTTTTTAGGGTTTTTTCATGTTATAGCGCCAACTAGTGTTCAATCGGCGCGATTTTTTTTTTACTTTGACCAAATATTGAGCCCGTACATATGTGTACCGAATTTGGTGAAGCTATCTCATTTGCTTCTCGGGTTATAGCCATTTTAGTAAAAGTGGCTCCGCCCACAGCATACGTTTTGGCCCCCCCTTAGCGACCGTGAATGTAAATTTCAACATTTTTTCGATAATTATTGATATTCAGTCTACAGAGAATCTTTCTGCACTGGTTTGGTTCCGGTCGGGCAAAAAACCTGGGACTAGTTCGCAGAAGTAGGTTTTGGACAAAATTCAAGATGGCAGAATTTTTTGGGGATAATCTTCCTGCCGGAATCGAAACCAGAAATATACGTTATGTCCGGCTTGAGCCAAGGATCACAGGGATATAAGACGCTTGAGTCTAGGACAACCCGTCTAGGAGTTATGAGCAATTTCATACTTTTGCTTGCTGTAGCGCCACCTATTGGCCAATCGGGGTCATACTTTGATAGGTTCTCCCCAAATTGAGGACTACCATTTGGCCAAGTTTCAAGACTCCAGCATTTACGGTTTGGGCTGCACGATCAGTTTTACGGCGGAATAATAATAATAAAACCCCTAACAATTACAATAGGGTTTCAGCACTTCGTGCTTGAACCCCTAATAATGGCTCGTCCATGTTCACTTGCCGCCTGTCAATGACGTAATATCCGCGTTATCCCTGGTTTCCGCTCGTACTGCCATAGTAACCATGGCGACAACTGCGTTACGTCTAGCGGCACGCTCATGGAGTTGTTTCGTTCAAACATTATGGACCATGGCAAGCAGACTTTGGGACAAAAGGAGAACTAAAACGAGAATGAGCCACCAAATGAAGAGAAGAGGAATCTATAGCAGTACTTGTTTTAATAAACACAAAACACTGGAGAACACATTGTGCAATGCAAGACAAAGAACTGAATAAACTGAGCGCTATATATAAACAGGCAAACAAAGGGAGCTAAATGAAACACAGGTGAACTTAATTAGTGACTAACAGACTATCATGGTTAACTTGTAGCTCAACATGAGTTCCTATAAGAGCAGCCAAAAGTGCAATTGCAAAGGAACCTTCTCTCAACCCCAGGTCAGGACTGCACACGGATTAAGCGTTGTAGTATTTTTGTGACTGCAATATTCAGGCTCCACACGGATTGAGGACAACTTTTCAGCTGTACGGTAATGCACCTTTGCTGTTTTAGGCTTGTTTTTTTTCTCCATTCAATTTTCTCCATCAACTGACCTGATTTAGTACAACTAAAAAAAGTTAGTTTAAGCAAAAGTATAGATATTGTCTTTTATTTTACCTGTCCTTTACCTGTGTGTGTGTGTATATATCATAGGCACTTTGGCTTAATTTTTTTTTCACAAGGGTACATAGCAATTCAAATTATAGAGTTTTCCAGACCGCAACATGGTGTCGGCCCACATCTGGTACACATGGATTACACACGGCCCAGATGTGGGCCGGATCTGGGCCGACACTATGTTGCTGTCTGGGTTCTTGTATGGTTTTTCGTTGCAAACTAATCTGGTTGTGCTATTTTACCTAATGCAACTTCCATTCTCAAAGCTCCCTGCAACAAAGCTTTGACTTTTTATCAAAAATATTACATTCTTAAACCAAATGGCATGATTTCACTGAATCCACTCTCCATTGTAGGCTTTAAAGATCAACATGGAGAAAATCATCCTAATATTCCCTCTGATATTGCTGGTGCTGCATATACAAGGAGGAGAGTTCCACAAACCTCCAGTTTGTTTGCCTGAAGCTCCACAGCCGGAAGTCGTGGAGTTCGACAGCACAATCTATGCCACTTGTGAAGTAACTCCCAGCCCCAATTTGCCACGTAACCAGCCAAAGATCTTTGGGCAAATCCTCTTCAAGCAGGTCTTCCCCAATGGAGATTTAGAAGTGAAAATCAACCTCCGTGGTTTGCCTGCCATCGATCAAGAGCGTGCCATGCACATCCATCAGTATGGAGACCTCAGTCAAGGCTGCATCACTGTTGGTCCTCATTATAATCCAAACGGCGTTGACCACCCTCATCATCCTGGAGACCTGGGCAACTTTGCTTCCAAGAAAGGAGTTATAAGGCAGTTCCTGACGCTTCCAGACGCCAAGCTCTTTGGGCCTTATTCCATTCTGGGACGTGCGGTGGTGGTTCATGAGAAGGAGGATGATCTGGGAATGGGTTCAGATGAGGAGAGTAAACCCAGTGGGAATGCTGGAGAGATAATTGCTCTCGGTGTGATTGGTATTACTACTCCAAGTCTGTGGCAGAAGACTGAAGTGCCCCCCAAGAAAAGCTGTGGAGGAAGGAAGTGAGAGTCAAAGATGAGGGAGTCGGATATGGTGGAAGGGCAGATTCAAATAGGATAATCATGATTTTCCTTGTGTATTCTTTGTATGTGTCCTACATTAAAGTATATTTCATAACCTGAACATTCCCATGTTTTTTTTCTTGGTCTTTTCAGAGGCTTTTTGGCCGTAGCTTCCAATAGTAAATGCACTCTTAAAAATAAATGTAGGGTGAATGCAGGCAAAGTGGGCCGTTTAGTTTGATTTACTGTGCTCAATGGGTTAACACTTTAAGAGCATGACAATGGCCTTTAATTAAAGATACACTATTTCTTTAAATGATACAATGGTTTTGGTTGATGCAATATGACACTGGAGGGTGTGGATACAACTCAAGGGAGGACACCGTTATTGTTGAAGGTAGACATAACCTCTGACATAAGATTTTATTTGCTAAATGATAAGGTTTCTCGCTAAATGTCAACAAATGGGTATATTATTCTGACCGTTTGTTACTACAGTTAACAGGGAATCAAAATGCAAAAAAAAAAAAGATTTTAAAATGTGTTGGTTTCTTGTAAGGTGTTTAAAGCTACAATATGTAAGATTTTTGTAATAAAATAACCAAAAATCACTTGCAAAGTGTGATATATTTCCTGCAGTTGTGTACTTCCAGTATCCCAAAAGTTCCCAAAGATTTATAATTTCAGAGAAATTCCAATTTTTAAATTAAAGCTGCAAGCAGCATTTATCGGGGTTCAAGCATTTAAGGCCTTTAAGCACAAATGCATAAAAAGACTACGTTTTTTGGCAACCATTTAACCACTGACATCATACATGGAAAAGACCATTTCCAGCCAATTTAACATAGGAAATATATGGTTTTCAAAGCTTTTTAACAGTTATAGCGCCACCTATGGTCCGATCTCCATAAAATTGTGCATGCTTGTTTACAATGTTATTTCACATATGCTCACCAATTTTCGTGAAGTTTTGAGTTTTCGTTTAGGATTTATAGGCTTTCGAGTTAATTTTGCCACGTCCATTTTCTAAATGACCCTGTTATAGCCATCCAAATGCAAAAGTTCAACTTTTTTTGGGGATAATTATTGATCTAGAGAGTCCAGAGAATTTTCCTAGACTGGTTTGGTTGCGATCGGGCGAAAACGCCTAGGACTAGTTCGCAAAAGTAGGTTTTTGGCATAATCATGAATATTCAATGAACGGTTTGATTGACAGCAGTGGTTCTCGAGGCAAAGTTGTTCAGGATGAGGAGATCTATCAAATGATATGCATATTGTGTGGATGTGTGTAACACCACGTGATTACAGAGGGCGTAAACCTCGTTAGCGCCAACTAGTGGCCGATTTCTTTCAAAATTCTTGGAGACCTCTAGGACCATGAGTTGAACATGCCCACCGAGTCAAACTTCATTGGCCGATGGCGGCCATGCTTTTTGAGATACGCCAATGTCCTCATATACATACGTGGCACCTTGGACCAAGACACTGCATACCAATTTTCAAGTCAATCGGACTAACGGTCAGGTGGTCATAGCCCTTTTTAGGGTTTTTTCATGTTATAGCGCCAACTAGTGTTCAATCGGCGCGATTTTTTTTTTACTTTGACCAAATATTGAGCCCGTACATATGTGTACCGAATTTGGTGAAGCTATCTCATTTGCTTCTCGGGTTATAGCCATTTTAGTAAAAGTGGCTCCGCCCACAGCATACGTTTTGGCCCCCCCTTAGCGACCGTGAATGTAAATTTCAACATTTTTTCGATAATTATTGATATTCAGTCTACAGAGAATCTTTCTGCACTGGTTTGGTTCCGGTCGGGCAAAAAACCTGGGACTAGTTCGCAGAAGTAGGTTTTGGACAAAATTCAAGATGGCAGAATTTTTTGGGGATAATCTTCCTGCCGGAATCGAAACCAGAAATATACGTTATGTCCGGCTTGAGCCAAGGATCACAGGGATATAAGACGCTTGAGTCTAGGACAACCCGTCTAGGAGTTATGAGCAATTTCATACTTTTGCTTGCTGTAGCGCCACCTATTGGCCAATCGGGGTCATACTTTGATAGGTTCTCCCCAAATTGAGGACTACCATTTGGCCAAGTTTCAAGACTCCAGCATTTACGGTTTGGGCTGCACGATCAGTTTTACGGCGGAATAATAATAATAAAACCCCTAACAATTACAATAGGGTTTCAGCACTTCGTGCTTGAACCCCTAATAATGGCTCGTCCATGTTCACTTGCCGCCTGTCAATGACGTAATATCCGCGTTATCCCTGGTTTCCGCTCGTACTGCCATAGTAACCATGGCGACAACTGCGTTACGTCTAGCGGCACGCTCATGGAGTTGTTTCGTTCAAACATTATGGACCATGGCAAGCAGACTTTGGGACAAAAGGAGAACTAAAACGAGAATGAGCCACCAAATGAAGAGAAGAGGAATCTATAGCAGTACTTGTTTTAATAAACACAAAACACTGGAGAACACATTGTGCAATGCAAGACAAAGAACTGAATAAACTGAGCGCTATATATAAACAGGCAAACAAAGGGAGCTAAATGAAACACAGGTGAACTTAATTAGTGACTAACAGACTATCATGGTTAACTTGTAGCTCAACATGAGTTCCTATAAGAGCAGCCAAAAGTGCAATTGCAAAGGAACCTTCTCTCAACCCCAGGTCAGGACTGCACACGGATTAAGCGTTGTAGTATTTTTGTGACTGCAATATTCAGGCTCCACACGGATTGAGGACAACTTTTCAGCTGTACGGTAATGCACCTTTGCTGTTTTAGGCTTGTTTTTTTTCTCCATTCAATTTTCTCCATCAACTGACCTGATTTAGTACAACTAAAAAAAGTTAGTTTAAGCAAAAGTATAGATATTGTCTTTTATTTTACCTGTCCTTTACCTGTGTGTGTGTGTGTGTGTGTATATATCATAGGCACTTTGGCTTAATTTTTTTTTCACAAGGGTACATAGCAATTCAAATTATAGAGTTTTCCAGACCGCAACATGGTGTCGGCCCACATCTGGTACACATGGATTACACACGGCCCAGATGTGGGCCGGATCTGGGCCGACACTATGTTGCTGTCTGGGTTCTTGTATGGTTTTTCGTTGCAAACTAATCTGGTTGTGCTATTTTACCTAATGCAACTTCCATTCTCAAAGCTCCCTGCAACAAAGCTTTGACTTTTTATCAAAAATATTACATTCTTAAACCAAATGGCATGATTTCACTGAATCCACTCTCCATTGTAGGCTTTAAAGATCAACATGGAGAAAATCATCCTAATATTCCCTCTGATATTGCTGGTGCTGCATATACAAGGAGGAGAGTTCCACAAACCTCCAGTTTGTTTGCCTGAAGCTCCACAGCCGGAAGTCGTGGAGTTCGACAGCACAATCTATGCCACTTGTGAAGTAACTCCCAGCCCCAATTTGCCACGTAACCAGCCAAAGATCTTTGGGCAAATCCTCTTCAAGCAGGTCTTCCCCAATGGAGATTTAGAAGTGAAAATCAACCTCCGTGGTTTGCCTGCCATCGATCAAGAGCGTGCCATGCACATCCATCAGTATGGAGACCTCAGTCAAGGCTGCATCACTGTTGGTCCTCATTATAATCCAAACGGCGTTGACCACCCTCATCATCCTGGAGACCTGGGCAACTTTGCTTCCAAGAAAGGAGTTATAAGGCAGTTCCTGACGCTTCCAGACGCCAAGCTCTTTGGGCCTTATTCCATTCTGGGACGTGCGGTGGTGGTTCATGAGAAGGAGGATGATCTGGGAATGGGTTCAGATGAGGAGAGTAAACCCAGTGGGAATGCTGGAGAGATAATTGCTCTCGGTGTGATTGGTATTACTACTCCAAGTCTGTGGCAGAAGACTGAAGTGCCCCCCAAGAAAAGCTGTGGAGGAAGGAAGTGAGAGTCAAAGATGAGGGAGTCGGATATGGTGGAAGGGCAGATTCAAATAGGATAATCATGATTTTCCTTGTGTATTCTTTGTATGTGTCCTACATTAAAGTATATTTCATAACCTGAACATTCCCATGTTTTTTTTCTTGGTCTTTTCAGAGGCTTTTTGGCCGTAGCTTCCAATAGTAAATGCACTCTTAAAAATAAATGTAGGGTGAATGCAGGCAAAGTGGGCCGTTTAGTTTGATTTACTGTGCTCAATGGGTTAACACTTTAAGAGCATGACAATGGCCTTTAATTAAAGATACACTATTTCTTTAAATGATACAATGGTTTTGGTTGATGCAATATGACACTGGAGGGTGTGGATACAACTCAAGGGAGGACACCGTTATTGTTGAAGGTAGACATAACCTCTGACATAAGATTTTATTTGCTAAATGATAAGGTTTCTCGCTAAATGTCAACAAATGGGTATATTATTCTGACCGTTTGTTACTACAGTTAACAGGGAATCAAAATGCAAAAAAAAAAAAGATTTTAAAATGTGTTGGTTTCTTGTAAGGTGTTTAAAGCTACAATATGTAAGATTTTTGTAATAAAATAACCAAAAATCACTTGCAAAGTGTGATATATTTCCTGCAGTTGTGTACTTCCAGTATCCCAAAAGTTCCCAAAGATTTATAATTTCAGAGAAATTCCAATTTTTAAATTAAAGCTGCAAGCAGCATTTATCGGGGTTCAAGCATTTAAGGCCTTTAAGCACAAATGCATAAAAAGACTACGTTTTTTGGCAACCATTTAACCACTGACATCATACATGGAAAAGACCATTTCCAGCCAATTTAACATAGGAAATATATGGTTTTCAAAGCTTTTTAACAGTTATAGCGCCACCTATGGTCCGATCTCCATAAAATTGTGCATGCTTGTTTACAATGTTATTTCACATATGCTCACCAATTTTCGTGAAGTTTTGAGTTTTCGTTTAGGATTTATAGGCTTTCGAGTTAATTTTGCCACGTCCATTTTCTAAATGACCCTGTTATAGCCATCCAAATGCAAAAGTTCAACTTTTTTTGGGGATAATTATTGATCTAGAGAGTCCAGAGAATTTTCCTAGACTGGTTTGGTTGCGATCGGGCGAAAACGCCTAGGACTAGTTCGCAAAAGTAGGTTTTTGGCATAATCATGAATATTCAATGAACGGTTTGATTGACAGCAGTGGTTCTCGAGGCAAAGTTGTTCAGGATGAGGAGATCTATCAAATGATATGCATATTGTGTGGATGTGTGTAACACCACGTGATTACAGAGGGCGTAAACCTCGTTAGCGCCAACTAGTGGCCGATTTCTTTCAAAATTCTTGGAGACCTCTAGGACCATGAGTTGAACATGCCCACCGAGTCAAACTTCATTGGCCGATGGCGGCCATGCTTTTTGAGATACGCCAATGTCCTCATATACATACGTGGCACCTTGGACCAAGACACTGCATACCAATTTTCAAGTCAATCGGACTAACGGTCAGGTGGTCATAGCCCTTTTTAGGGTTTTTTCATGTTATAGCGCCAACTAGTGTTCAATCGGCGCGATTTTTTTTTTACTTTGACCAAATATTGAGCCCGTACATATGTGTACCGAATTTGGTGAAGCTATCTCATTTGCTTCTCGGGTTATAGCCATTTTAGTAAAAGTGGCTCCGCCCACAGCATACGTTTTGGCCCCCCCTTAGCGACCGTGAATGTAAATTTCAACATTTTTTCGATAATTATTGATATTCAGTCTACAGAGAATCTTTCTGCACTGGTTTGGTTCCGGTCGGGCAAAAAACCTGGGACTAGTTCGCAGAAGTAGGTTTTGGACAAAATTCAAGATGGCAGAATTTTTTGGGGATAATCTTCCTGCCGGAATCGAAACCAGAAATATACGTTATGTCCGGCTTGAGCCAAGGATCACAGGGATATAAGACGCTTGAGTCTAGGACAACCCGTCTAGGAGTTATGAGCAATTTCATACTTTTGCTTGCTGTAGCGCCACCTATTGGCCAATCGGGGTCATACTTTGATAGGTTCTCCCCAAATTGAGGACTACCATTTGGCCAAGTTTCAAGACTCCAGCATTTACGGTTTGGGCTGCACGATCAGTTTTACGGCGGAATAATAATAATAAAACCCCTAACAATTACAATAGGGTTTCAGCACTTCGTGCTTGAACCCCTAATAATGGCTCGTCCATGTTCACTTGCCGCCTGTCAATGACGTAATATCCGCGTTATCCCTGGTTTCCGCTCGTACTGCCATAGTAACCATGGCGACAACTGCGTTACGTCTAGCGGCACGCTCATGGAGTTGTTTCGTTCAAACATTATGGACCATGGCAAGCAGACTTTGGGACAAAAGGAGAACTAAAACGAGAATGAGCCACCAAATGAAGAGAAGAGGAATCTATAGCAGTACTTGTTTTAATAAACACAAAACACTGGAGAACACATTGTGCAATGCAAGACAAAGAACTGAATAAACTGAGCGCTATATATAAACAGGCAAACAAAGGGAGCTAAATGAAACACAGGTGAACTTAATTAGTGACTAACAGACTATCATGGTTAACTTGTAGCTCAACATGAGTTCCTATAAGAGCAGCCAAAAGTGCAATTGCAAAGGAACCTTCTCTCAACCCCAGGTCAGGACTGCACACGGATTAAGCGTTGTAGTATTTTTGTGACTGCAATATTCAGGCTCCACACGGATTGAGGACAACTTTTCAGCTGTACGGTAATGCACCTTTGCTGTTTTAGGCTTGTTTTTTTTCTCCATTCAATTTTCTCCATCAACTGACCTGATTTAGTACAACTAAAAAAAGTTAGTTTAAGCAAAAGTATAGATATTGTCTTTTATTTTACCTGTCCTTTACCTGTGTGTGTGTGTATATATCATAGGCACTTTGGCTTAATTTTTTTTTCACAAGGGTACATAGCAATTCAAATTATAGAGTTTTCCAGACCGCAACATGGTGTCGGCCCACATCTGGTACACATGGATTACACACGGCCCAGATGTGGGCCGGATCTGGGCCGACACTATGTTGCTGTCTGGGTTCTTGTATGGTTTTTCGTTGCAAACTAATCTGGTTGTGCTATTTTACCTAATGCAACTTCCATTCTCAAAGCTCCCTGCAACAAAGCTTTGACTTTTTATCAAAAATATTACATTCTTAAACCAAATGGCATGATTTCACTGAATCCACTCTCCATTGTAGGCTTTAAAGATCAACATGGAGAAAATCATCCTAATATTCCCTCTGATATTGCTGGTGCTGCATATACAAGGAGGAGAGTTCCACAAACCTCCAGTTTGTTTGCCTGAAGCTCCACAGCCGGAAGTCGTGGAGTTCGACAGCACAATCTATGCCACTTGTGAAGTAACTCCCAGCCCCAATTTGCCACGTAACCAGCCAAAGATCTTTGGGCAAATCCTCTTCAAGCAGGTCTTCCCCAATGGAGATTTAGAAGTGAAAATCAACCTCCGTGGTTTGCCTGCCATCGATCAAGAGCGTGCCATGCACATCCATCAGTATGGAGACCTCAGTCAAGGCTGCATCACTGTTGGTCCTCATTATAATCCAAACGGCGTTGACCACCCTCATCATCCTGGAGACCTGGGCAACTTTGCTTCCAAGAAAGGAGTTATAAGGCAGTTCCTGACGCTTCCAGACGCCAAGCTCTTTGGGCCTTATTCCATTCTGGGACGTGCGGTGGTGGTTCATGAGAAGGAGGATGATCTGGGAATGGGTTCAGATGAGGAGAGTAAACCCAGTGGGAATGCTGGAGAGATAATTGCTCTCGGTGTGATTGGTATTACTACTCCAAGTCTGTGGCAGAAGACTGAAGTGCCCCCCAAGAAAAGCTGTGGAGGAAGGAAGTGAGAGTCAAAGATGAGGGAGTCGGATATGGTGGAAGGGCAGATTCAAATAGGATAATCATGATTTTCCTTGTGTATTCTTTGTATGTGTCCTACATTAAAGTATATTTCATAACCTGAACATTCCCATGTTTTTTTTCTTGGTCTTTTCAGAGGCTTTTTGGCCGTAGCTTCCAATAGTAAATGCACTCTTAAAAATAAATGTAGGGTGAATGCAGGCAAAGTGGGCCGTTTAGTTTGATTTACTGTGCTCAATGGGTTAACACTTTAAGAGCATGACAATGGCCTTTAATTAAAGATACACTATTTCTTTAAATGATACAATGGTTTTGGTTGATGCAATATGACACTGGAGGGTGTGGATACAACTCAAGGGAGGACACCGTTATTGTTGAAGGTAGACATAACCTCTGACATAAGATTTTATTTGCTAAATGATAAGGTTTCTCGCTAAATGTCAACAAATGGGTATATTATTCTGACCGTTTGTTACTACAGTTAACAGGGAATCAAAATGCAAAAAAAAAAAAGATTTTAAAATGTGTTGGTTTCTTGTAAGGTGTTTAAAGCTACAATATGTAAGATTTTTGTAATAAAATAACCAAAAATCACTTGCAAAGTGTGATATATTTCCTGCAGTTGTGTACTTCCAGTATCCCAAAAGTTCCCAAAGATTTATAATTTCAGAGAAATTCCAATTTTTAAATTAAAGCTGCAAGCAGCATTTATCGGGGTTCAAGCATTTAAGGCCTTTAAGCACAAATGCATAAAAAGACTACGTTTTTTGGCAACCATTTAACCACTGACATCATACATGGAAAAGACCATTTCCAGCCAATTTAACATAGGAAATATATGGTTTTCAAAGCTTTTTAACAGTTATAGCGCCACCTATGGTCCGATCTCCATAAAATTGTGCATGCTTGTTTACAATGTTATTTCACATATGCTCACCAATTTTCGTGAAGTTTTGAGTTTTCGTTTAGGATTTATAGGCTTTCGAGTTAATTTTGCCACGTCCATTTTCTAAATGACCCTGTTATAGCCATCCAAATGCAAAAGTTCAACTTTTTTTGGGGATAATTATTGATCTAGAGAGTCCAGAGAATTTTCCTAGACTGGTTTGGTTGCGATCGGGCGAAAACGCCTAGGACTAGTTCGCAAAAGTAGGTTTTTGGCATAATCATGAATATTCAATGAACGGTTTGATTGACAGCAGTGGTTCTCGAGGCAAAGTTGTTCAGGATGAGGAGATCTATCAAATGATATGCATATTGTGTGGATGTGTGTAACACCACGTGATTACAGAGGGCGTAAACCTCGTTAGCGCCAACTAGTGGCCGATTTCTTTCAAAATTCTTGGAGACCTCTAGGACCATGAGTTGAACATGCCCACCGAGTCAAACTTCATTGGCCGATGGCGGCCATGCTTTTTGAGATACGCCAATGTCCTCATATACATACGTGGCACCTTGGACCAAGACACTGCATACCAATTTTCAAGTCAATCGGACTAACGGTCAGGTGGTCATAGCCCTTTTTAGGGTTTTTTCATGTTATAGCGCCAACTAGTGTTCAATCGGCGCGATTTTTTTTTTACTTTGACCAAATATTGAGCCCGTACATATGTGTACCGAATTTGGTGAAGCTATCTCATTTGCTTCTCGGGTTATAGCCATTTTAGTAAAAGTGGCTCCGCCCACAGCATACGTTTTGGCCCCCCCTTAGCGACCGTGAATGTAAATTTCAACATTTTTTCGATAATTATTGATATTCAGTCTACAGAGAATCTTTCTGCACTGGTTTGGTTCCGGTCGGGCAAAAAACCTGGGACTAGTTCGCAGAAGTAGGTTTTGGACAAAATTCAAGATGGCAGAATTTTTTGGGGATAATCTTCCTGCCGGAATCGAAACCAGAAATATACGTTATGTCCGGCTTGAGCCAAGGATCACAGGGATATAAGACGCTTGAGTCTAGGACAACCCGTCTAGGAGTTATGAGCAATTTCATACTTTTGCTTGCTGTAGCGCCACCTATTGGCCAATCGGGGTCATACTTTGATAGGTTCTCCCCAAATTGAGGACTACCATTTGGCCAAGTTTCAAGACTCCAGCATTTACGGTTTGGGCTGCACGATCAGTTTTACGGCGGAATAATAATAATAAAACCCCTAACAATTACAATAGGGTTTCAGCACTTCGTGCTTGAACCCCTAATAATGGCTCGTCCATGTTCACTTGCCGCCTGTCAATGACGTAATATCCGCGTTATCCCTGGTTTCCGCTCGTACTGCCATAGTAACCATGGCGACAACTGCGTTACGTCTAGCGGCACGCTCATGGAGTTGTTTCGTTCAAACATTATGGACCATGGCAAGCAGACTTTGGGACAAAAGGAGAACTAAAACGAGAATGAGCCACCAAATGAAGAGAAGAGGAATCTATAGCAGTACTTGTTTTAATAAACACAAAACACTGGAGAACACATTGTGCAATGCAAGACAAAGAACTGAATAAACTGAGCGCTATATATAAACAGGCAAACAAAGGGAGCTAAATGAAACACAGGTGAACTTAATTAGTGACTAACAGACTATCATGGTTAACTTGTAGCTCAACATGAGTTCCTATAAGAGCAGCCAAAAGTGCAATTGCAAAGGAACCTTCTCTCAACCCCAGGTCAGGACTGCACACGGATTAAGCGTTGTAGTATTTTTGTGACTGCAATATTCAGGCTCCACACGGATTGAGGACAACTTTTCAGCTGTACGGTAATGCACCTTTGCTGTTTTAGGCTTGTTTTTTTTCTCCATTCAATTTTCTCCATCAACTGACCTGATTTAGTACAACTAAAAAAAGTTAGTTTAAGCAAAAGTATAGATATTGTCTTTTATTTTACCTGTCCTTTACCTGTGTGTGTGTGTATATATCATAGGCACTTTGGCTTAATTTTTTTTTCACAAGGGTACATAGCAATTCAAATTATAGAGTTTTCCAGACCGCAACATGGTGTCGGCCCACATCTGGTACACATGGATTACACACGGCCCAGATGTGGGCCGGATCTGGGCCGACACTATGTTGCTGTCTGGGTTCTTGTATGGTTTTTCGTTGCAAACTAATCTGGTTGTGCTATTTTACCTAATGCAACTTCCATTCTCAAAGCTCCCTGCAACAAAGCTTTGACTTTTTATCAAAAATATTACATTCTTAAACCAAATGGCATGATTTCACTGAATCCACTCTCCATTGTAGGCTTTAAAGATCAACATGGAGAAAATCATCCTAATATTCCCTCTGATATTGCTGGTGCTGCATATACAAGGAGGAGAGTTCCACAAACCTCCAGTTTGTTTGCCTGAAGCTCCACAGCCGGAAGTCGTGGAGTTCGACAGCACAATCTATGCCACTTGTGAAGTAACTCCCAGCCCCAATTTGCCACGTAACCAGCCAAAGATCTTTGGGCAAATCCTCTTCAAGCAGGTCTTCCCCAATGGAGATTTAGAAGTGAAAATCAACCTCCGTGGTTTGCCTGCCATCGATCAAGAGCGTGCCATGCACATCCATCAGTATGGAGACCTCAGTCAAGGCTGCATCACTGTTGGTCCTCATTATAATCCAAACGGCGTTGACCACCCTCATCATCCTGGAGACCTGGGCAACTTTGCTTCCAAGAAAGGAGTTATAAGGCAGTTCCTGACGCTTCCAGACGCCAAGCTCTTTGGGCCTTATTCCATTCTGGGACGTGCGGTGGTGGTTCATGAGAAGGAGGATGATCTGGGAATGGGTTCAGATGAGGAGAGTAAACCCAGTGGGAATGCTGGAGAGATAATTGCTCTCGGTGTGATTGGTATTACTACTCCAAGTCTGTGGCAGAAGACTGAAGTGCCCCC
Organism: Leuciscus idus; assembly: GCA_021554675.1. Classification (NCBI taxonomy): domain Eukaryota; kingdom Metazoa; phylum Chordata; class Actinopteri; order Cypriniformes; family Leuciscidae; genus Leuciscus; species Leuciscus idus. The sequence goes on along the minus strand of CM038621.1, from coordinate 40,626,709 downwards.
CAAGAAAAGCTGTGGAGGAAGGAAGTGAGAGTCAAAGATGAGGGAGTCGGATATGGTGGAAGGGCAGATTCAAATAGGATAATCATGATTTTCCTTGTGTATTCTTTGTATGTGTCCTACATTAAAGTATATTTCATAACCTGAACATTCCCATGTTTTTTTTCTTGGTCTTTTCAGAGGCTTTTTGGCCGTAGCTTCCAATAGTAAATGCACTCTTAAAAATAAATGTAGGGTGAATGCAGGCAAAGTGGGCCGTTTAGTTTGATTTACTGTGCTCAATGGGTTAACACTTTAAGAGCATGACAATGGCCTTTAATTAAAGATACACTATTTCTTTAAATGATACAATGGTTTTGGTTGATGCAATATGACACTGGAGGGTGTGGATACAACTCAAGGGAGGACACCGTTATTGTTGAAGGTAGACATAACCTCTGACATAAGATTTTATTTGCTAAATGATAAGGTTTCTCGCTAAATGTCAACAAATGGGTATATTATTCTGACCGTTTGTTACTACAGTTAACAGGGAATCAAAATGCAAAAAAAAAAAAGATTTTAAAATGTGTTGGTTTCTTGTAAGGTGTTTAAAGCTACAATATGTAAGATTTTTGTAATAAAATAACCAAAAATCACTTGCAAAGTGTGATATATTTCCTGCAGTTGTGTACTTCCAGTATCCCAAAAGTTCCCAAAGATTTATAATTTCAGAGAAATTCCAATTTTTAAATTAAAGCTGCAAGCAGCATTTATCGGGGTTCAAGCATTTAAGGCCTTTAAGCACAAATGCATAAAAAGACTACGTTTTTTGGCAACCATTTAACCACTGACATCATACATGGAAAAGACCATTTCCAGCCAATTTAACATAGGAAATATATGGTTTTCAAAGCTTTTTAACAGTTATAGCGCCACCTATGGTCCGATCTCCATAAAATTGTGCATGCTTGTTTACAATGTTATTTCACATATGCTCACCAATTTTCGTGAAGTTTTGAGTTTTCGTTTAGGATTTATAGGCTTTCGAGTTAATTTTGCCACGTCCATTTTCTAAATGACCCTGTTATAGCCATCCAAATGCAAAAGTTCAACTTTTTTTGGGGATAATTATTGATCTAGAGAGTCCAGAGAATTTTCCTAGACTGGTTTGGTTGCGATCGGGCGAAAACGCCTAGGACTAGTTCGCAAAAGTAGGTTTTTGGCATAATCATGAATATTCAATGAACGGTTTGATTGACAGCAGTGGTTCTCGAGGCAAAGTTGTTCAGGATGAGGAGATCTATCAAATGATATGCATATTGTGTGGATGTGTGTAACACCACGTGATTACAGAGGGCGTAAACCTCGTTAGCGCCAACTAGTGGCCGATTTCTTTCAAAATTCTTGGAGACCTCTAGGACCATGAGTTGAACATGCCCACCGAGTCAAACTTCATTGGCCGATGGCGGCCATGCTTTTTGAGATACGCCAATGTCCTCATATACATACGTGGCACCTTGGACCAAGACACTGCATACCAATTTTCAAGTCAATCGGACTAACGGTCAGGTGGTCATAGCCCTTTTTAGGGTTTTTTCATGTTATAGCGCCAACTAGTGTTCAATCGGCGCGATTTTTTTTTTACTTTGACCAAATATTGAGCCCGTACATATGTGTACCGAATTTGGTGAAGCTATCTCATTTGCTTCTCGGGTTATAGCCATTTTAGTAAAAGTGGCTCCGCCCACAGCATACGTTTTGGCCCCCCCTTAGCGACCGTGAATGTAAATTTCAACATTTTTTCGATAATTATTGATATTCAGTCTACAGAGAATCTTTCTGCACTGGTTTGGTTCCGGTCGGGCAAAAAACCTGGGACTAGTTCGCAGAAGTAGGTTTTGGACAAAATTCAAGATGGCAGAATTTTTTGGGGATAATCTTCCTGCCGGAATCGAAACCAGAAATATACGTTATGTCCGGCTTGAGCCAAGGATCACAGGGATATAAGACGCTTGAGTCTAGGACAACCCGTCTAGGAGTTATGAGCAATTTCATACTTTTGCTTGCTGTAGCGCCACCTATTGGCCAATCGGGGTCATACTTTGATAGGTTCTCCCCAAATTGAGGACTACCATTTGGCCAAGTTTCAAGACTCCAGCATTTACGGTTTGGGCTGCACGATCAGTTTTACGGCGGAATAATAATAATAAAACCCCTAACAATTACAATAGGGTTTCAGCACTTCGTGCTTGAACCCCTAATAATGGCTCGTCCATGTTCACTTGCCGCCTGTCAATGACGTAATATCCGCGTTATCCCTGGTTTCCGCTCGTACTGCCATAGTAACCATGGCGACAACTGCGTTACGTCTAGCGGCACGCTCATGGAGTTGTTTCGTTCAAACATTATGGACCATGGCAAGCAGACTTTGGGACAAAAGGAGAACTAAAACGAGAATGAGCCACCAAATGAAGAGAAGAGGAATCTATAGCAGTACTTGTTTTAATAAACACAAAACACTGGAGAACACATTGTGCAATGCAAGACAAAGAACTGAATAAACTGAGCGCTATATATAAACAGGCAAACAAAGGGAGCTAAATGAAACACAGGTGAACTTAATTAGTGACTAACAGACTATCATGGTTAACTTGTAGCTCAACATGAGTTCCTATAAGAGCAGCCAAAAGTGCAATTGCAAAGGAACCTTCTCTCAACCCCAGGTCAGGACTGCACACGGATTAAGCGTTGTAGTATTTTTGTGACTGCAATATTCAGGCTCCACACGGATTGAGGACAACTTTTCAGCTGTACGGTAATGCACCTTTGCTGTTTTAGGCTTGTTTTTTTTCTCCATTCAATTTTCTCCATCAACTGACCTGATTTAGTACAACTAAAAAAAGTTAGTTTAAGCAAAAGTATAGATATTGTCTTTTATTTTACCTGTCCTTTACCTGTGTGTGTGTGTATATATCATAGGCACTTTGGCTTAATTTTTTTTTCACAAGGGTACATAGCAATTCAAATTATAGAGTTTTCCAGACCGCAACATGGTGTCGGCCCACATCTGGTACACATGGATTACACACGGCCCAGATGTGGGCCGGATCTGGGCCGACACTATGTTGCTGTCTGGGTTCTTGTATGGTTTTTCGTTGCAAACTAATCTGGTTGTGCTATTTTACCTAATGCAACTTCCATTCTCAAAGCTCCCTGCAACAAAGCTTTGACTTTTTATCAAAAATATTACATTCTTAAACCAAATGGCATGATTTCACTGAATCCACTCTCCATTGTAGGCTTTAAAGATCAACATGGAGAAAATCATCCTAATATTCCCTCTGATATTGCTGGTGCTGCATATACAAGGAGGAGAGTTCCACAAACCTCCAGTTTGTTTGCCTGAAGCTCCACAGCCGGAAGTCGTGGAGTTCGACAGCACAATCTATGCCACTTGTGAAGTAACTCCCAGCCCCAATTTGCCACGTAACCAGCCAAAGATCTTTGGGCAAATCCTCTTCAAGCAGGTCTTCCCCAATGGAGATTTAGAAGTGAAAATCAACCTCCGTGGTTTGCCTGCCATCGATCAAGAGCGTGCCATGCACATCCATCAGTATGGAGACCTCAGTCAAGGCTGCATCACTGTTGGTCCTCATTATAATCCAAACGGCGTTGACCACCCTCATCATCCTGGAGACCTGGGCAACTTTGCTTCCAAGAAAGGAGTTATAAGGCAGTTCCTGACGCTTCCAGACGCCAAGCTCTTTGGGCCTTATTCCATTCTGGGACGTGCGGTGGTGGTTCATGAGAAGGAGGATGATCTGGGAATGGGTTCAGATGAGGAGAGTAAACCCAGTGGGAATGCTGGAGAGATAATTGCTCTCGGTGTGATTGGTATTACTACTCCAAGTCTGTGGCAGAAGACTGAAGTGCCCCCCAAGAAAAGCTGTGAAGGAAGTGAGAGTCAAAGATGAGGGAGTCGGATATGGTGGAAGGGCAGATTCAAATAGGATAATCATGATTTTCCTTGTGTATTCTTTGTATGTGTCCTACATTAAAGTATATTTCATAACCTGAACATTCCCATGTTTTTTTTCTTGGTCTTTTCAGAGGCTTTTTGGCCGTAGCTTCCAATAGTAAATGCACTCTTAAAAATAAATGTAGGGTGAATGCAGGCAAAGTGGGCCGTTTAGTTTGATTTACTGTGCTCAATGGGTTAACACTTTAAGAGCATGACAATGGCCTTTAATTAAAGATACACTATTTCTTTAAATGATACAATGGTTTTGGTTGATGCAATATGACACTGGAGGGTGTGGATACAACTCAAGGGAGGACACCGTTATTGTTGAAGATAGACATAACCTCTGACATAAGATTTTATTTGCTAAATGATAAGGTTTCTCGCTAAATGTCAACAAATGGGTATATTATTCTGACCGTTTGTTACTACAGTTAACAGGGAATCAAAATGCAAAAAAAAAAAAGATTTTAAAATGTGTTGGTTTCTTGTAAGGTGTTTAAAGCTACAATATGTAAGATTTTTGTAATAAAATAACCAAAAATCACTTGCAAAGTGTGATATATTTCCTGCAGTTGTGTACTTCCAGTATCCCAAAAGTTCCCAAAGATTTATAATTTCAGAGAAATTCCAATTTTTAAATTAAAGCTGCAAGCAGCATTTATCGGGGTTCAAGCATTTAAGGCCTTTAAGCACAAATGCATAAAAAGACTACGTTTTTTGGCAACCATTTAACCACTGACATCATACATGGAAAAGACCATTTCCAGCCAATTTAACATAGGAAATATATGGTTTTCAAAGCTTTTTAACAGTTATAGCGCCACCTATGGTCCGATCTCCATAAAATTGTGCATGCTTGTTTACAATGTTATTTCACATATGCTCACCAATTTTCGTGAAGTTTTGAGTTTTCGTTTAGGATTTATAGGCTTTCGAGTTAATTTTGCCACGTCCATTTTCTAAATGACCCTGTTATAGCCATCCAAATGCAAAAGTTCAACTTTTTTTGGGGATAATTATTGATCTAGAGAGTCCAGAGAATTTTCCTAGACTGGTTTGGTTGCGATCGGGCGAAAACGCCTAGGACTAGTTCGCAAAAGTAGGTTTTTGGCATAATCATGAATATTCAATGAACGGTTTGATTGACAGCAGTGGTTCTCGAGGCAAAGTTGTTCAGGATGAGGAGATCTATCAAATGATATGCATATTGTGTGGATGTGTGTAACACCACGTGATTACAGAGGGCGTAAACCTCGTTAGCGCCAACTAGTGGCCGATTTCTTTCAAAATTCTTGGAGACCTCTAGGACCATGAGTTGAACATGCCCACCGAGTCAAACTTCATTGGCCGATGGCGGCCATGCTTTTTGAGATACGCCAATGTCCTCATATACATACGTGGCACCTTGGACCAAGACACTGCATACCAATTTTCAAGTCAATCGGACTAACGGTCAGGTGGTCATAGCCCTTTTTAGGGTTTTTTCATGTTATAGCGCCAACTAGTGTTCAATCGGCGCGATTTTTTTTTTACTTTGACCAAATATTTAGCCCGTACATATGTGTACCGAATTTGGTGAAGCTATCTCATTTGCTTCTCGGGTTATAGCCATTTTAGTAAAAGTGGCTCCGCCCACAGCATACGTTTTGGCCCCCCCTTAGCGACCGTGAATGTAAATTTCAACATTTTTTCGATAATTATTGATATTCAGTCTACAGAGAATCTTTCTGCACTGGTTTGGTTCCGGTCGGGCAAAAAACCTGGGACTAGTTCGCAGAAGTAGGTTTTGGACAAAATTCAAGATGGCAGAATTTTTTGGGGATAATCTTCCTGCCGGAATCGAAACCAGAAATATACGTTATGTCCGGCTTGAGCCAAGGATCACAGGGATATAAGACGCTTGAGTCTAGGACAACCCGTCTAGGAGTTATGAGCAATTTCATACTTTTGCTTGCTGTAGCGCCACCTATTGGCCAATCGGGGTCATACTTTGATAGGTTCTCCCCAAATTGAGGACTACCATTTGGCCAAGTTTCAAGACTCCAGCATTTACGGTTTGGGCTGCACGATCAGTTTTACGGCGGAATAATAATAATAAAACCCCTAACAATTACAATAGGGTTTCAGCACTTCGTGCTTGAACCCCTAATAATGGCTCGTCCATGTTCACTTGCCGCCTGTCAATGACGTAATATCCGCGTTATCCCTGGTTTCCGCTCGTACTGCCATAGTAACCATGGCGACAACTGCGTTACGTCTAGCGGCACGCTCATGGAGTTGTTTCGTTCAAACATTATGGACCATGGCAAGCAGACTTTGGGACAAAAGGAGAACTAAAACGAGAATGAGCCACCAAATGAAGAGAAGAGGAATCTATAGCAGTACTTGTTTTAATAAACACAAAACACTGGAGAACACATTGTGCAATGCAAGACAAAGAACTGAATAAACTGAGCGCTATATATAAACAGGCAAACAAAGGGAGCTAAATGAAACACAGGTGAACTTAATTAGTGACTAACAGACTATCATGGTTAACTTGTAGCTCAACATGAGTTCCTATAAGAGCAGCCAAAAGTGCAATTGCAAAGGAACCTTCTCTCAACCCCAGGTCAGGACTGCACACGGATTAAGCGTTGTAGTATTTTTGTGACTGCAATATTCAGGCTCCACACGGATTGAGGACAACTTTTCAGCTGTACGGTAATGCACCTTTGCTGTTTTAGGCTTGTTTTTTTTCTCCATTCAATTTTCTCCATCAACTGACCTGATTTAGTACAACTAAAAAAAGTTAGTTTAAGCAAAAGTATAGATATTGTCTTTTATTTTACCTGTCCTTTACCTGTGTGTGTGTGTATATATCATAGGCACTTTGGCTTAATTTTTTTTTCACAAGGGTACATAGCAATTCAAATTATAGAGTTTTCCAGACCGCAACATGGTGTCGGCCCACATCTGGTACACATGGATTACACACGGCCCAGATGTGGGCCGGATCTGGGCCGACACTATGTTGCTGTCTGGGTTCTTGTATGGTTTTTCGTTGCAAACTAATCTGGTTGTGCTATTTTACCTAATGCAACTTCCATTCTCAAAGCTCCCTGCAACAAAGCTTTGACTTTTTATCAAAAATATTACATTCTTAAACCAAATGGCATGATTTCACTGAATCCACTCTCCATTGTAGGCTTTAAAGATCAACATGGAGAAAATCATCCTAATATTCCCTCTGATATTGCTGGTGCTGCATATACAAGGAGGAGAGTTCCACAAACCTCCAGTTTGTTTGCCTGAAGCTCCACAGCCGGAAGTTGTGGAGTTCGACAGCACAATCTATGCCACTTGTGAAGTAACTCCCAGCCCCAATTTGCCACGTAACCAGCCAAAGATCTTTGGGCAAATCCTCTTCAAGCAGGTCTTCCCCAATGGAGATTTAGAAGTGAAAATCAACCTCCGTGGTTTGCCTGCCATCGATCAAGAGCGTGCCATGCACATCCATCAGTATGGAGACCTCAGTCAAGGCTGCATCACTGTTGGTCCTCATTATAATCCAAACGGCGTTGACCACCCTCATCATCCTGGAGACCTGGGCAACTTTGCTTCCAAGAAAGGAGTTATAAGGCAGTTCCTGACGCTTCCAGACGCCAAGCTCTTTGGGCCTTATTCCATTCTGGGACGTGCGGTGGTGGTTCATGAGAAGGAGGATGATCTGGGAATGGGTTCAGATGAGGAGAGTAAACCCAGTGGGAATGCTGGAGAGATAATTGCTCTCGGTGTGATTGGTATTACTACTCCAAGTCTGTGGCAGAAGACTGAAGTGCCCCCCAAGAAAAGCTGTGGAGGAAGGAAGTGAGAGTCAAAGATGAGGGAGTCGGATATGGTGGAAGGGCAGATTCAAATAGGATAATCATGATTTTCCTTGTGTATTCTTTGTATGTGTCCTACATTAAAGTATATTTCATAACCTGAACATTCCCATGTTTTTTTTCTTGGTCTTTTCAGAGGCTTTTTGGCCGTAGCTTCCAATAGTAAATGCACTCTTAAAAATAAATGTAGGGTGAATGCAGGCAAAGTGGGCCGTTTAGTTTGATTTACTGTGCTCAATGGGTTAACACTTTAAAGTCAGCATGAAATCAAATTTGACAAATCATTTTTTTATATGTAATATTGTAGTGTTTATTATAAATGATTTATCTGTGCACTTCATTATTTTAAAAAAATTCATTTACCCTTATAATCTTTAATCAAATACATTACCCTTCCCTCCCCCCTCGAAACGACCTCTCTTCTCTTTCGGTCACGTGCCATGGCGAAAGGGTGCGGCCAGAGCCGATGAGGGTGCGGCTATCGGTGTCGGTCTCGTTTTGAGTCAAGTTATCAGTCAAGTTCACCCTCGAGAGCATCTCGAAGTGTCCGAATGGTAGGCTATCTATCTTATCTAAATCTAGTTATTTACTTATCGGACACGTCGAGATGCTCTCGATGGTGAACTTGACTGATAACTTGACTTGACTCATCTTGGTTCGCGGGAGGCTCATATAAATATGGGCTGATTCCTGCCTGCAAATTTAGCTGCTCGTCCTCGTTCTCGTCGCCGGGCTCCTCAATAAAAAATCCTTCATGGGAGGGTAACGGTGGGGAGTCCGGTGGAGAGAAATCCTACACAACTGAATGTAAACTGGCATTCAAATCTGCCTCCATTTTGTTTGCAACGCCCAACCTCCAACGATCCAATCAATTCCCGAAGGACGAAATCAAGCCCCGCCCTACATTTTTTTTCTAATTTCAGAAGCCGTTTCACTCAGATATACGTCACAACAAGGAAAAAATGACAATCTCAACTTCCGTTTCATGCCGACTTTAAGAGCATGACAATGGCCTTTAATTAAAGATACACTATTCCTTTAAATGATACAATGGTTTTGGTTGATGCAATATGACACTGGAGGGTGTGGATACATCTCAAGGGAGGACACCCTTATTGTTGAAGGTAGACATAACCTCTGACATAAGATTTTATTTTCTAAATGATAAGGTTTCTCGCTAAATGTCAACAAATGGGTATATTATTCTGACCGTTTGTTACTACAGTTAACAGGGAATCAAAATGCAAAAAAAAAAAAGATTTTAAAATGTGTTGGTTTCTTGTAAGGTGTTTAAAGCTACAATATGTAAGATTTTTGTAATAAAATAACCAAAAATCACTTGCAAAGTGTGATATATTTCCTGCAGTTGTGTACTTCCAGTATCCCAAAAGTTCCCAAAGATTTATAATTTCAGAGAAATTCCAATTTTTAAATTAAAGCTGCAAGCAGCATTTATCGGGGTTCAAGCATTTAAGGCCTTTAAGCACAAATGCATAAAAAGACTACGTTTTTTGGCAACCATTTAACCACTGACATCATACATGGAAAAGACCATTTCCAGCCAATTTAACATAGGAAATATATGGTTTTCAAAGCTTTTTAACAGTTATAGCGCCACCTATGGTCCGATCTCCATAAAATTGTGCATGCTTGTTTACAATGTTATTTCACATATGCTCACCAATTTTCGTGAAGTTTTGAGTTTTCGTTTAGGATTTATAGGCTTTCGAGTTAATTTTGCCACGTCCATTTTCTAAATGACCCTGTTATAGCCATCCAAATGCAAAAGTTCAACTTTTTTTGGGGATAATTATTGATCTAGAGAGTCCAGAGAATTTTCCTAGACTGGTTTGGTTGCGATCGGGCGAAAACGCCTAGGACTAGTTCGCAAAAGTAGGTTTTTGGCATAATCATGAATATTCAATGAACGGTTTGATTGACAGCAGTGGTTCTCGAGGCAAAGTTGTTCAGGATGAGGAGATCTATCAAATGATATGCATATTGTGTGGATGTGTGTAACACCACGTGATTACAGAGGGCGTAAACCTCGTTAGCGCCAACTAGTGGCCGATTTCTTTCAAAATTCTTGGAGACCTCTAGGACCATGAGTTGAACATGCCCACCGAGTCAAACTTCATTGGCCGATGGCGGCCATGCTTTTTGAGATACGCCAATGTCCTCATATACATACGTGGCACCTTGGACCAAGACACTGCATACCAATTTTCAAGTCAATCGGACTAACGGTCAGGTGGTCATAGCCCTTTTTAGGGTTTTTTCATGTTATAGCGCCAACTAGTGTTCAATCGGCGCGATTTTTTTTTTACTTTGACCAAATATTTAGCCCGTACATATGTGTACCGAATTTGGTGAAGCTATCTCATTTGCTTCTCGGGTTATAGCCATTTTAGTAAAAGTGGCTCCGCCCACAGCATACGTTTTGGCCCCCCCTTAGCGACCGTGAATGTAAATTTCAACATTTTTTCGATAATTATTGATATTCAGTCTACAGAGAATCTTTCTGCACTGGTTTGGTTCCGGTCGGGCAAAAAACCTGGGACTAGTTCGCAGAAGTAGGTTTTGGACAAAATTCAAGATGGCAGAATTTTTTGGGGATAATCTTCCTGCCGGAATCGAAACCAGAAATATACGTTATGTCCGGCTTGAGCCAAGGATCACAGGGATATAAGACGCTTGAGTCTAGGACAACCCGTCTAGGAGTTATGAGCAATTTCATACTTTTGCTTGCTGTAGCGCCACCTATTGGCCAATCGGGGTCATACTTTGATAGGTTCTCCCCAAATTGAGGACTACCATTTGGCCAAGTTTCAAGACTCCAGCATTTACGGTTTGGGCTGCACGATCAGTTTTACGGCGGAATAATAATAATAAAACCCCTAACAATTACAATAGGGTTTCAGCACTTCGTGCTTGAACCCCTAATAATGGCTCGTCCATGTTCACTTGCCGCCTGTCAATGACGTAATATCCGCGTTATCCCTGGTTTCCGCTCGTACTGCCATAGTAACCATGGCGACAACTGCGTTACGTCTAGCGGCACGCTCATGGAGTTGTTTCGTTCAAACATTATGGACCATGGCAAGCAGACTTTGGGACAAAAGGAGAACTAAAACGAGAATGAGCCACCAAATGAAGAGAAGAGGAATCTATAGCAGTACTTGTTTTAATAAACACAAAACACTGGAGAACACATTGTGCAATGCAAGACAAAGAACTGAATAAACTGAGCGCTATATATAAACAGGCAAACAAAGGGAGCTAAATGAAACACAGGTGAACTTAATTAGTGACTAACAGACTATCATGGTTAACTTGTAGCTCAACATGAGTTCCTATAAGAGCAGCCAAAAGTGCAATTGCAAAGGAACCTTCTCTCAACCCCAGGTCAGGACTGCACACGGATTAAGCGTTGTAGTATTTTTGTGACTGCAATATTCAGGCTCCACACGGATTGAGGACAACTTTTCAGCTGTACGGTAATGCACCTTTGCTGTTTTAGGCTTGTTTTTTTTCTCCATTCAATTTTCTCCATCAACTGACCTGATTTAGTACAACTAAAAAAAGTTAGTTTAAGCAAAAGTATAGATATTGTCTTTTATTTTACCTGTCCTTTACCTGTGTGTGTGTGTATATATCATAGGCACTTTGGCTTAATTTTTTTTTCACAAGGGTACATAGCAATTCAAATTATAGAGTTTTCCAGACCGCAACATGGTGTCGGCCCACATCTGGTACACATGGATTACACACGGCCCAGATGTGGGCCGGATCTGGGCCGACACTATGTTGCTGTCTGGGTTCTTGTATGGTTTTTCGTTGCAAACTAATCTGGTTGTGCTATTTTACCTAATGCAACTTCCATTCTCAAAGCTCCCTGCAACAAAGCTTTGACTTTTTATCAAAAATATTACATTCTTAAACCAAATGGCATGATTTCACTGAATCCACTCTCCATTGTAGGCTTTAAAGATCAACATGGAGAAAATCATCCTAATATTCCCTCTGATATTGCTGGTGCTGCATATACAAGGAGGAGAGTTCCACAAACCTCCAGTTTGTTTGCCTGAAGCTCCACAGCCGGAAGTTGTGGAGTTCGACAGCACAATCTATGCCACTTGTGAAGTAACTCCCAGCCCCAATTTGCCACGTAACCAGCCAAAGATCTTTGGGCAAATCCTCTTCAAGCAGGTCTTCCCCAATGGAGATTTAGAAGTGAAAATCAACCTCCGTGGTTTGCCTGCCATCGATCAAGAGCGTGCCATGCACATCCATCAGTATGGAGACCTCAGTCAAGGCTGCATCACTGTTGGTCCTCATTATAATCCAAACGGCGTTGACCACCCTCATCATCCTGGAGACCTGGGCAACTTTGCTTCCAAGAAAGGAGTTATAAGGCAGTTCCTGACGCTTCCAGACGCCAAGCTCTTTGGGCCTTATTCCATTCTGGGACGTGCGGTGGTGGTTCATGAGAAGGAGGATGATCTGGGAATGGGTTCAGATGAGGAGAGTAAACCCAGTGGGAATGCTGGAGAGATAATTGCTCTCGGTGTGATTGGTATTACTACTCCAAGTCTGTGGCAGAAGACTGAAGTGCCCCCCAAGAAAAGCTGTGGAGGAAGGAAGTGAGAGTCAAAGATGAGGGAGTCGGATATGGTGGAAGGGCAGATTCAAATAGGATAATCATGATTTTCCTTGTGTATTCTTTGTATGTGTCCTACATTAAAGTATATTTCATAACCTGAACATTCCCATGTTTTTTTTCTTGGTCTTTTCAGAGGCTTTTTGGCCGTAGCTTCCAATAGTAAATGCACTCTTAAAAATAAATGTAGGGTGAATGCAGGCAAAGTGGGCCGTTTAGTTTGATTTACTGTGCTCAATGGGTTAACACTTTAAAGTCAGCATGAAATCAAATTTGACAAATCATTTTTTTATATGTAATATTGTAGTGTTTATTATAAATGATTTATCTGTGCACTTCATTATTTTAAAAAAATTCATTTACCCTTATAATCTTTAATCAAATACATTACCCTTCCCTCCCCCCTCGAAACGACCTCTCTTCTCTTTCGGTCACGTGCCATGGCGAAAGGGTGCGGCCAGAGCCGATGAGGGTGCGGCTATCGGTGTCGGTCTCGTTTTGAGTCAAGTTATCAGTCAAGTTCACCCTCGAGAGCATCTCGAAGTGTCCGAATGGTAGGCTATCTATCTTATCTAAATCTAGTTATTTACTTATCGGACACGTCGAGATGCTCTCGATGGTGAACTTGACTGATAACTTGACTTGACTCATCTTGGTTCGCGGGAGGCTCATATAAATATGGGCTGATTCCTGCCTGCAAATTTAGCTGCTCGTCCTCGTTCTCGTCGCCGGGCTCCTCAATAAAAAATCCTTCATGGGAGGGTAACGGTGGGGAGTCCGGTGGAGAGAAATCCTACACAACTGAATGTAAACTGGCATTCAAATCTGCCTCCATTTTGTTTGCAACGCCCAACCTCCAACGATCCAATCAATTCCCGAAGGACGAAATCAAGCCCCGCCCTACATTTTTTTTCTAATTTCAGAAGCCGTTTCACTCAGATATACGTCACAACAAGGAAAAAATGACAATCTCAACTTCCGTTTCATGCCGACTTTAAGAGCATGACAATGGCCTTTAATTAAAGATACACTATTCCTTTAAATGATACAATGGTTTTGGTTGATGCAATATGACACTGGAGGGTGTGGATACATCTCAAGGGAGGACACCCTTATTGTTGAAGGTAGACATAACCTCTGACATAAGATTTTATTTTCTAAATGATAAGGTTTCTCGCTAAATGTCAACAAATGGGTATATTATTCTGACCGTTTGTTACTACAGTTAACAGGGAATCAAAATGCAAAAAAAAAAAAGATTTTAAAATGTGTTGGTTTCTTGTAAGGTGTTTAAAGCTACAATATGTAAGATTTTTGTAATAAAATAACCAAAAATCACTTGCAAAGTGTGATATATTTCCTGCAGTTGTTTGTGTACTTCCAGTATCCCAAAAGTTCCCAAAGATTTTTAATTTCAGAGAAATTCCAATTTTAAATTAAAGCTGCAAGCAGCATTTATCGGGGTTCAAGCATTTAAGGCCTTCAAGCACAAATGCATAAAAAGACATTACGTTTTATTTGGCAACCATTTAACCACTGACATCATACATGGAAAAGACCATTTCCAGCCAATTTAACATAGGAAATATATGGTTTTCAAAGCTTTTTAACAGTTATAGCGCCACCTATGGTCCGATCTCCATAAAATTGTGCATGCTTGTTTACAATGTTATTTCACATATGCTCACCAATTTTCGTGAAGTTCTGAGTTTTCGTTTAGGATTTATAGGCTTTCGAGTTAATTTTGCCACGCCCATTTTCTAAATGACCCTGTTATAGCCATCCAAATGCAAAAGTTCAACTTTTTTTGGGGATAATTATTGATCTAGAGAGTCCAGAGAATTTTCCTAGACTGGTTTGGTTGCGATCGGGCGAAACCGCCTAGGACTAGTTCGCAAAAGTAGGTTTTTGGCATAATCATGAATATTCAATGAACGGTTTGATTGACAGCAGTGGTTCTCGAGGCAAAGTTGTTCAGGATGAGGAGATCTATCAAATGATATGCATATTGTGTGGATGTGTGTAACACCACGTGATTACAGAGGGCGTAAACCTCGTTAGCGCCAACTAGTGGCCGATTTCTTTCAAAATTCTTGGAGACCTCTAGGACCATGAGTTGAACATGCCCACCGAGTCAAACTTCATTGGCCGATGGCGGCCATGCTTTTTGAGATACGCCAATGTCCTCATATACATACGTGGCACCTTGGACCAAGACACTGCATACCAATTTTCAAGTCAATCGGACTAACGGTCAGGTGGTCATAGCCCTTTTTAGGGTTTTTTCATGTTATAGCGCCAACTAGTGTTCAATCGGTGCGATTTTTTTTTTACTTTGACCAAATATTGAGCCCGTACATATGTGTACCAAATTTGGTGAAGCTATCTCATTTGCTTCTCGGGTTATAGCCATTTTAGTAAAAGTGGCTCCGCCCACAGCGTACGTTTTGGCCCCCCTTAGCGACCGTGAATGTAAATTTCGAAATTTTTTCGATAATTATTGATATTCAGTCTGCAGAGAATCTTTCTGCACTGGTTTGGTTCCGGTCGGGCAAAAAACCTGGGACTAGTTCGCAGAAGTAGGTTTTGGACAAAATTCAAGATGGCAGAATTTTTTTGGGATAATCTTCCTGCCGGAATCGAAACCAGAAATATACGTTATGTCCGGCTTGAGCCAAGGATCACAGGGATATAATACTATTGAGTCTAGGACAAACCGTCTAGGAGTTATGAGCAATTTCATACTTTTGCTTGCTGTAGCGCCACCTATTGGCCAATCGGGGTCATACTTTGATAGGTTCTCCCCAAATTGAGGACTACCATTTGGCCAAGTTTCAAGACTCCAGCATTTACGGTTTGGGCTGCACGATCAGTTTTACGGCGGAATAATAATAATAAAACCCCTAACAATTACAATAGGGTTTCAGCACTTCGTGCTTGAACCCCTAATAATGGCTCGTCCATGTTCACTTGCCGCCTGTCAATGACGTAATATCCGCGTTATCCCATGGTTTCCATAGTAACCATGGCGACAACTGCGTTACGTCTAGCGGCACGTTCATGGAGTTGTTTCGTTCAAACATTATGGACCATGGCAAGCAGACTTTGGGACAAAAGGAGAACTAAAACGAGGATCAATATCGGCGTGGTGTTTTCGAGATGCCGAGAGCTCCACGTCCGTGACAAACTTCGACTTGACAGAGACGTCTTGCATGTACTTTATTAGACAGTTGAGCAAATGTACATAAAACTAATCAATGTCATATAGCTCAACATGATGAAATGTTAGAATATGATCAGTATGTTATTCTAATCTTCATCTAGCTTACTGCTAGTCTCATACAGACAAACAAACGCATAGAATAACATTATAACTTTCAACACACTCAAATGCAGTTTAGTGTGATAGTGTAGACCAAGTGAAACAGCGCTGCGTTACCTCACAAGTTTAATTCGCCAAATAAACTGACTTGTAAACCCTTTTCCACCAAGACAGTGCTGGTGCTGGTTCGGAGCTAGAGCTTAGCTTCAAATCGGTTCTTTGTTTTTCGACACCCAAAGCACCAGCTCTGAACCAGGAAAAGTGGTTCTTAAGTAGCACCAAAACATTGCTGGTCTAGAAGTAAGAACCGCTTGCGTCAGGGGCTGGGGGCGGGGGGCGGGGTTACCGTGACAACGGTAACATGAGATGTATACAGTGACCTTGTGGAAAGGCAAACCGGATCTTAGAGAGCTCGTCAGTCGAACCAACTCCGGACGGGCAATAGCTCTGGCTCTGAACTGGCACCTGGTTCATGCTGGTGGAAAAGGGGTATGTGTGAGTATTAATTCAGCACTTGCGGGTAGATCGGTAGAATGAAATGTCCTCATTCCTTTATAGCCGCGGGACTCGCATGTGGCTCTGATATCTGTCTCTCATTAGCAATCGCGACCTGCTTCATACCGCAGTCATGTTAAAAACATCAATGTATTCACTCATCCATAAACATTATTAGATCCTTCGGCATGACGACAAGTTCCATAATTCCGCTTATGCGTCATCAACCTACACCTTTGTTATTGTAAGAGGTTAGCAAGCCTGGTTAGTACCTGGATGGGAGACCTCCTGAGAAAACCAGGTTGCTGCTGGAAGGGGTGTTAGTGAGGCCAGCAGGGGGTGCTCACCCGTGGTCTATGTGGGACCGAACGCTCCAGTGTAGTGATCGGGACACTATACTGTCAAAGAGCACCATCCTTCCAATGAGACGTTAAACCGAGGTCCTGACTCTCTGTGGTCATTAAAAATCCCAGGATGTCCTTCAAAAAAGAGTAGGGGTGTAACCCCGGCATCCTGGCCAAATTTGCCCATTGGCCTCTGTCCGTCATGGCCTCCTAATCATCCCCATATACTGATTGGCTTCATCACTGTCTCCTCTCCACCATTAAGCTGGTGTGTGGTGGGCGTTCTGGCCCAATATGGCTGCCGTCGCATCATCCAGGTGGATGCTGCACATTGGTGGTGGTTGAGGATATTCCCCCTTCCATGTAAAGTGCTTTTGGTACCCAGAAAAGCGCTATATAAATGTAACGAATTATTATTATTATTATTATTAAAATGTAGATGCAGAATATAACGCTTTAAAATATGGACACAATTTAAGTTCATCTACAGTGTTTAGAGAAAACAGACAGAAAAAAAGTTTTACAATATGGTTACCATTTAAAATTGTCCTCTTATTAAATTTTTTGTTAGCCTATTTGTTGTTGCATGTGTTGTACTTCCATTTGTAATATGTTGTAGAGTTCATTAAGATATCTGATATTCAAATTCCATAAAATGTCATGTCAACATAACATGTTCTAGTTGTTTTGAACTTTACACATGCATTGAGTGAACTGATGAGTATTACTCATCATAGCCTATCTATGTGCTTTTGGGTCTGTTAAATATGCTGTAGATTCAGAATATGTTTGTGTGAGGTATTAATAAATCATGTGTTTTTAAGATCCAGGATCATTTTTGATAAATTAGGGATGGGTCACATTACCTGAAAAGAAATTTGTCTGGAGTGCATGATCTCAAAATGTTTATTTGGTATATACCTTGCAAATAACACATATCAACTGTATTCAAAATGAAATATTAAAGTCGGACCTTAAAGTTAACAAAAGTAATAAAAAGAAATAAACATCTAGGTACTGTATCTAAATGACAAGTGTCCCACCTTACCTGCATTCAATCTACTAAAAGGGGATTTTAACATCGATGCCATAGAAGAATCATTCCCTCAGAAATGTTTACTTCTGCCTTCAAAGACAAGTACAGTTTTTTACAATCGCTATGACAATTTTTTCAATACTTTTAACAAATTTCCTAAACTCTTAAAGCACCAACACACCTACAACACACAATTGGCACAACAGTTAATTTCATGCTCAAAATCACACATTGTAAACTAAACTCCAACACTAATTTTCAAAATACAATAATACACTAGCAACAATACACTATGTCTACCAAAACACTGCAAACATGTCTCAAAATCAAATAATTTTTCAAAACACTAACATATGTAACATAGCCGTCCAACAGGAAGATTTAGTCAATCATAGCACAGTGTCATAAAAACACTAACATCAGATGGAATTACAGAAACTGCATTATTGTATGTGTCAGGTATGCCCTTATACAACAGACAGTATATTGTATTGATCATAGATTGTGTTTTGCACTGCAGTTTCTTTTGAAGCCTCTCTACATTTTTGTTTTGTTGGGATTAGGCCTTTTGCTGCAGAAATTCAATAAAAAAAAGACCCATCTCAGAGTGCTTTATAGAATGTACGGTTACAGTATACCATATGGTCATGCGATTGAAAGAACCTCAACACCTGAGTGTGTTTCCTAGATGGGAATCAGCTGTGTTTTTATTTTAGTATGTAAGCAATTGAAAAAAAGAGTTCTCAATAAGAACTTTTGAGTGAAAGAAATAAAGTCTGGATTGTAATAAGTGAAGATGCTGATGCTGATCGTTAGTGTTTAATGTTCTGTTGGGATTAAAAGGGTTTCTGTATCGTCTGTTTTGTGGGTCACCATTGTGCTGAAGAGTAGAGCCTGTGCTTCAGTCCAGGATGGGCCAGAAAACTTGACCTGATAATGTTCACTATAGAGAGCGGCTTAGAGTCCCTTTATTTTTTTCGTTATGAATTGCACTTTAAGAATGTGATTATATACAAAAAACTTGTGTAAAAGTGTATGTGTTTGTGTACGTACGTAGAGTATGATTTTGTCATTTAAACAACCAACTAAGAATAGGTATTTTATGAAAAAATTTACAAACTATGAAAACCAATAAGTAGCCTACCTTTAATGCCTTTAAAGGGCACCTATTATGCAAAATTCACTTTTACATGGTGTTTGAACATAAATGTGTGTTGGCAGTGTGTGAGCAAAACCACCCTAGAATGATAAAAATCCACCCAGTGTTTTTTTTACAATCTCAATAAATCATAAGCACTGTCTCAGAATGAGCTGTTCTCAGATTCGGCGCAATGTGATGTAGAATTGAGCAGGCCCCTCCCACGACTGTTGAGTGACACTTCAGTTTGAGCCTAGACCCGCCCTGAGTGAGCTGGACACAGAGTCCGCCATTGTTCGACGCTTGAGCAGCTGTAGACAAGAATATCTCCTAAGTGATTGAGGTGTGTTGTTGATGGATGTAAGAATGAACATATCAGTCTTCATTTACTCCCGTTGTTACTCAAGGATGGATCTGTACTGTTCGTGATCAAGCTTACACTCTCCGGAGCAACAGGCCTAACGTGACTGGACACGGAAGAAATGAAAGTGCGAGCGCGCTCTTTATGACAGCTCTTCGAGTCATTTTACGGATATAAGGTTTACCAGTTTATTTAGCACCCACTGAAAAGGTGTGTATATTTGTTTACTGTTAGTTGTAACAAGTGTTTTGTTTACTTCGCTGTGTATGTTGTTGATAATGAAAGGGAGAGAGAGAGAGTTTATGGATAAGACTTTAATGCGCACTTCTTATACTATGTTTATTCAGCTCTTACAGAGATTCTCTGGAGTAAAACAAACGCTCATCTTTTGTGTGATGTACAATAAACTTCACTGAACTCGTCAGTATATTTTGGTCATCATTCGGACGGGTTTTGCTACAGCAGGCTTGTATTAGTGGATAAAAGCAGATGACAAATAAGTTATAAGTTATAACCATAATTAAACTAAACTATACCTGTTCTATGTCCATACAGCATATATTCTCTGGCTCTGTGGGCATTATTGTACGACTCCGAGTCGAAATGAACACCGCAACTGAGAGTTTCTGTTTTGATATTATCAGATGAGATTGTCCTGACTCTGAGCGCGAGCTCGTGAGGCTCCGCCCCCTGGGCCGGCAGCAGCAGTTAATTTGCATTTAAAGGGATACACACTAAAACAGCGCGTTTTTCTGAGCCCCAAAAAATTACAATTTAAACATGCTGTAAAAAATTATCTGTAGGGTATTTTGAGCTAAAACTTCACATACATACTCTGAGGACACCAGAGACTTATTTTACATCTTGTAAAAAGAGTCATAATAGGTGCCCTTTAAGATTTTACATGTTATCATAAAATTCCTAGACTATTTGTCTCCAGACTAAACAGCTTAACTTCTCCAGATGCCAGATGCAATGAATTAATTAAATCCAGGCTGGTTCAGAATCCCAATGGCACAATATTGTGTTATTGAAAACATCTTAGTCCATTCATTGCAGTGATTGTAAGTACACATCATGCTGAGCTCTGCTCCACCGTATCTTCTGCAGCAGATGAGCCGTTATGAACAGAGTGAGTATCTGGACCCCCAACAGAATTATGACTACCGTGACAATCACTCCACTGTTGTGCTCAATCCAGCGGGAGATGCTGCCCAAACAGCCGCCCAGGAAGATCACGCTCTGAGCGGAGAACTCGTCCAGCTGTTGGGCACCCAGTCCACACTGGGTGTTCCACACCGTCCCGTTCTCTAGGGGATCCACACAGCATGAAGGGGGCACTCCGCAAGCCTGGACCCCTGGAGCCGAACAGTTGAAATACCTGTGCCAGAGAAATAGAGACCGGTGAGACTCACTCAACTGGATTTGCTACAATGCTTTTTGAGTTCTAAGGTAGCCTAGGTCAAGGGTGAAGTGTCATATCTGCCCCCACTTGTGGCACCAAGAACTAATGCAAAAAATAAGAAGGCCTACGTTTTTACATTTTGGAAATTGTTAGTGATACATGCCGGTTCTTAACCGATAGGATGTTGTGATTTCTATTTGGTTGTGTGTTTGGTTGATTGTATGTCCCAATTGGCACACTTCATATGCACTTACGGTCTTGTGGACTGACAATGGCCGCCTCGTGTGCGTCCATCGTGAAGTCCAAGAGACTGAAGGGTGTTCCATTTGTCATTTTAGGATTCAGTCAATATACACCCTCGATGCACATGATTGCTGATCCTGCACTGAAATGAGCTCCGTAGCAGACTTCTTCCCGACAGTCAAAGCGCCATTACTTCACAAAAGTGTGGACGCGTAGGAAGACCGTGAGTGTTTAGGGTGCCATTTGGCAAAATTGATGTTATAATGCTAGGTCGTTGCTAAGGGGCTCAGAGTGTTTTTTTGTACATTTCTGTGTGATTGCTAGGGTGGTCTAGGTGGTTGCTTACTAGAAAAGGCCAAAAAGGTTCATGCAAAACCATGATTGATGCCATGATGCTAGGGTGTTGCTAGGAAGTTGCTAAGTGATTCTAAATTTGATTTTAGTGTATTTCTGGGTGGTTTCTAGATGATTGCTTACCAGCCCAGGTCAAAAAGGTTCATGCAAAACGGGTGTTGCTATGTGGTTGCTAAGGAATTCAGAGTAGTTTTTAGTGTATTTCTAGGTGGTTCCTTACTAGACTAGGTAAAAAAGGTTAATGCAAAACTTGATGCCATAATGCTAGGGTGTTGTGGTTGCTAAGGGGTTTTAGGATGTTTTAGTGTTTCTAGATTATTGTTTTCCAGGCCAGGTCAAAAGGGTTCGGGATTCTGAAGGGTTTTTAGGGCGTTGCATGTGGTTGCTAGATAATAAATAATAAATAGAAATGGAAAATAATACACACTTTAACTTTAAACTCCCTTCAATAGAGCCTTACTTTGTTAATAATGGGTAATCGTAATTGGAATTGCTAAATAAGGATTGTGGTGTGATCAAGTGAAATATATTGGAAGCAAGAATGGGAAAATTATGAGAAAGCCAACTCCAAACTACACTGTAAAAAATAATTCTGTGGCTTAGTAAATATTACAGAAATGTTTAACTTTATTAACTTAATAAAATATCTGAATATTGTTTACTCGATTGTTTGAGTTAAACATACCAAAATAATTGAGTAAAAATCTAACAGTTAATTTTATCTAAAATTTACAGATATATTCAAGTTTTTTTCAATAAAATGATTTTGTATTTTACAAACCAATTATTTCTTTATAATATACTTAATATATTTGTAAAAAATGTTATAAAAATATTTGAGAATGTTGAATTAAACTGATCTGTTTCAAGACACTAAAATATTACTTAATTCAAATCAATATTATTGATATATTTAACACTCTTAAGAAATTGAGTAAGTTTACTCAATTAAAACAATGCACCCCTCCCCCGCCCTCTGACGTGACGACAACTCGACGGTTGAGTGAGCGCGGGCTGTTTGAACTCTTCAGTCTCCAGAACAACAGTCCTCTTCTCAGCGTCGCAGATTTGGTGCATTTCCTCTGTGAAATTCAGGTTTGTGTATATTTTATTTTCATCTATAAAATCATTACTGTGCTTTAAATCATTTTATTTCATGCAAAACAACATACAGAGGCGTAATTAGACACCTAAACGAGAGTCGTGCCTGTCTTTTCGCGTGATTGAAACGCCTTGCATAAACGCACGACTTTATTCCTAATGATAATGAATATAATTCATTTGGATGATAAAATGTCCTCAGAACTGTGCACTGTTTGTTTATTGGCAGGTTATGGAGTCAGTCGCTCGCAGTATCTTTCGGCTGTGAGTGAAACGCAGGACGGCGGTATGAAGTTCAAAGTTCACCCGCTGAGCGCGAGTCCATCTCCGGCTTGAGAACCAGCACTGATCCGGTGGAAATTGGATAACAGACCGATTGATTACACTTGAATTAGGCTACCTGAATGTTTAAATGTTTAATTTTTACTTATAAAATGTTTTTTTAAATGAGTTTAAATGAAGGCAATATTGTAACTTATGTGTTAAAAGCCATGTAAAATGTGCTGTATTGCTGTACTCATCAACAATAAAGGCCAAGTCATGTAACGTATACTGGTTGTTGTATGGAATAGGCTACCATTTTACAAAGGTTTAGAGAAAATAAAAAAAAGTTAATATTACTCATAAATAAAAACAGTTAATATTAGGCCTACTCATAAATATTGTTTTTTAAATGTTTAAATGTTCCATTATTTCTACTCATTTTTATTTGTTAATGTACCAGATGCAGTTACTCAGATTTACTTAATTTTTTTACTTGAATTTACTCAATTCATACAGTACATTTCATAGATTTCACAGCTTTAAAATGTACTCAATATATTTAAGTGTAAAAATGTTTCACCAATAAAATTAAGTTTATCCCAGTAATAGTTTTTAGAGTGTATGAGTTCAGAATGCATTAAATGCTGGAGACACTCTTTATTGCAAATTAGGTTTTATAATCTGTGTATTTAACTTTGGACTGCTGCAGTGTTGGAAACTGTAATGATGTCAGCCCCTCTCTTGATTTCCACTAATTTTGCTCATGCACTCACACATTGATTTCCCAGTCTCTGTAGGTATCCGCCCCGCAGCACTGCAGGCCCGTCTGGATCTCATCAGTGATGAACCTCAGGTC
Organism: Leuciscus idus; assembly: GCA_021554675.1. Classification (NCBI taxonomy): domain Eukaryota; kingdom Metazoa; phylum Chordata; class Actinopteri; order Cypriniformes; family Leuciscidae; genus Leuciscus; species Leuciscus idus. Next base: position 40,603,261 of record CM038621.1, on the reverse strand, counting down.
CAGGTCGTCCTGGTACCGCACCATGGCGGCCAGCATACCCGAGCGCAAAACCTCCACGATCTGGCCCTGCAGGCTGTAAACCAGGACCGCCGCCAGAACCTGCGCCACCAAAAGGAGCAGCACAGCAGCTGAGAAGGTCCGAAGAAGGCACATGTTCTCCCGCAACACCCCCACGCATCCCGTCAGGCTCAGCAGGGCGAGAACCAAACCGAGAAACGTGAAGAGCAGCATGGGGTCTGTGCCGATACCGCTGATCTTCTCCTGAGCAAAGGACTCTTTGTTAATCAGCCCCCACAGGCCCAATACTAGCGTGACCAGACCGAGAACAGTGAAGAGCAGGTTGCTCGTGATGAGGAGGTACTTCAGAATATAGTCGCTCCAACTGGACGAACTGAGACCCCGTGAAGTGAAGACGTTCCATGACGAAGCTCCGGTTGACTCTTCATGGCTGGATAAACTCGAGCTGGTCTGACTTCCTGAACTGTCGTGCGTTCCCAGAAACTTGGCCGCTGAGGTACCCTCTGATTTTTTAAAGTCTCCCTGATGATGGTATAAGAAGTAGAAAGTTCATGAATTTGGTCAGACGAAAACCCTAAGAGCTCTTGGGCCAGATTCACGAAACAGTGTCAGTGCATTCATAATAATAATAATAATAAGTTATTATTATTATTATTAACTATTATTTCCAAATAGTTTAATCAAACATTCTTGTTCAGTTGAATATTCTTAGATTGTTTGGATCAAATTTACAGTTTCATTGCACTAATAATATTTATAATAATAATAATTATTATTATTATTATTATTGTTGTTGCTGTTGTTTTTGTTATTGTTCAATAATTTAAATTATTATTATTATTATTATAATTTGTGTAATAATAATGATAATTCATTTTTCTTCTTCTTTTTCATTTATTAATGGTAATAAGTATAATGCATTGCTGCATTTGTTATTATTATAATAATAAATAAAAGTAATAATAATGATACAAAATAATAATCATTATTATTTATATTTTAAAGTTATTAATATTAATATGAATTATTATATCCAAATAGTTTCATCAAACATTCTTTCCTCTCTCAGTTTGAGGTAATCCTGCCTTAAACTCACATTATAAGTTGTACCAGAAGTTATGTTACTTAAATGAGCAGAAATAATACATTTTCACTCTTTGATTTCCATAATGTCTTTTGTGAATTGGCTGCTAAAACAACGCTGCGCAGGCACAAAAGTACAATCAACTGACATATATAGCAATACAAAAATGTAAAGAAAATAAACAGAAAGGAGTCACACTACCTTTGGTATAAGAGGTTTGTTCTCTCCATTCTGGAAGTGATTCCTCCGCTCCCAGAAAAAGAAAAATCTCCCAAAAGATGGAAACCGCCCCATACCTCCCAAATACCAAATACCCAAAGAGCGCTCAGAGAGGGATGCTGGTCGGCTGAGGGGTAGAGGAGACAGAAGGGAGCGAGTGTGAGTGCGAGTGCGAGTGGGCCACGGCACAGCATTCCAACATCATGTGAGAGTCACAGTACTGAGGATTAGAGGGTCAGCGTTTCAACCGGCCCTTAAGGCTCAACCAGACAGTGTGCAGCTCACAAACACTGAATACGCTAGCAAGACGGTTCACTGCTCCACTACTCTGACATAATAAAGCTTACAAAAGCACAATCAAGTTTATGCATGAGTTTATGGTCACAGGGACAGTTGTTATTAACTAAAACTGTTAAAAATCGTTAATTGAAGTAAAGCTGAAATAAAATATTTAAACTTTAAATATTTAAAACTTTTAAATAAAATAGAAAATTGAATGACAATTGGAAATATTGCCTTGGCAACTAACGGAAATAAAATTGAAGTACTAAAATTACTAAAAACTAAAACTGAAATAAAAAAAGAAATTAAAGCTAAATGTAAATATAAAATAAAGTATTTAAAAAAAAAAAAGCAAGTTTGTGTTCAATCAAATGGTTTTGAAATGACATGAAAATATAACATTACATTTTTGATTTTTTTTTACTATTATAATATTTGTTACAGATGCCTTGTTTAAAAATTGTGTTTAAATACATCACAAATGTAAAATACTGACTTTCAGTGAAAATCACTTTTGGAAAAAGGCAGTGGCCTAAACTAGCTTTTCACTGGAAAGGGGAAACCTGCAGCTACTGAAAACATTTGCAGTCCTCTGGAATTAAACAAAACATAAAATTATCGTGATGCATGCATACATCTCATCGTAACTTTTCCTGTGGTTGCTTGTGCAGATGTGCTCGCTGTGAGAATTTCCCCATGCTCCTGGATCTTTTCCTGACCTTGGCTTCGGGTCTTCATTTGAAGAGGAGAGCGCAGCACAGTAGGTATTCCAGGAATGAACAGAGCAGATTTTTCCTTCTCACTGCTCCATCCAGAGCCAAATCATCTCACACCACCTGAGTCCAAAAATATTACTCATACAGACACTGCTGTCTGTGCAAACTCCATAAAACTGTGCTCCCTTTGCCATGTCTGGAGGTTTACTGATGCTTACGTTTGCATTATCTAAGTTCATTTTATGCCCCTATTTTGTTATTTTAAAAGTTACTAATTTTGTTTTGGGGGTCTCCTACATTAGGTGTACATGTATCCAATGTAAAAAAAAAAAAAAAAAACCTCATAATATGCATTGCAGTATCACCTCTTTTCTCACAGATTTTCAGAACTTCATTTCTCGATATGGTTCGATAAAAGATCTCTCTAAACCCCTCATTTCCAAGAGCTTACTCTGCTCTGATTGGTCAGATGACCCAGTCTGTTGTGATTGGTCTACTCTGCTCTAATTGGTCAGATGACCCAGTCTGTTGTGATTGGTCTACTCTGCTCTGATTGGTCAGATGGCTCAGTCTGTTGTGATTGGTCTACTCTGCTCTGATTGGTCAGATTGCTCAGTCTGTTGTGATTGGTCTACTCTGCTCTGATTGGTCAGATTGTTCAGCTTGTTGGAAATGAAATGTAGATTTGTTTGAAAAAAAATTGTGCAGAAAACAGCGTCTTCTTGACATGTGGACAACATGAACCAAACTCTTCCAGTCCTCAGTTACAACTACAGTGTTTGAGGGTCAAAGTAGACATTGTTCACTGGCAGCCAATGAAGTCCATAGACATTATGCATTTTTTTTTACACACTTACATAGGTTTGTGCAGGAAGTAAGGATGAAATGACTGACTTGTTTCGGTACTCCATTTATTGTGCACTTTGACATTTAAAACTTTGTAAACCTTTTACAGTACATTCACAAACAAAATAGCATAATAGGAGCACTTTAAAGATTCCCTGATAACTAATTGATGTTGTGAAGGTTTTGAAGCATCACTATTACTATTGGTTGTACTTTTAGTTAGAGATGAACTGGATGAGAGACTTGTGGGTTCTTATGCAAACTTTATACTGCAAACCTTGTGTGAAAAATAATGGAGGATCTGAACTATAGTCTATATAATATGTATATCACTCCTCAGTGTATTCTTTCTCTTGACATTTTGCCTCTCAGTAAATTGATAATCGCTCAGACAGAATAACTGTTAGTCTGGAATTTTTGTGGAAATCTATGATTTTTCCTTCATTGTTATGTTGATAAATGAAATCCACCTGTTAAATCTGGCTGTGGCTTATAACTGTGTGCCAATCTGAACACATCAGAGATTCTATGGTGCAGGCTGTAAATTTAAAAAAACATATGCATCACCTCAGTTCTGCAGTTGCTTTGATGCTTATTTAGAAGTAGGCTATATAATTAGCAAAGGTTTTTTAAAATAAATTAAACACTCTCCAACGATCCAGACAATACAAATTTAAACGTGCAAATTCAATATATCTGACACTAAAGGTTTCTAAAGTTCTTTATTTGTCTTGCTTCTGCTTACTTTCTGGCATTAAAAAGATTTCCACAAAAAAATTATTGTTTGCTCCTCCACTTTTTCACTGGCTTGCCACATTCTCCTTCACCAGAAATATTCTCTAATTGGAGATATATATATTGAAAATACTGTGTCCTTATGATGTGATGACTGCTGTGAAACACAGTATCTAGAGCTATACTTGACACTTTTTCATCACCGCTAATAGGAATCAATGACTCGCGCTGTAAAGCTGATGAAATCAGGTCACAATCTTTGTTTTCTCTGTTGTCATTTTTCTTCTAAGAGATGTGGCAGACATGTGCATTTATTTATTTACATACTTTTGTCATTTAATAGGCAATAATCATGGGTTTTTCGATGGCTGATTATTAAGGCCTGTTCACACTAAAGATGATAACTATAACGATAAAGATAGTTCTGAAAATCGTTGTAAATATAAATGAATAGCATTGTCCACACCACAACTATAATGATGACATCGTTGGTATCACTTTCAGAATGATTTTTTTCCGAGCTGATAAACGATTAAAAAATGTATAGCCAATTTGTTTGATTTAAATCTGAATTAAATTTAGAATTTAAGTTGAATACATAACAAAGTCTCCTAGTCTCATTCTTTGTGCCTTGCAATAAGCCACTTTTAAAAATGGGGAAGAAAAAACTTAATAGCCCATGACATTTCTCTTCAAAACTTGTTTTACCACTCCAAAAATATGCAGTCAGTATTTTTGTACATTGTGCCAAGAACAATATTTTTCTCTAACAAAATTGATCACTATGATTTTTCCCATAAAAGTTGAGCTTTGCAAGTCCAATGCAATTGTAAACAATGAAGTGCTGTTAAAGACTTACTTCTGTTTGAACCATGTGGTCATTTTTATGATGTCACCGCCTTAAATATGATGCTAAAAAAGATCAAGAAATTGCTTTACAGGAGAAAAATTATACAACATAAAAGGGTTGAGCAAAAAATGCTTACGCTTTAACCTCGCGCACGAGCAGATCCGTTTCCTCGCTAGAGAAGCGTTCAGTCTTTCCGCTTGCAAATTCCGTCATATAAATACCGAATCCGCCATGGCGCGAGCGCAACTGGCATTTAAAGGGAATGGGAAATGAGACTCTGGTTTTTTTGCATGTTACGCCCAAAACACACCCATTACTCATTAAGAGAATATGGACAACCTTTTTTTACCATGCGCCGGGTGCGCCGACCATTTTTCCCACCGTTAAGATAGCAAAAGTGGATTCGGACACGCCCTAAGTGTGCTTTAGACCATGAGCTTAAATCGTTAAAATAGAGCCTCTCTTCAGAAAATTTGGACAAAACCGTTCGATTAATATGGATTCGTTTTACAATCTCTTTATGAATTTTTTGAAAGAGTCAAAAAGAAAGAGTTTCAAAGAGTTTCAAAGTGGTAGTTGCGTGGACCGTCAATGGAGAGACAGAAATCTTTCAGATTTCGTTAAAATATCTTCATTTGTGTTTCAAAGATGAACAATAGTCTTACGGGTTTTGGAACAACATGAGGGCGAGTATTTTTTTCAGTTTTGGTTGAACAAACCGTTAGAGTGTATGACTGCTGTTACCATCACAGCTGTGTCTCAGTATAGGAGAATGGCACAAGGCAAGAAAGAGAGCGAGAAGTCGTTGAAAAACAAAGCGAGTGGGCCAGATTTTTCATTCTGGCACCCGGATCTCAGTGTGGTGTCATTATTTCCATAAGTCCACGCTGGCCTGTTCTGTAGAGCGCTGCTGGCCAGGCCTGTGCATTGGATCAAAGCTCATGGCTGTTAATTAGTCCAGGACCTGAGCCCAGATTCAGGATCCAGAGCTTCAGCTGGGTCAGAGGTGAAACCTTATCCTGCGTTCTGGTTTAACTCTAATAATTTTTTAGTAGCATTTGCTGGACAACAGATTTGACAGGTTGTTTTCAAGAGTTTACAGATATCAGGTATTTTAATGGCCAAAATTGTGGTCAACCTTAAAATTGAATAAACATAAATCTAGAGCTTCCTTCCTATTCCCATTTGTGTTTCCTCTGTGGCTTTGTTGTCAGACTGTTTCATGTTAAATTACATCCGTGAGCTGTACTGATGCTTTTTGCCCAGACAGGTTGAGACCTCCGGGAGGAATTTATAACCAGAATGTCCACAAAGCTGCATAAGTCCATAACATTTGGAAGTCAATCTCATGAAAACATTTCCAGGTTATATTTCACCCCAGCAATTTAAAGAAAAACTAAAGAAAATATGTTTTGCAAATAGAAAATGAAGCATAAAGCCTGGACTTCTATGAAATATCTATCTATCCATCCATCCTTCTATTAGTCTATCTGTCTATCTATCCATCTGTCTGTCTGTCTGTCTGTCTATCTATCTATCTATCTATCTATCTATCTATCGATTATCCATCCATTGTTCATCTATACATCTATCCGTCCATCCATGGCAAAACATTTACTGTAATATGGTGAAATATTTGCAAGTTGTTTTGCTTAAAAAGCCTTCAAAGGAGAAAGGTGATTTTTTTTTCTTTCTTTCACCATTATAATGCAGATTGAGATTTTCTATAACAACCAAATCTTCTAATCTCTAATCTCATTACATCTGTTGCAGAAGTACTGCGTTCCTGGGGAGCATCCAGTTATTTTCCTAAACTCATTCATCTCTCCTGCATTCTCACTTTGACAGGATTCTATTGGATTAGCAGAGCCTGTTTGTTTATAGAGGATCTCTTTCAAAACAGTTGGAAATTCAACTCTACCTCTCGCTTTCTGTTTTATAAATTTCTCAAGACTGACCTTGGATGAATCTAAGGGGGTTTTGTATTTAGTATTGCTTTTAGTATTGCATTAGGCCTAGTGCATGCACAAAGACTAGTCCTTAGAGCTATTCTGCAGAATTTATGAGATTACAATTTTTTGTTGTTTAGGGGAAAACCTGAAAGCTCCATTGCACTTTGTCCAGTCTATGTAATTTGTTCTAGCTGTGGGATTTGTGGATGCCGCTATACGTTCTGCATAATGAATCTTATTCTCTTTCTGGTCCATATGTAGTAAAGTTCATTTTATCTGTCAATAACACTTTATAAAAGCTTTTCTGAAGCGGCTGAGGATATTTCCATGTGTTTGAGCAATAGTGAATACCTGGAAAAGAATCCCTGAGACATAGCAGCTGGATATCGAAGAGACTTGATAGTGGACTCGTCACCCAGAATCTCTTAGCAACTGCATAGCTGTCACGCAGCAGTTTAACTTTTATTAAAACAAAGAACTCAGGGCACTAGAAAACAATAACAGAACAACCAAACATAACGCAAAGTAGAACTGACAACGAACTGAAACACAGGGCTTAAATAGACAGAACAAACCAATCAAAGAAACGTGAAACACCTGTGACAACTTACTCAAACCATATGTAACCTAGACAACCAATAAGGAACGGGATCATGGGAAATTGGATCAAACTAAACAGTCAGTTTAATTACGGTAATTAACTGAAAAACCAACCTAGAAACACAGACATGAACAGAACAGAGGCCTGTTGCATGAACAAATGAGTTTCAGAGCAGGTTTGGAGTTGACAAATCCATAAAAATCCAACCTGGTTTAGATCAGATTAAGAAAAAAAATCTGAATATATCAATGCATGTGAAGCAAGCAAATAGACCTAATAATTTATATAGTTTCACAAAGAGCTCAAAAGAATACACGTAATCTTAATCTGTTTTAAAGCTTTATATATTGATGCATGTATTATATTTATTTTAATTTAAAATCAAAGTTTATTGTCAATTAATAGAATAATTGAATATATTCTATACATTAAACATAATTATAATTCATATAATATAAATAATTAGCAGCAAAAGATTAGCAATTTTGTCTCTAAAATGTTTTCTATTATAAACTGCTTGGAGTTACAGGGGGAGTGGCTTTATTGCATCTTTACTCCAAGCTGATTTGTTGAATTTTGGTCTGTGATCTCTAACCCAGAATATGAAACAGGCTAAAAACCAATCCTCCTTCTTGAGCCTGAAAAACCAGAGTTTGCTCAAACTAATCTTGAACTTACCTGGGTAGAAACTGAAACCGGCTTTGTGCAACACAGATCAAGAACAATCTCAAAACGTGACAATAGCAATGCCCTGCCATCATGGCAGAAAGGTAAGCAACACTTATAGCACACATTCTTCAGCTAAGTTTTATATAACATATGCATACTTAAAATGTCCATGTTTTTGAGTCCAATGGCCTTCAAAATCACTCAAAGCTGTTTGGATCTTTGATGTTTGTCACACCTCACAGTTCTCACAAACACTGGAGATGCACGTGATTGATTCTGGGAACATGCAGTAGTTTTTTTTATTGTGGCACTCGGTCTGGCATTGTCATGCTGATGAATGAGTTAATACTGATACGGAAAGAGGCGAAGCCAAGCTGTTATTTGTTGCAAATGCTGAATTACGTAATGCTCTCATGACTCTTGGGAATTGCCTTGGCCAGATCATTTCTGCACATTTTCAGAACATGCAGTTTATGTAATGAAAGCTCAAAAGTTCAGTGAGGAACATTCACATTCTCACAAGGGTCCACGAAATATGATCCAGAGCATCTATTTTCGCCTCTCGTTTGAAAACGGTTAAGTAATGTCACATGATTTCTGTGCACAATGAAGTCAAGTTATCGCGGCTTTTGGGAAAAAAGAGCACTCCCATCAAAAACACCCACAAAGCACATACGGAACTGTTTTGGAAATCCTTGGATCTAATGGGAATTGCTTTACTAGGCTACGATCGGTTTTCATTTTTCCAAAAGTATTTTCTGAACAACAGGTGCAGGTCACGCTCTTAAAGGGATAGTTGCAACTTTTCTTTTTTTATAATGAAAGTCAATGGTGTCCAAAACAACATTAATCCCCATTCAGTTTCATTTTATGGAAAAAAAACAAAAACAAAAAAACACTGCATGGCATTTTTCATTTTTCCTCAGAAGAAAGAAAGTAGGCTAATACAGGTTTAGAATGATATGAAGGTGAGTAAATAATGACAAAAACTTCATTTTTGGGTGGACGATCCCTTTAACCGTAACTATAAATAGCCTATAGGCTATAATAGCCTATAGCCTATCGTCCACACCAACTGACAACGTTCTGTTTTATTAGGCTATAAGCGCACACGCAGTTATCTTGTCTACTAATGCGCGCACTTTTTAAACTCGGGCAGGTTCAGCTGATTCTAATGGTAGCCTATTGTTCCTCTGTGTCATTATTGTTAGGCTATCTGTAGTGTGACTCGCGCATTTGACACTGTTCTCACGCTCTCACGCACGCCACACATCCATTTTCTCACGGAGTGAAAAAACATTGCGGAGCAAAGGCGACACATACAAGTACAACGCACCGACAGACAAGAAAGAGAAGGTTACTTTTGATATGAAACAAAGGCCCTGTGTAGGGGAGAGCGGGGCACAAAGTAACGCTTTTTGACTTTCTCAGTTTGTGTAAATCTACTTATGGTTTAGAGTTTTTTTTTTTTTTTTTTTTCACATACATTTTTCACATGTCTAGTACAATTATGTGGTTTTGTTTTATTAATAGAGTATAGCCTATACTTTTTTCTTGACATACCCCGAAAGAATGGAAGTGAAATGTGACAACATGCTCCATAGGTGGGGTACATTGTAACATGTGAGGGGCACATTGTAACATGACCATATGACAGCTTAAAATGTTATCTGATCTAATAAAAAAAATATACAAGACAAACTAAAATATTTTCTAAATAAAATACAATTATTAACTTTTTCATATAAAATAATGGCATTTTTTAATAATTAAATATAACTCATTTTTGAGTTTTGACTATGAACACATGAAAACAGCTAGTTAAAAACAAATAAATAAATAGTAATTTCTGAACATTGACTCTCAGTCTTATTCACCTTTTTCTCAATAGAATTAATAAAAGTATAGAATATAATAGCATATTTCTAATAGGGGCACATTGTAACGCAGTGTGACAACATGCCCCACCTGCACAACTGGGATTTAAACCCGGCTAGTGTCTTGTGCTAGTTAGCGAAGCATTAAAGAACTATCTCACCTGTTAAATAACATATTGGAGATTAAAATAATATCAGATTTGTCTCATTTTAAATTAACACAAAAATAGAGATGAAAAACTTTAACTTAAGTAAGAAATGTACTTTTGCTATGGTTTAAATGTCTATGGATATCTTCCCAAAAAAGAATTATTTTGGCACAATTTTTTCTCTATATAGTGTTGATATGGCAACTAGTAAATACACCAAGTTTGGTCATGCTAGCATGTGTGGAAGTATTTAAAACAAGTGTGTTACAACTAGCCCCGTGTTACGTTGTGCCCCGCGCTCCCCTACACCTTGTATTAAGGTGCGTTTTTGTCGATCGGATCACAAGTGGACGACGCTAAATACATGTGTAAACGGGGACTGTCAATTTTATTATAAAATTCAAATAATAGGATAACGCTTTGGCACTCTTAATGTGCCGTGACTTCTTTATTACTATAGTACCAAATAAACACGAATGAACATCAGAAGGTATACTGAAAGATACAGTAGGCTACAGCTTAGCTTGTCCATGTAACCCTCCCTCCCCATCCATAATTCTCTCTCCTAGCTAAACTCAAAAGTTTACAGCTCTGATACTATTATTAAAACTTAAGTCAGAAATGTGCGCATTTAATAAATAAATAAAAACTATGTGAAAGCTACCTGAACACACTCAAGAAGGATAACTGATATCAAAGAAGCAAAAAGCTGCCGTAATCCTTACAAAGGGATCATCTGCTGTTGAAGCATGTTTTTCCTTTTCCTCCCCTGCATACTTTTTCGCCAGGCCAGATTATGATGAAATATTTCATTCTTCCCTATTACAGCCTGCTAAAGATGTTGTAGTTTACTACAGAATGTCAGCAAATGCAGGTTCTGCTTGTGTGTTGGTGTCACTTCCATGATCCGTCAGGTCCAGATGTTGAGCAGACCTTTGCAGGGAGGGGCAGGAATGCTGTGATATCAAACACTTCTCCGCTGGCGGTGATCCCAGATCTGGAAGTGATGCGGCAAGAGTTATGCTGATAACTATCGTCCCCTCAGTCACAGTGACTGGAAAAGGTCTGGACAAGGGAGATCCTCGATTCTGTTTGGCTAGTGTCTGGAAGAGAGTAAATATGAGCTCCTTAGCCATAAAGAGAAGCGATTTGTGGTTGAAAGAAATCATTTGCAAAGAGGACATCTGTTTAAACAGAGCTTTAAATAGTGATGTTTGCTAAATCAAGTGATTAGTCTTAAACGGACAGTTCACCCAAAAATTCTGTCACTTTCTCATCCTTATGTCGTTCAAACTCTTTTTCTTCTGTGGAAGACATCAGAAGATATGTTGAAAAATGTCATTGTGTTTTTTGCTCATGCAATATTCTATATTCAAGATCCCTTAAACTTTTTTTTTTTTTAAGTCTTATGTTCACCAAGGCTGCATTTATTTGGTCAAAAATGCAGCTAAACAGTAATATTGTAAAATAGTATTACAGTTTAAATTTTTTTTTCTTTTCTTTTTTGAATGTATTGTAAAATATAATTTATTCCTGTGATCTTAGCTGAATTTTCAGCATCATTACTCCAGTCTTGTCACATGATCCTTCAGAATTTTTTTTTTGAAAATTATTGGAAACCATAATAAAAAAAATTTCAGGACAAGATTTTAAGGATAGAAAGTTCAAAAGAATAGCATTTACTTGAATTTAAAAATATTTTGTAACAAATGTCTTTACTGTCCTTTTTGATTAATGACAATAAAGGTAATCGATTACTGTCATGTACAGTATGTCGAAGTATCATCAACAAAAAAAACTAAAACTTTTTTTTAGTCTTTAAGAGACAGGAGAGAATTTCATTAATCTAATGAAAAGTGAACTTAGAAGTTTCTTCTATAATTCTGACTACATAAAATACACTCAAATTAGTCAATAGTTGTCATACAGTAAGATTATAGAGTGGCTAAATTAATGTGGGCAGCAGCCCAGATCATTTAATCTTGCAAGAATTTGATGAGAAATGCTTGAGTTCATATTGAGATATCCGATGTTTAATTGCAGTTGGTGGAGACAAATGTGAGCCAGGGTTATTATAACTAACAAAAAAAAACCATATATATATATATATATATATATATATATATATATATATATATACACATATATATATACATACATACATACATAGCTTATATATATAATTAGCTTCCAAAGAAACTAAAAGAAAGTAAAACTGATATAAAAATGATATAAACATATTACAAAATAAAAAAAAAAACTCATCAAAATGACAAAAACACAACAAAGTGACTAAACTAAAATTTAAATCATTTTAAAAAGAAAATGCAAAAATATAAATTATTTAAAATATTAAAAAATAAATAAAAAAAACTCACTGATGTGAGTTTACTCTCTAGGTTTTTTTTTTAGGAGAAACATCTAGCCATCTGGAAACAATAAGGATATTAAAGAAATCTCCGATTTGTTGCAATGAAACTCATGATGAGAGCGGTGATGTCATATATCTGTTTGTCTCTGTTGAGGGGGAGGGAACAGGTTGAGGGAAGGATTTTGGAGCGTGGTATTGCTATAAACCAGCAGACGCAGTTATGTTCCTTCACTTGAATCTCAGTAACAGGGATTATTTCATGCAAGCAACTCCGCTGACCACTAGAACAAACTCCCAGCACACGAACTGAGGTATTTACCCTGGACTACAACTTGGATATTATTCCAACACTCAATATGACCTTTAACTACTCCAGTGAGATCTCGTTTGGAGCATTTTTAGACTTTACAGATGCTCTGCGTTTTCTGCATCTGCTCAGTATTTACAACAATCTGTTTACCAGACAGTCAATGAAGCCCTTCATCAGATTTTATTTAACTCTTTCCAATAGTGATGTGTTAAGCATATGCTGAAAATCATGAACTCGTATAAAAGCCTGAGATCATGTCAGATTCTCAGCACTAGATGCTGTAGCTTTGCACTGTCCTGAATGACGTGATTGTTGTTTCTCTGAGGAGGATGAAGATGAAGAGCGCTCTGAACCTGCTGTCGCTGCTGTGTCTGTGTGCGGCCCAGAAGAAACTGACCCAGGACACGTCTGAGTGGGACCACCGAGGTAAAATCTCTTCAACTTTTTTTTTTTTTTTATCAGTAGAAACAGGTGATGTGAGGAAAAATCCTGACCGATCTTAATAATTTCACTCTTAAAGAGCAGTTGTGATATTTTAGGGATATTTAATCTAATTTTATCAATCATTAAATTCCTCTTGAAACAAACTTTGTTGTATTATTTTAATTTAATACTGTGAAGCTGCTTTGATACAATCTGTATTGTGAAAAGCGCTATACAAATAAACTTGACTTGACTTGTGCTGATATTAATGCAAATGTTTGTAGAGTATCTCCAAAATAGTTTAGAGGATAAATATTTTTTACCAGTAGCGTTCAAAATAGACCTCAAAAAGCATAATGTGTTCTATTCTATTCTATTCTATTCTTTTTTTTTTTAAGTATCAGTGAAAGATTCTAAACTTTCAGAAAATATTGTTTATCCGCCTTATACAAAAATGCCACTGGGGCAGAACTCTTAAATGGAAAAAAAAAAAATTCTGACAGTGCATGTCGTTGAAATAAAAGATTATATGTGCTGTTTTACATTTATTTCACATGAGGGTTGTACATTTTACAACCCTTTTCACCTATACTTTGGACATGACAGTTTAAAACACTGATTTGTGTATTTTATAATGTTAACCAAAACTAAAACTAAAAACATAAAAATCTTTTTTTTACCTGAAATAAAATAAACTTTAACAATAATAAATATATTGTTAAAGTATGATGATAATAATAATAATAATAATAATAATATATTCAAATATAAATATATAAAAAATTAAATGTAATAGTTAATAATAATAAAAAAATAAACGTGAAGTTTTATTTCAGCTATAAGGCAATAATTAATTTAGTTAAATCAAGATTTTATTAGTTTCACTTGCTGTACTAATAAACTTAAAACTAATACTGAAATAAAAAACATATAAAATAACAGAAACACACAACAAAATTAATAAAACTTAAAAAATTAGCATCTCAATGATATTAGATGTAGAATAAATTCAATATTCAAAGTAAGAACATTCTCAAAAAGGTTTAGCCTCCTCTTAAACAAACGTCCTTCAGCACAAATGATGGATCACTGTGACATTTAAGTATCTTTGAATGAGTTTTCATATAACCAGAAGCTCAATATGAAGTTGTGTTCACTTGTCACAGACAAACCGAATGGCAAGAGCTGTTCAAACCTGACGCAGGTCCTGGACAACTGGAAATACGCCATCATGTACCAGGTCAAAGACATGCTGGTCAACGATCATGCGTCCATCTTACCCGAATATACCAGGTAGGATGTGAAATCTGTTGTTGTTGTAACTTTTGTAGGTGTTTGGTTTCATGAAATGAGGTATTTTCTGTGACTACCTAATGGAAACCAAAGCTATCTGTCCATGGCACACATACGTAGTCCACTCCAGTCTGAGGCCATCTGGCCATTTTCTCTGTGACATTTTCCTTTCTGTTTCTTTTTTTCACTGCAACTGGAGAAAATTAGGATCACATGCCATAAAAGGAAATGATTATTAATTCAAAAATGCTTTGACTGAAACGAACCATTTAATCTGCTCAATATGCTGCATTCTCAAGGTGCAGGACCTTTGATCCTAAGCCTAAAATCTGTGCAGCAGCTTCATGCACCGTTAGTCATGAAAGACTTCATATGCATAATTACTACATCACTTCTAACTATTTCTGCTACAGATAATCATTTACTTTTATAGCCTGACCTCTGAGCGAATAAAATATGGATGGATGGATGGATGGATGGATGATTAATCTATGATTAATTAATTGTTAACATTATAATTAATTGTAAAATTAATATGATGTCAAAAACAGCATGTATAGTATAAATAAAAGATTTGATTTTTACAATTTCTGAAGATAAATTCAGCCTGTGCAAAACTCACCATCACTGTGTTATTGTGTTGTAGGTCGTTGCTATGGGGTTGCTAAGATGTTCTAAAAAAATGAGTGTGTTGCTAGAATGGGTGGTTGCCAGGTCATTACTTACTTTCCCAAGTCAAAAATGTCATGCAAACCTCATGATTTAAGGAATTATTTATGCAGGACTAGTTATGTTTTTAAATGTAATAATTGTTTTGTTTTTTTTTGCATGTTTTTTATGTATTTGATGTTGTTTATGTTGTGCACAGGATCCAGCCCCTGTCGGATGCAGTGGGAGATCTCTATAAGCAGTTCGACACTCTGAAGAACAACCTGGCCAAGCTAACCAACAAGTTTGACAAAGTGGAAAGCTTTGTGGACGAGATCCAAGCAGGAACATTTCCCAAGCCAAAACTCTGGACGTCCCCGAGACTCTCTGTCAGGAGAATCCCACAACAGATCCCAGCAAAAAGTCCTGTCAAAGTCCCGGGTAAAGCCATGTGGGCTCAGAGGAGAGCCAGAAGAGGTCCTGGCACTTAGCAGGAGAGGGCAGCAGATCTGGACACATAATCATGATGCTTTTCCAGTGATGAGCCTGTCAGAATTCTATACAGAGCAAAATTCTGGGATTTACAATGTTTTATATTACAAAATATACAGACTTAGTCAAGTCATAAACTGACTGTATGGAACATGCCGCATATGAAAGGTTATTTGTATAGTGTGATGGAGTTTGACTTTTATGTATGCGTTTAGAAATATTAACTAAAATGTATATTAGTTCATATCACAAATACATTAATCTTTTAATATTAGAGCTATACTAGTGGAAAATATGAGGTCATTGTGAGTAAAAAAAAAAAAAGTTCACATCATCTTAAAGGTATGATGCATTAAATATTGAAATGTTTACTTTTCCCCTCTTTTACCGGTTCACTAGAGCTTAGAATGTATATGTAAATACTGTATTACAAACACCCACAAATATATGCATATGTTTTAGCATGTTTATCAGGGCACATTACTCAAATAATAAGCTTATCAGTCTGTTGTTTAGCATCTCATTGTTGCATGCTATAATAATAAGCTACTCATTTGGAAACAACGGCTCATATTATTATGGGAAAATATTCACCAGTATACTAAAGAACTGAAAATAATAAAATTATAAAATGTTTCTGATGGACAGTGTCTGTCCTCTTCTGGACGATCATGGTAAGAGATTTGAACATCTGAAGTGATGATTTTGTTGAATCTCTGCCTAAATCTGAACATTAATTTGGCTTTCACCATCATGAAAGCAGATGTGCTGGATGGGGAAAAAACAGTCAATCATTCTGTTTCTTATATATGATGCATTTTACTGAACTAGCAAAACAATATTCTTGTATTTTGACCTAAACATGATTTTGGTGCTGCATAAAATTAACAGTATTTCATATGTTGACATTATAGGAATATGTTGACATTAAAACTTGTCTGAATCAGGATCATGTTTATATAATAATGTTTTTTCTTAGCAAATTCATGCAATAAATGTATTGATGTCTGATGCATTCTTTGTAATGATTGTTTGTTGAAATGAAAGTAAATGGTCAGTGTCAGTTTGGTCAGCTGTGACTTCCTCTCCCTTAATAAGAGCGCCATCATCTGAACACTGTAAAAACCGATGCCGTAATCAATGCAGTCAGGAGGCTATTGTTCATAGAACAGTTTTATTATTTTATATTATTCATTAAACAGTTTTCATCGAGAAATATGTCATGATGTAACTCGATTTTTTTTTTTGCCAGATTATGTAAAATAAGCACCTTTTTATGACTTCTTGTTTAAGAGACAGTTCCAAATTATCTTGAAGGAACGTTTTAATTTAATGAGAGACAACTAATAAATGTTTTTTTTTAATGTATTTATTTTGATGCTTTTTTTAAATTATAATTCATGAATATAACCCGTGAGTAGATTTTACAAATATATATATATTAATTTAAATCGCCGGACCTTTATCTGAATCATCCAAAACCGGAAGTCGTACTGCTTTAGTGTAAATATGTTCTGACAGCGTACAGTAATGAATAACAAAGCTCTGAAAAGTGTTTTGAATCAATAAATGAACATTTCAGAAGTTTTTATTTTTGACAAATAGCCTATTAAACTAGAAACAAAATTATGAAGATTGGAACTAAGACCGCTTGAAGCACAGCGAGGCTCATGTTGAAACACTGACCACACAGCTATCGTCTGAGCACTAGTGTTTCATGAGCATGAACTTAAGGTCTTACTCTCATGCAAAGCCTCATTGATGTGACATTTTTCTATTGCAATGTTTATGTTGAAATGTTTTCATTATTTATTAAAGAGAATTATGATAATCATAACAATCTACTGAAAAGCCTATATAATTCTTAATTAATGGTGAAACACAAATGCTGCCGACTAACATCAGTTAGCAAGTCCTGACAATTTTACGATAATTTAGTTTCATTTATTTCACTGTTATGTTTCAGTTCATAAATCTAGGGTTTTGTTTGTTTGTTTGTTTTTATGGTGTTTAAAAAATTTTTTTTTACTGCATATTTGAGGAGCCAACAGGAGTAGAGAAGGAAAAATGAAGACTAACACCAGAAACATCAGGCTGAAATGGCCATGAATCAGGGTGGTAATAACTGGAGACTCACCATCTGTCGGCTCGGACTCGAGCGCATCTGTGCCGGCTGGCGGCTCTACAGTGGATGTGTCTGGATGAACCAGTGATTCTTACTCAGCCACAAGAGGACGCACTTTGGTTCGGGATCAAGCTTAGGGAGTCTGTCATCTTTGAGTATTGATAAAATGAGCCAATGCACACATTGGCGTGCAAGCTTTGCATCCACGCTCGCCCTGCAGCGCGGGTATAAATACGGAAGTGGATGTACGCACCACTTGTCTTTCTCTTCGGAGCCGATCGGTGCAGCGGTGGTCGCAAGCCTTCTGAGCTCTCAACTGCTGTCAACAGCACTCCTGTTTGTGTTTGGGGATCTCTTATTCCGGTATGGAGATGGATTCGGTCCAACACATCTCCTGAGAAGAGCATGCTTTGGTCGGTGCCGTTAAGAAGTGAGAAAGGGTCCCACTGAAACCTTTCAGAGGCTCCTGGGGCGTATGGCAGACGCAGACGCAAAAGAACGGCTTCCTCCACATGAAGACCGCTTCAGCACTGGCTTCATGGCCGAGTCCCGAGGTGGCCGTGGCCGAGCGGCACGCTCCGAGTGACAATCACCCTGGCCTGCCGCCAAACCCTCAGCCCGTGATCAGACCTTTTGTTCCTCCGGGCCAGCCGCCCCTAGAACAAGTGTCCACCAACACCGGCTGAGGGGCCACGTACAACAGGCATGCAGTAAGAAAGAAAGATGGGTTAGTTAGATAGAAAGAAAGATGGGTTGGTTAGAAAGAAAGAAAGAAAGATGGGTTGGTTAGAAAGAAAGAAAGAAAGATGGGTTAGTTAGAAAGAAAGAAAGATGGGTTAGTTAGAAAGAAAGAAAGATGGGTTAGTTAGAAAGAAAGAAAGATGGGTTAGTTAGAAAGAAAGAAAGATGGGTTAGTTAGAAAGAAAGAAAGATGGGTTAGTTAGAAAGAAAGAAAGATAGATTAGTTAGAAAGAAAGAAAGATAGATTAGTTAGAAAGAAAGAAAGATAGATTAGTTAGTTAGAAAGAAAGATGGATTATAGGGCTGGGCGATATGGCCTAAAAAAAAATCCCCGATTTTTTCACAAAAAATCCGATTTAAATCGATTTATTTTTCTTCCCTTACTTAAAATCAATCTGCAGATGACAAAGAAATTGTTCAAAACAAGTTTTAACTTTTATTTTGTTTTGATTTTCCCTTCTGGGATTTGATTTGGATTTCCCCCTTGGGGTTAAAGTGCAATCAGAAACAACAAGCCAAAAAGACAAGATGGCAGGCCCTGCCTTTGTAAACAGTGAAAATGTAACAAAACATAATGTAACATAACATGAAATGGGTGGATTGGGATTGGGGGGAAATGTAAAAAAATAAATAAATACATCACAATAAAGTGTATTGTGATTGTCAAAACATTTGGTAACTAAACATAATTTTATTAAGTTTAGTGACAACACAATGTTTACATGGTACAATGACTGGTATGCTACTGTTTTTATTATTGCTTTTTTACAATTTCAATTCAATTCTTGTGATTTGATTCTGATCTTGATTCAATATCGATTCCTTTGGATAAATACTAGGTACAGTAGATACATGTTAATTTAAAGCCCTGTCAGCTGGTATTATTATTAAAGGTTAAAAATAACAAAAATATAAATATAATGCTTTTTTTTTTATAATAACAACATTATAATATTATTTTAATGATATAGGTAAAAATA
Organism: Leuciscus idus; assembly: GCA_021554675.1. Classification (NCBI taxonomy): domain Eukaryota; kingdom Metazoa; phylum Chordata; class Actinopteri; order Cypriniformes; family Leuciscidae; genus Leuciscus; species Leuciscus idus. Next base: position 40,583,880 of record CM038621.1, on the reverse strand, counting down.
TAATAAATATACAATATAGTTATCATATTTAGCAAAATACTCCTCTCTACAGCAATTATTTTAAAGTCCAACTAATGTGCTATGGTCATTAAATGGCTTTCCAGAGGTAAATGTAATGTTACGTGACATATTGTTCTCCAGCTGTTATTATAGACCTCTTTCCGCAGTTGAAAAACACTGATCGATCGATTTTATTTCATTTCGGTAAGTTGAACTGTATCTTTCAAATGACCTATTGATCATTCGTGTTTATTTAGCATACAATTAACTAGTAGTAAAGAGTAACAGATGATCGGTTCATGTGCCACTTGAACTCTGTAAGCGATCTGTCAAGCGCCAAAACTGAGTTTATTGTTTGAATTTCGTAATTAAATCGACAGAATCTGAGAGCTGAGAATTTGTTTCATTGCAATAGTAACCTTCTCTGTCGGTGTCAGTGTCCTCTTTGCTTCGCGATTTTTCTCTGCGTGAGAAAATGGATGTGTGGCGTGAGAGCGTGTAAAAAGTGACGATTGCGTGAGTCTCACGGTGAGTTTGTAAATGTTTGTAAGACTGTTAGTGGGGCGGCTAAGCGCAGATTTTCATCAGAATCGATCACTTTGCGATAAAAGCATCACATTTGGTATGAAGGCTCACAAAGGGGGTCTGATCAGATTTAGGACCGTAGGTGCTCAAAATTTGGCCCCTGGGGGCCATGGCGGCCATTTTGAAAAATGGATATGGATTTCGTAATGGGAAAATGAATTAAAAGCTGCCAGAAACATAAAATGCAATAACACATTTCACCATAAATACATGTAAATATGAGCACACTTTCACATAGAAGGTCTTTAAACTTTAAAATATAAGATATGTTTTAAAAAAAAATTTAAATGGCCACCAAATATGGATTTCATAACACACACACAGTCTTTCTCTCTCACACACACAGTCTTTCTCACACACACACACTCTCTCTCTCACACACACACACACTCACACATACACTGCCTCTCTCTCTCACACACACTGTCTTTCTCACACACACACTGTCTCTCTCTCAATCACACACACACTCTCTCTCTCTCTACCTCTCTCTCACACACACACAGTCTTTCACTCACTCTCTCACACACACACACACACACACACACACACACACACACACACACACACACACACACTCTCACACAGTCTTTCTCTCTCACACACAGTCTTTCTCACACACACACTCTCTCTCTCTCTCTCTCTCACACACACACTCACACATACAGTGCCTCTCTCTCTCGCACACACTCTCAATCACACACACACTCTCTCTCTCTACCTCTCTCACACTCTCTCTCTCTCTCTCTCTCTCTCTCTCTCTCTCTCTCACACACACACACAGTCTTTCTCTCTCACACACACAGTCTTTCTCTCTCACACAGTCTCTATCACACACACACACTCTCTCTCTCTCTCTCTGTGCGCATGCGCATGCGCGACTGGTGCGGGTGATTGAGTGAGCGCGTGTCTGAGAGTGTTTGGTGAGTGATTGCGATCTTTTGCTCTATCTTTTCTTATTTGATGTTTATATAGTTTATAGTTAGTAATTTTAGGAAAACATAGTTAGTGGGGTGGTGGAAGTTTACAGCGGCCGGATTTGTTTCCATTTCTGGCCGGTGTGGCGTTTAGACGAAAATGACGTTCAGTCAGTTGACGCGCCGGCATGGCATTAAAGGCCAATTTATACTTCTGCGTCGGGTTCGCGTAGAAGGTACGGCGTAGCATACGCATTGACGTGTACCATACGTCGTACCCTTCGCCGTACCCTGACGCGCACCTCCTCAAAAATGTAACTACGCGTCGCGGCGACGCGGACCGCAAGATCTGTGATTGGTCGGCTGGATCATTCCTCCTACGCATTTCCGGAATGATCTTCTGCACTCTGCACCGCCCGCCCGCCATTTTTAAATTCCGAAGATCAGTGAAGAGCCATGGAAATAGACCAAGTGACCGAGAGATTGCTTGAAGAAGTGCGGAAATACAGCCATCTGTATGACTCCTTCAGTCGCCATTGCTCGTAGAAACCTAAACTCAAAACAGCCGCGAGGAATGTAAACACAGTGGAACTGGAACATTAAAACCCACCCGCGCCAACTAGCGTTTCGGCGGTGTAACTGCAGAGCAACACAGACATTCGCAGAAGTATAAATGCTCACGACGGCGTCGCCTACGTGCGTACCCTACGACGTACACTACGGCGTACACTCGACGCAGAAGTATAAATTGGCCTTAAGATACCGGTCGGGGTGGAATGCTCCGTTGAGGAATGTAGTCTCGCAGTTGGAGAGATTGTTGGGCATAGTTGCATTAAATCGGCGTCAAGAATGAACAGTGCAGTTGTATTGTTTTTGGAGTCAATTGACAAAGTTAATCAAGTTGTTGAACAAGGGATTGTAATCAAAGACGAACATATTGGAATTTTCCCGCTTGTTAATCCAGCTAAAAGAGTTGTGATTTCAAACGCACCGCCGTTTATTAGTGACGAGATTTTAGAACGTGAATTGGCAAGACACGGGCAAATAGTTTCGGCAGTAAGAAAGATTCCACTGGGGTGCAAATCCCCTCTTTTGAAACATGTCGTGTCTTTTCGTAGACAACTTTTCATGATTCTGAAGGGGGATGCAGAAGAATTAAATATAGTGCTGAAGTTTAAAGTAGAGGGATTTGACTATGTGGTTTTTGCCACAACTGAGACGATGAAGTGTTTCAGGTGTGGGGGGGGGTAGGACATCAAGTTCGTTTTTGTCCAGAGCAAAACAATGCTCCCCAAAGGGATGTAAATAAACAAAATGTGATTCAGGCTGAAAAAGAAGCAGAGCCAACCTTAGGTGCACAAGTGTCTGGTGAAAGTGCAAACACTGATAAAGGAAAAAGTACTGAGGGTAAGGAAAAGGGAAATGAGATTGATCCAAAGGTACTGGATGGTGAAATGATAAAAGATGTGATAGAAGCTATAATAGATGAGGAAAGTATAATGATGGAGGAGGAAGAATTAGTATTTAAAATCCCTGTAGTGAAAAGGAAATCCAGACAAAAGGAAGGGGGGTCAAAATTAAAGAAACAATTAATGAACAGCCAAGAGTCGATAAAAGATGGGGAAGGTAATAGTTCGGAGGACGCTTCTGATGACTCATCTACTGATGTTTCTGTGGTCAGTTCTTGTGAAATAGATCCTTCAGACACTGTGGTGTCTCTGAATGAGAGCCAAGGGCCTAGTGGGTACAGTCTTGAAAAGGTACAACGGTTTTTGATCATTACAAAAGGCAAACGGAATGTGGTGATAGATGATTTCTTTCCGGATCGTAAAATTTTCATTGAGTCGGCAAATTTCTTAATGAGAGAAAGAGGGGAAGAAGGACTATCAAGTCAAGATGTCCACAGATTGAAAAAAATTGTACAAAAAGTGCGTGCAGATCAAATTTAACTGAAATGAAAAGAAAAACTTTTACTGATTTTTGTTTATTTTTTTTTGTTTTGTAATTGATGATTGGATTTTTTTACATTTTATTTATGATTGATTTGAAGTTTTCAACTTTAAATCTGAATGGAGCAAGAGATATTAGAAAAAGGAGTCAATTGTTTCAATTAATGAAAATGAAACATATAGATATTTTTTTTGCTCAAGAAACCCATAGTGACATTATAAATGAAGTGAATTGGAGAAGAGAATGGGAGGGTACGGCTATTCTTAGTCACAAAAACAGTGCAAGTGCTGGTGTAGGAGTTTTCTTTGCAAAAAATTGTTTGCCAATCTCATATGAGGTGGAAGAAATTGTGGAAGGAAGACTTTTAAAAGTTAATGCAAAATTTGATGTTGCAACTTTTGTTTTAATAAACGTGTATGCTCCAGTTATGGCAACTGAGCGATTGCTGTTTTTAGAAACATTGTTAAATACTGTGCAAAATTGTGATCCTGACCATTATCTCCTGATTGCAGGGGATTTTAATTGTACTGCGATGGATATAGATAGAAACCATCTAGAGCCTCATACAGCTTCCAGGTTGTGTTTGAACCGTTTTATTGAAACTAATGATTTAGTGGATGTGTGGAGAAACTTGAACAGTAAAGTTAAACAATACACATGGGTACAAATAAGAGAAAGGGTAGTTTCAATGGCAAGACTGGATAAGTTGTATTGTTTTAAACATCAAGTACAAATTGTAAAAACATGTTGTATTAGCCCTGTTTGTTTTTCTGACCATTCCATGGTGATAGCAAGTGTATTCTTAAAGTTTCTTAAAATAAAAAGTGCATATTGGATTTTTAATAGTGCTTTGTTGCAAGATTTACATTTTAAGAAGTGTTTTGAGTTTTTTTGGAAGGAATGGAAGGTTAAAAAGTCAATGTTTTCAAGTGTACAACAGTGGTGGGATGTGGGAAAGAAACAAATACAACAACTCTGTGGGCAATACAATTTCAATGTCACCCAGAATATGTCTAAAAAAATTTGCATTTTGGAAAATGATATTTTAGAACTTCAAAATGTATGTGATTCTACAGGAAATCAAGTGAATTCTCTTATTGGAAAAAAAGCGGAATTAAGAGATCTGCTCGGTAGTAAAGCACAGGGGGCATTGATCAGGTCTCGTTTTCAGAATTCTTCTGAAATGGATGCTCCTTCCAAGTTTTTCTTCAGCTTGGAAAAGAAAAATGGCCAAAGTAGAATCATTCACTGTCTCCGGTCAGCCAATGGGCAAGAGCTCACTGAAACTGCTGATGTGCGCAGGAGGGCTGCTGACTTTTATAAGGACTTGTTCAAATGTGAGTACAATGAGGACCAAGAGCTGGTACAAGATTTTCTCGGAGGCCTACCTCAAGTGCAGGAGGAGGCAAAAGAAAAGTTGGTGAGCCAACTGACTCTGGGAGAATTGCATACAGCTTTAATGAGCATGGAAAACGGTCGGGCTCCAGGGTTAGATGGTCTGACGGTTGATTTCTATAAAGCTTTCTGGGATTTGGTGGGCAATGACTTGCTGGAAGTTTTCTGTGACAGCATTGCCAGAGGACAGCTGCCTTTGAGCTGTAGGAGGGCAGTTTTGACCCTCTTACCCAAGAAAGGAGATCTGAAAGAGATCAAAAACTGGAGGCCCGTGTCCTTGCTTTGTGTTGATTTTAAGATATTATCAAAGACTTTGGCCAACAGGTTGAGAATAGTGATGGAGCAAATCATACATGCGGATCAGTCATACTGTGTACCGGGCAGATCAATCACAGAAAACATTGGTTTAATTCGAGATATTTTTGAGATAGCAAAAATTACAGGCAAGAAATTTGGTATGATTTCGCTAGACCAAGAAAAGGCCTTTGACCGAATTGAACACCAATATTTATGGAATGCGCTTGATTTTTTTGGGTTTCCTTCAATTTTTATTAAAATGGTTAAAGTATTGTATGGTGACATTGAAAGTGTAGTTAAGGTCAATGGTGGCTTGAGTGTTCCTTTGAAAGTTAAAAGGGGAATTAGGCAAGGTTGTGCAATGTCAGGGATGTTGTATTCAATATCAATTGAACCGTTTTTATGTAAATTAAGAGATATTTTAGAAGGAGTGTCTTTGTCTAGTGAACAGAGTTTTTGTTTATCTGCTTATGCGGATGATGTAATTATAGCTGTTAAAGGAAGTAGTGATGTGGAAAAAATCCAAGGGGTGGTAGAGAGGTATGGTAAAGTATCTTCAGCAAGAGTAAACTGGGCTAAATGTACTGCATTGGAAGTAGGTGGGTGGATTCAAGGAAAACCAAATTTACCAGGTGGAATGTCATGGGTTACAGGGGGTGTTAAATATTTGGGAGTCCATTTGGGTGATGATCAAACCATTATGAAAAATTGGGATGGTGTTATGGAGATGGTTGAAGGAAGACTTAAAAAATGGAGGTGGTTATTGCCACAAATGTCATATAGAGGACGTTCCTTAATTATTAACAATTTGGTAGTAGCAACATTGTGGCACCGTGTAGCAGTACTTGAGCCACCTGAAGGTCTTCTGTCAAGAATCCAGGCTTTAATGGTTGATTTCTTTTGGAATAAGAAGATGCACTGGGTGCCACAATGTGTGTTATTTCTAACAAGGGATGATGGTGGACAAGGTCTTCTGCATCTAGAAAGCCGTAAAACAGCGTTTAGATTACAGTTTGTTCAGAAACTGCTGTACGGTCAAAATAAGGTATGGGAAGCAAGAATACATTTTATTTTGGGAAAAGTTGGAGGTTTGGGGTTAAACAAAAGTCTTTTTTGGATTAACTGTGAAGCGGGAGACATAAAAGGCCTTCCCTTATACTACCGTAGTGTTCTAAAAGCATGGTCATTAGTAAGAACTGTAAGGACGATGCCTATGACATCTCTTCATTGGCTTCTTGAAGAACCTTTAGTTAAAGGTGCAAGACTGGATGTTGCCAGACAAACAATGCCTGGAATGATGAAACTATTAATAACAGGAAAAATGATCACCTTAAGGCAACTACTGGAGGTTGTTGGAAATGACTTTGATGACGTGAATGCCCTGGCACAGTGTTTGGGGCTCCGGTCACAGAGAGTGGTGGATCGTTTCTTGGACAATGTTAAAAAAACTCTCAATGATGAAGATAAGCTTTTAATTAGTGAATTTGGCAGTGGACAATCTGCACCAGAAGTAAATGACATTTTTCCAAACATGGACATTTCACCAGAGTTTACTGAAGAAGAAAGTTCTCATCTTTTGCTTGGGACAAAAGGTTTGGAAAGGTTGTATTTTTGCTCTGTGAGTGGAAAAAAGTTGTATGAATTATGTGTTAAAATGTTAAATAAGGAAAAATTGAAAGTGCGGGTTGAAACGCCATGGGCTGTTCATTTTGGTGTTGAAAATGATTGTAAACCTGTGTGGAGAAGTATATACAAGCCACCATTGACCAAAGCAAATGGGGATTTGCAGTGGAGAATACTGCACGGTATTGTTGCTGTAAATGCGTTTGTTAGCATAATTAATTCAGCAATTGATAGCAAATGTCCGTTTTGTGATCAGAGGGAAACTATTTTTCACTGTTTTGTACATTGTGACAGGCTTAAAAACTTGTTTTTGATGCTTAATTTCATGTTTGTTGGTTTTAAAGTAGTGTTTTCAAAGGTTGGTTTTATCTTTGGTTTCAAGTTTTGGAAAAAAAAGAGAAAAAAAGGGCAGCTTGTTAATTTTGTGATTGGAAAAGCGAAAATGGCTATTTATTTGACAAGAAAGGAAAAAATAGATGGTGAAGTTGGTCGGGATGTTGTACAAGTTTTTAAGAGTTTAATAAAAGTAAGAATTAGATTTGATTTTTTATTTTATAAAACCATGAAGAATATAGAGGAATTTGAAAATGTATGGAATTGCAAAGAAATGTTGTGCTTTGTTAGAGATGGTGAATAAATTTTTGCTAAATGTCTTGAGTAAAGTGTATGTTTGTTAATTGTTTTTAAATGATTTAATAAAGTGCTATAAAATCTCTCTCTCTCTCTCACACACACACACTGCCTCTCTCTCTCACACACTGTCTTTCTCACACACACACACACACACTGTCTCTCTCTCAATCACACACACTCTCTCTCTCTACCTCTCTCACACACAGTCTTTCTCACACACACACACACTCTCTCTCTCTCTCTCTCTCTCTCTCTGTCACACACACACACACATACACTGCCTCTCTCTCTCTCTCACACACACTGTCTTTCTCACACACACACTCTCTCTCTCTCTCTCTCTCTCTCTCTCTCTCTCTCTCTCTCTCACACAGTCTTTCTCACACACACACACACACTCTCTCTCTCTCTCTCAATTCAATTCAAAAATGCTTTATTGGCATGACTGTACATATTACAATATTGCCAAAGCTTGTAAAAAGACATCAAAATAATAAAATATTACAACATAACTTAAATCTAAATGTACTACTTAAATTAATTGTACAAATTAACAGTGTAACAAATTATAATATCTGTGAACATTTTACACCACAGTGTTTTAACATATATACAAATTATGTATATATAATTTGTCTCTCTCTCTCTCTCTCACAGACACACTCACACACACACACTCTCTCTCTCACTCTCTCTCTCACACTCACACATACACTGCCTCTCTCTCTCGCACACACTGTCTTTCTCACACACACACTGTCTCTCTCTCAATCACACACACACTCTCTCTACCTCTCACACACTCTCTCTCTCTCTCTCTCTCTCTCTCTCTCTCTCTCTCACACACACACTCTCTCTCTCTCTCTCTCTCTCTCTCTCACACACACTGTCTTTCTCACACACTGTCTCTCTCTATCACACACTCTCTCTCTCTCTACCTCTCTCTCACACACACACACACTCTCTCTCTCTCTCTCACACAGTCTTTCTCACACACACACACACTCACACACACACACACACACACACACACACACACACACACACACACACACTCTCTCTCTACCTCTCTCTCACACACTCTCTCTCTCTCTCTCTCACAGACACACTCACACACATACACATACACTCTCTCTACCTCTCTCTACCTCTCTCGCTCTCTCTCACACACACACTCACACTCACTCACACACACACACACACACACTCTCACACACACACACACTCACACATACACTGCCTCTCTCTCTCTCTCTCACACACTGTCTTTCTCTCACACACACACACACACACACACTGTCTCTGTCTCTCCCACACACACATACACACACTCTCTGTTTCTCCCTCACACTCTGAGTTTACATACAGTATTTATCAAAGACATTGTTGCTCCATTTTCCTTTTCTTTCCTGGTTTTAGGAATCGTGGCATTCCCTGGAAAAATCTGATTGCGTTCAATTCCGATAACGCAAGTGTCATGAAAGGCAGGCACAACTCACTAATAAGTAGGGTTAAAACAAACCAGCCTAATGTGCAAGATCTCAGCTGCATCTGCCACTTAGTCCAGCTTGCCACTGGTTGTGGCATGAAGGCTGCAAAGCTGCCTGTGGAAGACATACTGGTGGGCATTTACACCCACTTTGACAAAAGGTAAAACTCATACATGTAGACATGCACTCTTTTCTCTCATTCACCTGTATAACTGTTATCGTGTTAACTGACAGAACTCATATGTGTTTGTTTTCAGTGCAAAGTAGGGCTGTCAAAATTGCTCAAAAATGACGTTCGAATATTCCCTCTAAAAAACACACGAATATTCGAACATCTGGTTGCGCATTTTGTCAGTGACGCGCATTACGTCAATAAGGACAAATTAATACAAGGAGATATAACTACTTATATAGGTAGTTAATTTAAGTTTAAACATATTTGACAATGTATTACCAACACAAAACCAAGTAAATAAACTAATGGCCAAGACCGCAGACCTCTCGCTCACTCGCAGGCACTCTCTCCCCCTCGCGCTCACGCTCTCTCTGCGCATAACTGTTTAAATTAACAACAACAATAAGCACATGTTGAGTGCTGATCAAGAGTTTTGTGCAAGCAATTTAAGGTCGTGACTCTTGGCCCAAATATAGCAGGCTTCATTCAGTGATTGAAACAAATTTATTAACATTTATTAAAGTTTTACAGTATAGAACCGACATTGAAAGCTCCGAGCGAGCTGTGCTGTGGTAAACATGGAACTTTTCTAACGTTAAATAAAATGAGGCTCACAATTCCGAGAAATGTGACAACAAAGAACTTTTACCCTGAGGTTCATAAAAAATAAAGTGCTATTAAAAAGACATTCTTGGTGCTTGTATTAAGAAAAGGGGGGAAAAAAGAAAAGAAATTATTGTCATTATGCCATGCTCATTTGGGTGCACATTTTCGAGATGTGACCATGTTGCTAGTGGTCGAATGGTATGCTAGCTGTATCTTACATAGCTTGAATACTACTTTATCTCGCGGCTCCACAATTTTACCTTCTACCGACCAAAATCCAAAGTACTTCCAGACATGGCTTTTTAGATTTTGGGGGGTTAAAATCACTTTCTCTGCTGCGGTCGGGTTGGGCTCTGCACTTTCTGCCATCTTCCATAAGTCAACTTTCAGCAGTGACGCTGTGCTAGACAGTGTGACTCGTGTGACCTGTCCCTGACGCCTCACGGCAGCGCGCCCACTCACAAAGCAGACAGCCGCGCCTCTGCTTCCGCGGGCGTGTTTTTCCATATTCGAAATTCACATTCGAATATACATTTTTACGTTCGAATTTCTGTTTTTTAAAACTATTCGAATATATATTCGAATTTAGAATATTCGTTGACAGCCCTACTGCAAAGAGATGTGAATTGTAGAGTTCACGGATTCTGACAGCCTGAAACTGCGTAGATATTGCAGCACCAGATGGCTCAGTCTGCTGAGCTGTATAGAGAGGGTTCTCAACCAGTGGGCTGCTCTTCAGGTAGGGTTTGTTATAGTATATGTATGCCACTCGTAATTAAAGTATATGTTAATTGCATAACTCTTGTGTGATGATGATGATGAAAAAATTGCCATTACAACACTTTTAAATTTCCCTTTGTGTTCAGTTTTTAATTTTTTTATAATATGCAAACCTAAAATTATATTTTATAATGGTATTTTCTTTTTCACCATATATTCCTATCTATAGGCATATTTTAACAGTCACGAGGGGGTGGAGACGAACACCAAAATTAGGGATCTGTCAAAACATCTCAACGATCCATTGATTAAGGCGTACTTCAAGTTCCTCAGTGTTGCCCTCTATCAGACTTTAATATTGCCTTTCAGGTTGGTATAGTCATCATATCCTAGTTGTCAAAATAATAAATTGATAACCACAGATGATAATCCTCATCATTTCACTATTATTTACTATCTACAGTCAGAGCAGGTACAGATACACAAGCTGGACAAAGAGATGACCAGGCTTATCAAGCGGATGCTGGGGTGCCTTGTTCTAGCAAAGGCGATTATGGATGTCCCTCTCAAAGAAGTGAACTTTGGAGAGGAACATCAATTAGCAGACGAGGACCTCTTCATTGGAGGGGACACAAAGGCGTTCATTAGAACTGCAGAGTTCCCTGTTCCAACTAAGAACAAATTCTTTCAGTAAGTGATTTATTTTGTACAGTATAATTATAATATTCTTCTTCTGTTCTAACCCACATTGAAATGTTTAACACGAATCCATATTTGTTTTTGTTTTTTTATCCATTTAATGTAGAACTGTGAGAGCTTTCTACGAAGCAGTTTTACGCAAGATGTTTGCCTGCTTTCCAATCGATTCCCAGCTACTGAAGGACTTGAGAATACTAGACCCTGGATCTCGAATGGAGAGAAGTCCAGACACTGGTAGGGATAACATGTATTTTGTATGGTAAATCTGTGATGAGTGAAGGGCAATTTCTGAATGTTTTTAACTAAGAAATCAGAGATAGTAAGCTGGCAGGATCTACCTTGAGGCTTATGATAAATTAATTTGTTTTCTTTCTCAGTGTCGAGGCTAGGTGCCCTGTTCCCACAGTTTCTCATGAATGAGGATAGGCTCAGAGAGGAGCTAATTGATTTCCAAGTCACTGATAGCAAAGATCTCCCACAAGAACCAAGAATAGACAGGTTCTGGGACCTGGTAGGAAAGAATGACAGCTTCACTGAGTTGGCGAAACTTGCAAAGACACTGTTATGTATACCACACAGTAGGGGTGACCCCGAATAGTCGAAGATTCGATGCTTCGATAGGAGGAGCCTGATTCGACTACCGATCTCACGGTCGAATCTTCGCAGAGGTGTTATGAAACGAGGATCATGCCACTTTGGCTGTATGAGGGCCAAACTAGCTTTTATGTCAATAGGCTACGTTAATATTCAGCCTATTATGATAATGCTGTAGGCCTATATAAAAATGTGCAAAGAAAGAAGCTTTTAATAAATATTTTTTAACGTGCGTGAATAAATCCAAACACCCCGTGACCGATTTAAATTTCACTTTCAATCCGTGACCGACAGAGGAGCGTCTTCGCGGCAAGGATTTAAATCTTTAACAATGTCTGGGATAAGAAAATCTAAAGTGTGGATGTATACCATCAGAAAGGATATTCTCCAAGGCTGGATTTAGCATCAGGAAAACCATGATCGCACTTCTGCCGGCCAACGTTAACATGTTTCACGCATAGACTGGGTTTCACGTTAGAATGTATTTTATCCGCGCGCACAATTTGAAAAGACTCCAACGGACAGACATTTTTAACTAAAAAGACTGCGACTCCAGTTTAGCATTTATTGTTGTTTCTGCAGTTAAAAAGACAAAGTTGAAAATTCTGGCTACTATCGTTATTTTAATAATTTCTTTATTTTTATTTTATTTATTAATCTGTCAGGGTTATCTAATCTAACTATTTGTGACTTGTGTTTTGAATATATGTTCCCCTGCACTTTAGGCATTTTGCACACATTTGCTCCTCATCCTGTGACTTGATTCTGATTTATTTCGTTTTGTATTTTTATTTATTAGAAAGGTATATTCTGTTCTAATTTAATTTAGTAAATTAATTGTTTATTTTTTCGGTGCATTGATGTTGTGCTGTAGGCTGGCCTGCTCGCACAGGTAATTTAGCCGATTTAATTTGATTTGCATGTGAAATGCAAATCTGCAGTGTGGCCTTTCTGGAGTTATTTATGTTATTTCTTAGTTTTATTGATCAAAAATGTTTTTATACATTTTCTTCTATATCTTTGTGTGATTTTCTGTACATCGCGGCTTTGAAACGTTAAAGCCCCGCCCCCAGCCCCACCCCCATACACATGATTCGACTATTAGTCAACTATAGGCAAGACATGACGATTCTGATTCGACTATGAAAATCCATAGTCGGGGACAGCCCTACCACACAGTAACGCAAGCTCAGAAAGGGCATTTAGCATGGTGAGCAAGATTGTTACATCCAACCGGATGGCACTGGATTCCAGCACTGTGTGTGCATTGCTATCTTGTAAAATAAACCACACTGGTCAGGTTCACCTATACACTCCCTCACAGAAAGTGTTAAGAAATGCAAAATCAGCCACATATGTATACAATAGGGCTCATGCTTCACACCAGGAAGGGTGACAAGGTTGTCTTTACTGTCTCTATCCATTTGTTCAACTGCCTCTTACACACATTCTTTCTGTCTGTCTCTTTCTCTCTGTTTCTTTCTCACTCTGTCTCCCAACATTAAGCTAAAACACGTTGTAGCAAATGAAAATGTGTTAAATTTACTTTGTTCATAAATAAAGCACTTTAAACATATCCATTGGTCTGTCATTCTTATATATATATATATATATATATATATATTGTGTAGTTATAAACTCTTTAGACTGTTAATGATAGTGCTTTTTTTTTAAAGTTTGTGGGTAAGAATCGTGTAAAAAAAAAAAAAAATCCCTTATTTTGGGGATGTATTCCGGGAAATCTCCCTTATTTTCAATGTTGACAGCTATGATTGTAAAATTAACTGCAATAGGTTATGATAGCCCTTATTTAATTAAAAACTGGGTCAATGACCCAACCAAATGGCCGGAGGTGTCGTTTCCAGACATATTTTGTGATCTGGTTGAATCTCCAAGACATCGCGGCAGCTGTAGCGGTAACATTAGCCTAGAACTCAATCAACTTATGTTGCATACTATAACTCCATAAAACCTTGTCACTTACCAACTGTACATATGTGACCCGACACGGAAACCAGGGACACAAGTCGGCAGCACAACTTTAGAGCAAAATGAGAAAATGTTCGTTTTTTTCACAAATGTTGATTTTCGCTTTTTTGCAGAATCTGTTAGTTGAGATCACGAAGAAGCCTCTCCATGTTTGAGATAGCAGTATTGGTATATTTAAAAGCGAACATTTTAAGGTTGAAATCGGCGTGTTTTTCTGAGCTTCTAGCACGCAGTAGGGGCGTGTCATTGTCGGTGTGTATTTCCATACTGGATAAGCCGGCTTTTGTTTCTTTTGTTATTGACCCCGCCCTCCAAGGGAACAGCGTGGCTACTTATGCAGCGCTCTGGCCGGCTTTATCTGATATCAAAATTCAATGAAGATGGACGCCGCAAAGATTGTCGCAGACGAGCTGAACCGTGGCCGTTACACAAATGTTTTGAAGTACTTCTTCGACAAGCCGGATGCTTATGAACAAGCGTTCACTGATTCTGAAGATGATCTGAGCGACGATGAAAGCGGCATGATAAGACTGAATAATATCCCTTATTCAGAATGTATGAAGAATGTATCGGACTGGCGTCAGACGAGTTGGACCGTAAGATATCAGAGGCTATATCGATAGTAACATTTGATGGGGATATAGACAGTGAAATGGGGAAAATCCGTAACTTTGACTGTAAATGCTACACGAGGAGAAAAGAGAACTCTCTGCATGGGAGACAGTCCTGTAGTCAGAAGCTTTCTCCAGACATTATGTACAACATACGGCTGGATTCTTTAGCTGCGGAAAAAGAGTGGCAGGACATGCGAATTATTGGACATTTAGAGGCAAACAGACGCACAGTGCAAACTTCGGAGATGGTTACATCCACAAAGAAGACCCCGACAAAGAGAAAGTGTGCTCGAACGACTTATTTCATCGGAGGCAATGAGATCTGCAAGAATACTTTTCTGTTTCTTATGGGGTGAGTTTCCATAAACATCAAAGTTTGTCGTTTTGTGTTCATTCTAAGAACACGTACACGTTATCTCATGTTTAGTCCATGTTTAGACCTAAAAGGACTGTCGTTTTAATTGTAATCGTTAGCATCATATCACTTGGCAAAAAAACATTACTATAATGAGCTTTTAGATGGTAATGTGAGCATCTGCTATTAATTTGAATAATGCTTCAATTGCTTGAATTGACTGGTGTTAATGACTTAGCCCACGTAAACCTGCCTGTTAGCATTCTTGAATTGAATGTGATGCTAATTATTTAGCCAGTGGTGGAGGAAGTACTACTTCAAGTACTAATAGTAAATGTATCCGATTAAATTCCTACTTAAGTAAAAGTATAAAGTATCAGTAGCCGTAAAATGTGCATTATAAGTCAAAGTAAAAGTATTTATGAAGAGTTTAATGTACAGGATTTTTTTTAATCATTTGACTCAAACCAGGTCTAACCACTAACTGAGGTCTAAACCAGGACTAAACCAGGAAGTAAAGATACAGACTCTAAAATGTAGTGAAGTAAAAGTAAAAAGTATTAATCATAAAATTTACTTCAGTAAAGTAAAAGTACCTATAATTTGTACAATACATTCTGATATAGGAGACAAGATGCCTGTTAGCAAGACCATGATGTTAAACTTTTCTTTTTTCTTTTCTTTTTTTAGCATTGGCAGAGACACCCTGGCTGATATAGTGAAACACTATGAGGAGAATGGGCAAGACCACGTTTGAGGAAGAAGCACTCACTGCCACGTCCACCAGCCAGGTTTATCCACCCTGATGATATCAACAGAGTTGTGGACTTCATAAAAAACTATGCAGAAGACAATGCCATCATGCTGCCTGGCCGACAGCCTGGGCATAAGGATTGGCATGTGAAGTTGCTGCCAACTCATGTGTCCAAGGCCTCAGTGTGGCGTCTCTACATGAAGTCTGCTAAGGAGCTTGGTATGTGTAAACATTGATTTAGAATTGAGTGCTTATAATGTGAAATAATGCGAAGCACTATTAGCAATTACAATACAATTAACCATAAGCAATATCTGTTTTTCAGGTGAGCGTGCAGTTTGTAAAACCAGTTTCAAAGCACTGTGGAACCGACTTCTCCCACACATCAAAAGTTGCCGGCCGCGCACAGATCTCTGCTGGCAGTGCCAAAGCAATAACGAGCAGCTGATACGAGGTGCAAACCTCCCAGATGATAGAAAGTCTGAAGCAGTAAAGAAGCAACAAGATCATCTTTCCCTTGTGCAGAAAGAGAGGGCTGTGTACAACGACATGACTGCTGCCTGCAGAAAGATTTGCTCTGGCTCTAACCTGTCTTTTGGACCGTCCCTACCAGAAAGCAAGAAGATTAGGATGCATTACAGTTTTGATTTTGCTCAGCAGGTAATATTTCACACACATTTACTTCACTTTACATTATTAATGTCCCTTAAAGGGCGATTTGGTGCATGAGAATAAGCAGCCTGATAATAGCGCAAATGCAAAATAGCATCAATATAGTAATTTATATCTTTATTGGATAGTTATGAATAGACACAAATTTCATTCTAATCCAAGTTCCCTCTCTCCCTCTGTCTCCTACAGTTACACTTTCCCTCAAACCCTCTCCAGCCAGGACCAATGTACTTCCTGACCCCACGGAAATGTGGCCTATTTGGTGTTTCCTGTGAAGGGCTGCAGAAACAGGTGAATTACCTGATTGATGAAGGCATGTCATCTACTAAGGGAAGCAATGAAGTCATCAGCTACATGCATCATTTCTTCTGCAACTTTGGAGTTGGAGAAACAGAGGTGGATCTTCATTGTGACAACTGCAGTGGGCAGAACAAGAACAACTTCATGCTCTGGTACCTTGCCTGGTGGGTTGGACACAAGCTTCATGATAAAATTGAAATCCACTTCCTTATTGTTGGCCACACCAAGTTTTCCCCTGACTGTGGCTTTGGACTCCTCAAGCAAGCCTACATGAAGACAAGAGTCAACACTTTGGCAGACATCGCTGAGGTACTTTAACTTTACTTTGCTTTAATGACTTCAGTGCTGTTTTCTGTTCTGCTTCAATAAAACGTTTAACTGAAGATCTTTTTTTTTTTCTTCCTCTTCTTTTTTTGTCATCAGGTTGTGGAAAACAGCTCTCCTGTGAGTCACCTCAATATCCCACAGCTTGTTGGAACGGCAGAGGACAAAGTTTTAGTCCAGACCTTCGACTGGCAGCAGCATCTGACTCGCCATTTCCGTAGACTCCCACAGATCAAGAGTTATCAGCACTTCAGGTACTTATTGAAACTTTCACATTGTGTACATACAATATAACATAGCAACAACATACACATGACAGTTTTTTTTATGAAAAAATACTTTGCCATGTTTAAAATGTCTTATGTGCTTATTCTGTCACAGCTTTGATGCCAAGAGACCAGGTGTGGTGCTTGCAAAAGCTCACTGTGATGCACAACCTGTCGAATATCAGCTACTGCGCAACGGAGCAGATCTGCCCCCTATCGACGGTCTTCCTGTCCTGGCCCCACCTGGACTGAACATTGACAGGCAGACCTATCTGTATGAAAAAATCAGGCCATTCTGTGCTGACGAGGCAAGAGACATCACATGCCCAGCGCCAAGGGTCACAACACAGAAGAGTCCACTGAAGAGGATGCGAATGTGATATCATTTGGACTGTGTCACAAAGACCTTTGTCTTATGCTGCTATTACCAAGTAAAAGTGGTCAGGAGGGCCAGCTCTGTTTTGATTGATTGATATATTTTTTTCTTTTTATTATACATTTTTCTTTTTATTTGTGTACTTTAAGAAAATAGCTTAACTAAAACTACATTTGGTGCCTTCTGCACTGTTTTGCACTTTTTACTGTCTATGGCATGGCACTAAGAGAGATATTTCAAGCCTTTATTTGTTATAGTTTTGATGATTATGGCTTACAGCTTTATGAAAACCTTTTCACAATATTCAAATTTTAAATTTGGGGTTTCATAAGCTCCAAGCCATAATATAAACATTAGGCCTACTTAAAGTCTCTGCAGCTAGTGTACTTGAATTTTATTTATCTGCAACATTATGTTGTATAATTACAGTTTTGCACAATAAATGTTCTCAAAACTATTTGCACCGTTTCTTTCTTTCTTTCTTTCTTTTAAAACTACATTTAGCAGTTGTTAAGCAGGGTCTGTGTAACCTGTTCTGAAATGGTTTTATTATAATTTATATATCGTGATATCGTTATCGCAAGAGGCTGCAATGTATATCGCAATATGGATTGTAGGCCATATCGCCCATCCCTATTCCTAGTCTGTGAAACCTTTCATTGCGTAAAAAATAATTTTTATTCAGTGTACATAAGAGTTGCCTATACAGTTTTATCGGTAGATGCTAAGAGACATTTATTTATATATTACCTGTTTGCAAACATATATATTTTTTCTTTGATGGCACATTTTCCTGACCTTTCTGCTCCCCTCTGTGCTTTACAGGGGGGAGCTTTACAGGGGGCATGGCTTATGTAAATGAGATGTAAATGAGCCCTATTGTCACTCCCAGCAGGAGAGAGGTGAGAACTGCACAATCTTTAGAGGCTGTTTTCTCCCCTTTGTGCTTTTTTGAGTGCCTACCTTCAAATGGCCACAACTTCTCCAACTATTATCAGATTTCCATGTGTTACACATCGTTGGAAAGCTTGGAGACTACACTTTCAGAATCTGTGAATAACTCAAAATGCCCCAGAACCTACTTGTGTCCCTACTTTCCGTGTCTGGTCACATATGCTTCACTCCAAACTATTAATCCTTTTGTAAAACGGTGATCAGTAGTACGTAGTTGCTGAGGGACTGTGCTGACAGTTATCCCTAAAGTCCTCTAGTAACTCACAGACTGCAGTCTACTCCATAGGTTCACGGCTCGCGTCATGAGCCTTCAGCTGATAACGCTAATGTGAATGAGACATCCCTTATGAAAAACAACTATAGGAATCTTGTAGTATTTTGGGACATACAATAGAAGTACTATAGAGGTATTACAGAACATCACATAAGTATTATACACTACTATAGAAATCTTATAGGATTACTATAGTTCTTTTTCGTAAGGGATGTAGACAAAACTAGCCCACCACTGCCTAATACGAGATTAACACCCACTACTATATCACACAGGGATCTACTCACACAGTAATCTAAAAAAATGTTCCTCATTTCCGGTTCTGTGTGTTTATTAGGAAGGATGTAGAACATCAATTCATAATTTGTTTGTTTATTGGCGGTACAGAAAACGACACAGCAACTCTTCGGCATGATTGCCCCGTGTATTTCAATGAGCGCCAAGGCAATGTTTTCCCCCACGGGCTAAATTCACATCACGTGACGGGGCGTTCCCGGGGGCGTTCCCAGACCAACCGTCTGTATCTATGGAGAAGATGTTCGGTCAGTGGTGACTCTCTCCATATCATATCCCACATCGTATCTTTCACCAAATAGCTGGTCTAGTATTTCTGTTAACTTGTGACTTTAATATTTCTAAACTCCCTCTTAAATTGTCCAAATTCCACCAGCAATTAAGTTCTTTTAGCCTGGAAAATTTGCTTCTCACACAATTTCGCTCCTCACACTTCCTTTATTTGGAATAATGCCAATATATTGTATACATATATATATATATATATATATATATATATATATATATATATATATATTGGTTGCCAATAAATGCTTATTTTTAAGGAATTTGGTTTAACAGGGATATTAATCATCTTATGAATATGTTTGATAATTATGGAAATATTTTAACATACGAACAATGCATGCGAATCCATAGTTTCCATGTGCATTTTAAGGAATTTAATTCTGTCGTTAAAGCTGTTTCCCTTACTCTGATTCATCTTATCACTTATTGATAATATTAATTGGAAGAATATGCTTGGTTAATCCCCTTTAAATGTTTCATTAATAATAAAACCAAAGAAATACATTTTAAAATGCTGCACACCATTTACCCTGTTAAATCATTAATTGCAAGATACTCTGATATTGACGATTTATGTTCTTTTTGTAAAAGTGGGAAAGAGGAGTTGAGGAATTTTTTTTGTTTTTTCGAATGCAAAATTATCCAAAATGTCTGGAAGGAATTGGCAGAATTTATCTTTAATTTAGCAAAGACTAAATACTATTTTACATTAACATTATTATGAAAACAAAGTTAACAAAAGTCTTGAATACATTGTTAATTTATTTATACTGTTGACAAAATTGTATATTCATAAACAAAAATATTTCAATTCATCCCCAATATTTAAGATGTTTAAATTAGAATTAGATTATTTCATGTCTTCACTGAAAGTGTTAAAAAACAAAAAGTCATTAACGTGTTTAAAATATTTTGATATTATTTTTGGATTCCCTGCTACCAATTAATGTCGCTCTTTGTTTTGTAATATTGTATGCTATGCTATGTGTTCTGTCTGCAATAAATAAATAAAAAAGAAAAATGCAGATGGAGTCCAGGAAGTGATTTGCTACATTTGAGTGTGTTATAGTGCTTCCTAAAATGCCTATGTTGTGCGTCGTTTATGCAGAGCTGCCAACTCTCACGCATTCACCGTGAGACACACGCAATTGACACTTTTCACACGCTCTCACGCCACACATCCATTTTCTCATGCACAGAAAAATCGCGGAGACCGACAGACTAGACAGAGCATTTACTTATGATATAAAAAAAATCTCAGCTGTCACTTTTATTACGAAATTCAAACAATAAATACCGTTTTTGCGCTTGTAAATGTGACGCAACCTTTTACAGTTTGGACGCGACAGACCCCTAGCGGCACGTGACTCGATCATCTCTAATAGTAAATAAACACGAATGAACACTGTTGAAAGATACAGTACAACTTACCGAAATGTATATTCCTCATACATAATATCGACCAATCAAACAAACAAAGGGGTCAATAAAACCGCTGGAGAACAATCATGTCACATAACATTTGCCTCAGGAAAGCCATTTAATGACCATAATATAGGCTATAGCACGTTAGTTGGCTAGAAAAAAAGAACTATAGAGAGTATTTTGCTAAATATATTACATATACATTTAACAATGCCAAAATTATGGAAAATGTCCTATATTGTGCCTATTCCGAAAAAACCTGGAGCCACTGAACTAAAAGATTTCAGGCCCATTGTCCTTACTTCCATCTTAGGAAAATGTTTTGAGAGAGTTATAAGCAAACATATTACAGCATCAGTTTTTAACAGCTTAGATCTTCTCCAGTTTGCTTACAAAAGTATGAGGGGAACCGATGACGCAACTGTCAGTATGTTTCACACTCTGGCAAAGCACCTTCAAGCCCCCTCCCACCTTGCTAGGGCCCTGTTTATCGATTTTACATCTGCCTTTAACAGCATGCAGATCCACACCTTGCTGCAGAGACTTATCGATATAGGAGTAAATGGTGGTATTATCCACCTTGTAAGGGACTTCCTCTCTGACCGCCCTCAACAGGTTCTGGTTAATAATACTCAGTCTGACATCCTTGTGCTTAATACTGGCGCCCCGCAAGGGACTATTCTATCCCCATTACTCTTCTCCATTTATACAAACGAATTTCAATTAGATCTGGAAAATTTTCGTCTGTTCAAGTATGCAGATGATATGGCCCTGGTGGCTTTATTAAAGAGGGGGGACATAGTTGGAGAGGAAGTATATAGAGCACATGTGTCATCTCTCCAGAAATGGTGCGATGAAAGTTCCTTAGAGATAAATGTAACAAAAACAAAGGAACTTGTTTTTTATGAAAAGGACCCTGTGCAGCCTCTTATAATTAGGGGACAAATTGTAGAGGTAGTAGAAAAGTTCAAATACCTCGGTACATATATTGATTCTAATCTAAATTTCGGTGAAAACACAGACTACATTTTTAAACCTTGTATCCAAGGTCTCCATCTACTGCGCAAGCTCAACTCCTTCAGAGTGAGCAAGCACATTATGGAAATAATCTATAAGAATCTGATAGAGAGTATTCTAACCTTTAACATGGCGATGTGGTATGGTAATTAAGATCTTCTATTGTTAATGGACTATCTAATGCGGATTTCTCATCTTCTGATATAGTCTCAAACATGATACTGGATATCAAGGGTGAAACTGTTAATAATGAAGACAGACAGCAATCTCATTCAATGTCAGTCATGTGTGCAGTGAAATATAATGTATTAGGCATTTATAAGCTCTATTGAGAAAAAGAAAACATGGAAAGCTCAAAAAGCAATCATATCAGTCTACTTCATGACTTTAAGAACTAAAAATATAACTAATTTCCATCAGAATCAGAATAAAATAAGAAAATGGACAATAACAATGAGATGTTGATCAAATGAGTAAAGAGTTTAATCAATCATTTCATAGCAAATACAAACATTAAGTAAAAGTGAATGAGACAGATCTCTCTCTCTCTCTTTACTGACTTATAAGAGCCGAAGCATCTCAAGAGAAGAAGAGAAGAAAAGTGTCCAGTTTCAAAGATACATGAAAGTATATCTTGCGTTTGCATGGAAGAGAAAGATGTTCTGATGAAAAACAATGAAGAACGAGTTAAAAATTAAAATCAGATTCACATCTCTCTTAAAAGTGTTATGGCCTTCTTCTCCAGTGTGAATTTTCTGGGGGTCTTTCAGGTCATCTTCTGTAGTAAAGGCCTCCTGCACTGAAACACACACCGCTGTGTCTTTTCTGCTGTAATATTAAGGATGAATCTTCTCCTTTGTGTCAATCTTCAGGTGTTTCTTCAGGACTGAAGCCCAATGAAACAGTTTACCACACTGATCACAGTTAAATGGTCTTTCTTCAGAATGAGAAGATGTGATTTCAGAGAGAAATCCTGAGACGCTTCTTCCCAGAGTGAACTCTCATGTGAATCTTCAGACTTCACTGAGGGCAGGAGACAGATTTATTGGCTTCTGTTTTTCCTTTCTTGTTCACGTCCATCAGATCTAAAAGAAACATTAAATCAAGTGAGTTTCAATGGACTATTTTATGCAAACAGCTTGCTAATCATGTCTTACTCATGTAGTTAAAGTAGTGATGGTTGATTTCGAAACACTGCTTCATGAAGCTCAAACACCTTTATGAATCTTTTGTTTCAAATCAGTGGTTCAGAGCGTGAATCAAACTGCGAAAGTCACAACATTTTGCAGATGTTTTAATGAGTCATTTGTATAATTAAAAGGAATAATAGTAGTTAATAGTCTCTTATTGGCCTGTTTAGCTGAGTATTAAAAACCCACAATATTTATGATATTAAATGATTTGTTGATTGCATTTAATTGAATGCAATGGTTTGTAAAATGTGTTTTATGCATGTTTGGCCTTAGTTTTTGTTGCATTTACACTATTCTGACCAGCGTGTGGTTTTTTCAACGTTTCAAACCATAATTTTTTACGAAGCAATTGGTTCAACTAATTCAAAGACAAATGAAAGGCTTTGTTGCCTTTGGCTTGCTCAGTTGGGGATATTTGGGGGATATTAATCAAATTTTATCAATCAATAAATTCCTCTTGAAACAAACTTTGTTGTATTATTTTAATTTAATACTGTGAAGCTGCTTTGATACAATCTGTATTGTGAAAAGCGCTATACAAATAAACTTGACTTGACTTGACTTGACTTGACTTGACAAACCTTTGAAAAGCTTAGTTCCCTTTCGAAAGGGAACTCGCACCTGGGGCCATTCCAGGGCTTAATTTGCATTAAAATGCAGTGTCCGTGAAACCACTAGGGGCCCGACTTCAAACGGCTATAACTCGGGGACCCGGCCGCCTAGAGACACCAATCTCGGGTCGAATCAGGGTCTCGATGGGCCCCTTCCAAAGAGCCCACCCCAGAGCTCCGGGGCCCTCAGGTGCCAGAGAAACGGGGCCCGGCAGCACCTCAGAAGGAAAGGTCCCAGGGGCTCTGGGAGGTGTGGTCTGAGAGGTCCCAGGGGGACCCCCCGACACCCAAAAGGACGAACTGCTGGGACCTGCCCTTCCCGAGATACAGGCTGTTTCGTCCAAAAGTCCCTTTTGGGTGTCGGTTGGGCCCAAGGGGACCCTACTCCTACTCCACTAAAACACTAGTGCAAAGTGTCAGTTTTTGTGTGTGTTTTTAGTAATTGTTGGTTGGTGTGTTTGAATGCTAGTTGTTACAATTACACAGCAAAAGTTCAGTGACATTTTTATTTGTCCATGGTAGAAAAGCAAATACTGATACTGGCATAATGACATACAATAAATATGGAAAATTGAACTACACGATTGAAGGAGCGGCTACAAAGTGAACTCCGAGAAAACACTACGCTTGAGCAAACGGTTTGTGAATAGGCCGTGAAAGAGACTGTGAACGAATTGAATAGGATATGTTTAGTTGGTGAATGGCATAGGCTACTATTACACAGTAGCGATAACGTTAAGCGCACCAGAATAAAATATAATATTCAGAAGTAAACGTTGAAGCTGACTTACAGATTCAGTTAACATCCATAAATAAATTAAGCAAGACAATTCAGGGATGAGTTTTGATTGATGGCTCCCATCATGCACTGCACTTTTATCATCACCGTTGTTGAGATTCATATGCTGAATCTTGATGTCTGTGTGTGTCTAAAAGATACAGTAGTTCAAACCTTTATTGTGCACAATGTTTTTAAAAGTCTTCAGTTTATCACAACACTGATGGATCACATGCTGTCGAATCATAGGCCTACTACAATCAATAATGTAAAGTTAATGACCCATATATTCAAAGACTCTATATGAGCTCAGTGAATCAGGCCACTACATGATGATTATGTCATCATCAATACATAACCAACAACTGATGCATTTTCTCTCTGATTTTCTTGCCGTAACCAACGAGTCTGTTAAACTCAGAGTTATAGCAGCCAGAGATAAGCTAATGTTGTAAAGTCAAGGGTCGAGAGCCCAACTAAAGCAAACACTGATCACCATCATGGTAACTTAAAATAAAACAATTAAAATCATTAACATCTAAACCTCTGTTCATTCTCAAACAGAACTGAAGATGTATGACAGAAATAAAGTTGATCTGGTTAGTAATAAGTGAAGCTGGTAATGCTGTTTGTGGAGTTGTTTAACCCTCTGAGGTCGGCAAACGCGCCCCCGCGTTTTGCTGGATTTTCTTCACATTGTAGTACAATAAACTTAAATTACTCCGTCATTTATGGTCATACAGAAAAAAGAAATATAAAAAAAGAATCTGTGATATTTCTACTTTTGTATGTGTCCACTTACAATCAAATCAAAACATTGTGCTTTTGTAAAATAAAGAAAATAAACAGGTGTGCGTTCTGCCTCTCCGTTGCGGTGAACTTTTTTTTCTTGAGCACGTCTATAAACTGAAACAAAACTCAGCGAATACTTCTCACACATTTATGAGCCATATACCTTTATAAACATTTAAGTGTGTACTTTTAAATGATCGGATTCAAACTGAAAACAAATATTCTCTGTTTAAGTAATTTGTATAAAACCAACAGGATGTCCAGTATCTCAAACGCTTGCTAATTACTTTTAATTCGACCACGCCCACTCGCGCAAAAGAGATTCACATGCAAATCGTCCACATGCAACGCGAACGCCCTCGTTACCTCAAACACAAAACACTTCACAAGTCTCTGCTTTTCATCGAGTTTGGAAGACACGTCTGAGCTTACATTGGATTTACCTCAGAAGAAGAAGAACGCGATTTGAAGACAAGAAAGATGTAAGGTAAGAAATTCTTACTTATTAGTTTATGGTATTGTTGCATAAACTTCACATTGCAGTTGAACTGTTGCTAGATATATGGTGAATATTATAATATTTAGACCCGTGTTTACTGTTAAATACTGTTTGTGGATATCTGCTCAAACGTAGATATGTAAAATATGGTAACCATAATGTTTCATATATTGGAGCGCGATCGCGTTTGAATGTATCATATTTTGGAGCGCGATCGCGTTTGAAAAGCAAAATGCACCAAACAATAGGCTTTATATTTTTACTATTATCTCATTTCATATCATCATAACGAATGGAAACATTTGAAGTAACATGATAATCAATATATTTTTCTCTAGCATAGTTGTTACTGAAATTCTTAAATTTATGAAAGATTTATAGGCTGCTATAGGTTATTGTTATTATTATTTTATGCAGCACTGCGCATAGCCTATGCCTACAAGGCACAACAAACCTGGTGTTCATTATATTATATATTGTTGGAAACATTTGTGTGTGTGTGTGTGTATTCTGTGAATTTTAAAAAGCAATTTTAACCAGAAAAATCTAAAATGTATTCCCAAAATCGTGCAGGCCTAGTTTCTCTTGATACCAGTATGTTCACTTTTTTTCTTTTCTTTCAGGGACCAGATGCTCCACTGAGTCCTGCTGACTTCAACATTCACATGAGTCTCTGTATATGAACATGGTAAAGTGAAAATCAAACACCTTGGAAATGAAAGGTATGTACAATGTTTTTAGGAATGGCACAAAGGTCTCTTGTCTTTGGATCATTGTTTTCAATGTGCTCTTTTGTCATTTGTTGTGTATTTTTGGATTATGTTGTGTTGTAAATAAATTAGGGCTGGGAATCGATTAAAAAAAATTAACTAATTAATTGCACAATTTCTGTAATTAATTGTAATTAATTGCAATTAATTGCGCTTCCCCCAAGCTTGTAATCATCAATATTTAAACTTAGAATCACCTAATTAAACAACACAGGAAAAAAAGGGAACAGAAAATAGCCCTATATTAAAATATTAAACATCAATATATCAATATATTATTCTTTTTCAATAATCAATCAACATAAACAATTTAACAGATTATTATTATTATTATTATTTTATTAATTATTAAACAAAATATAGTCCTACAAAGCTATTATTACCAGAGCATGTGATCAGAGCAGGTCATTTTACCATTGTTGCCCAGCATGGCTATACCAGCTCAGCAAACAGAAGTCAACAGAGAAATTTCACGTTACTTGAGTGGACTTTACTTTTCCAGTGCTTAGTACATGATTGAAGCCTTTGGGCCGTTAACGACAGAGCCGCCGACACACACACACACACACACACACACACACACACACACACACACATACACACACACACACGGAACTGAGAGCTCGCCGCTGCTGGGCCATTAACGACAGAGCGAGCCGACACACACACACACACACACACACACGCACGCGCGCGCGCGGAGCACAGAGCGCGCCGACCGACCGACACACACACACACACACTCACGCGCGCGTGCGCGCGGAGCACAGAGCGCGACGCACATACCGAGCGGAAAAGACCCGCTCATGAAAGCTGCCCGAGAATGAAACCTGACCGCCGAACATGGAGGGGCGGGACGGCATATTTCGGCCTTTTTAATAGCAGACGCAACAGGAAATCATTAAAACGAGGCAAAAAAAAAAAGTGCTGCGTCAATTGCGTTATTTTTTTTTAACGCGTTAAACATTTCAAATTAATCGCAAAGATTAACGCGTTAATTCCCCCAGCCCTAAAATAAATCCAAACAATCTAAAAGCCATTCTTTTTTAAATCTCCTCATTCTTTGTGCAAGGTTGCTCTGAGGGCCTGATCGCTCCTAATAGGGCAGTTAGGGGAGTGTCTTTGTCTTTCTCAGGTGTTGAAGGCTTACATATTCATGAGATGATCACGCCTCTTCGCATATGGCTTTCTCACACAAAACACGTCTTAGAAATTTTAAATCAATATATTGTCTTATCTGAATGAGCAGTCAGGGTGATTTTCACATCGTTTTGGAGCAAATATTCTAGGCTACGTGGTACAATTTTCAAAAGTCTTGTGAAGAAATAATCAGTATGGGTTTCATGGCCTTATTTCAGTGACAATTTTTTGGGGGTATTTTCACAAACCACGCATAAATGTCATTATCTCAAAACTACAAACTTTTACATACATGCTGCTGATATATTATTGTAGCAGAGTTTGTGCTAAATACAGTGTAGTCTCAGCCTCAGACGTCACGCCCACGGAACGTTGGCTAAACGTCTGATGCATATGGTACACTTAACTGGAAACACTTCAGGAATGTCGAAGTCGTCATCTGATTGGTTGAATTTTATCGGATTTCCGCCGGTCCGCCGGGAAACAAATGTCATGACGCCAAAACCCCTCGTGGAAGAAGAAAGCCGTTGTTTTTACAACTGAGACAATGAGCGCTTACCACGATCAACTAAACGCTGTATTTTCAAAAGTATGTGAAGTTCGCGGCTCCATTGATGCAGTAAACTTGCACAAGGATCTTGAATGAATAATTTATTAGATGCACGCCGGTCTGTTATTGTAGGGACATCAACATTATATTGTCACGCCCCTAAATATGACGCGGTACAAAACAAACTGTGATTGGTTGTGTTACATATCAGTCAAACGTCCTCTTGGGCGGTCCTCGGCCAAGAAATGCTGCGATAGAGTCCAGACCTTCTGCCGTCAGTCTGAAGGTCTGGCTATGCGAGACTAAATACAGTGTAATAAGACTTTAGCCATGACAATGTCACAAGTAACAGAAATAAGCACAAATGTCAGAGCATGTCAGAACACCTCCAGGGCCAGAAAACAGCTCAGACCTCAGAGGGTTAATCCTCTGATGAGATCTTGAGAGATGTAATGTCTTATTTTATCTCCAGTTGATTTCATCTAAGACTGTGGCTGAAGTCAGTTGTAGTTCTTGTGTTACTGCTCGTCTCTTCTCTTTTTTCTGTTCTTGTTGTTTCTCTAAATTGGCATTGCCAGAATTCCCTGCGTGACGCTTCACATTTGATGTTATTTTAGTTTTTGTTATCAGTTATGTACAATTGGGGTTTATATAACATCATGTATTGTTTAATGAATGTTTATGGCATTATTTGGAGTCATGTGTGTGTCACCATGATGGTGTTTTGTATTTGTGTGTATGACACTGTGCACCTTCTTTATAATAATATGTGCCTCAGCTTGTGGAAAACGAATGGTGGTGAACTTTGAATCATCATGTGGTATTCTTGTTTGCATTATTATGGTGGTTATCAGTATATTACAAAGGTATAAAGAAATTGAATTATAACGTTTATCGGGTAATGAAATTTAAGGATTGTCCCATAAAACTAAAAGGTTACTACTGTATTTTTATGGTAAATTACTGGGAAACAGAGCTGATGTTTTTTGTTTTTTTACCACACATTTAAGTCCTGCTGATGTGTATTTATTTATTTATTGCCGTAAATTTAAGTCCAAAGTAAGGTTGCTACCATATTTTATATTATTTTTCAAAGCAGCTTTACAGTGATAAAAGAAATTACCATAACAGTGAAGTTGCGAAGACCATTAGTTAACTTAGAGACACCGTTCCAACAGAAAAACCCTTAACGTGCTCCGGCCACCCATCCGCACAAACATAAAAGGTTGACACCATATTTTTTACAGTAAAATACTGGCAACCAAAGCTGCCGTTTTTTTACCGTAAATTTCACCGTTTTGAAATTTCACAGCAACAGTGTGACCGATTAAACCGCTTGTTAAAAAAACGCAACTTAATCCTACAGAATTAGTAAATTACAGGCCAAATTCAAATCTACCTTTTCTGTCAAAGATACTAGAAAAGGCAGTATCTACACTGTAACAGTTCTGAAAGGCTGTTCCATTTCTTTATCTGTAATGCTACTCCCCACCTCAAGGGGGATCTAGGGAGGTTTCTACAGGAAGGGCTATCCTTTTTAAGAGAGACATGTAAGAGTGTTTAGAGAGGTACTGGCCAGGGGGGCAGGGTTTCATATTATTTTGAAGTTTCCCCGGGCGCCGCCATTGGCTAGCGGACCATCACCTGCTGTTAGCATCCCATTGACTCCCATTCATTTTGGCGTCACTTTGACAGCGAATAACTTTACATCTGAGGCGTTTAAAGACTCCATTTGTCCATTATTTATTTCTAAAGAAACACGAAAATGTATAAAAGGCTCCATTACCTTGTATCTTACGTTATGGCCCCGTAGAAGCAGTTTTTGTAAAAATAGGCTAACGATTGCGTCATAACCACGCGACTCTCAGTCGCACAGTAGAGAGATTACCGTATGGACAGGAGGAGAAGCTCGCGCCCAATCGGGGGTACGTGGAGGCAAAATGACAAAGTAATTAATCAGAATACTTAGCAAAAGTTTCTCCTGCTTCTAGCTCATAGACACCTCCTACTCACGATCTCCGTCTCTGCAAGTTTCGGAAGGGAATGATTCAGATTTCTCTTGGCACAGCTACTAGTAGATAGACGGGTTGCTCACGTCACATCTACGTCGTCAAGCTCAGTTTGAGTCTGCGCAGTACGCTCGACCATCAGGAAGTTAGTGCTTCTAATTGACTTCACTTGTCTCCGTTGAATCCAATGGGGTCGCTGTGTCCAGTTTATATACTGTCTATGGTACTGGCATGGCTTTGAGTGTTTGCTCAACTGAGCCGGATGCAAGAAACCCTATTATGAGTAAACTTTTTGGTTCTACAGCTCAGTGTAAGTTGTATATATTTTGTAATTCTATGTTTATTATATGTGTTGATTGTGATTTGTTTTTCCCTATTTGTAAAGAGGGTTTTCTTTTGGCTTCATTTAATGTGGACATTTCATCTGGACTATGTTTTTACACCTTTGTTGATTACCTGGACTGGTGCTTGGATAGGGTTTGAAACACTTTATGTTGGACTTCTATTTCTGGATTTCTATTGAATTTGTGGAGTATTGGAAACCTGATTGGAAACGCCTCTTACCTGAACTAATTGTGGTGTGGTGAGAAATAGACTTTATTTCTGCCTGGACTCAAACATGTGTTGAACTGAAGTGTTCTAACATAATGAAATTATGATTTTCCTTTTCTTTAAATGTAATGATCTGTTGACAATATTGCTGTTGTGTACATACATGTGACATTTGGGTTATCTCACAAAACTTAAATATACTTTACTCTTGGTTGAATCAGGATGCAACTAAATTCCCTTAATTTAGTATGTGACCGAATGAGTGTTACAACACAACTATGTTCTTTTTTTTAGAAAGAAATGATATCTGCAAGGATTTTCAGTCAGGATTTAGACCGTACCATTGTACCGAGACAGTACTCGTTCGAGTTACAAATGATTTGCTCTTATGATCCGATCGTGGTTGTATCTCTCTCTATTAGTGTTACTCGATCTTAGTGCTGCATTTGACACCATTGACCACAACGTTCTTTTAAATAGACTCAAATTATGTTGGCATTAGTGGAATTGCACTAGCATGGTTTAAATCATACTTATCTGACCGTTATCAGTTTGTAGCAGTAAATGAAGAGATGTCTTATCGATCAAAAGTTCAGTATGGCGTACCACAAGGCTCAGTCCTAGGACCGTTGCTGTTCACTCTGTATATGCTACCCTTAGGAGATATCATTAGGAAACATGGCATTAGTTTTCAGTTATGCTGATGATACTCAGCTCTATATTTCTTCACGCCCTGAGGAAACTTACCAATTCACAAAATTAACGGAATCAAATCGAATCAAAATCAGCCTAACATGAGAAAAAGGATTTTGAAACATGTGGGCTGTGACACAAGAGGATAGAATGACGATCGCTAACATACAGCTACAGAACACGAGGTTAGCTATGTTAGCAATTTCTCAAACTCTCAAAACATCAAAGTTCTCGACACATCTCAATTAAATGTAACTGCACTCATTATAAATTACACATACTAGTTACCATGTGCATTAAAACTAAAATTTTAACAGGTATATCTCAATTTTACATTGCGCTGACGTGAACACATGATACCTCTCTCAATCACGTAGAATGCAGACTGAGAAAAGAACGCGAAAATTCATATGACCTCACATCCAATAGAGGGCGCACATACACAACAAATAACTCTCCCAATACCTATAAGCTACCATGACATAACTGAACAGTACAGTATTTTGGTGAAATAAACTCACAAACAATAGAAAATAAAAGATTAAAAGTTGCAAAAATATTTGTCATTCTTTGACCTGTTACATAGAGTGATGGAGTTTGACTTGCGTTTAATCTTTTAATATTAGAGCTATACTAGAGGAAAATATCAATGTGAGTTAAAAAAAAAGTTCACATCATCTTAAAGGTATGATGCATTAAATATTGAAATGTTTACTTTTCCCCCTATTTTACCGATTCACTAGAGCTTAGAATGTATATGTAAATACTGTATTACAAACACCCACAAATATATGCATATGTTTTAGCATGTTTATCAGGGCACATTACTCAAATAATAAGCTTATCAGTCTGTTGTTTAGCATCTCATTGTTGCATGCTATAATAATAAGCTACAAGTAACTAATTTGGAAACTACGGCTCATATTATTATGGGAAAATATTCACCAGTATACTGAAGAACTGAAAATAATAAAATTATAAAATATTTCTGATGGACAGTGTCTGTCCTCTTCTGGACGATCATTGTAAGAGATCTGAACATCTGAAGTGATGTGAATTTTGTTGAATCTCTGCCTAAATCTGAACATTAATTTGGCTTTCACCATCATGAAAGCAGATGTGCTGGATGGGGAAAAAACAGTCAATCATTCTCGGTTTAGCAAAACAATATTCTTGTATTTTGACCAAAACATGATTTTGGTGCTGCATAAAATTAACAGTATTTCATATGTTGACATTATAGGAATATGTTGACATTAAAACTTGTCTGAATCAGGATCATGTTTATAGAATAATGTTTTTTCTTAGCAAATTCATGCAATAAATGTATTGATGTCTGATGCATTCTTTGTAATGATTGTTTGTTGAAAGGAAAGTAAATGGTCAGTGTCAGTTTGGTCAGCTGTGACTTCCTCTCCCTTAATAAGAGCGCCATCATCTGAACACTGTAAAAACCGATGCCGTAATCAATGCAGTCAGGAGGCTATTGTTCATAGAAAAGTTTTATTATTTTATATTATTCATTAAACAGTTTTCATCGAGAAATATGTCATGATGTAACTCGATTTTTTTGCCAGATTATGTAAAATAAGCACCTTTTTATGACTTCTTGTTTAAGAGACAGTTCCAAATTATCTTGAAGGAACGTTTTAATTTAATGAGGGACAACTAATAAATGTTTTTTTTTAATGTATTTATTTTGATGCTTTTTTAAAATTATAATTCATGAATATAACCCGTGAGTAGATTTTTTTAATTATTATTATATTTTTTTTTATTTAAATTGCCGGACCTTTATTTTGAATCATCCAAAACCGGAAGTCGTACTGCTTTAGTGTAAATATGTTCTGACAGCGTACAGTGAAGGTTAGTTGGATGTTTTTGAATGTTTGTTCAAAGGTTGTATATTGTTTCCGTATTCCACTTTATAAAATAATGCGTTTAACACGTTCAGTGTATGACTTTGATGTGTCTGTGCTGTAAATATTTAGTAAAACAAAACTGACTGACCTCCAGAGATGTGAATGTTTCTCTTTTTTACAAATATCTTCATATTTAGGAATCGTGCGTTTTTAATGCACAGAGCCGTTTCTGATCATAATTAGCCTTTTAGACATAATATGTGTGGAAAAAGGTATCTAAATTAACACAACACACACAGTGGGTTTACTGTACAACTCAGAAGAGGTGTCAATAAAATAACTTGCATGTCAATAAAATGGCTTTATTGGACATTGGGGGTATTTTATTGTGGTAAAAGAGGTTTAAAGTATTAAATTATTAAAAGTGAATTATGCCCACATTGTCAATATCCCCATGCCAAAATCACAGTAAGTGTTTATTATAAGCACAGATTGTTTCAAAGCAGCTTTACAGTGATAACAGGAAAATAATGCAACACACTTTGTTTCAGCTGTACAGTAGATCTAGAAGAAAATAGCGTCATAGTCAAGCATAAGAAAGTTCAGTGATGATTCATTTTTGTTGTAAAAAAGTTATTTCTGAAGTTTATTTATCTATACAACCACTCTGTAGAAAACCGAGATGTCATCGTCCAGTTCAGTTCATTTATCAACCATCTGTTAAAACTAGTTTTCATGAACTAACAATGTAACAACACATTCCTAGAAGAACCGAGCAGCCGAATTGTTCAGTTCCTCTAATATAAGGGATAGATGGTGCAATTAAAATCTGCAATTTAACCTCATCACTCAAAAATAAACTAAATTAAAGTGAATTTCTTCACGCTGCAACTTCAGGTCCAAGCCTGGACCTCAAACCACTAAGCAACTTTTAGGCATCAACCCATTGCTCAGGTATGTGTGCAGTCTGAAAATGTAAAACGATAGAAAATATGATGTATAAAATCTGATATAGTCATACAGTGTTCATCTCTATAGCCATGGAAGACGATATACAGGAGGAGATGCTGTCCGAGTTCAGAGAGAGGCGTCTGGGTGGCTGGCAGATCCTGCAGCTGACGGCCGGCACGGGTCTGGCGCTCTATGCCGTCTGGGCAGGAATTCTGATGCCGGGGTTTCGCCGTGTGCCACTCAAATTACAGGTGAGGTTTGAGGAGCGTGTCGGTATTAATGCTGCACATGATGAGGGATTTATCAGCCCAATAACTGCTGCTGTGTTTGTGTTCCAGGTGCCTTACATGCCAGCGAGCAGAGCTCAAGTGTGTAACGTCATGACTCTTCTGAAGGGCAGATCTGGAGGCATCGCTGACCTGGGATCAGGGGACGGCAGGATTGTAAGTGATCCTCATACTTTTTCATTTAGTTTGGGGTCGGTAAGATTTATAAATGTTTTTGAAAGGAGTCTCTTATGCTCAACAAGACTGCATTTATTTGATCAGACATACAGTGAACGAAGTAATATTGTGAAATATTATTACTATTCAAAATAGTTGTTTTCTGTTATAATATATTGTAAAATGTAATTTATTCCTGTGATCAAAGCTGTATTTTCAGCATCATTACTCCAGTCTTCTGTGTCACATGATCCTTCAGAAATCATTCTAATATGATGATTTGCTGCTCAAGAAATATTTCTGATTATTGCAAATGTTAAAAACAGTTGAGCTGCTTCATATTTTTGTGTGGAAACTGTGATACAGTTTCTCAGGATTCTTTGATGAAGTTCAATTTAAGAACAGCATTTATTTGAAATAGAAATCTTTTGTAACATTACAATTGCCTTTACTGTCACTTTTGATTACATTTTTTGAATGTTAGTATATGTGCTCATGTGTTTGTTGTAAATGTGTGCAGGTGTTAGAAGCGTGTCGTCAGGGTTTCTCTCCAGCAGTTGGTTTTGAGCTCAATCCTTGGCTTGTTCGTCTTGCACGCTTTCATGCGTGGAGAGCTGGACACCACAGAAGTGTTTCATATCAGCGAGAGGACCTGTGGAAGGTATTGTGAACATCGAACAATGTGCTGTCAATCATCTGTAAAACATGTGCCAAATCGGCTGTGCTGTGGCGACCCCAAAAAAACGTGAGCAAGCCGAAAGAGAGAGTGCTGTCAATCTATTAAAAAACTCATTAATCACACATTTTTCTGTAATTAATCAAGATAAATTCCATATTAACATAATATTTTTATATTGTAATAATTTCACATTGAATCTCCAAATTGAAGTAGAAACAACATAAAGATATTATAAATATCTTTATTTTAAATATATTTTACCCTAAGTGCTATAAATGAAAGCTAGTATCACTGATACCAGTACTGATACTGCTGTAATCTAATTGTTTTCCTCAATTTTAGCCATTAATTGTTGTCATTCAAAATTACAGTAGAACTAAAAAGGTATTATTTTTAACATTTAATAAGATTTAAAAATATAACAACTTTTAATTGACCTTAAAGGGTTAGTTCACCCAAAAATGAAAATTATGTGAGTAATCACTCACCCTCATGTTGTTCCAACCCCCGTAAGACTTTCATTCATCTTCGAAACACAAATTAAGTTATTTTTGATTAAATCTGAGAGCTGTCTCACTTCTTCATAGGCTTCTATGTTATTGAAACTTAACAAAAAATAAATAAATAATGACTTTATTCAACTCTTCATTTTCTTCTGTGTGGGCCTCTGAGTGAGCGCTGCACTGTTACACTACGTGAACTCACTCAAGAGGCCCACACAGAAGAAAATGAAGAGTTGAATAAAGTCATTATTTTTGTTTGTTTTTGCGCACAAAAAGTATTCTCGTCGCTTGATGAACTTAAGGTTGAGCCACTGTAGTCACTTGGACTATTTTAACAATGTCTTTACTAACTTTCTGGGCCGGCAAGTTTCAATAACATAGAAGCCTATGAAGAAGTGAGACAGCTCTCAGATTTCACCCAAAATATCTTCATTTGTGTTCCGAAGATGAACGAAAGTCTTACGGGGTTGGAACAACATGAGGGCGAGTAATTACTGACAGAATTTAAATTTGAGCTGTTAGTGATTTTGTCTTTTGTTCTTTGATTAACATTAATGACATTAACATTAAGGTTTATTGGGCTGCTGTCACTTTAAGAAGACCTGATGCACATGGCACGGATCTAAAATGCATCCAATTTTCTCAAAGCACATTACGTTAATTTAAGACTTTTTAAAATAATTTAAGACTGTGCTTACGAGGATACTCGACAAAAACGGGCGTTTTGACAGTTGTGCTCTTCGGGTCAGTCGGGTTTTTGTTCACAGAGAGCCGCTTCACACAAAGCACACCAGTACAGTTCTCTGTTGTGTCTTTTCGTGCTTGAATGGTTTAAAAGCACTTGAATTTTAAATTTTAAAAGCACTTGAGAGCGTGATCATGTAATATAACGCAGCCATATTTTTAAAGCATTAAACTGAAAAAAGCGTTCATTTTGACAGCACTAATATTGAAAGAAAAAAAATATATATACACAAATAAGTTACCCAGACATTATACAGCCATATTATAAATATTTTGTTATGCATAATATATATATATATATATATGGCCTCCTAATCATGGCCTCCTAATAATCCCCTTACATTGAATTGGCTCTATCACTCTCTCTCCTCTCCACCTATAGCTGGTGTGTGGTGAGCGCACTGGCGCCGTTGTACTGTGGCTGCCGTCGCATCATCCAAGTGGATGCTGCACACTGGTGGTGGTTGAGGAGAGATCCCCTGATATGATTGTAAAGCGCTTTGGGTGTACAGTAGTACATATGAAAGCGCTATATAAATGCCTCATTCATTCATTCATTCATTCATTCATTCATATATATATAACACCCATATTATACCCCAAACAAAATACCTGTGGAAGGTATTTTGAACATCTAAACACCTAAAATACTATATTATACTCAAACAGATTCTCTCATATAAATACACTGTCCTAAATTCTCATACACATTTCTCATACAGAAGACAGATATGATTTCTAAACAATATTGTGTGTAATATATGTGCATTCCTGTTTTTGCATGTGTATTTCCAGGTTGATCTCTCAGCGTATAAAAATGTCACAGTATTTCTAGCCCCTAGTGTGGTAAGTCCCACAGCGGTTCCTAAATCATTTAATAAGGTGCAATACAATAGACTTTATTCAATCAGTTTGTGCATTTGCATCATGTTATTGAGCCTAAAGGCCTCATATACCATGTATTCTGTGTTTATCAGTTAAGTCTTTTACAAAAGAAGCTACTGGCTGAGCTCCCTGAAGACGCTTTGATTGTGGCGGGACGTTTCCCGTTTCCTGATTGGACGGCGTGCAAACTAGAGGGTGAAGGTGCGGACAGAGCGTGGGCCTATCGCATACAAGAACTGAGACGCCGCTACCAGTCACAAGATAAAAATGTCTCCAGATGACAAAATTATATTTATTTATTATTACTTTCTTATTTTAGCTTGGTTTTTGTTTTATCGTGTTTTACAGAATTGTCTTATGCACAGAAAGTTTTAAAAATCTTTTAAATATGAATTATATATAATTTTTATTGTGCTTTCACTCTTAAGCGAAACAACACATAAGATGTCGAAAAACAAAGTCGGTGTCTGTGGGAGTTCCTTAAAGGGTTCAAACCCATGGATGACTTCCTGTTTCTTAATGTGACCTAGATAATGTCATGTGTACAGTCTCTTTAAGTGTTTCTCTTTTTCAGAAAAAAGGAAATAAACCACATTTATTGTGAGTCATCGTTAATTAATATATTGTGTGAGAAGTGTATGTTTCTGAATGTTTACTACGCAGTCTGCAGTCTTACTCAACATGCATTTGAGTTGATGGGTTGCATAATGTGAAGTCGTTGAGCAAACCACATGAAACGATGAGCAAGAGAACGGTAAGCTCTTCCCTTTCAAGTTCAGAAATGACAGGCTGACACAGACTGATTCTCACAGTTCAAAAGTACATCTAACTGCAGAAACAAAAGGTACCAAAGCTTTATGGAATTGTTCATTTTGTCTATGCTGATATTTACAAAAGCCAGTGAATGATACAATGCACACACATACAATGCATTTTAATGATTAGAAGTACTCAAAATACATTTATTCAAAATCACAAATATTAAAACAACAACAAAAAAACTGCTATCCACTGAGAAAGCCATTTGTATGTGTTGGAGCTGATGTCAAACGAAATCACTTCGTATTGACCATTGGAAATAACAATAGCGGGATACCAGACGATTAAGAAAATTAAACAAATAAACGAAACAAAAACAAAAAAATAAATTTGAAATAAACATCTAACAGTACAGTTCTATAATTAAAAAAAATAATGTAACTGGAAATAAAATAAATGTATCGTATAAATGGGGTCTTTATACAAGAAACTACATAGGACGAGCTTGTTCATCTAGATTGAGAAGCTCTGCATTAGAGGATGCATTTGTGCAATAATGAGGCAATACCTGCACACATAGTGCATACTGTACTCAACATGTGTCTTGTTGCGGCAGGTTTCATCCGGCCCGAGATTAAGATTTCACTTCCGGTAGTTTTAATGGTTTGAGTGAAAGCACCTAATAACTAGTTCCTAATTACAGTTTTCTGTAGAGCGCATTAGTGTCTTCCTCCAGGGGCGCTTGACGGCTCACGACGCCGAATCCCCTATCGAGACACTTCAAATCTCAGAACGTTTCAGGTCTTATTGGAGATATTTTCATCATTTAAAGTATAATAATTTAATTAAAATGATTATAAATATACATGCTTGACATGCGAATTGAAATTTTCATCTGAATCAACTATGAAAGTATTTAAAGTATAAGCCGGATTAGCAATCACAAACGACTGTGACTGGGGCATTCTGACCAGCGCTTAGAAAAGTAACACGTACCACGTGACGCCTAAAGCGAAAGAAAACGGTGTTTAAAATGAAACTCCTTTTTAAATGTTTTCATATACTTTTAAAAAAGTCATCTAATGTCCTGCAAAACATTTTACAACGTTTAAGTATATTTTGGTATGATCATGTGAGCTGTGTAGGTTGATATTTTTGTTCTAAAATAAACAAACAAACAGAAAAACAAAATAAATAAATGCAA
Source organism: Leuciscus idus (assembly GCA_021554675.1). Taxonomy (NCBI): domain Eukaryota; kingdom Metazoa; phylum Chordata; class Actinopteri; order Cypriniformes; family Leuciscidae; genus Leuciscus; species Leuciscus idus. The sequence continues at coordinate 40,544,677 of CM038621.1, read as the reverse complement.
ATCGTACACATAAATACAAAAATGAACTTAAAGTTTCGGTTCAAAGTATTTATAAAGTATTGTTGTTGTTTTACAGTATTATTGTTGTTATTATTATTATTATAATTACCGGATAGGGTACAACGTTAGCTGCCAAACAAAACAAAAGTTGCATACAATTTGTTACATATCATTTTTTCGGAGCTTTTTTGTTTGTTGTTTGTCCAAAAAACCTTTATGTATAATTTTAAGTGTTTTACCATTTATAAAATCGAAGAAATTTTGGTTTGCAAAGAGTCCACTTCTTCTCAGAATGTATTTTTCGAAGAAAAAAAAAGAAAAAAAACCTGACTAAAGACCCATCGCTCCTGACCAATTAGAGACGACTTCGACACTTTAAGCCCCGCCCATCTAAGTATGCACTCTTCCACACTGTTTTCCGTTCTACCCTTTCATTTCTAATTCTGTGAGGAAGATGTCATTTCCGGTAGGTTAATGGGCAGAGGAGAGGAAGCTACGAGAGGCCTGCACGGAAAGAGAGATCCCACTAACCCAAGGAGTGGCACTGTCAGACTTCTAAGGGCTCAAATTAAAACTCCTAGTCCCACACAGCGCTAACACCACCCGAGGCGTGAAGAATAGAGTCCCGGCACATTTTCAAGACCGCTGTTTGGTTGATCTTCTCTCTGTTTCGCAGTAGTTTTATGCGCGTTGTCTCCGTGTATCCGGGCAGCGTCAGTTCTAGTCTCGCGCTAGATCAACAATAATAACAAGTGTCCCGGAGCCCGAACCCGGGGTCCACCGGGCGTGTGCGGGACAGTGATGCGGGGTTTCGGTGCTTCCAGAAGGTGAAACACAAAGGCCCCAAAGGAAGCATGAGCGAGCAGATCCAGATTCATCTCATATCATAGCCGCATAAAAGCTCAAGAACCCGGGCATGGTGAGTCAATATTAAAGCAAAAATATTTATATGTATAAGACACTAACTTGTATATTTGATCCAAAATTTCTCTTATGTAATCGTGAACTTTCGATATGTGCACCAATGCCTGGAGGTTGCATTGCTTTTGAAGCGTTTGTGCTTCTTTGTTCATCTGTAAATTATCATACGACATTGTGTTAGAAGCACTGATTTGATTTAAGCACCTGTCAGAAGCACTTACATTTATGTGCGTATTTCCGTAATATGATTTCTTATAATAGATTTTGAGACCTATAGCAGACATAGATCTGTCAGATAAGAAGGGAAATCAAATGCATAAGTTATTCTGTCTTTAAGGGATGAAACCAGATGATAGTCACATAAATGAAAGCGAGCACTATTTCTTCTGCGTGTGAATGTAACGGTGTCCTCTCGAGTTATTGACAGTCTGATGAGTATGAGGAAATCAGAGGCATTCTTCTGCTATCCTGTGACGTCACACACTGGAGCAATGCAACATGTTGTGACTCATACGAAGAATTCAAAACCCTGAGCATCATCATCGTCATCTTCATCATCATCAGCCCACTTCCTGCATTCGTCTTTCATGCCATCCTTTTACTTTTCAGTGCACTTTTTTTGTAGTGTTTTTTTTTTTTTTTTTTTTTTTTTTGCACTGAAAAGGGGAACTGTTAAGAAAAAATAACATGATGCATCTCGCTTAGTCTTTAAGGGTTAATAATGCAGAACTAAAAATAGAACAAATAACCCAATAAAATAAATTATATATTATATATTAACAGTAATTCACAGTGTTCTTGATAGAAGAAAAAAAATCATTGTATTGTGGATTCACAGTTCAATTATATGCGATTAGAGTGTTTGATGCATTGCATGGTTGCATTAAAAGTTCAGACTGAAATGCCTTATCTTTTCATATCTCATCTTTCTCTTCTGCCCTTCCCCCCCATCTCTCTCTCTCTCTCTCTCTCTCTCTCTCTCTCTCGTCTGCAGGCGTCAGAGGAGTCCTCCTTACGGGCCCTGGAGAGTCTTATGACAGAGTTTTTTCACAGCTGCACCACTAATGACCGCAAGAGAGAGATCGGTGAGCATACGCCTGACACCGGCCTTCACACCCTCATCATTTCCTGATTTGCAGAGTCATCCTTTGTGCTGTTATTAGCTGAATAGGCTTGTTATGTCTGTCTCGTATCAATAGACGTCCTATTTTCTCTTCTGAAACACAAACATACTGAAATGTTAACATGTGATCGCCTACATTCACTTTAATGATGCCTATTCAGTGTTTGAAAAATTGTCTAGTGTGGTGCGCTAGGAGGAGGACAGTTGCTGTTAAATTTAAACGGCAAGACAAGTAACGACAAGTGTTAAATGTGAAGTCTGTCAAACTTTCCACTGTTTCTGTCTGTGTGTAGCACCTACCGCTCTGCAGATCTATCTGAATAACCAGTGTTAGAAACCAGCAGCAAAGTTTATTTTGAACTGGATAGTTGATCATTTCAGCCTGATCTGAACAGTTTGAGCGGCTCATTTCATATGAAATGATGGCCTTTACATGAAAGTTTTTAAAATTACCAATATGCTATTTTTACATGCTCAACTTTCTTTAATGTGAAATGTTTCTGTTTAAGCATGAAAAAGGTCTGCAAAGTTAGGGCCGGTTCACACAGACTCAGTTTTTAGAAAGCCGTGCTATGCTTGAGATGCTGCAAAAGTTGCTAGACACAAGCGCAACGGTTAAAGACATCAGTCTAGCGCAAGTTTACATTGAAAAACAATGAAAAAGTAGTGCAGTGGAATAGAAAAACGCATTCTGTGTGAATGGTCCCTTAGAAAGCACACATTTCCTCCAGAGGGAGTTATTCTCTATATCAGTAACACTGTTTCTGAACTCCCTGAAACGCCTCTATTGTAGTCTTGAGATTCTTCTGGGAACAAACACGTCACAATATTCCTCATTTAAATAATTCCCGCCCAAGGCATACGCAAGAATAAAGGGGGGCGAGACCTGGTTGAGTTAGTTAGTAGTGTGTTGAAACTCAGGGTTATGGTAAGCGGGACATTCCTGAAACACACCGAAGCAGTTGACCAATCACAACACACTGATCCAACCAACCAATCAGAGCACACCGAGCTTTTAGAAGGAGGGGCTTCATAGAGAGAGAAACTAAATGAGCGTTACTGACAGACTGAGAAGAGAGGTGCTGCAACAATGTCCCCTTTCACACAGCAATGTTGGTAAATTACCTTAAAATTACCATAACGACTTTTCCGGCAAATACACAAAAATGCTGTTCACACTATAAACGATGGTCTGTCTTTTTACTGGTAAGATGCTATTCAAACAACAGTACCAAAATACCGGTAAATATAGCCTTTTTTTTTCTTTTTTTTTTTCTCTGAATGACGAGCATTATAGGATGATCTCACAGAACGTGACTTTGCTCTTAAAAACATGAGATGCATAATCGTTAATATAGTATCGCAGTTACTATAGTACGCAACAGTACATGCAGAGCCGCAGTGCTGATGAAAGGAAAAGAAGGCAGGGTCTCAAGCGTAAGACGTGGCACAATGGTCAGACGTCCGTCTAGCACATGTTTACATAGAAAAACAATTAAAAGCAGCAGAGCTTTATGACTGGCCCAAAGCAGGCTTCTTACGTCAGCGCGTTCAGACCTCGTACATGCTCATACCGGTAAACTTCATTATTTGTTTACACAAAGCATCATACCTGTAATTTACTGGTAATGTTACAACTATTTTTTTGTTAAAATTCAAGCTTGGATACCTTTTCTATTCCAGACCCCAAAAACAAAATCCAGACTTTGAAAAAGGGCATAATAAGTCCACTTTGAAGGCACAGCAGCACAGAAACGGAAAGACTGTAAAATAAGACTTTTGTTGGTTCTTTGACAAATTGCTTGTGTTCCTTTTATTATAAATTTGTAGTTCGGTTCTTAAAACATTTAGTCCTGGTCCGATTAGTGTTCAGATTGCCATTTTCATTGCCAAACAAAAGATACCGAACTTAAAGGCATAGTGATATTTTCACAACCTGATCGTTCGTCTTTTATGACGTATTGCCTATTTTGAAAGAGAACTTCACGAACATCCAAAACGATGCTGTGCTGGGCTTAATGCACTCGCTGTATGTGCGTAGCTAAATATAATGGTATTTTGACCAGCTGAGAATTCGTGAAGAGTTTAAAAATGTGTAAAGGAGTCAAAACAGCAGCAGGAATGACGAGAAAAACAGTATGCGTGAGCATTCTGTCCTTTTTAGCGTCTAGTCTTCCTGTTTTTGGTTCGTTTACATGTCTTTGGTTCGTGTCGTTCATATTTCAGTCGAACCGCACCAGAGTTTGTTTGGAAGCGGACCGAGAGTCTTCTTTTCAGGAGTTTCAGTCTGCTTGTTTGGGGGCACCAGGGTTCAGATGGCAGCGTTCACACTTAGGCCTCATTTACACTGCAGGTCTTGATGCCCAATTCTGATTTGTTACCTTTATCCGAATTTTTTTTATTTTTTTTTATTTTTTTTTTAACCATCCGTTTACACGTTCTTTCAACTGTGACCCATGTCCGATTCATGTGTTTACACTTGCCGTACTATCTGAAACATCGCGCATGCTTAAAGGGTTAAATTCTCTTGCACAGATGGACGGACGCGAAATAAGCTTGATGCTAGCTCTGCGATATATTGCAAAGTTCGCCAAGCATCACCATGATTTTGAGGCAAAGGAGGACGAAAAGTTGCACACATGCTTCAGTTATTGTGTGCGAGAGAGGTCTCAGGACTGGTGGGAGCATATTGTGTTTAAATATTGGCTTTAACGAGGAGCAGTGGGTCCGAAATTTTGTTGTCAATGTTTGTTCACATTCCTCTCCTACGACGACACAATGTTTCGTCTGGCCATCCGTCCCTTTGCAGATGCGCGTCGGGGTTTCTCTCGTCATTAAACCGCGGAGACGTTGCCTAATGCCTCAGACAATCTGATCTGCCTGTTTACATGACAGTCGCATTGGCACATATCTGATTTATGTCTGATTTATTTCCACATATGAATGAGGCCTGAAACCGATCTTGAAATATCCGAATGCATGCGTTTTTTTCCTGTTTACATTGTCATAGAACACATCCGATCTGTGTCACATATGAGCAAAAAATCGGAATTGGGTCACGTTTCACTGACAGTGTAAACGAGGCCTTATTCAAATGAATCGCACTCACAGAGCAATCGCACCAGGGTTTGTTTCAATCCAAGCATGCCAAGTGTGAACTAAGTCGCTTTGGGTAAAAGCGTCTGCTAAATGAAATGGAAAATGCTCATGAAAAAGTAAATATTGACTGTTTTGATGCAACAAAGCCTGTAAAACTTATAAGTGAAACTCAAATAAAAACAAATGATCATGCGACCCCTTTAAGGTGATATTTCGTGGTTTGGAGACCACATTCATGACATTTAGTTTTGTAAAATGCTTGGTATTTGGGTTTGTTTGGGAGCATTTGGCTAAAGATTTAGTCCAAATCCTGTGCCCATACATGGTGCTTTGAAACTCAGGACATGTAGTTCAATGTATGGTCATTGTACATTTCTCAGCAGTGACATTATTGTAGTAAATAACCCTTTGTGAAACTGGTCAAAGTAAATAGACTGCCTGTGAATCAGACCCAGAATAAGTCACGCATTGCACCGGAAATGTTCAGTTTCAAAGTCCAGGGTTGATGGTATCTAAGGTCCCAACACATGATGGCTCGTGTTATATTGTTTAACTTTTTTTGTAAATGTATTATTGATTTTCTCAACCCAAATATGATGAAAAATGTATCCCTTTGAAATGGCTTGATTTATGTTAATCTCTACGTTAGACTACATAATCCAGTCCATAACGCAATAGAAAAATAAAGAAAAATGTAGGCTAGATTTAGGAAGTTTAATTTATGAAGTGTGAATGAGATATTTACTGAAGCGTTTTGTCTCATTAGTGCATGTGGAAGTCGAGTGTACTTGTTGTCTTTTTAGAGCCTACATCTATATGATCTTTCACCCTGTTTCACACCATGTTTTCAGACAAAACCAGATGTTAAACTATCAGATGCAGTTTCTCAGTTCCTAATTGTCACGAGAGGTGTTTTTCAAAATGTTGTCATTACAAAAATCTGCCATATTTAATGGAGGCAGAAAGGTAGTGCTGGTAATGTCAGTGTTAAGGGTTCACTTCCAAGGGAACACAACAAGCGTATTGATTCAAGCCTTTTGATAAAACATCTATCAAAGTAATGTATGTAACTAATGAAGTTATTGTGACGTAACTCTAACTAACAAACACACTGTAATTTGAACTCGACTGGTTTTTGAAATGCGCACATGTGTAGGTGTGCAACAAAGCGATGTTTTCTTTTTCATGCAAATATGCAAAACTCTGTGTACAAGAAGCATTTGTTAACTTTGAACTAGAATTGAGTTCAAGTTGTGGGAACAGCCTTCATTTATGCTTCACAGAAGATAGCTTGTATAAGCCCTTGTTCGTCATTGAAGGAAGTTTCTGCTGAGTGTTTGTTTGGTGTTAATTGCAACAAACCTAACTAAACATTAATATCTTTCACTGAGTGCTTTGTTTCAATTAGATAAGAATGTGTTTTGTAATGAGTGTTTTGTGGTGTTTATTGCAGAAGAGCTGCTGAACAGTTTCGCGGGGCAGCCCGGCTCGTGGAGGCACTGCCTCTACTTCCTCTCCAACAGCAGAAATGAATATGTCATGATGTACAGCCTTACTGTGTTCGAGGTAAAACTAATTTCAGTTCATTATCTTATGTAGATTAACTTCATGAAAATTGCCAAGTCCATGTTCAAGTCATACACTAATGTTCAAAAGTTTGGAGTCAGTTTTGGAAATATTTTTTTTGGATGTTTATTTCCTCTCTTCTGCTGACCAAGGCTGCATTATTTGATCAAAAATACAGAAAAAAAACAGTAATATTGTGAATTATGATTACAATTTTAAATAACTCTTCTATTTGAATAGATTTTAAAATGTAATTTATCCGTGTTGAAAGTAGAATTTTCAGCATCTTTACTGAAAATTATTTATAATTATTATAATAAATCATTATAATATGTTGTTTTGCTGCTCAAGAAACAATTTTTTAAAAGAAGAAATTATCATTATAATGATATATTTAAATCGTACATTAAAGTATACCAAGTGAACTGTATAGTTGCATTTATTTGTTCTGCATTTATTTTTATTCTAATTTTAATTTTAATTTTAAAAATAGTTTCCTTTGGAGGATTTTTTTCATTAGTACAATAATGCCAGTCTTTTAGTTTTAGTTTAAAATATTACAATGCAAATAAACACACCTTACTGGTAAAAAAACAAATAGGCTTAATTTTCTTGAAAAATGACCTGGATATGTTTGTGTAATTATCCTAAAATACAATATGCAAGCACAGGTATCCTCTGCTGTGTTTTACGATATGAGATATGATGACAATAAATTTGTCGATCGTCCTCTGCAGAATCTTGTGAATAAGATGTGGGTCGGTGTAGCCAGTGAGGACAAAGCTGAACTTCGGAGCTGCTTGCCCAAGCTTCTGCTATCCCAGCATGCACTGCTGCCTTTCTTCATCCGAAACAAACTCTGCAAAGTCATCGTTGACATTGGACGCCAGGACTGGCCTATGTTCTACCATGACTTCTTCAGCAACACCTTACAGGTACCTGTTCTTCTTTACTGCTGATACTATTAAATCATATTAAAATGAACTGAACTGGCTTCATCTTTGTGGTGTGTGTTGCAGTTAGTGCAGTCGCCGTCTCTCGCGCCGCTGGGTTTGGTTCTGCTCAAGATGACCTCAGAAGAGCTGGTCTGTCCCAGAGAAGACTTGAGCGTCGCTCGTAAAGAGGAGCTGAAGAAACTCCTGCTGGATCAGATCCCCACCGTACTGAACCTTCTGACTGGTGAGACACTCATAACTGTTTAATTGAAAGTATATGTGGGTGTAACTATTCTTTAAGCACTGGAACCTGTATCATGTGATTAGGCTGATGCAGTTTCATTTTTAACAACTCTCTTTTGCTCGCAGGTATTCTGGAGACGGTGTGGGACAAACACAGTGTTACAGTCACCACTCCTCCTCCATCCCCCACGTCAAGAGAGTCAGGTGAGCTTCTGCTTTCCTCTTTTGCCATTGGGCCACTTTGAAAAGTGAGGTCTACATCAGTGGTACCAATTAGTGCTCAAAATCTCACATTTTCATACGAATTCATGCAAAATTGCCACCTAGTAAAATAGTTGTTTTCTTGTGAGATTTGGTTGGGAAAAAGCGTTTGAAAAATTGCTTTTGCTTGTTTTTTGCCACTACATTACATACATTTTTGCATGTTCTATAATCCTGTAGCCTGAGCAATTTAATAGTAAAATTTCATTTTTCAGTCTTTTTTTTTCCCAAGTAATCAATTAATAAAACATTTAATTTAATTTATATTTAAACTACATTTAATTAATCTAATTTCATTAGTAAACCTTAGCTAAAACAGTTCTGATGCCTAACAAAATTGTTGTAATTTAATTAACTGAAAATTTTATTAGGGAACTTTGAGTACATGTATTAATAAATAAACCAATTCATTTATTTATTTATTTATAGACAGTTATGCTGCCTTCACTTGCTGTTGGAAATTTCCTATTTTTACTTCTGAAGTCGTGATTACGAGCTTGTCGCATTTAAGTGCTTTGTGCGCCTGTTTCATGAGGGAATCTTATTTAAAAAAATTTTGTAAAACCCAAATGTATAGAAGATATTTAATTTTGAATAAAATGTAGCATCCCATTTGTTAACAAACGTATGAACATTCACTGTGCTTTCTATGACCGAATTTCGGTCCAATACATGCTATTTTCGCTGTCTATAAAACATACAATATGCTTCAAATGTTTATTCATGTATGTAAATTGTAAATATGCACTACTTAACCCTCTGGGGTCTAAGGTGTTTTTGGGGTCCTTGAGATGTTCTGACATGCCCTGACATTTGTGCTTTTTTCAGTTGCTTATAAACATATTAATGGCAAAGGTGTAATTACTCTATTTAGCACAAACAGGACTATCATAATATGTGAGCAACATGTATGTACATGTTTGTATTTTTGAGAGAATAATGTTTATGCATGGTTATTGAAAAAACTAAAAACTAAAGTTTCTGAAATAAGGCCACAAAACACATACTAAATATGTGTCAATAAGACTTTTGACTAATGGATGTCGTCGCCTAGAGTTTTTTTCTTCAAAATGTTGTGAAAATCATCCTACCTAATCATTCACATAAAACAATACATTGATATAAATTTTGCAAGACACTTTATGTTTGGAAAGGCCATATGCGAGTGGGCGTCAACGATCATGCATATTTAGTGGTTCACACCTGAGGAGACAATGGGGCCCGCATACTTAATGAGCCATTCATTCAGGTGTGTCACTGAGCCACAAGAAAGAATGCAAGAGCAATATGTGTGTATATATATATATATATATATAGGGCTGGCCGATATATCGCATCGCATTATGCGCATCTCGTCAGTAAAGCCGGTTCCTTGATTTGTAGTAAATCACCATCACCTGCTTTCAGATGGAGCGGCATTTACTACAAAGAGCCGTAGTTAACTGACAAGCTGAGCCATATCGCATCAATATCGTGGACGTATCGCCAGCGATAATTAATGCGATATGGCTCAGCTTGTCAGTTAACTACGGCTCTTTGTACACAGCAAAAACTCCAGTGTTAAATTAACACTCCTGGGAGTGTATATGAGTCCACTCAAGAGTGTTGAAGTTAATGAGATAATTAAGTGATTAATTGAGTGATGATTGAGCATTATTGAAGACACCTGATGTTAACAAGCAGAATCACTGAAGGAGAAAATCTCAAATTGTAAGCCACCGTTTTGGTGATCATTGTTTGCTTTAGTTGGGCTCTTGACCCTTATATTATTAACTTTAGATTTTGTTTGCCTGTTGTATCTGAGTTATAACTGCCAGATGAACAAAGAAAAAAAGTGATCTGATGGTGTTGGTTATGTTATGACAATCATCATTTGAACTTTGTTTTTGATTTATGTTAAATTACTAAATTAATCACTTAATTATCTCATTAACTTTACACTCTTGAGTGTGGACTCATATACACTCCCAGGAGTGTTAATTTAACACTGGAGTTTTTGCTGTGTAGTAAATGCCGCTCCATCTGAAAGCAGGTGAAGGCGATTTACTACTAATCAAAGAACCGGCTTTACTGACGAGATGCGCCTAACAATATCATGCAATATATCGCCCAGCCCTATATATACACTCACCTAAAGGATTATTAGGAACACCTGTTCAATTTCTCATTAATGAAATTATCTAATCAACCAATCACATGGCAGTTGCTTCAATGCATTTAGGGGTGTGGTCCTGGTCAAGACAATCTCCTGAACTCCAAACTGAATGTCAGAATGGGAAAGAAAGGTGATTTAAGCAATTTTGAGCGTGGCATGGTTGTTGGTGCCAGACGGGCCAGTCTTGAGTATTTCACAATCTGCTCAGTTACTGGGATTTTCACGCACAACCATTTCTAGGGTTTACAAAGAATGGTGTGAAAAGGGAAAAACATCCAGTATGCGGCAGTCCTGTGGGCGAAAATGCCTTGTTGATGCTAGAGGTCAGAGGAGAATGGGCCGACTGATTCAAGCTGATAGAAGAGCAACTTTGACTGAAATAACCACTCGTTACAACCGAGGTATGCAGCAAAGCATTTGTGAAGCCACAACACGCACAGCCTTGAGGCGGATGGGCTACAACAGCAGAAGACCCCACCGGGTACCACTCATCTCCACTACAAATAGGAAAAAGAGGCTACAATTTGCACGAGCTCACCAAAATTGGACAGTTGAAGACTGGAAAAATGTTGCCTAGTCTGATGAGTCTTGATTTCTGTTGAGACATTCAGATGGTAGAGTCAGAATTTGGCGTAAACAGAATGAGAACATGGATCCATCATGCCTTGTTACCACTGTGCAGGCTGGTGGTGGTGTAATGGTGTGGGGGATGTTTTCTTGGCACACTTTAGGCCCCTTAGTGCCAATTGGGCATCGTTTAAATGCCACGGCCTACCTGAGCATTGTTTCTGACCATGTCCATCCCTTTATGACCACCATGTACCCATCCTCTGATGGCTACTTCCAGCAGGATAATGCACCATGTCACAAAGCTCGAATCATTTCAAATTGGTTTCTTGAACATGACAATGAGTTCACTGTACTAAAATGGCCCCCACAGTCACCAGATCTCAACCCAATAGAGCATCTTTGGGATGTGGTGGAACGGGAGCTCTGTGCCCTGGATGTGCATCCCACAAATCTCCATCAACTGCAAGATGCTATCCTATCAATATGGGCCAACATTTCTAAAGAATGCTTTCAGCACCTTGTTGAATCAATGCCACGTAGAATTAAGGCAGTTCTGAAGGCGAAAGGGGGTCAAACACAGTATTAGTACGGTGTTCCTAATAATCCTTTAGTTGAGTGTGTGTGTGTATATATATATACATATACATATATATATATATATATATATATATATATAAAAAGATAATATATTCTACCAAATTGGTTCACAGTTGGAAGCATCTCATTTTATTTTTCCATGTCTAGTAATTGTGCAGTTAATTCTCATACTGTATTTTCAGTTTTGGAATATGTATCCTCTCCCCAAATTTGTCACTAACAAAACACAATAAAAAATATTTAAAGAAAAGTTTACATCCACAAGTACAGTGATCTGAATAAACTTGATGTGTTTTCTCGAGCTGATATGTGGGCGTTCACAGTTTGTATGGGATCGCCTCAGTCATTTGCGTTTGAATAGCGCGCGATCTCCGTGGGCGGAGTCAAATAAAAAAAAATTAGCTGAGAAGAGAACGACTGACATCTCTCTCTTTTCATACAGATTACATAAACTGAGAATATTTGTTTTTTATAAAAATTACTTCATTTAAAAGAAGAGAATTCAAGCTTCATGCCTGTGTGTCTGTATGCCTGTTTGACTGAGTATTCGCTCAGTTATGGTTCATTTTCGGACGCGTTTCAGAATTGACTTCACTGACAGAGAGGAGGCAGAACTCGCATCATGTTTATTTTTCTTTATTTGGCGAAAAGCACAACACTTTGTTTTTATTATGAGTATACACAAAAAAATACACACTTAACAGGATCGATTAATGTATAACACAAGCATATAAGATAAAAATTAATATTATTATTATTTATTTTTTTTGCACTGATAAGGAAAAAAACGAGCCTATCGCGCCGGCGCGATAGCCGACCTCAGGGGGTTAAAAGACAAGGCAATGTAGCTGTTGTGGAAAAAACTATGAATACCAGTCACAGCAGCAATTGTTCTCCCCTCAGCCATTATGGCATGGATAACTCGGAAACTCAAAATTTATATCTCAGTTTCCTAGTAAATATGGCTTGACAGGGCGTTCATGTCCAGTTTCTTACTAGGAATCTCATATACGATAATTCCGATAGCATGTGAACACAGCATTACTCAGAGTTTTCAATCAATTTTCGTAATTGATTTTCAATTTCAATTTTGTCTTCCTACGATTATAAAAACAAGATAATCAAGGTAAAATGATCATTGTGCGGCTGCTGCATCCCGTCCTGCGCACCTTCCTTTCCTATACCCAGCGGTGCACTTTAGTTCCTCCCTAAAAGCCCAAACTTAATATCCATATCAGCCAAATAAGTAAGTGCTGTAAAATGCAGTCTACTGTTGCTAAACTGCGGGACGTGTTTGATATTAAAGAGCGTTATTAAAAGCGCATTAAGCCGCAAAAGAGACACTGTTCCTCAGGCGGCTTTCTGTGTGTACACTCCGAGTCGGACGCGGATAAGAAAATGGGCTTCGGATACGCGCCTAAACGCGTACACACAAAAATAATCAAATAGTAAAATAATATTTCATAGTGTTACTGTACACATGTATAGTTTATCCTTATTAAAGTTACTTCAGTTATTTGGTAAAGATCATTGAGTGATATTCTTTTGTCATTTGTTGTGACACTGCTGTCACTTTAAGAGTGTATTGCTGACTGTTTACTTGTTACGTAATTGTTTTGAGGAACTTTTTCTTGTTAACCTAGTATTCGTTTTTGCTGAAGTATTGATAATTGTGAAATTTCACTGATATTTAAAATTCCTCATATCGTGAAATAAGTCGATCATATCGCCCTCCAATAATCGTGTTAAATAATCGTGATTTCAACATTGACCAAAAATAATCGTGATTATGATTTTTGTCATAATCGAGCAGCCCTAGTCATCAACCAATACTGATATGATAACCACAAAATGGTCTGTCACTAGTTGAAACTTGCCAATAAATGATTGGTGTATTAATTGTTGTCATGTTCTGTAGGTGTTTTGGGGGGCAACAGCACACAGATGATCCTGGAAGCTGAAAGTGCCGCTCTGTGTCTGCTAGCGCTGGAATGTTTGGCTCATCTCTTTAGCTGGATTCCTCTCTCCACTTCTATCACTCCATCCCTCCTCGCTTCTATTTTTCATTTTGCTCGCTTTGGATGCCAGCAGCCAATCAAAACTAAACCTCTGCCCACTTCGAATGGAGACTCCGCCCCTGGAAATCTCCCAGCCAATGGCGGCAGTGGACACGGCAGGACTGGTCAGATGGTGGGCCAATCCGATCGCGCCAGGCTGGGCGTCATGGCCATGAACTGTATCAATGAGTTAATGTGCAAAAACTGCGTCCCTGTGGACTTTGAGGAGTTTCTGCTACGCATGTTTCAACAGACGTTCTACCTACTTCAGAGACTCACAAATACACACTCACACAGCAACACACACACTATCAAAAGCAGATTGCAAGAATTAGATGAAAGGTAAGAGATAGATGCACTTGATTCAAACATTTAACTCATTGATGCTGCTGCTTTTTAACCCCTTCCATCTGTCTATCTCTCTATCAGCTATGTGGAAAAGTTCACCGATTTCCTCAGGCTTTTTGTTAGTGTTCATCTGCGGAGGATCGAATCTAACGCCCAGTTTCCTCTAGTGGAATTTCTAGCTTTGCTCTTCAAATACACCTTTAACCAGGTAAAACTCTTTCATTTAATGTTCCTGGAAGGACCAACTCTAACACACCATATTCATGTCTAATGATATTTCCTTTTCCTGTACTTTGATTACCCAAACTTTCCTTGTTCCTCTTAATTTTTGACACCATCACCATCCTTTTTTTATTGTTTTTAACATATTTTAATGCACACACCTTGTTTTGGAGGTATTTTCAATAATGGTTTCCTTGTAATAGTTGAATTTCTGTTGAAAAAGTCTAGACTGGAAGATGCTTTTTTACCAATGGCTTCATCGTTAATGTCATGTTCAGTATTAAACCACAAGATGTGCGTTATCATGACTAACATTAAAGGGGTCATGTCTTTTGACATGCAAGAGGTTATTGTACTATTAAAACATCCTGTAAGTTTCACAACTCAACTTCCTCATTAGTCCAAAACCAGCTTTCATTGAATCCAAGTTCAGAAAACGACTTGTTTCGGAATGTCAAAGTATGATGTAATAGTTTGACGAAACGCGGCCTCTGTAGAATCAGATCATTGCGTCTTTGGCCCCGCCCACTGGCGCGTTAGTGAGATGAAGTGAATAGTTAGTGAATAGATGGAGAGAAGAGAGATGCAGGATCACTGGAAAGATATCATTAGTTTGTAGGATCCTAATGCTAGGAAAGTGGTTATTTATTTTTAACTATGTGAATGTCTCAGTGGAGCATTATTACTTTGTTCAGTTGTTGCAAACAGACTGTTACAGAAAGATACGGACCCAACAGTAATGCGACAACATGTTAATAACAGTGTTCATTTTAATGCCTGATCTGTGATCAGTGATTTTTGATATGTGAGGGTTCATTCTCAGATGTTCTTTCACAAAATCCTTTATTGCTGTTTATACGTCAATTAATCAAGCCAGTGACTAAACAGTCAACTTCACACTGTACCTTTTAGTACCATGAAAATAATTTCTTATTTAAATTGATTAAATTATATACAGAAAGCAAAGAACGCTAATCACTGGAGCTGCCAATCACTTCAGTTCAACACAAGACTATAATCAAAGACTCTGTCTACACTGCTCAATGAGTCTCTTATTTCCATCATGTTTGCACTGTGTTGGTTATTATGAAAGCATCTGTGATAGTGCAGAAACAGACATGACTGTGATTGGCTACAATGCTCAGCGCTTCAACCTTTTATGCAGTGGGAGTAGAAGTAATTATAATGCTGTAATTAACACTTTACGATTAGTTAATCTCAACAGATGTGATTAGTAAAAACGCGGTGAAGGTTTTCAATATAGTTCCATATGTAATGTTCATTTCATATGCAAAGATATTAATAAATCATAGCAGTGGCATAGTGAGTCGAGTCTAGCAGACTACATTCGAGTCTTCAAGGGCACATGCCCCTTTAAACAGTGTTTCATTTAAGTCTTTTCTTCTCTATTGAGTCACATATCTGAGTGAAATGGCTTCTCAAACAAGATCAAATGTAGAGGAGGACTGTAGATGTGGAATTGATTGGATGGTTGTGGTTTGCTATTGGTGGCTCTCATGTGAGTGACAGGTTGCCCCGCCCTCACACCAGTAAACGCATCATCAGAGAAGAGAAGAGATGTTAGAGGGAGGGGAAGTTATTTTGATGTAAAGATTGCACATGACATCAAACGGTTTTGGGGTCACGGTTCGAATCCAGTTCGGTCCAATGGAATTGTTGATTTCAGAATTGTTGATTTGATGCTGTGCGGTAAAATGCAACAGCTGCTAGATAAAATAAAAAATACAATCTAGGTGCCGCTCTCTGCCATCCCAGTTTCCTTTCCGTGAAGTTTGTGGAGCGTGTCACAAATCTTTTTTTTTTTGAAACAGCGTATAGGCTACTAGCAAGCTCTTGCGTGTCATCTGAACTCTTGTTTTGGGGTAGTGCGTAGATCGTCTCTTCTTCTGCTCTTTTCCTGTTGTGGTGGTTAGCAAACAGTGTTGCATTACCGCATGCGCCCCCTTCTGGATTGGAGTGTGGATCGCCTGTGACTGACTGTATTCGTCATCTGACTATATGCACTGAACCGTGACGGTTCAGGGCGAATACATGTACCGTTACACCTCTAATGTGCACCGATAAATCATTTATAATAAAAACTGCAATATTCCATAAAGTTATTGCAGGTTTTGATGTATTACTAACATTATTACAGCTACTAACATTATAAATGCACTTAAGGAAACAAAATTAAAAATGAAATTCATGACCACTGAATCAGCGCTAAAGTTCTTAAACTTGACATTTTTGTGCATCTCTTCATTTAATGGTCTGTATATTTTGTTGTAGCCGAGTCACGAGGGTTACCTGGCCTGTCTTGACATCTGGAGTATATTCCTGGACTATCTGACCACCAAGATCAGAAGCCGATTGGCTGACAGAGACAGTGTCATTAACAGGTACATGTCTGTGGACTGTGTGAATGGAGTTTGTGTTATATAGGTTGCTCAAGCATTGAACGCTGTCGTAAACTGTGTGTGTGTGTGTGTGTGACCAGGTATAAAGATGCTCTAGTTCTGCTGCTGCGTGAAGTTCTCAACCGGATCCAGTTCAGATTAAACCAGAGTCAACTAGAAGAACTCGATGATGAGACCCTTGACGATGATGTAAGGATCAATCAAACATACACACTAGGGCTGTCACTTTTGAGAAAAATCTAATTCGAACGGGTATCAAATATCAAGCAATGTATTCGAATATATTCAAATATCTACGAGCTCAATTCAGTCACAAATATGGCCTGTATATAATATAGCCATAGCCTGTCTGAACTTAATCTATATGAAGTGCCACTATGCATAGCCAATCACAAAATTAGGCTAACGTTACATGGAAAAAAAGGTGCCGACCGGTTGTGCAGGAAAGTATGTACGATGTTGGACGCCTGGCCGTCTGCTGTGTCTCTGACTCCGCTGCCTCATTTGGATGGTAACTCGACAGGTGAGCGTGAAGATTGGATGGCGAGGATTCGGCAAACTACCTCATCTTTAACGGTTACTTTACCATCTACGGTGTAGAACCCAAAATATTCCCAGACACTACTTTTTAGATGAGTTGGGGTCGTAATTGTCCGCTCAGGCTAGCCGTTCTGTGTGTTATCTTCCATTCTCAAAACAGGGTGGCTATTGGCTATTATTCACTTGATTTGGTCATGGGCCTACGCTACAATACGTTTAGAGCACCCTCTACTGGATGAGATGGCAAACAATTAAATAAAAAACAAACGGTCTAATCATAGACTGTAAAAAATGCGGTACACATGGCACTTTAAAAACCGAATAGTTAATTCATAAATATGGATATTTCATGTCATGTTCGAATGCATATTTGAATATTGAATAAAAAGTGACAGCCCTAATACACACGGTTATAGTTGCTAAAACATCTTTTTTTTTTTGGCTGAATTTTTGGAACTCTCTCCCCTCTGGTTTCTATAGCAACAGAC